>JASSRZ010000055.1:9706067-9720138 GCA_032164315.1 Malacoctenus gilli | reverse complement strand
ACACACACACACACACACACACACACACACACACACACACACACACACACACACACACACACACACACACACCTCCGCGCTCCCATGACCCGAGGCCGCCCTCTGCCAAAACTTACAACAAGCTGTAGAAACAGAGCGCGAATGGATCCAGTGTGGAAAATGGGAACTGTGACAGTCAGTAATGCAGACAAACAACAGGATTTCTGTGCTTCTTTGATTACTTGAGAGCTGAAACTCCACCGAGCTCCATCGTTGCCTCGTTTGACTCGGCACGTAGTAAAAAAAAAAAAAAATCTAACAAGAAACAATCGAAAACAACCCAGTTTCTTCCATTTCTTTTTCCTCCTGTCTTTAACGGCACGTTCAAGTAACCTGAACTTCGGAGTTTTCCTCCTTGTGCAGTCGAAGATTTGTCATGTGTGAGTTTCTCCTCCTGCGCTCTCGAAGTGCACGAGGTTCTCTGACAACTCACTTCTTATCAAGCGCAGCATCGAGCTCGTGCTGTGGGAGATGAAGGATCATTTCCTCCCGACATGGGAGTTACAGAACGTCTATACGTCTATTCGCTTTAGATATGAGTCACGGCCTGCTTCAGTTACTGTGCATTTAAACACACTGGAGAAGAAAAAATCCAGGAATCCAATGTATTTATATCATCTTACAACTCTTTAGCACGGTCAAACATGCGGTGAAAATGTATTATCATGTATTGGTCCAAAGTTTCCAAGCAACCAAAATGTATTGCACGTGTGGGAACCAGCATAAAGAATGAATAATGACTTTATGCTGTTTTATTCTAGATCGTGAAGGAGAATACAAATAATAAGATTTATGCTTGAAGGACCCCCAAGGGACATATAGAATAACAGCTTTATATACTATATACATTTACACAAAACCAACTTAGGGAATCTAATTAAAAGCCCTTAATGGAAACCCCCTCTGCCCCTCGCTGCCTCTGCTGACCCACTTGTGCACTGGCTCACCTCTCTGGGCAGCGGTACAGTATGACTAATCCTGGCCATGAATCTCTCCCCTCTGAGAAGCTGTCATGGATGTGATTTGGCTCGGTGACGGCTCCCCTGGCTGAGCTAAAGACAATTGTGAAAACCCCCGTCAGGAGCCGGTGGTCTTCCCCCCCTGTCCCCTCCCCCAGCATGGGGAGAATCCAGGCACCGCTACGAGTGTTCGTCCTGCTCAAGCATGGACGCGGGTATCAATCATCTCAGCTTGCATGCAGTCACGCCAAGTCAGAGCAGAGCGGCTCACCTCCTAATAATGCGTGACACCGATAAAGCTGGTGGGATCTGAGTCAGGGAGGGGTCTGAATGGAGGGGGGCTTCATATGTGCGTGAATGCAAATTAGTATGTGTTCATGTGAGAACAATTCAACCCTCATCTGGTTCTCTGTACTGGCTTGTCATCTTTCATACCGCGTCAGCTTCAGGAGGGACCCCAAGTTTGGCACCGCAGCAGTGACAAAGCCGCCGCTGCCGCCGCCGCCGCCACCACCACCGCCGGCGGACCTCCTCAGTCGGTTCAGTCAGTGTAATGCTTTCCACAAACTTCCAGGGGAGCCTTTTCTCTTTCATCTAAATTTGATAAGACAGCTTCTTATCCTGGACGGACTTGTTGCTGTTTCCTGTTTGCATCATGGAAAAGTCTCTCCGCTCTCCTCTTTAACCATCTTGATTGGGACAATCGGTGACATCACGGTCAGAGGCTCCTCTTTGGCCATGCAGATAGCTCCATACTCAACCCATATGTATTTACCTTGGGTGAGCACAGTGTGTCTGTGCGTGTGAGTGTTTACGTGCGAGTATACAAATGTATGCGCTGGAAAAGAAAGGGGTCGGAAACGGGTGAGAGGGAGCAAGAGAGCGCAAAGAAGAAAGAGGGGAAGGGAGGGCTAGTAAAAGTATTTCCCCGGGCTCTGAAAGTACAATACACTCCAGACAGTGGTGTGTTTTCACTGTAGCCAGATCACTGCTTGGCAAAATGTGGTTCTGTTTAGAGGTGGGGAGGGAGGGAGGGAGGGAGGGAGTGCTGGGAGGGAGAGGGGAGGACAGGGAGGAGAGGGACACACACATAAATGAGCTCCAAACTCCTCCAGGGTCTCATTCTTTGTTACTATCTGTCCCGGTCTTTCATGGTGTCAGTGTGAGACTCCCAAACTCCCTGAGAAGTCCTGCTGCACACCACAAATCATCCTGCACAAGTATGCTGCATGTCAAAGGCTGGTCCGACATCATGCTGCATGTTCTCACTACACCCGATTGCATCAGGACGGAGTGCACGAGTGCACCGTTCTCTGTGCGTGGAGGCGTGCCTGTGCTCAAGTCCAAGGAACTTGTGAACAATCAGATTTAACGGGAATTTCCTTGGTTAACTTTCACTGGCAGCAGAGCTCCGTACCTTTCTATTAATGAACACAGTCTGCACACAATTTACTACCTCATCTCCTGTTCAGAAATCAATGTTCCTTGTATTCTGGTAAATTTAGAGCACGTGAACTCCAGGAGAGAAGCAAAGCTTGACGCACGCGGTTGTAATTCTCCAACTCTGCTCATCTCTTGATGAGAAAACTGTCCAGAGATGCAGCATCCAAACCTCTTGGTCTTTATCTGAGGTCATCACTGGAAAGTGAGTAATGCTGTGTACCCTGTGGTCCACCTACCGCCTCAGAGGGTAAGTAGCACAACTATTTATGACTCTTGCGAAACCTGTGCACGCGTGTTGTGTTTAAACACAAGGAGGACGATTCGAGTGTCTCCTGCAAATAAAGACTGCTTATTCTCCACCGAGGATCCAGTGTGTTGCACTTTTAGTGTTGACGTGACCTCGCGGTGGTCTCTCCTCTGTGAAAAGAGTCTGTTTTAAGGGTCTCTCGAGAGTTCAGAGGTGCTTCGCTGGAGACCAAACATTCAGTCTCTGTTTTATTCAACCACACAAATGTTGGACGAAAATCGGGTTGAAGTTTTCGACAACTTTGGACAGTTGAAGCGAGGTGACAAAGGTTCACAGTCGTATTCAGAGTCAAAACTGAATTTTTGGTCTTTTAAAACTGTATATAGTCAACTGCTGTATGAGGTTAGGGTCAAATTATCAGCACAGAAGTAAACAGTAACTGTTAAATGCAGACATCAATCCGTCTCTTCAGCCAACAGGAACTTCCGTGATTCTTGGATGAAGCTCTTCGACATTTGACCACATCGCAGTCTTCGTGTTCTGAGGAGACGTTCACAAGCACAACAACAGTTTCCTGATTTCTATCAAAGCAATTTGGGCCTAAAGTGGCTACAAAAAGAATCAGCAACAATTCTTCAGGCGCAGATGTGTCAGATACGTACTTCGTATCAGACCTTGTTTGAGCTCAAAATATCAAAGTCTCTGGAAATCTGCATTGCAAAACGAGACTGTTTGTCCTTCGATAGTCCTGGTTGGATGTGGCTTGATCTGGACCTCATCGATAAACAAAGCGATCTGACCTTCAGTTAACCGCATCACTGACTTTGGCTCCTTTGGCCTCTCCGCCCCTCTGACCCCGCGTGGAGGCGAAGGTGTTGAAATCGGCGCAGCAGCCTGCAGCGTTTGCGATGTGCTCAGCTGTCCTCCCCAATATACCACCCAGATGGCCGCGCTCGGCCGGCCAACGGTGACTTCCTACCAGCACTTGTGGCAACAAAGCACAAGGATGTGTCAATCAGGGGGAACCGGTGGGCTGAGGCGGCGGTAAATAGCGGCGGTATTGGAGTGGCGGGCGTAAATCTGACAGGCCGTCTTGTTTGCTTCGGTGCTAATAAATGAACGACAAGAGGGGCAGTAAAATTAGACTGAATACGCCTTAAACGACAAGTTTAAAAAACAGAACACTGAACAGAAGTCAAACTGTTAAGCAAAGCCGATTAATAAGTTTTAGTCACATATTTCAACTTCCTTTCCTGTCAAACTTTACTCGTACATCTTTCTCGGACTGCTTTCTGTCTGTTTTGTGTTCTCCTGGCTTTTCTCCACACTTGGTGCGCCTGCTGCCCGGTAATCATGACCCCCCCCCCCCTTCCTCCTGTAGCAGCAGACGCTGGGCTGGTCCCTCTGCCCTCCTGCACTGGTGATTTGATGCAGGATGATGATAGTGAAGCGGCACTCTGCCACACAGACTGAAGCTCTGGCTGCTTGGCCCCTGTTATAACAACTCCAGGAGTCTTGAGGAATGTGGGTTTGTCCTGCAGTCCGTTACTACCCCCCCACCCCCCACTTCCCCCCACCTCCTCTCTCTCTCCTCTCTCTTTCTCTCTCTCTCACTCTCCCCTCCCCTCTTTTTCAAACAGGGCAATTCCCTAACTTTTTCTCTTTTTTTCCCCTCTCAAGGCTATAGTTCAATATTGCATTGTGGGGCGCGTATCCTGTCTCAAATTGCGACCGGGCTCCTCGACGCCGAAGCGCTCCGACTGCTGCAAGGTAACGTGCGCCTCACTGATCCTTTGTCAAGAGTACAATAAAAGTTATCAGTGGCTTCTTGATGGTGACTTTTGTTCCAGAGAGCCCGTTTGTTTCACGGGGGGGATTATCTCCCCTAATGCATGGCTGCTGTGCAGGAGGGGGGGGGGGGGATGTGCTGGGTGAACGCGCACAGAGGGGCAAGTTTGCTGGAAATGATGACAAACTCCGACTTTTGTCCGTTCTTCTTGCGAAATTAGTCATATTTCGTTGTTTGATTGCGCCTCGTTGGAAGTTTTGGTGTAGTTTTCCTGGACAGTCAAGCGGTGGGTGAGAAAAAAAAGAAAGGGGGAGCACCAAACCTATTTTTACTCATTGGAGACTTTACTGGTGAGCGAGGAGAGTCGCTGATGTTGCGCTTTTTTCTTCCTCCATTCATAAAGTTGTGTTGACACGCACAGACCCCAAATAGTGGAAAATAGCGCGGTTTTTTGTGTGTCAGCGTGCTGCTGACGGACTCAGTGGCTGGTTTACAGTAACGGACTGAACCGGATCCTCTTTTTTTCTCTCCCTTTAGGTGTTTTAGTCTTTATGCATTTCTCTCTTTTAATGTCTCGGAATGTAACGTTGTGCTGGTGAAGCCTTCGGTTCCTCTGCTGTAATGTTTTCTTATGCAAATGTCGCGTCTGTGTAACCCGTTGGAGGCTGATCGTGAACGCAGCGCAGAGACGATGACAGCGGAGTCGCAGGAGTCTTTGATTGATCCCGCATTTCTTTTGTTCGCCATTGATCCCGCCTCCGTTCTGCTCATTTTTCTCCACTCTCACCTTCATTTCACTCGAGTCTGGTTGGATTTTTGTTCTTTCTTTCAGTAGAATAAAAGAAAAGTTATTGCACAGGTGGAGTTATCGGTAAAGAGTTTGTGTGTGTGCGTTAAAGAAATAGGAAACGACAAAATATGCAAAAACTTATGAACAATCATCACCTCTATGTCTTGATATTCTCTCTATTCTTGCCACTCTTTATGTCTTTATCTCTGTAAAGTCAAACTTTGCTTCTTTTTTCTATCTTTTACCATAAATGTAACACACAGCAGGGTAGCAAGACCATAAAATTTTAAACGCATCCTTTGCTGGTGCAGTCCAGATCTGTGATGTGGTCGAACCAGAGGGTTGGAGGCTGTGGTTGAGCATCACCAGAGGCCCGCCGCTCCGGGTGAAACCTGAGGTCTGTCGGAGGAGGAAAATAAATGTTGAGGTTGTCTGGTGTTGTTGGGTTCTGCTTGGTTTTTCATTCTTAATATACCTGAACGTAGTTGGGATGAGGTCGTAAGATTAGAGCTGCTTGTGGGCTCAGCAAAGCCAACAGTGATCGCATTAACAGACCCAGCCCATAAATCTCATAATACAGGAATGGAAGGGAATTTTGCATATTTGGATGAGGTCTTTGCAACAGTCAAATGTTGTTTTTTTGTGTTTATTTGATGGATGATGGGAGCGAATCACATTTGAACCCTTTTTTTCCCTCCTCCCCCTTTTTGTCTGGTCTGCCTCTCTGGCGCCCCCTCCTCCTGGGGCAGATATTTTAGGGCAAGGAAAAACCTTCCCAAGTAAAAAAAAGACACTGTCCACCTTCAGATATAATGCATCCCATGCTGAAGTGCTGCTCAGAAGCATGAATTTAATAATATAAAACTAATTGTAGATGCAGATCTGGTCAATTCAACCTGTAGCAAGTCAATTCTTTATGACCCTTTGACCTCTTTTTGCTGTTGACTCCTATTTTGGGGGGTTGGAACACAGCAAACACTGCATAAACTGGCAAATATATCAAAGTGTTAAACCGAATACAGTTAAAGTTACTTGAAACATTTCTTCTGTGCACCTTCTTGGGAATATTGCACCACGTTCATCATGTTCTGGTTGATGATACAAAAGCAGTCCGCCTCAGCCGCCTTTGAGTTCCTCAGACGCTGTCTGATCACAGCCTCTGCAGCCCCTTATAATGTCAGCAAACATTCAGACTGAAGTCCACTTTATTTGTGGCAGCAAACACGTCTTTCTGATCACACTGGCCTCTGTCCTCTGTGGAGCATGCAGCGTTTGGTGCCTGTTGAGTGATAAACCACTTATGAGGCTGCTTTGAAGTGCCATCGAGTGAAAACAGATTTTTTTTTCCAAAAAAAGGGGAAAAAAAATCAAGATTTTGGTCTGCTCTGTTTTTCTTGAATGCTCGTCTTTTATTCACTCCTCAACTCATATGTTTTCTCTTTCCTCCTTTAATGTGACCACTAAGCATGTCACAAACAAAAAAATCAAATCACTCCCTAATTAGATTGGGAGCTGTTTTACAGAGGAATTGTTTGGTGCTCTGTTCACAATGTTCTCAAGGTTGGAAAACGTAGCAGGGTGATTTCACCCAGATAAAACTGATTTGATCTCGGAGAATAACGATCTTTGGGGGAGCCGCGCTCTGTTGGAGGCGGAGGTTTAACTAATTAGCTTGCTGGTGAAGCTGCGATAAAATCCTTTTGTGGAAAAGCTCAGCAGGTAACATGGAAATCGTCCATGAAGGTTAGCAAAAGGTGACGGAAGAACATGGAGTCACGAACAACAAAATGTAACATTCCAGTCCGCTGAAATATTTCAGTAGGTTCAAAAAGTAACAAAAGAGCGACTAAATTACCGAAAACTGACACATTGAAGAAGGTGAATTTGTGAGCGATAGACTCAACCTGAGCATGAAGAACGTGTCATGTAAAAAAAAAGCAAAAATGCCACATTGATACTTTCATGGACCAAAACTTAAAATCAGACTCCTCGCTAACAGCATCCACGTTTATGTGATGAGTCACGCTGAAATATTCTGTTTCAAATTCATTCAAATAAACACTTTGGGAGCGTGTTGACTGATGGAGGCGAACAAGGTCCTCCGATTTGGGGAAACATCTGAGGAAAAAGCGCCCGTTGTGCTGGATGAGCCCAGACGTTTGATATGTGTCTGTGTTTGACGTGTTTCCGCGCTTTCATCTTCTCTCGCTCTCTCTCTCTCTCTCTCTCTCCTGCCATCCAGCCGCCTGCTCTGGAGTGTACACCAGGACTTGGTCCAGCTCCCAGGTCGAGATTCCGCTGCTCCGCCTGGGTCCTCGGGAGATCCGAGAGTCGAGACACCGAGCGGCGGCACAGGGGGCGATTCGGTTGGAGGGACAGCCAGGCCGTCCCGATGGGATCAGGGAAGCTGGCTCAGGCGCTGCTGGGATGGGCGGCGGTGTGCCTCGGGGCGCTCCACGTGACCGGCGCCGAGACCGGGACCGGACAGTACCAAGCGAGCCGCTTCACCGGCACCGTGGACCAACGAGAGGTGCAGCGGGTGCGGCGCCGGGGGCAGGAGACGCTGAGAGGGTGAGGACCTGCGATTTACCGCTGACCGCTGTCTCCCGATGCCATCCGTTCTGCCCTGTCCTGGTCTTCACGTGAGAATGAAAAGCGTATGAAGTTTGTCTCTGCATAAACAAGACATAAGGGCTTGTATCTGGAGGAGGTTTGAAATAAAAGTGGCTCTCACTTTGCTGGTTTCCTGGCAGCTCTCCTTCAACTGCTGTGCTTTCTGGTCCCAGGCCAAGCTCGCCTTATACCAAATTATGCCGCTTGAATACTACCACATTGTTTTCTCAAAAACAGCACATGTTCGACCTTAACGGGCTGCTTACCGCACCGAAATCTCCCCGTGTATTTACAGCAAATCGACATTTTCATGGGAAAAAGGGGGGAAAAGCGGCTTTCTATGGGCCTGCATCTCATGAGGGGATGATGAGCGAAAAGCATGACCTAAATTCCCTCAAGTGTGTTAGTTAAGCTGGACAAAGTAGTTCATGACTGCTGTGGAGCGACGGCAGGCCCCGGAGTTTAAAGTGGGGGCAGCCGGGAGGGGGGAACCCATGTGTGTGTCTGGGGAGGCACACATGAACGTACACATGTGTGTGTGTGTGTGTTTAAAGGTTTTATTTATTTGTCTATACGTGGGGAGTATCCAGCGAAATGAAATACAGGGATCACATCACCTCTCGCCAGCTGCAGCCCCCCCCCCTCCCCTCCCCTCCCCTCCCTGCTTCTCTCTCTCTCCCGCTGCCCGGCTCCATCACTTCGTTACCTAAACACCATGAATCTGGGCGTGGGGTGTGTCGGCGTGGCAAAGAGTTTTTATTGTAAATTTTGCCTTTTTCTTGAAAAAACAAAGGATGTTCTGTTGGAGGCGGGTTTTTTTGCCGAGTCTGCATCAGTTATTCCAATCAGACTCCCATCTGTCCCAGCTTATAGTCCCCCCGGTGCCAAGCCACAGGAAATGAGGTATTCGTATCACCCGAGGGGGGGGGGGTATGACAAGGGGCATTTGTTTCACTGCTGTAGGTGACAAAGCAGCAGAAGGAATAGCACGAGACAGGAAGGGTCAGAAATAAAGCGAAAGGGAGGGATGCAACTAAGAAAGGAGGAACGGCGAGGAAGACGGAGCGAGCGGCTGAACGAAGGTGGACGGCTCTCCGTTGTGACTTATTACCCGGGCAGAGTGAAGCTCACACGGTCTCAGAACTGCTGTTTTCTCTAAAAACATGTCTAGTGAGAGTTCCTGCTGCATAATAGCAACAGATCTGTCTACCTCGGAGGGCATCCGTCCATGTTAAATAAAGGGACTCCTTCTCCCTCTGCAGTCAGGGGTGCTTTACGCCGGAGTCCGTGCTTTTTTTTTTAACAGCCTCTATGACAGAGTTATCCTGCCTGACACGTCCAGTGTTTACAGAGCCTCAGATACGACCGCAGATTGGCATCAGACCTGAAAACATGAGCAATATTTCACTTTTTTCGCAGTTTGTCGGCCAGAGAGAGTCGAGGAATCACGGGACCTTGCACAATGGCGGATTATTCCCATCAAATAGTGTGTGGTTTCATGAGAACAAGTAACAAAAGCCTGCAGACGTTTTCCATTACATTGTTAAGTTTCGGAAACTCTGCCGTGTCAGGGACGTAATGCCGCCGCGTAGCTTTGCGTAGCGAAGTAAATAGGTGATGTGATTAGGGGGGCATCTGTGCATCCGAAGGGTAAACTGAGGTGAAGAGCGTGTTTGCGCGCTGAGGTTTGGGAAGCCGCTACAGGCTCCACCATCTCTTCATGAATTTTATGGGATTTTACGGGATTACAAGGTGATTTCCTGGTAACTGTTGCTCAATGCACCTTTGAAGTACTGCGGCAGTCCAGCCCCATGTGTTGAATTTCCTCGCAGTCGCCGTTTGAGCGGACTGAAATAGATCCTGAGCTCCAGATCCTGAGCAATCTGGTAAAATTAGTCACCTTCGCGTGAGCCTGTTTCATCGAACCGCCTGCAGCCGGGAGCTTTGAGGATAAATGAGGCACATTTGCGATGAATAAGTCTTTTGGCTGTTTATTGGTGCAGCTTCGGGCCAAATGTTTCTCACACGGGAGCTGTCGGACTTTTATTGTAACTCCTTCGCGTCAGCTCAACACAATATGTGCAAAGTCACGCTTGCGACTCGCACCAGTCACAGCAAACTGTCAGTAACTCGGTGTGGGTTTCGCCGATTTTTCTGCGTGGGAGACGGAGGGAGGCTGGTTTAATGACGGTCATTACGCCGGCCTTGGGCAGGGCTGCGGTGTTTATTTGCTGGCTCCAGCTCCACCTCCCCTGCGCCGTCTCTGGTAGCACCGGCGCTGATGCTGACTGACTGATTTATTGGCTCCCGCATGCAGCGGCGGACTGGCACCGGTCCACTCGCGGGCGGCATCCGATCCGACCTCGGGCCGGCCGGGCGGCTGTCTGGATGGCTGCACTCGATCAGTGATTGACTATCTGGTTGGTCGAAGGGGAAAGAGGGAAAGTATGCAGGCGGAGGCGGGCATTCTCCTCCCTCCCTCCCGCCTTCCTTCTAATGTCCAGCCAGCTCAAAGCTCGATATTTATTGTCTCATAAGATCGCTTGTATATTAGAGTTGAAAAATCCAGTTGAAAGGCTGCTTTTCGCTTATGTGCAACTTATTACTGGACCCCCGTTTGGCACACTTTTCGCCGGCTCTGCCGAGGCGACGCCTTGGATGCCGGCGAGCTTGGCAAGGCGCTCAGCCCCGAAGGCAGAGGATTACGTTCAGTCAGCGCAGCGCCGTCCAGGATCATGTCAGTACCACCCTGATTGCCTGGACGGGGTCCCTCTATTTGCAGTCCTGCCTAATTTCAAAGAGAATGAAGGAATTTCCCCACTTTTGGACGCCGGAGGACAAATCACTTGACATCAGCGCCGAAGGAGCCGAGTTTTTAAAGGCAGGAAAAAAAGAAGCTGAATTTATATTTGAAAGAAGTGAAGACCTGCCAGTTTCCCCTCTATGTTTTATGTGCATTAGCGCCTATTTTAGGATTTTATACGTCTGCGTTTTGTACTTGCTGTACGCAGACTCAAAGTGAGCTATAATGACAACTGATCGACATGTGGTCCGTGTTTCAAGTGGGTTCGCCGCTACAACGTCAGACCCCATGAAACGACTCGGCTATCAGTTTACTTCCTACACACACATACACATACACGCACACACACACACACACACACACACACACACTGAACGTATTCACATCCATGGAGACATTAAACAGGCGCTGCAACGCGCAAACGTGTATTTGGTTCACAGCTCCGCCCGCTGGATGACATTTTGTCGCCGTGATCCCAAATCTCTCAGCCCTGCGACGAATCAACACGATTCAGCGAGACTTTCGTTCATTTTATTCGAGTGGAAGAAAAAACAACAAATATCCCCTCTGGGGCTTCTGCGGGAGACCACAGTGCAAGTTAGTGTGTTATAACTTTATCTGTTTATCCTGTCAGAAGAGTAACACAATCCATATGCATACACAGCCATAACATTCACGGCCTCTCTGTAGGTCTTGTAACAACTTTAATGTCACTTCAACTCAATTTTAAAACCTTTATTAACACAAGTTTATGAGCGTGCGAGCACCAAAACTCTCCCCCATCTCACTAAACACTCTTTGGTTTTGTTTTGTGAAGCATTTAATGGAGTACTTTGTACTACTGAGATAGATTTCACAAGTATTTTTGAGGATATTGGTGATATTGGTACTCTTTTGGACCTTGTAGTTTCAGGTCTCTATCCAAATGAACACAGGATGGACAAACACATTTTGAATTGTAGCAGATACCTTATAAACCTGTCAAGCCAAATACAATAAGATATAAAGGAACAAAAAATTCCATTCATGAATAAATAAAATAAATAATAATAAATAAAAAATGTGCTTTTTACTCATACAATCTGTCAGCTTCACTAAAAGTACTTGTGAATGCAGTATAATTTCCAATCCATCACTTCTTGTGTGACATGATGACACAGATCTTTTGTTTTCCATTTCTGTAACGGAAAGTTTTCCCTTTCGGTTCGGGTTTCCTCACGTGTGCCTTCATTTTTCCTGCTGGGACTCAGCAGTCTGGAGGCAGAATCAGAGGCATTCCTCGGGAAGCTATCTGGAATAAATCTCCCGCTAATGAATCAGGCTCATCTGCTTTATCTCTCCACCTGCAGTCCCGTCATTTCTCCGCCCTCCACATTCCTGCCCCCCCCCTCCCCACACACCTCGTAGGCAGCAGTGAGCCCAGGTGTTGCGAGAGGCCCAAATACGCGACTGTTTCCCCTCAGCGGCGGTCACGCAGCAGGCAGGTCAGCCGCTGCTTCCGCACAGAAACACACAGATGGACACAGACGGCCCGACCTGCGGCAACTGCAGGGTCTCCGGTCGGCGTCGTTATGGAAACAAACGGCCGGTTGCCCAGCGCTGTGTCTCCCTGTGGGCCAGGTGGGACCGGCTGATCTTAACTGTCTTCACCTTTGACCTTGTTGATTCCTGTGTGAAAAGCAGCCGGAGGACGTTCATTTTACAGGTTCCTAATTTATCTGTTTATCCTGTCGGGAGGGTAACGTGCTCCACATGCACACACAGCCATCATTTGTCTCCCTGGAGGTCTTTTTTTTTCAATTGCAGCCAAAGTAGTTTGATCTGAGGCTTCATGTGATGGATCTCACCAGGTTTCTGTGTGATAACAGCACATAAGAGAAGGGTGTCAAACATGGTGCCCTAAACTGGATCAAAAAAGATCCATTCAGGCTTGCAGAACGTTGTGTAATAAGCACAAAAGAAAGGCAGGTAGAAGAAGATGTGTTGGGATTACTTCCACCAACTTCTCTTTAAGTCATTTTCATCGATGTTTTGTCAGAAGATATTTCAATAATTGATAATAATACCTGAACTTCTTTGCAAAACAACAGTTGGAGTTGTTTTTATTTACTATTTATTGATGCTCTCATTTCAGGATCAAAATAGGCTCCATGCGGCCTGTGAACTAAAATGAGTTTGACACTCATGTTCTTCAACATATTTTTTTTCCTTTTATAGTATTTGCACTTCCTGTCCTTCTCGTCCGTCCTCCCTTTCAGCTTAGCAGTGTCCTTTTTCCTCAAAGCTTCATATTTGCGCTGGCATGAGGTGGCAGCCGCTTGGCTTCTATCATCAATGGACGCCGATGAGCGATCCGCAGGCAGGAAGGGTGACTTCAGAAGTCGCGGCCTGGCTGAAGAAGAGCTAATCTCCTTTAGATTGAGCGCCGAGAACAGTCGCTCATTTCAATATGGAGGAAGAGCCCCCGGGGCCCGAACCGCTGCTTTATGGCTGCTTTTCATTCTGTTTCTCTGGAGTTTACCCTCTGAAGCCTCGGCTCTGTGAAGGAGATCAAGAACTGACCTGAAAGAAGAAAGACTGAGAGAGAACGAGGTAGAAAAAACCCAACCCAGTGCTCCTGACCTTTGGGTCAGTCCCTTATAATCCTGCTTATATTGACATCTGCATGTCTGTAACAGTGGAAAATCTTCACCGCTGCGTGGAGAAACAGTTCAGTGGAGTTCGTAGGAAGAAAGTTCATTCAGTGTTGGAATGCTGGAGTCCATATTTGAAGTTTTTTTTTTTCATGCCCCGCTCCGCGTCTGCCCCAGAAAACTCGACCCCCACCGAGGGCCCGGCCCCTTGTTGCTTTCGCTGCTCTCCGCCTCGTTTCCATATCTCTGTTTTCCGCTCCTACTCCTCCTCCCGCTTCCTCCTCTCCTCCACATAAACTTGTTTTTGCTTTCTCTCCCACTGATCTCCTCTTCCTTTCCCACCACCCTGTCTTCCCCTCCTCCTAATCGCCGCTCGCTCTTTTCACACTTTCTCTCCAAAACCAAACGGACATGTCTCAGTCTCTGGAAAGCTCTCGGAGGCATTTTCCGTCTCCTTGTGTTTACCTTTTTTTATTTTTATCCCTCGTCCATCCGTGCACTCGGATGTTTGCCCACTTAGATATCTGCTGCCTGGCTGCCCACCTGTTTGTCTGCACCCCGTCTGTGCCATCTGGTAATGTGATTGGAGGTGCGCTCTGCTGTCCGTCCATCAGAGATTCAAACCCCAGCTGTCTTCCCGTCGGTGACGTTGCCACAGACACTTTCTAGTGCCGAGGAAGAGCAGCTCATCTGTTTCACACAGCAGCAACTTGGGAAGTTCATCATAATGTAAACTTAATTGCCAGCCTCAAGTT
>JASSRZ010000055.1:9690252-9702066 GCA_032164315.1 Malacoctenus gilli | reverse complement strand
GTGTGTGTGTGTGTGTGTGTGTGTGTGTGTGTGTGTGTGTGTGTGTGTGTGTGTGTGTGTGTGTGTGTGTGAAATCCCGTTTGTCTTCGTGAGATTGCTGTAGTGTGTGCAGGGTGTAAATACGCGGCCGACGTCCGTGGGACATACCAGAAACCTTGTTGTTAAGCACCACTTTGGGAGCGTGCACTTTGTGTCAATGTGTGTGTTAAGTAGCATGCAATGTGTTCAGCTTCACTGCTTTAGTAGGCCAATGTCAGCCCATCAGTCACGCCTGGCCCCTGCCAGACCCTGTACACATGCTCACATTCCTCCAAACCCACCAACACAAGTATACACACGGGAAGACACACACATACTCACACAGACACACACACATAGGCTCTCACACTGCAATTCAAACTGGCAGACAGAAAAATGTAGGTAACACACACACACACGAACGGCGAGTATCATTGGCTGTGACCCAGAGGTGTAAAACAGGATCTGTTCCAGCCTTAAGTAAGACGGCGGAGGCTGAGGAGGGGCCAAGCTGCCTCTGACCTGCCAGGCAGGACACACACAGACGCCCCGCAGAGGCACAGCTTTGGACAGAGCCATGAAGTCATGTTCCCCCGGGGCATGAAAGACCCCAGAAAGCCAGGTGATAAATTAGAGGGAGAGCACAGCGGAGGAAGACGGAAATGGGGAGGGGGGGTCCATGTTGGTGCTCACTTCTGTTCACGTTTACAAACAGCACAGGAACTAAAACAGCATCGGTTCATTCCTGAGGGGAATGTTTTAAAAGGCTTCGGACCCCCTTCTCAGATCTCTGATTTGCCAAAATATCTCTGTGAAGCCCAACACTTGTGGAAACGCCCAGTTTTGACAACCAACAAAAGGAGTAGCCTTCAAAATAAAAGCACATCATTCACTTTCTGATTCAAGAAAGTGTCGTGTTTCAGGTTTCTTTGAACAACTCCCCTCAGGTAAATCTTCCGGCCCCCAATGATCTCCGGGGGACCCTAAAGGGGCCCACACTTCACGTTGGGCACCACTTTTCCAGTAAATCCCAGAAATAAAACTTCTTTGGCCTCTCTGACCGGTTAAACAAATGTCAGAACTCAAACAGCTTTTAAAAGTTTCAAGAAGCACCGTAAAATCGCCTCAGTGAGCCTTTGAATCTTTTTAAAAGTGTCTATGTAGATTCACGTTTTCGTAACATGATCGGTCTCAGAGGCTTCAGGTCACCAGGAGAAGACGGACACCCTCGATCTGGATCTTGTCCTCCCAATCGCTTTACCTCCCTAATTCAGCCTTTGGTGGGAGTCCCCTATTAAACAGGGTAATTCACTGCAGTTGGAAACAAATTGCTGCACTTTGGCGATCCTTTTTGAAAACGCCAGTTTCCTCCAGCCTAATGAGGCAGCGTGATTCTCGCACCTCGGCTCGCGGGGTTAAAGACAGTGTCTTTACGCCTCACGTCTTGCCTGAGGAACGCGGAGGTTCGCATAAATCAGCAACACATTTGTGACTTTGCTGCATGTAATCCACATGTCAGTGATTACGGTCGTGTCCACACAGATGGTGGACTATGATTTTTTTTTTCTAATGACTCTTCCTGGAATCTTTGCTGTTTGCCAACGAACAACACAAGCACATGTTTCCATTGAAGGCCTGGCAGGCTTTTGGAAGTGTACACTCCCCCTCCCCCCTCCCCCCTTCCCCAAAATCTTAAACCCCTTTGCAAAGCCCGGGTGGCTTAATAAATGCATGAATCATATTTACTGATAACTTCAAGTTTTTCGTGTCACTTGGCGGACCAAAAAGGGTTCAGGCTGCAAGTCACCCTTGTAATAAACCCGCAGTTTAGGGCAGAGCAGCTGTGCCGAGAGTTGCACGGGGTCGTCTTTATTACCTTGTCTTCCCATAACCATAATTACAAAATCATTACCAAGGATGTTCTCGCCCCGATGCTGAGAAACAGCTGTCTGTCGACTGACAGCCTTCCATTGGTGATTGACTAGCGGCAGCGCCGGGCCCTGGGAAAGCGGAGAGAGGGGTCCTTTTAATTAGAAACCACGCTGCTTTCAACGCCGTCCGTCCTGGCCGTAAAGCACCGCTCGGCCCTGTTAGGTATGAGGTAAGCAAACGAGGTAATCAAATAAATTGCTCAAATTAACCCGGAAAAACCGATGACGCGAGTGGAGAACGTCATTAGCTTCGCTCCAAATCGACGTGTGAATTAATGGGAATTATTTATCCAATACTCGTGCCAGCAACCGTTACTCTCACTCGTCATCAATCACCAGTCAGTCTTATGTCTGAGCATTGAAAGTTGTTGGGTTTAGATGCTATTTCACCATCAGTGAAGTTGCTTCTCTACAGTTGAGTCTACAAACGTCATAGTTTCCGATGAACGTGTCGATGTGTTGGAGTGTTTCTCAGCGCTCCTTTGTATAGGACAATTTTACTTGGAAGCACGAGAACAAAAGTCAGAGGAGCTTCATCGGTTTTGAACAGATGTGCGAGTCGGGTGGGGAGCCGCGGCCCGGTGAGTGTCGAATTCACGGAATTCCTGGAATAATTCCTGGAATTTCAGCTCCATGTTGTGTGGAAAGACATGTCAATGTATTGCTTGTGTTTTCATTCTTCCCCCCCAGACATCACATGCCGCACTGAGGCGCTCTCCGTAAAATCGAGAGACTCCAAACTCTTTTATCTTCTTCTTGTTGAAGATTCACAACACAATGGATTCAGAGAGGGAATCTGAGGGATTTATTTCTGCACTACCATAAAAAAAACTTCCCGCATTCACGTCAGAGTTCACAGTCATTAAACTTTTGGACCTTCAAAGCTTGTAGCAGATGATTTCATTAACGTGAAGTTCCCTCTTTGATAAAAATATCTTGAAAGATCGACTGAATTTACGTAGCGTTCAGACTTCCTTGCTGAGAATGAAGCAGACTTGTCGCCGCTTTCTGCGGTGTGTGTGTGTGTGTGTGTGTGTGTGTGTGTGTGTGTGTGTGTGTGTGTGTGTGTGTGTGTGTGTGTGTGTGAGAATCAGAGCAAAACGCAGCAATAAAGCTCCTCAGTTTTCCATCAGACTCACACTCGGACACACATGCACTTACGCACACACACGTCGGGACTTCCTGTGTTTCGCAGTTTCTCGTAAAAAAAAACCCCAGATGTGAGCGGCTCACCGACGACACCGCCCGAGTACAGAGGTGCATTGTGCTGTTACAACGCTACACCCAACTGCCTTCGCTCAGCGTCTGGGAGACGCAGGCAGACGTCTTGTGAGGACGTTCCATTGACTTTCACTCATTTGCTTACAGACCCCCCAAGATAAAAGCAAGACCTGCATAACTTTAACCAAACTTCAGCTGCAAATTGAAAGATTTTATGTTTTTTTTAAGTTACTTTTTTCGTGTTTTCTACTGACACACTGCAGTTTGCACGCGCGCGCGCACACACGCACTCACACATTCAAGTACCACCCAGAGACATCGCGTTGGTGGTCCAGAGGTTACACAAACTAAACTTTAAACCGGAAGGTCGCCGGTTCAGGTTCCTCGTGAAGAAAATTTAGGTGGGAAAAGTGATCAACTCCCCCCAACTGTTCACCAGGAGCTGCAGTGACACGGTGCTGCTGGTTTTGTGCTGTGAATACGATTGGTTAAATGCAGGGAATCAATGAAATATAACTTAACCTTACTCACATCCATGTTCCGCGAGCTAAACTCCCGCTTGTCTGCCTAAGCTCCACCTTCAGTCTGACCGTCACAAAATCTCAACACTAAAACAACCTCTAAGTGCATCTTCACCTCAAAATACAGTGTTTTTGCCTTATGGGGAGCCGCGATCTTCACAAGAGGCCCAATTTCCAGTAATTGAAGTGTCTCTCACAGGCATGTACACACATGTATACACAAATCTGCCCAGTCTCTCTTCCTGTTGCTCTTCACATGCAGCTTTCCAGGCAGAGGTCACTGGAGCAAACCTCCACCTGTAGGTGATGGAGAGTCACTGGGACAGGGGGGGGGGGCAGCCGGGGCACATCCACTGAGATCACCTTTGTCTCCAAATGTGCTTTTTTCCTGCTTCGCCTCCCTTCTTCTTTCTTCAAGCTGCTTCACGTCACACAGGAAACAAGAGATGCTATAAATCTGGGTGACTTTTACCCCAAGTGTCCTTCCATCTGTCTTCTCACCTCTTTCATTATCCTCCACTCTTCAGCGCAGGCGGTTTGTGTCATTCCAGCCTGTAACCAAAGGCTTTCCCTTGACCTATTTTGGAAAACGTTCTGAATGAGGGAGCTCACCCAAGATGCCCTCAACTGTATCGCAGCGCCAGTTGTAGCCGCCGGGAATAGTTTCATTCACGGCGGGGAAAACTGCAATCACTCACTGCGGTCATTACCCGTGTTTCACGTCACAGCTCCTCTTATTGGCCTTCAGTGGGGAGGGAAAGTCGACACCGCGTTGGGTTACCTTCACCTCCCGCTGCAAGCTGAGGGTGAAACCTCAGAGGAAATCCTGACACATGTCTCCCGAGAGTGAGGGAGTGAGAAGACGGAGGGCGGGAGACGAACCTGTAAAAGCCGGGCCGGCTCCGGGTCCCAAACGTTTCGCTTCTAATTTATGACCGCATGTCGCCGTGAGGCGCGATCCAGACCGAGGCGGTAGCTGCCAAATCTGTGGATGGAGACTGCCAAGTCTTGCACATGAGAAAGTGAACTGAAATTCCTGCTCGACTTCTAGATGCAATAAATATGTGGAGGGGGGGAAAAAACCCAAAGCTTGGTTGACCATTTCAATGAATTACACCTCTGCCGTGCTTTCACTAAAACTACTCACCGCTACGATCCAAGACTCATGCTGTCGGGCTTTGACTCATGTAACCGAAGTCGGTCCTTGGTGTAATCTTCCAGTAAGACAGATGCTGGTGATCATAATGAAAGCTTCCTCGGAGCGCACTCGCTCAGCATGACTCACGCGAGTCGTATTCAGCGTGTTTGGGTTCGGTCGCAGTAAGCGAGCGGATTAGAGAGACTGAAACGTCTCCTGTTGGCGCGTGTGCAAACTCCAAAAAGTCCCATTAAAACAAACTCTGCGACGAGGAAGCTCAGTCATTTCCCCTCGCTGCACAGCCCCTGCGTGCCAGAAATGTTAAAGAGAGAAAGAGACATAAACGGGCATACGGAAAGAGGAAGGCGCGCAGATAGAGAGGAAATTAATGTTGAACTTGCGATTAACATATAGACAGAAGAGCCTGAAGGGCAGCGGGGTTGAAAGGAACAGTGGAGGGAGGAAGCCGTAAAGGCACACCAGAGGTCGACGGGGGGGAAAAAAACGAAATACTTTGGAGCTACGACGGGAGAGTACGAATACGGGTCAAAATCCAGCGCTGTGGGTGCCTTCACTACTCGCATGTGTGGTTAAACGCTGGCTCAGCAGAACGCGGCCTGACTGCCAGGAGGGCCAATTAGTCAGTCTTATGGAAGCGACTTCTCCACGTTGGAGATCGTCGGATTGACCCGCTCGCTTTGGCGGAGCAGCCTGCCAGACAGGAAAGGCCTCATTTCTCATTACACAGAGGCTGCACCGCTTATTCTTTTTTTTTCCATATCTCGCACCTTTTTCCTTTGTTCCCCCTCCGACGTATCGATTTGATTTCCCCCTTTGTACCTGGCCTCTCGTGATCCTCTCTCTGTTCGCTTCCCTTCGCTGGGTTTTCCTCCCCTTTCAGCAAATTCCTGAGTGATTGACTGGAGCATACAGCTGGCCCGACTCGCTGCCTGCCCCTCAGTCTGCCTGATTAGCTTTGGCTTTGTGGCCTCGGGGGCTTTTGAGCTCTGTCCGTTAATCCAAAGCTCCCAAAGAAACACTTGCATTGTGCAAACCAAACCAGAGCACAAAAGCACCACTTACTATGTTAAAGCGACTGTACTCAGTCTTTTTCAAATCTTGGGAAGTAAACCAGCTGAGTCATAATTGACTGAACAAACCTCTTTTCTCTCCTGCAGTTCAGTCCTGTAACGTCCGATGTATGAATGGAGGCAGCTGCGCTGAGGACTCCTGCTCCTGTGCGAAGGGATACACCGGCAACCACTGTGGACAGCGTGAGTGCAAACTCAGCGGGAAAAGCTCAGATTGAGGCTTTCTAGGCATCGGCGACTGAAGTGGTTCACAACCGGGGGTCCTGGACCCTCCTGGGGCGGCACCAACAATACAAGAGGGGTGGGAGGTGTTTCAAAATCAGATTGGCACGTTCGAGAAAACCAGCGTGTTCCAGGAAGCTGGTTTGGGTGAAATTCTTGAGTATGTTCAACAGAAAACAAGAGAAACTCTTGAGTTTTCGGTTCCAGATTGAGAGTTTAAATGAACTCTGAGCCAATGACGCCAAATTCATTCACGCGTCCTTGTACCAGGGGGAGGAGCTTCAGACCCTGGTTGGATATCATTCCCCACTGAATATTTGACTCAATCATTTACCTCCACAACATTCTCTGGACCAACAAATCACATATGACACCCTTTTAAATGAAATCTGAGGCTCCAAGAAAAGAAAAAAGTTGGTGACCACTTGTAGTAAAATATTCACGTGCTGTTTGTCCAATCAGAAACACTGTGTCCACATAACACTAGGCCATAAACAGCAGCATAGTCATGAAGTGTCAACAATAAAAAAAACAGGTGATGTTACTGACACAGATATAAGATGCAGGGTGTAGTTCGCCTGTTTCCAGCTTTTGTGTGTCTGGTAAAGATGTGACGTGCAAAGTGTGAAATTCTTTGTGAATCACAGTTTTCCTTCTTCGTGTGTCTCCGTTAGCTGTGTGCGAGAACGGCTGCCAGAACGGCGGGCGCTGCATCGGGCCCAACAGATGCGCCTGTGTCTACGGTTTCACTGGCCCGCAGTGCGAGAGAGGTGAGAGCCCGCCGTCATTGTGATGCTTCTCCTGCACAATGTGTTTCTGTGAGCTGCGAGTGTCCGCATACACAAGAGCCTCTGTGGTACTCGGTAAGGCAAGACAAAAGTAGAGCCTCATAGCAGCTGAATGAACGTACTGAAACAATTTCTTTTTAGAGGAAGGAGTCGTGTTTTTGTGATTTTGGCTTGACAGGAATTAATACCTGCTAATTCCCGGCAATGAGAGATTTACTCACCAGCTTCAGAGTGGCTGAGCGTTTCTCAGAATGAATCACTGAGTCCAACTCGGGGGAAAAATGTGAGTCACGACATAATAAGCCAATTTGTAAATGAACCCCTGATTTTATGACACACTACTGAAAGACAAATGAACACAAAAAAAGAGAAACTTGAAGACTTTTTACAACACAAGTTTTGCTTTGTTCAAAATAACACATCCGTTAAACTCTCACAGATACTGCAGAGTCTTCTGTGACCCAACATTTTTTGGGAAACAATGACTCATATTTGAGGTTTTTATTTTGTGATGTTGATTTGCAGCAGTTACTGTGCCAAAGTGAGTGAAACCGAGTGATTCCAGCAACTCCTCGTATGAGGAGGAGGATGGAGGTCTTGTGATGTGATAAAACCCGGTGTTATTGTTGCTTGGGAGGCCACCAAACTGGGATCTGATAAGGCTGAAGATGAACAGCAGCACGCGGTCTGACAGGGGGGAGTTTTAAATGGCGGTGGGATCCTGCCTTGTGTCAGTGGCCATCTCACCCACGCTTACAGCTCAGGGTCGAGACTGATATCAAGCCAGGAAAGCTTTTGTGTTGCCTCGTCGCTGTCAGTGTTGTTTCTGCCGGAGCAGACGGCAAACTTAAGTCATTACTTTAACACTTGCTGCAGGATTGAAAGCGTGCCGGCTCATCTAACCCCAAGTGACTTCAGACAGACAGTGGGTGGTTGTCTGCTGTGCTTTGAACGGTCGTGTGGTATGTGTGAGGTGGGAAGTGATGGCAGGGTGTTGGAAACGGGACGGACAAGCCCCCCCTGGCAGATGAAAAATGGCTGAATTGATAGCCGCACTCCGTCCCCCTCCCTCAAAATAAACAGCGTCATATTTTCAGATACGGTCTTACCTCTCCTTGACCCTTCCCTTCAGCCTCCCCTCCCTCCCCCACTGCCCTCCTGCTGTTAACTACATCAAGGTAGAGTAAAGTTCTCGGCCTGTAAATCTGAACGCCTTAATTCATGTCTGCCTCTCTGCAGATGTGTGTGTTTCTGTGTAAGTAAACACCACAGTTGTCATGCTGTTCCTCCCCTTCCTCATTTGTGTTTTGTCATTTTGTGACATCTCACCCGTCCCGCTACCCCCTCCCATCCTCATTAAACTCCTCGGTCTTGTTCTCCAGTTGAAGGTTTAGAGGGCTCACTTTGTCAGATGTCTTCAAAACATCTGGTAATAAATAGGCCCCCCGCCTCCCTCCGACATCCCCACAGGAACGACAAAGTCGAGTTGCTTTGTGGCCTGGTCGTCCACATGGTTGTGGACATTTCCGGATGCGAAGTGGAACGAGGTAGAGAAGCTGGGACAGACGGAGGGAGTAGAAGGGAGGAGGGGGGAGGAAGATGGGAGAGCCAGGCTCAAAATGAAAATGGACTCCCCAGCTGTGCACACAAAGACTTTCGGGGGGGAGCGCAAACACGCTCCATGTTGGAAAAGCATTCTTTTTTTTTTTAGGTCAAGAAATGGATCCACATTTTCTTATTTGTCAGTTGTCTGCTGATCTGGAGCAAACGACTTTTAATCCTGAAAGCCGGAATATTGTCACACCACCAGAGACAGAGTTCACTCAGCAGATAGCAAGATAGATGGACGGATGGACAGATTTCCCTCAAGGGAAATTACACCGTAATTGCTGGAAATTGTCAAATTTGAAAGCTGAATCTTCCTGGAGATGTTTGATAATTTGATAAATGACCAGTGAATTTCTTAATATTGGGTTTGGCTGTAACGTCTGCAGCATGTCTGGTGTTTCCCTCGGCGCTCGTGCTGCACTTTTGCGGTTTAAGGGTTTGTGCAACTGAGGTCGTGAGTCAGTCTATTTATTGTGTGATTCAGCACGAAGCACGCTGATGAACTGCGATTCGAGCGGCGGAGAAAGTGGATGTGTGGGACGGGGTCCTGGGAAAGCCCACGCATGTGTGCACGTGAAGCCGTGTGTGAACAGACAGCGTGTCAGCCAGCTTCCTGCCAGCATGAAATACAGACGGGCGTTACTCGAACTGTGTCCCAACAACTATAGCAAGACCAGTCTCTGACAGTTCTCTGTCGCTGTTTTGTGTTGCTACCATGATAAAGCTTTAGCATAGTACACTCATGCATGTCTACTTTTAGCCATGTTAGCAGCATGTAGCAACGAGAATTTCAGTTGTTGTTCGGCCAATACGGAGTAAAACTGAAACCTTTTACTGAATGGAGCGACATGATCTTCGAGAGAGACATTCCTGTTCTCGTCAGGCTCAATGATGAAGTATCTGAATCTCCTCCATGATGCGTTTGTAGGCGCAAGTATTCAATGAAAAGAACATAAAGTTGCTGGATTTTCCATCTCACCACTCATGATTTCATAAGTTTCAGTTCACCCGCTGCTTTGGTCTGAGCCCAGAGAAAGTCCTGACTGTGCCAACAGTGTCTGCAGTTGGTGCAAAGGTGTTAACACGTTTTATGAGGCCGATGACACGATGGAAACCGAAGCAAGGTAACACCGAGTACTGTTTTTCTGGAAGCGTTGGATGGGAGCTGCACAGAGTAAAGGGCGCCACTTCAGGCTATTCATCTTTCCTTACCAGTGTGCTTTATGTATCGCTATAGTGGTCTATGTCGTATTTACGTGCTACTTCTTGTGCATGTGCAGTGCAATGGTGTGATTGAGCTATGACCCAATCAAAAACAAAGCTTCTTGGACCCCCCGTGGGGGGGGGGGTGAAGATCCCAGGGGGGGCCTGAGGCTTTGCCTGGTGTGAGGGAGTCAAAATTAGATTTGCACATTTCCAAGAAAACCAGAAAAAGACACTTTCCGCAATCTAGAACAGACCCGGGAATGGGCCCAATGTTTTTGTCTGATGTTTTGGAAATGTGACAGGGGGTCCGCAGTCTTCCTCAGAGGCAATCTGAGGGGGCCTCGGAAGAATAAAGAGAAGAAGAGGGAGGTACGCTCGAGACACTCTCACTTCAGTGAGTTTTAGTCGACTAATTTGGTGGCCGGTTCTTGTTTGGTCCAGGCTAAACAAACCAACAGTGACATCAAGGATATTTTGAGGTATTGGAAGTTTTGCAACGTTGAGCTATTTTTGCTTCCTGGACTTGGTGCAGCAGTGGACACGACACAGCTGGACACAAAGGCTGCAGAAGTGGGCGGGCGGGTGGGCGGGACTCCAGGTCGCTTCTGTGGAAAAATTTTCCCGATGACCGTCAGCCAATTTGGAGCCACGTTAATGCCATTCACAGCGACTCCTTATTGCCTTTTAATGGCGACCACATATGCGTGTTTTTTTTCCATATGCAGAAATTTCTGCAGCAAAGAAACGTAATAAACCCCATTGAGCCTCGAAGACGTGAGCAGTAACCTCCACTTCTGAGGACTGGGACTTTTTTTAAAAATCCTGCTCCACCGTGTCTCTCTGGAGCTCTGCGGACATCACGCGATGCTGTGTGGTGATGCCGCGAATGAAATCATTGTGTTCAACATTAACTGTGATTAGTAGACTCACATTTCACAAACTGTTTTAAGCGCCGGCGTTTCATGGGAGCACTAAATTCTGGTGATTCATGTCATAAACAGAAAAAAGTCAAGGCACACACTCATCACCAAAATTACAGGCTCTTGTTCATTTATCACATCACGATATTTTAGTGCCCTCGTGGGGTCGATGACGTCGGCGGTCTTTGATCCAATCGGATGAAAAATGGAGCCATTCTCTGTCGCATCCGTTAAGAAAGCACAACAAAAGCATTCCCCATTGTGGAATCAGTGAAACGTCCCTTGAGTGGTCGTTGTTGTTGCAGACTGGAGCCCACTCGACTGAGTGCTTTTTTTTTTTCACTTGGCGGTATCGGCATTCAGGAGAGCCTCATTATTGTTTCACTGCTGAATGGTGTCGAGGAAGTTTCCCATAACAAGCAAATATAGCCGCAGAAGACATCAGATTGAGTGACACGCAGAGACAATGACAGAGGAGGAAGTGCGGCATTCACAGCGCCACAACATGAAGTCATGTTTTAACCGGAGCGCTGATGTGAAACTCGACAAACAGCGACAGCGATTTGAACTTGCTTATGGAAAGTTGTGCGTAAACCTTCTGGTTGCCTTCACTGTAAACGCGGAGCTCGGGCTATTCAGATCTCGACCCCCGCGCTCTTATCTCTCCCTCTGCAGTTCTCCCACAGTTGTTGCCCGCGAGTGTGTGTGTGTGTGTGTTTGTGTTTGTGCTGTGTTAAACTGTTAGTCACGTTTGAGCGACTCCTTTTGGTGTGGGAGATATGAAAGGAGCAGACCGCTCCGGGAGTGATTACGGCTAAGAGGAAAAGAGTGATTTCAAGCCTGTTGATAATAGTGCCGATAAGACTAACAGAGACCGCTATGCTTGGCCGGTGTGGAGATAAACTTGCCTCATGTGCGCACGTGCACGCGAGGCCCGCGCACACGCACGTGCGCACGCCTCACAAACAAAGGAGGCCACACATTTGAATCATTTATTTATATCCACATTGGCAGAAACACACATGGACACAAACAAATCGCTGTAATCAGGAACTCCACATGTCCCACCAGACAGTGAGGACACACACACACACACACACACACACACACACACACACACACACACACACACACACACACACACACACAC
>JASSRZ010000055.1:9669148-9680839 GCA_032164315.1 Malacoctenus gilli | reverse complement strand
CACACACACACACACACACACACACACACACACACACACACACACACACACACACACACACACACACACAAGCGCGCACGCACGCACGCAGACACACACAAAGCCTCAGCAATAAACAGTATAACCATTACTTAATCCGTCATCAGCTCAGCTGCAATGCCTGCCTCGCAACTTCCTCAGACCAGTGTTAACAACTCTCAGGGTGTTTACATGTACACAGCAGCCGGGATGCGCGCTTGTCTTTTCCTGTTAAGGCCTTAATCGAAGAACAAACTGTTCACAAGCAGCCACCAGAATGCAGTTACAATGTTAAGGTGTGTATGTGTGAACAAACATTGAGCCTACAGGCTTTCTTCCTCATTGTCAAGATTTTTTTGTTCACTCCACTAAATAAATCAGATGTAATGTGTATATTTCTCCCATTATAGGTAGAGCTTGTGATCAAGTGTAAAATTGACTTCACTCTTCACTACAAAGACTCTTGTACAAACTAGAGTTTATGCATGTTGAGGCATGGGGACAGATAAGACACTAGGACACAATCAAGCTTAACAGGACATTAGAGTTTCATGAAAGGAAGGAAACACTAACACAGACATGGGACTATCTACAATATACTTAGGGCAGCGTAAATAAACTTCAAGATGGACTACAGGAAATCTACCTGACAAAAACAAAACCACAGAACAAGACAAAGACTGAACAGAAATTTGGAAACATCCAAAATCTGTCACGTGAACCAGTCAAACCTCAAAACATGAGTGTGCAGGAGGTCCCTCAGAAGACACCTTCACAGCTGTGTGTCCTTGAGCTCCTCCATTAATTTTCCTGCCTGTCTGAAAGGATTCAGGATCCTGGGAGACTCAAAGTGTGGATTTCTTTATTCAATCTGCTTTTATGGAGTTTAGAAAGAAACTACAAGCACAACAGTCCCGTGACACGCTAGGGGACTCTCCAGGGGCTCAAGGAAGTCTATTTTTTTTACGCGGGGATCTTACATTTGCCAGGAGTGTGAGCCAGATTTTTTAGCTTTTAGTCCATCATGGAAACACTACCCCTCTCCCGGCCTCGTCTCACTTCGCTTTAGGGGCTTCCTCACGCTGGCCGCGGAGGCTGACAAAGCCGAGGGGTTTTATTTTCTGGGCGTGGTCACCGCCGTTGCCAAAGTTGCCGTAACGTCCTTTGGGGAACCGACCATGGTGAATGGGCAGTCCTCCAGTGTACACAGAGACCAGCAGCAGATCCACAGGGTTTGTGAGCAGTTAATGACATCGCCGTCTCACTTTGATTTTGGGCCCTCGTTTCTAAACGACTGCTACCAAGTTTGCAGACCGTATGAAAGGGCGACTATAAATCACTGAAGCACCCCTGTGAAGCACCTATATATACATAGTATTCCCTCACAGTGTTCTCCATGCTTTTGTTGTCTTAAACAGTTACACTGTAGACATAACAGGCCCAAGAAACTAGAGCTGAGAAAATGGAGTAAATATAAACAAAGATTCGCCTCCTTTTATCAACATTCCTGCCGCCGGTGTCACAGAAACCCCTCATACCAGACTCTCTTTGCATAGCTCGGCAATAACCTGTGGCTGTGGCCAGACTAAGCAATAAGCTTGCATCAATATATGACACATGTGGAGGTCACGTCCCCTGGTAAATGAGCCCAGCCAGCTCCTCTGTTTCCATGCAGCCTCTCTGGGTTGCATACACCCAAACATCACCTCAGGCACACTGCGACGGCTGGCGTCTCCGTGCAGTCATGGCGGAATACTGTTTCTGTCTGAGGTTTTTAATAAGTCCGATACATATGCAACAAATTATATATTGTTGACCTTCCTTTGTTTGTTTCTTTTCTTTGAGGAATTCAAAAAGCTCAACGATTTAAACAGAATTCATTATGATGAGAAAAAAAGAGAAAAAGGAGAAATTTTTAGTGTGTCACTGCAGCAGCTGTTCTCTGATATGTCCTGAGCTTTAGCATTCGCAGTTAGCACAAGAGCTAGCATAAGCTGGACCTTTCGTGTCAAATCTACAGTGAGCGCGAGGAGGTGATGTGAGCTTAAGTTTTTATTATGAGCAAAAATTAACAATTTGCATTGGAGTGAATGTTAGCTTTAATGCTACACATTACTACTGTGAGCAGTCTAACTACCTCAGCTGCTAAAATTAGCAACAAAATTGCAACCATTAGCATGAGCGCTAGGTTTACTGGTCCAATTCGCACAAAGGCCACAGCCAGTCCCATGAGAGCCAACGTTAGTGTTCTGTAGGTTCTGAAAAAAGTAGTAAGAGGAAAGTGATTAGAATAGAGGATAGTAATGCAATGTTTGTTTTTTATTTTGTGTGACTTAAAGCAAAGTAAAAGTTCACGCATACGTGTCCAAATCAACTGAAACTGTGACGTTTACTTCGAACTAAACTTTTTCTCACTTGTCAAAATTTTTTTGAATCATGCTTCAGTCTGGCCAATAGGCACATGCTCATCAAAATAACAGAAACATACAGCATCTAGTATAGGATGGTGATACCACAATCAATCTTGCTCAATGTATAAGTGTCCATCCATTATTTATGAAAGAAAATAAGAGAAATGCACCTGGGATCCGAATCTGAGTTTTATTCAACTCCACAACTTCCTCTCTTTTCTCTGGCGCTGCCAGTTTGCTCATATGTTATATTGTAGGTATGTCAGTGTGAGACGGTAACTCATCCTTATGTATCGCACATACCTCCTCTCTGACTCGCTCTTTCACTGTCCGTCTGTGCTGCTTCTCTCGAAATATCTTTTTTTTCCTCCTCGCTTTAACCCCACACACACACACACACACACACACACACACACACACACACAGTCGTACACAAGCACACACTGAAGACACCTAATCGCCAGAGAGCCTAGAGCAACGTCTTGTTGGCAGCAGTACAAAGCACACATGACCATGAATCCAAATGTAAGGACTGCACTCCAGGCTCCACATCAGGATGTTGGCCAGAAAGTTTCTCTCTTTCTCTCTCGCAGTCTTTGCCACAGAGAGTTCCTTAACGCTAGACAGTACTCTCATTACTATCCGTGGGAAGGAGGGGTGAATGTATGTATGGTTGTAGATGATTAAAAACAGATCGTTTGTGTATAAATTTGTGTGTGTGTGTGTGTGTGTGTGTGTGTGTGTGTGTGTGTGTGTGTGTGTGTGTGTGTGTGTGTGTGTGTGTGCAGAAGGTATGCACAAAGGTTCAAGGATTTACATTGAGACTATATCCAAACATTCACAATGTTTCAATGATGGACCCCACACTGCATTCAATGCCGTTATTCGTGTCTGTATGTACTTTGTACTGGTATTGTACTTTTCTATATGGTAGTAGGGAGCCGGGCCTGATTGCAGACCAACTCTTGGCAACTTGATTCACTGCGGTGCCCAAAATGGTACCAAACAATTGAACAAGGCAAAAGTTTCAATTTGAAGTTGGAGTTCGTTACACTCTCGGTCCTCTTAGTTGTGGTTGGAATCAGCCTTCAGGAAATAAGTGTAAGTTGATGTATTGTCCCCATAAGGCAAAGAAATGTGTGTGTGTGCATGTGTGCTCAGACGAGGATCAGAGGTATCCACGGCTCTTTACAAGAATCCGCCCACTGACATAATGCCAATACTGGTAAAAGTGAGTCACGTAAACTTCTGAGGAAAACGAAGAGTTTTACAATAATTTCCTGTTAAAACAAGGGCAGCAGCAGCAGCAGCAGCAGCTCTGTTTCTGGACGGGGGTCCTTCCATGTGGTGCCAGGTTGCTGCTCATTTTCACCTCATTCTCATTGAAAAAGATTTTGGCAGCACAGAAGAAAAAACAAAGGACAATGACGGATAGCAGCAATTTAGCAATGTAGTCGGAGCCCGAAAAAACTATAACAGAGTTGCCTTGAAGCAATTCATGCTGACATTGATGCATATTGTTTGAGGTTTTTGGTTGCGGATGCCAAACTCTAATGCCTGCTTCTTCTTCCTGTTCCTCTCAGATGTGGATGAGTGCCAGGCAGTGCCAGGCCTGTGCGCTGGAGGCAACTGCATCAACACTGTGGGCTCCTACGAATGCAAATGCCCGGCTGGTCACCGTCAGAGTGAAACCAACCACAAATGTGAAGGTGAGTTCTGAAAACTGCTTGAAAAAGAGAGAGGTCAGCAAAAGCAGTCACCAAAGAAAAAAAACCCCAAACTGTTGGCTAATTTTTTGGATAATCATCATCGTCTGAAGCAGTCTAAAATGTTAAAAAACGAGCGTCCAGAGAACTGAAGTGGTTCATCTGGTCTTTATACACTCTTCTTCCAGAGTAGAGTCAGTGGGACGTTCGAGGGAACTGAAGAGACAGTCGCTTGTCAGACCCCATTCGTCCTTAGAAAAGACGTTCATTTCCTGTTGGCTTCATGGCCGCTGCTCTGCAGTGAATGTTTGAACTCCTGCAAAGAGAAGGAAAAAGAAAAGTCTCTCCAACTGAGTGAAAAGCGAGTCCGACGGTCACACACCTCACACAGGCCGATCGGCTGTTTACGACCTGTTGTGGCCGCTATGAAGTCTCCCCCCCCCGCAAGCTTTTATTATCAAATTCCTGATTTAGTCTGTAAAATGGGACGCCAAAGGATCTTTCTTTTTCGTTAAATGTTGAATTAAAGTGTAACAAGCAGCCAAACCTTTATTAAACTCGCTGATATAAGGCAAAGAAAAAGAGATTTAATAGGCTTTTAATGTCTTTAACCCCAATAAAGCGATTATCCGAGAGCCAATCCACTCAAAATATATATTAGCCTTATACAAATGGACGCAATGCAAACCCTGAAGAATTCATTAAGACTTAAATTAGATTCCTTTGGATTGATGATGTGCTGGCAACGCGGTTTACGATGACCGCGGGCTTGCTTCTGTCAGTCTGACAAATCTCTCCGGGCACCTAAAGAGCGACGACGCGTTCACCGTTGGAGTGGCCTCGACGTGTGCGCACGGAACCAGGCACGCACACGGAGACACATGCGTGCTCACGGCCGAGCGGATTCACGTTACAATGCGTTGATTGGGTGGAATTCAAACAATTCCCGAGCAAAACAGTCGAATAGTTTGCCGGGCAGGGGTTGTGTCTCTTGGACCGCAGCCGATGTGTTCGCAGTCTTCTGGGGGGATTACAGAAAGCTCTTAAACAGTTTCAGCCGGATGACATTTATTTTGCTGAACACGAGCACTGATCCACTGGCTGTTGTGGCGTATCGGTGTGTAAATTGTTATCTAAATCCCATTTTTATTAGCTTGTAACAGGGTTAAGAGCTCCACCAGAAACACTCGGAATTCAGCTGTTTATATTTGTTCCAACTTGTGTTTTCGCAGCAGATTTATGAGTAGCAATTACAATGAGGACACACCAGAGAGTAATTTATATTTCGGTGAATGAAGGGAGGAAGTGGGGAGGATGACTTCACCTAATTCGCCAGGATCTCAGTTTTGTGTTGTGGTTTTGGTGCGACGCCACCTCGGTTCAGGATTTACAGCTCAAGGGAGGATGAGCGTCTCCAGGGATGCTACGGAGATTTCAGGTGTGAATACTGGTACGATGCGGCGAATAAGTTCGCTGCGGATCCAAAACACGCACTGAGACGAGACGGGAAAGAAACAATCTGAGGCTCAGAAGGTTATTTGACTTTTCGCCCCCGCTCCCTTGTCACTAAATGCTTCTGCTTTAATTACTCCACCATATTAATCGAAACTGACGAGTGACGGTTCTTTGGCGACGCGGGAGAAAGAAAACAGCCCATTTGCGGAGACCCTGAGGATCGCTTGAGGCTGGAATAAACGTACCTCAAATTATACGCAGTCTGTTTCCTCCCACAGCTTTATATACAGTGTGAGCTTTGGGACCTTTCCAGCGATTGTGGTTGAAAACATCGGAACAAGACCAGATAAAAATGAATTGAACCAAAGAAAAATATTCTTTACTGGAAAAAGAGGATTGAGATAAAAAAAAAAAAATCATCAACAATCACTCAAATTATTGTTGTTTAACCAGCTGTATTTACCATTCAGAGTTTCAGACTGTGAGTGATGTTGTTGGCTCGTGAATTTACGGTTTAGACATAATTTTGTTATCACAATAGTCACAATAAATCAATTACTTTTTCCTGACAGTGTCAGTATTTGTACTCGATTCCTCGGAGAACCACAGCACACAAATTGCATGTTTTCCTTTCAGAGTTTAATGAATGGTTGATTTTATACTGAGTCACAGGACTGACCAATATTGAATTAGCATTTGGCAAAAAAATATAGAGAGAGGCAGTGTGTAATTTCCGGACTCCTGTCTGGAAGCCTTTAAAGGGCGACCCTGGATCAGCTGGTACGGCGGGTTGGCCTTCAGTCCAAAGACTTGTGGTTCAGTTCCTAAACCCACCAAAACCCAAATTGCTCCCAGTGGCTCGTGAGATCCTCGCGCAGCAGGTGTCCCCGTCCCGGCGAATGGCTGAATGTGACACAGTCCAAAGCGCTCTGACGCTACGAATGTGTTAGAAAGAAAAACACGCAACGATGGTGGAGTTCATTTCCCGTCATGGTGTGACGTGAGGAATCTCTGTGCGTAAACGCCAGCTGACGATCTCTAAACATCAGCTACAAATGGAACAAATGTTATTGAAAACGTTATCGTTAAAGCTTGGAGAAACACTCAACCACAAATGTCACCTGTTAACTTATTTGCACAAAAGCAAATGTGTTATATCTCAGTAAACAGGGAGTATATACAACATCAGAAGTCCCACTGTCTGTCTGAAAATCAGTTCATGTTAAAGTGAAACAGAGCTGATATCCTTTGAATCAGAATCAGGTTTTTCTTTGGTATATTGGGGGACGTTGAGCCAAAATGGACTCTGTTGTTGTTTTTGAACTGGAAACCCGGCTTGGCTCTGGTGTTGTTTCGTCTGATTTCTCGATGTTGTTTATCCGTTTGACTCCCTCAGACATGGTGAGCAGTGAAAGACTTCAGTGTTTGCAAAGCTTGTGAAAACAAAAGAGCGATTGTGACACGCATCTTGAGTCACCGATCTGCAGGAAACGCATGTTTGGTAGAATCTACCAAACAATCAGGACGGGTCCTCTGGGAAGAGTTTAGACTTCTTTTTCTAAATGCAGAAACTATCCCGAGCTAATGCACAAACAACCACTGAGAGCTTTCACTGGGAAATTGCTGAGGTTTTGGAGCACTTAGGATTAAGTGCACTTAAGACATCATGGGTGTCTGATGATTCCGAGGCACAACAAGGCAGCTGTTTTAATGGCCGGGATTTAGTTCAAACTGTGCTCAACACTCGTACCTTTTTGTTTTTTTTACACTCCCCTCACGGCTTTTTCTGCCTCGCCTTCCATTTTCCTTCCATAAATACGGCGCGCTGGCTCAAAACCAGCTGTTAGTGCTGAACAAAGAAACACTTACAGCATCTGGGAGACTTTCTCATTGCGCCCACGGACGTCTCTCTCTCCCCCCCAGAACGCTCGTGGACTCTCACACCCGTTCACTCTGTACAAATACACAGCAGCAGACAGTTTGAGTCACAAGCGCTTGGTAAGATTGCGTTTGTGCTTATCTGGATCTTGTATTTTCTTTTTCTTTTTCCAAAGTGTGCAGTTTCAAACAAGGGAGGCTTGATGCTCGGCCGTAGACATTTATCCAGGTGACACACATTTCCCTGTGCTCCCACCGGCAGTCCCCCAGCGCTCCGTCTGCGTGCAGTAATGTCTGGCGTGCCGCTGCCGCTGCTGACACGAGGTTTATTTGGCCGAGCTTTTACGGCCTCGCCCAGGCCTTCTGCCACTGCTGTCAGACGGGAGTCAGCAGGGGAAGCACAGGCGCTGCTCGGCGGCGAGGCGCAGACACATGCAGACAGCGAGACACCGGTTGCACGCTCCCAGAAGGACACACACACCTTTTACTATCCAGCTCAGCACAGCACACGCATGCACACACCACTGCGTGCACCATACCTGCACTAATGCTGTAATTATGCCCCACAGTGGTGCAGTAATTACATAAACGCATAAATAAGCGTGACACGTCATAAAAAGCCAATACCTTCTGGAGCTCCACTTTGGGCTCCCCCCGTCAGGGAGCAAAGAGGGCCCCTCTCGCAAAATAATACGACTTAATGTCGTCATAAAGTGAACCACGCCAAGGTGGGCCCTGCCCGGCACCGTGCCCAACGGCACCCAGACATGGGTGACGTGTGCGAACCGCAGCACCCGGTGTTTAATTCAGGTCAGCCTGCGACCTTTAACCTCCGGTGATGTCAGACACGTCATGACTTGCGTAGATTGGAGGGCGATCATAGAGAAGCAATTACAGGGTCCGTATTCAGACTGCATCTGGGGGGATTTGTGGTGGAAAAACAGTGGAAAAGATGGATGGATGTTGCTTTTCTGTTCAACTTCATTTTACTCTTGTGTTTAATCTTTTTGCTTTGTTTTCATACATTGAACAATTTACGTCTGTTTAAACCTCCAATACTGCAGATTTTTGTCTTCTCAAACATTTTTTATGATGTTGGCTATAGAAACATGGCATGTTTTGAGTTGATACACTCTGAGTGCTAAAACAGCATGTTGGGATTGAGACCCACGTGGAACATAATTGTAGTTGTTGGTATTCTCAGTTCACTTCAAATGTGATCTGATGTGATTAGTGACCTGAAACGCACGAGAAGATGCAAAATTGCACATAAACAAGTGAATGAAATACACTTAAATCCAGAAAAATAGTGATTAAAGTTGAAACTGAAGCCTTTCTGATGTGTCTTTCAGACATCGACGAATGCAGCACCATTCCTGGCGTGTGCGATGGAGGAGAGTGCACCAACACCGCCGGTAGCTACGTCTGCACCTGTCCGCGAGGCTACGTCTCCAGCACAGACGGCTCCAGATGTGTGGGTGAGTCATCCACACATAAACACACTCGTTCTCCCCCTGAGCTGTGCATTTCCTCATCCCACCCCCACCCCCACCACCACTACCAGCAACGCCACCACCCCCGGCCAGCCGACCGCTTCACATCTGGCTGATACCTCCTCGCGCTCCATCACTGCTTCCTGAGCTCCGATGAGTCAAGCTGGCCGGCAGACCTTTGGTCACCACGTGCTGAGAGAGAGACACTTGCACGCACTCCGTTTTGGCCTTGGCGGCATTAATCTGCCGCTGTGACTCATTCACACACAGACTGACACAAATAGAGAGCATACCTACCTGACATGTCCAATGAAACACAACCAGGTGTTATTGTATCGCCCCCCCCCCTCTCTCTCTTTCATGGCAGCCACAGTCCAACATAGCCAGGTGTTCATATATTATTTCAAGACTTGTCTCCAGAACAGGCGGCCCGTGGTCCGCTTTATCTCTGCAGTGTGAGATGGCCGTTTAGACTTTCCGCCAATAAAAGCTCCCGCACAAAGCCTCTGGATCGCTTTATATCATGATACACGTGTTTCCTTAGTTCAAGCTTCTCCCGTAAAGTATGATTTTCTTGTTTTTATACGCTCCACCGGTCATCTGTTGGAAATAATTGGCCTCTTGTGGTCTGCGCTGGAAAGGGTATAAAAGAGAAAGGGTGGATAAAATCAGAAAGAGTTATCCATCAATCCACTCGAGGCCTACTCTTAGACATGTATGTGAATAACATGCAAACACAGGGAGTTTCCCAAGTCTGGATTTCAACCTGGGGTCTTCTTGCTGTGAGACAGGAGGCATGCCCACCATTCAAATGAGCAAACACAGCTTGTAACAGCAGCAGGACACATGATGTTGTTTCAGCCGGAAAAATGGAGAGGAAACAAGTGGGAAGGTGCCAAAACGAGTGGATCCAGTCATGCGTTGACAAAAATCCCAAAAGTAATGAGGGAGAAAGAAGGTTTGAGGAGTTAAAGGGTCTAATCTGATGATGGCAGGGGAAACAGCAGGCATGTGGAGGGAGATAAGGAGGAACAGGAGATCAATAAAGATGCAAATCTGTCCCAGGGAGCTGCTTTGTGTTTCTTTAAAGTGACGCAGCGCTGAGAGGGAATAAAGGAGAAAGGAGCCTAAAATAGTAGCTGGCAACCCTGTTGACTCGTGCTGGTGTGTATTAGAGGACCTGGATGACAAGTGGCCACAACGATCCAATCACCCGACTGCAGCTCTCCATCTGTCTGTCTTTATGCCTGTCTATGTTTCGCCTTTTTTTCCCCCCTCCCCTCACTCTTCACTTTCATCCCCTCTTTCTCCCGACTCTTCCAGGAGTGATGTATGACTCGCGCACTGTATTTCTGTCTGTCTCACTTCGTCTTCCCCCGATGAAAATCATGAATCACACCAAAGCTCATTTACTGCAATAACAGCTCGGTGATTTACCGTGAAAGTTCTCACTCGGCACATTCCCATTTGCTTTTGTTCTATCGCCTGCTGCTTTTCTCTCTCTCTCTCTTTCTTTAAGCTTTTAATCGCCAAAACTGAAGAGTTCCTGCCCGCCCGTCCTCCCTATCTTTCTCGCTGCTTCCTCTTGATCTTTTTTTTCCTCCTTACATCCTGCGACATCTGGTTCCTGCACCTTGCTTCTTTCAGTTGTGGTTTCCAACACTGCCAGACGAAAACCTTTGAATGGCCTTTTCCACCTTGGTCCCACTGCAGTGATGCACCAGCTTAGTGGGGGGAGGGGGGGAGTCAGAGATTAAGACCCCACATGAAAAACAAGAAACTTAATTGGTAGGATGTGAAAGGTTGAAGGTTCAAATCCCAGAGACGGAGTGATGGACAGGTAAAACTGAGGACACTGCTTGTTTCCTTCTGCAAGGCCCCTAAAATCACCCAGACACCAGAAATCAACACCACAGACTCACACCAGGGTCCTCATGTTGTGAGATGTGCGACCTCTCCACTACTGCACACAAACTACAGCTAAATATTGCATTTTTCTTTATTTTAGTGATGCGCTCCTAATTTCATGGCCTGAGGTCTTGTTATCGTTTCAGTCATTAAAATAAACTTCCATTTTCACGGAGCTAATTTTCACTTTGCCTGTTTGTTTTAAAAGCAGGATTTTTTTTTCTCTCTGAGGCGAGACTGTGCGGCATTTGTTTAGCAGGATGCTCTGTTCTGTTGTAAGTAGGCCAGTGGGAACTGTTGGGGTGAGATCGGGGGATAGGGGGTGGGAGTGGGGGGGGGGGGTCTCACAGTAAACAGACTGTGTCACACGGCATAAACTGTTAGAAAAAAAAAAGACCTGTCCAGTCAGTCAGTCTGTGAAAACACCTCGCCAAATGAAAGCATATGCTGGTGGGGCGAAGCAAGACTAGCGACTGAGCCGTAGTCTGGTTCTAATTTAAGTCATCATCATCCTCATCAGCAACCCCAAAACCCACCCCTCTGCCCCCCCCCACACCCTTCCTCCTCACCCCCTTTGCCTCCAGCTTGGTCATTCCTCGGAGAGGTTTTTTTAGGTTATGATTATCTTTTCATTTGTGCGCATCAAGACAGATTCGTAGCAGCATGAGAAAGCAATCGTGCGTGTTTTATATACAGTGCATGCTCGTGGATATGTATACCTCTCTGCTTGATTGCGCGCACGCTAGTGTGTGTGTGTGTGTGTGTGTGTGCGTGCGTGTGTGTGTGTGTGTGTGTGTGTGTGTGTGTGTGTGTGTGTGTGTG
>JASSRZ010000055.1:9644316-9669048 GCA_032164315.1 Malacoctenus gilli | reverse complement strand
GTGTGTGTGTGTGTGTGTGCGTGGGTGTGTGTGTGTGTGTGTGTGTGTGTGTGTGTGTGTGTGTGTGTGTGTGTGTGCGTACTGTACTATTTGTGCTCGCAGACACAGAACAGCTCCTAATGTTCTTTCTAATTGGCAAGAATTGCTCCACATGGAACTGATTAATTCCAGACCGCTGGCTCATTAGTGAGTTAATCGACTTGTGCTCCTCCTCCCTCTGCGCCCCCCCAGCCCCTTGCTCTGCTTTTCATTTTTCTTCCCTCTGCTTTCCATAGAAACACTTTAAAACGCGCTTTACAAACCTGATGTTTAACTCCTTTTCACTCTGTCATTCATCCCTCGCGGTAATTCCCTTGAAAACCCAGAAACCCAGAGGCTTTTCCTCCCCGGTGACTCCTGACGCACACTCGTTGACCCACAGCCCCATTTACCCCGACCTGGCATACAGTAACAAATAGGACCCCCTTTTTCGGAGGCCTCTTCAGATGCCCGCAGTTAAGCGAGACCCCAGGCAACCTTTCCCACAGCTCGCTAAAAGGGGCTTCTTCTGCTGCCACCATATTGAGGACCGCCCCGATTTAGTCGACTATGTTGAGTCTTTATAAAGTGACTGGAAGTCAGCACACAAAACAGGGTTTTTGATGCGGTGTGTTAGGAAAAGTGATGCTTCCTGACAAAGTTGACAGATGACTTTACCTGTTGGACACTACACTCCATCTCCAAATGTTTTTTAGATCAAAAGTAAAGAGTAAAACTTTATAAACCCCAAAATACTTGGATGGTTTAGTTTGTTATATTGTCTTTCTACAAATCACAGCTGTGTTGTGTTTGAAAACCTGAACATGTCAATATTAGTTTACTTAATCACTAGTTTTTTGCTCTTTCTTCCCACTTCATGATTTAAAAGGGTTTTTCTGTAGCTTTGCTTTGCTGCACATGAATCTGTGACTGAATGAACAAACACGGGATCATCTTCAAGTTCGTGGACACTGGTTAATCGCTGCTTTTGAGCTCACGTTCTGTCTTCCTGTCCTCCTCCCTCAGACCAGCGTGTGGGCACCTGTTTCTCGGCGCTCACAAACGGCCGCTGCGCCGCCGAACTGAGCGGTCAGTACACCAAGATGCAGTGCTGCTGCGACACAGGACGCTGCTGGGCTCTGGGGCAGATCCCTGAGATGTGTCCCGTGAGAGGCTCCGGTGAGTAAACGCCATACACGGGGGGGGGGAGAAGACACCTGTTGCTAAGCGTCGCCGCTGTTCGCGATCACACACGAGCCCATCGGACAAACATCAGCTTGCAGTTTGGGATATTTATCACCTCTCCCTGTCTGACAAAAAACTGGCAGGCTCCACAAAGCATCTAACAAAGCTGTGAACGTGTAAACGGTTCACACGTCAGACGGATTCACCGCACAGCGATATAACACTCGGCTGACACAGTTGGAGACGGGCCGCTTTGAGTTTATGCCTGTCGGTGCGACATGGAGGCGGGAGCGTCGTCTGAAGCCGGCGGGCATGATGTCACGAGCAAAGCCCGAGCGAGGAACGATGGGAGAGATTTGTTTGAAGACGATTATCCATGATCTCGTCCCTCAAGCTGGGATACAGTGAAGCCTTCGTCTGCGTGAGATGGCGCGATCCATCGCTGATCTGTTACAGAGTGTTCTGCCTCATTCACCACCCGACTCAGATGTGCGAGAACATCTGCGGGTGTATTTTGAGTGACTGTAAAACCGAGGGGAGAAACCAACGCCCTGGACTTTACTGCATACATGCTGTGTCTCTTATCTACAGTCAACAAGACATAAACATACATGTCGACGCATCTGTACATTACACACAAAGATGCAATAACTTTTAGGAAAGTCCACATATGAAACATACAGAAAAAACATCTCAGAGAAAAGCAGATAAATGCATTTGTGCATATTTTAGTTTTAGTTCTTCACAACCTTATGTGAAAAAGGGTGATTTTTTCGAGTGCACACATGCAACAGCTTCAAGTTGTAACACTGATTTATTGTAATAATCCACATAAGCTGTTTTTCCTGGCTCACAGCGCAAGAAACCTGCAGTTGTCCAATGATTCGTTCCCCGCGGCCTCTTTTCTCTTGTAGACGAGTTCAGGCGCCTGTGTATCGTCGGAGTTCCACAAGGCCTCCCTCATGGTTATCCGAACGGACACTTTCCCAACACCAACGGCAACGGGTTCAACTACGGCTACAAGTTCCCGAATGTGCCGAACGGCAACGGCAACGGCGGCATCGGCGGCAACGGGGGAGGCTTCGGGGGGAACGGCGGGGGCTTTGGCGGCAATGGAGGGGGTCCGACGCACCAAAACATTGGTGAGTCAGCGTGTGGAGCAAGAACGACACCGAGTGTTTATCGGCCAAAGCCGTGTGTGGGTGCTTCCTTGTGCTGATGTGCGTGCGTCCTCAGGCACCGTCTCTGTGAACGACACCATCGACGTGTGCAAACACTTCACCAGCCTGTGTCTGAACGGACGCTGCATCCCGACGCCGACAAGCTACCGCTGCGAATGCAACATGGGCTACAGGCAGGACGTTCGCGGCGAGTGCATAGGTAAGACACCCGATCGCACTGTGACTGCACATCTGCCACTTCTTAGCCAGTTCAGGCGGTGAGACTGTGACACCGCCACAGGTAATTGCATGCACTGCACTGCCATCTTCTGCCAATTTAGGGAACTAAATACACATGTTGGAAGATTCTGCTGGAATCTGAATCATGTTTCTTCTTCTTCGGTAGTAAAAAGCAGGTAAAGGCAGCTCAACTTTCAAATGTTTTTAATTCCTTGCTTCTAGACATGGACGAGTGTGTCAGTAATCCGTGTATCAACGGCGACTGTGTCAACACACCTGGCTCGTACCACTGCAAGTGTCACGAGGGATACCAGGGAACTCCCACCAAACAGGCCTGCATCGGTACGTTTGTGTATTTGTAAGACCCAAAGTTTGATTCAACAAAAGTCCATAAACAGATATCGTTGACGAAGTTTGACAACTTTTGTGCTGAATCTCTGAGAGATCCTGAGATGATGCCAGATGCTCAGAAGACAGCTGACAGTCGGTCTTTCCTGTTTCCAGATATCGACGAGTGCATCGTGAACGGAGTGATGTGTCGCAACGGCCGCTGTGTCAACACGGAGGGAAGCTTCCAGTGCATCTGCAACGCCGGCTTTGAGCTCACTCCTGACGGGAAGAACTGCATCGGTGATGAGCAGCCCCCCCCCCAAAATTAACCTACTTCTCTGCTTTCACCTTCCTGAAACAAGGCTCACCTCTCCCTGTGTTCCCTCCCTACAGATCATGATGAATGTGCCACCACCAACATGTGCCTCAACGGGATGTGTATCAACGAGGACGGCAGCTTCAAGTGCATCTGCAAGCCGGGTTTCGCGCTCGCCCCCAACGGCCGTTACTGCACCGGTACGTGTGATGGATGAGGTGCAAACTCGTAGCTGTAAGCTCGGATGACGAGGTCAAACATTCAGCTTCAAACTACACTGACAGATGAGGTGTTTGTTGAACGGAACATTTTCTTTGGCTTTTTTTTTAATGCTCATTTATTTCAAAAGTCTGCCCGCGTGAAACTCCCCCAGAGTGGTATCGTGCGCATTCCAGATAAGTTGATGAATTTGCGTCTCTGTTCAGAGTTATTGTCTGGAAGCTTCAAGAGGAGCTGCCTTTCCATTACAGTCACTCTATAACTCAGGCGGCGCAGGTGCAATATCCAAACATGCATGTCTGAAATAGATGACGTTAACTCCCTCTGAACTCACTCTGATGGTTTCTGTCCTCTGTTTTTTTCAGCCGTAGCACATGTTTACTATAAAGTTTATGGTATAGGTTTTATTAAAGAACACAAAACCAATAAAAACATTCAAATATTTACTGTAGAAGGTTTTGTGATGTTGATTTTTTGTTCTAATGTAATTATTGCTGCGTAAATTCAATCAGAATATGTTCATAGTTCAATTCGAGTCTCACATTTGATCTTGAACATGAGGATAAATCCAATTGTGATTAACATCACAGAGCACAGATGTTCCTGGAGTAATCCCCCCTCTGGCAGACCAATTTATAGGAGCCATCGAGTGCACACACGTGTCCCATCTAATAAACTGAAGCCGATGTTTGATCTGGCTTCGTCGGTCTCTGTCCATCAGACATCGACGAGTGTCAGACGCCCGGCATCTGCATGAACGGGCGCTGCATCAACTCGGAGGGCTCCTTCCGCTGCGAGTGCCCACCGGGCCTGGCCATCGACGTGGACGGCAGAGTGTGTGTGGACACGCACATGAGGACCACCTGCTACGGGGCCATAAAGATGGGCACGTGCTCGCGGCCGTTCCCCGGCGCGGTGACCAAGTCGGAGTGCTGCTGCGCCAACCCCGAACACGGCTTTGGAGAGCCCTGCCAGCCCTGCCCCTCCAGGAACTCAGGTAGGACGTCTGGGTGGGACGAGATTCCCTGAAGACAAATCTTAAAGCGTAATCATTTCACGCAACAACATTTCTCCATCACGTGTCTTCCAGCTGAGTTCCAGGCCGTGTGCAGCAGTGGAATCGGGATCACAGCCGATGGCAGAGGTGAGCACGGACACAATCTGCACAATGTTGATATGATGTTAAAAGAGACAAAATCCTTCAGTCCTAACATGTCCTGGTTAACGTCCGATGTCTCGTAGACATTAACGAGTGCGCGCTGGACCCAGACATCTGCCAGAACGGCATCTGTGAGAACCTCAGAGGGAGCTACCGCTGCATCTGTAACATCGGCTACGAGTCCGATACGAGCGGCAAGAACTGCGTCGGTGAGTGATGGATGGAAGTGAAACCTGTGTCAGACGTACAGTTTTACGACCCTACAAAGAGGCAGGAAGTAACGAAGTACAAACACTCGTAATGAGGAAGACTCTGTGGAAGTATCAATTGTGGAGGCTCCATTTGACCGTCAACACTGTGTTCAGTTTAAGTGAGAAAATCCGAGTAAAGACATGAGTGAAAATCGTTATTTATAGTTGGTTACTTCCTTTCAAATTGACACCGTCTCTCCATGAGAGCAGCTCAAGTCGTTGAAACATTCGGACTTCGCGAGAGATTCTCAGTCTGAGTATTGAAATCACCTTGATCAACATCGCGTTGTTCCCGCCGCAGACATCAACGAGTGCCTGGTGAACCGTCTGCTGTGTGACAACGGCCTGTGCAGAAACACTCCGGGCTCCTACACGTGCTCCTGCCCGAAAGGATTCGTCTTCAAACCCGACTCCGAAACCTGTGAAGGTGACTGCACACACAAACACGCACGCACACTCACACACGTCCTCCCTCTCGCTGCACACAAACAAGCTCACGTGTTAACTGCACCAATACATCTACCACCTGTGTTTTGTTATTATTTTCACTAACAATAAGGGTCGTTTTGAGGGGACATCACTTCCAGATGTGTTTCATTTAGCTTCCAGTAAACATGCGAATCACGGAGCGAGTACACAAACATTGTCACTGCCAAGCGGCGGGGATGAGTCGGGGTTGCCCCCTCCGTCCTGACCGCCGCCGTTCCTTTGCACGTTTCAGACATCAACGAGTGCGAGTCCAGTCCCTGCATCAACGGAGTGTGTCGCAACGTGGCCGGGTCCTTCAACTGCGAGTGCTCGCTGGGCAGCAAGCTGGACTCCACCAACACCATCTGCGTGGGTAAGTCATCGGACCTCGCCAAAAAAAAGCTGCATGCAAATTAGATCGCCGCACAGTCCAAGAAAACAGCTTGACACGTGAATGTCGGAGTGAAGCAACTGACACGGGAATTCTTATTCTATTTTTTTTTCGTTATAATCATTTTAATCCAGGTTTACTCTCCGCCTCTGTAAACAAACACCGAGCCTGTTCAGATTACCAGGAAACCGTCCAGGAGCATTATCGTTGTCAGATGATCTCACAGGCAAAATGGCACACATCGCAGATTTATTGGATAAATACTCGCATGCATGGCCTTGGCCTGCATGGAGAGGCTTTTACTTTGCGAGCGATCTGCCATAGATTTGAAATGACGTGTGGTATGCGAGAGTCTCTGCTGAGGGTAAAACATTCCGCTTGTTTAGAGGCTTGTTTCTTTTGGGAAATCACTCCATGTTAATACAGAATGCAGATGTTAGTGTAACAGAGGGGGGGGGAAGAAAATGAGTCATTAAGTAAATACGTATACATGCTGCCCGAGCTGTCAGAGGTCTACGAATTCCATCGGGTTTTGCTTTCTTCCCGCTCCACGTTTCAGAGGCCGTCGCCGGGCGGACGGGTGGGAAAGTAAATTGCGGTTGAGCGTTTGGGTGGGCTCGTGGTTTTTCGGTGGAAAGGTGTGACTGGCGCTTTCACTTCATTAGGAACGCAGTAGCATAGGATGAGATGCAGTGATGCGTGGGCATTAGTCACCACGGTTGGAAGCCGCAGATGGATTTTATGGAGGTTGAGTTGAGTTAAAGATGACATCCTCGCTGTTTTGTTTGGTTTCCATAGTTAAAGGTTTCCCCCTGACAGAGCTTCGACCTCTAGAGGCGCTGTTGAGCTGTGCTTTGATGAGTGTGTTTGTATTATCTGTTCGGAGCTCACGTGTGGGGGAAAAAAATGGCTTTGCAGATGTTTTGAAAGGGGTAAAAAATGCAGTAAACACGCTTGTTGTTGTTTAGGCTATTTCAGAGAAAAGCGCCACATGTAAACAGAGCTTTGTTTATTTATGCAAAAAGGCTTCTAGCTACTTCTAATCAGGCCTCCTCTGTTGCTCTCTGACTCCACAGATAGCATGAAGAGCACTTGCTGGCTGACGATCCAGGACAACCGCTGTGAGGTCAACATCAACGGAGCCACGCTGAAGTCCGAGTGCTGCTCCACCCTGGGAGCCGCCTGGGGGAGCCCGTGTGAACCCTGCGAGATCGGTCAGTGCGCCAACGCCCGCGTGCGAACACTTATACTGCGCAGAGTTTGAGTTTCATCTACACATGGTTCGGATCAACTTCATGCAAAGAATGTAGACACAATGCAAACGCCTCGGCTCAGAAAAGCAAGCTTTGACAAAAGGGGCGTGAACCTTTTTTTTAAACACACCTCACGTCTGCTTCCTCAGATACTGCTTGTTCTCGAGGATTCGCTCGCATGAAAGGTCTCGTCTGTGAAGGTAATGATGACACAATGACCTCAGGAAAAGAGACAAATCTGCAAAATCTGCAGTTTATCGTGAACTTTTTCTTTCTTTTTCACAAGTGTAATTACTTTGCTTAAAAAGATGTTTCCGTGTGTCACAACTTCTGAGAACAGATATCAATGAGTGCGAGGTGTTCCCTGGAGTCTGCACAAACGGCCGGTGTGTGAACACTCAGGGGTCTTTCCGCTGCGAGTGTGCGGAGGGTCTCTCTTTGGACAGCACAGGTCGCACATGCGTGGGTAAGAGGAGATCACAGAACGGCTGCTTTAACGTGGTTCAAGCGTCAGAACCAGGAAGGACTCGGTTCTGATGGTTCACGGTGACTCTGTCCAGATATGCGCAGCGAGCAGTGCTACATGAAGTGGCACGAGGACGAGTGCGGCGCACCTCTGCCGGGGCGGTACCGCGTGGACATGTGCTGCTGCTCGGTGGGCGCCGCCTGGGGCATCGACTGCGAGGAGTGTCCCAAAGCTGGCACGCCCGAGTACAAGTCCATCTGCCCCCGAGGGCACGGCTTCGCCAACAGGGGAGACATCCTGACCGGGAGGCCCTTCTACAAAGGTACCACCAGGGTCGGCTGTATTGCACCGCCGGTTGGGGGGATCACAGTGTTGCATATCTGTCGTGACGTAAGCAATATCTGTCATGCATCTTTCCAGATGTGAACGAGTGTAAGGTGTTCCAGGGCCTGTGTACTTACGGAACGTGCAGAAACACCATCGGCAGTTTCAAGTGTCGCTGCAACAGCGGCTTCGCGCTCACGGCCGAGGAGAGGAACTGCACAGGTGGGAGATTCAGACCGAGTGAAAGCAAATGCAGACGGGGGGGACCTGAGCAAAAACCTTTCACGAGCTCCGCTTCCAACTTTCCTCCTTCAGACATCGACGAGTGCCGCATCTCCCCCGACCTGTGTGGCCACGGCACATGCGTCAACACGCCGGGCAGCTTTGAGTGCGAGTGCTTCGAGGGTTACGAGAGCGGATTCATGATGATGAAGAACTGCATGGGTGAGGCTGAAACAGAATCGTATGCGCAAACATACACACTCAGACGGAACGGAACGTTTATATTAATCCCCAAATTCAAGTCAGCCCCGAGTTTTTTGGCAGTTCATCGACTTTTTGCACTTCTGTCACATTCTGCTTTCTCTCCTCACTCGTAACCTGTTGTTTTTATTTCCTTCTTGCTGTTTTCTTTTGACTTCCCTCGCTGACAGACATCGACGAGTGTGAGAGGAACCCCTTGTTGTGTCGCGGGGGAACCTGCCTGAACACGGAGGGGAGCTACGAATGCGAATGCCCTCCCGGACATTCGCTCAGCAGCGACGGGTCAGCCTGTGAAGGTGGGCCGCTCGTTCACACCATACACATGCTGCATTTACATTCACAAAGAGGCTATCTGAAGCCGATTCAGTAGGTTTGGACTCAGTGGTCGATTCTCTCTGTGTTTTGTCGGCTCAGATGTGAACGAGTGTCAGCTGAGTGACAACTTGTGCAAGAACGGTCAGTGCGTCAACATGCCGGGAACCTATCAGTGCTCCTGTGACACCGGTTACCAGGCAACGCCCGACCGGCAGGGCTGCGTAGGTGAGCGAATCGATGTCCCACACAAAACTACGAGGGAACTTTAGGATGGGTCTCGTTGCTTTTTCTCCAATTTTGTGTAATTTTTGAGTGTGAAACTTACATTTTGACCTTTTTCACAGATATCGATGAGTGCACCATCATGAATGGAGGCTGTGAGACTCACTGTACTAACTCAGAGGGCAGTTACGAGTGCAACTGCAGCGAAGGCTACGCTCTCATGCCTGACCTCAGAACCTGCTCAGGTAAAGTGAAACAAAAGAAAACTCTGAGCAGAAATCAAACGCTGCAAGAAATTTGCTCCTAACGTTTCTGCGCCTGTTTCTGCTGAATCGGTCAGACATCGACGAGTGTGAGGAGACTCCAGACATCTGTGACGGCGGCCAGTGCACCAACATTCCCGGGGAATATCGCTGTCTGTGTTACGATGGATTCATGGCTTCCATGGACATGAGGACCTGTATCGGTAGGAGATGACGACAGTACTTTCCATTCAGTTTGGAGACACACGCTGCCATTCCTAGTCCCGCCCTTCTCTTGTGACATTTAGTTATTTCGGTCCGTCTGCCACAATAATTTATTAACGTCGTCTCGAGCCTTAATTTTAGACGTTTCTGCGTCGGCCTCGCGGTCCCTGGGACTCTGTGTGTCAGTCACATTTTGATCTCTACGGTGAAGACATTGTTACATAATCTGTGTCTGTCCGCCCGTCAACGTCTGCCCAGATGTGAACGAATGTGACCTGAACCCAAACATCTGCCTCCACGGCGACTGTGAGAACACCAAAGGCTCCTTCATCTGCCACTGTCAGCTGGGATACTTTGTCAAGAAGGGCTCAACGGGCTGCACAGGTACAAACACGCGCACGCACGCACGCACGCACGCACGCACGCACGCACGCACACACTCGTACATACACATTCACACAAACCGCATGGTCAAGCACTCAGAGTAGCAGGGGTCAAGCTGTCTCTGAGGGGTTTCAGCCTCTGTGTGAGTTGAGTGTTTAGACAGCTCAGTCATGCATACAGTCGCTGCAGGTCTGTATGTTCGAGGCGATTGAGTCATTCATGATAAGCACTACTTTAAGACTTCGATTGCTTTTTGGAGGATAACTTTAGTCTCAAATGAACGAAAGCATCATTTCCCCTCCAGCCAAAACGAAATAACACAAAAATTTCATTTGTAATATTGCAGTGATACAAATACTCCGTCTCCTCTGAAGCCGGCCGACTGTTGGTTCTGTGACTCGTCCTGCTTCTTTTTTCCCAGACATTGACGAGTGTGAGATCGGGGCTCATAACTGCGACATGCACGCCGCCTGCATCAACGTGCCCGGAAGCTTCAAGTGCCGCTGTCGAGACGGCTGGGTGGGAGACGGCATCAAGTGCGTGGGTGAGTTGGGCCCATCTCAACTGTGCTGCGTATCTGAGGCTTATCTTCTGAGGAAGGTCTCCTGTACTTGTTTAGTTATCAGGCTGAACCGTTTGACTCTTCCTTCCTGCAGATCAAGACGAATGCTCCGCTGAGGACCACAACTGCAATCCCAATGCGGACTGTGTCAACACACCGGGATCCTACAGGTGCACCTGCAAAGAGGGCTTCAATGGAGACGGCTTCTCCTGCTCGGGTGAGACCCCAACCTGGCCCCCAATTTGACGTTTGCCTGTGAGCGTGAGGGTAGCGCTCGGTTCATAACCCACGCCGTCTCGATTGGTTCCAGACATGGACGAGTGTGCCGACAACGTGAACCTGTGTGAGAACGGCCAGTGTCTGAACGCCCCCGGAGGCTACCGCTGCGAGTGTGAGATGGGCTTCACGCCTACGGAGGACAGCAAAGCCTGTCAAGGTGAGATGTTCAGTCTGACGCTCGTCATCGTCTCCTCGTTTCGTGCAAGTCCCTGACACTACCCCCCCCCCTTTACTGTCTGCGCCTCAGACATCGACGAGTGCAACTTCCAGAACATCTGCGTGTTCGGGACCTGCCAGAACCTTCCCGGGATGTTTCGCTGCGTGTGCGACGACGGTTACGAGCTGGACCGCAGTGGGGGGAACTGCACAGGTTAGTGCGCTGTTTCAGTAACCGAATCTCCAAAATCAGTCAGCACAGAGAGAAAGCAGACTTCCGCAGCTCGGCCAACCGTCCTTGAATGTAACACCCGCTATTTTCACATGGTGTTGTGAAGTGAAACCTTCTTCTACTCAACACAGAAACTGCTGCTGCGAGTTTTTCTTTCATTAAGTCTGTAAAATATCACATTGAAGCATTTCTGAGAAATATTTTGAGCTGTCTCGGCTGTTGGAATACTTTCATTTGTTGATTCAAGCTGTAATGATGAGTTTCAGTGTAATCTATATATTTTTCCAAAATTCATGATATGCCAGTAGTGTGGTAGCTGATGACAGTCTGCTTTTACTCTCTTTCTCTCTCTCTCTCTCTCTCTCTCTCTTCTCTTCTGTCTAAGTTCTTGCACATTAAGTACTTCAAAATTGGCCAGTGACAACGGCATTAAACCTAATAAAGCTTGATCCAGTACCAGAATGTGACTGATGTGTTCTGCAGATATCAATGAGTGTGCGGACCCTGTGAACTGCATCAACGGCCTCTGTGTGAACACACCTGGCAGCTACCTGTGCAACTGTCCGGCTGACTTCGAATTGAACCCGACTGGAGTCGGCTGTGTCGGTGAGTCACACGCAAAAATCATCCTGTAGATGTCGAACACACCTTCCTCCGACCGAGCAACCGAAGGAGTTTAACGATCAAACACAGATCGGTTGAATTAGTTTTTGAACTTTTTCCCTTTTTTGCCGTTTTTTCTCAGACACCCGTGTTGGAAACTGCTTCCTGGACATCCTCGCTCGTGGCGATGGAGGAATCTCCTGCAGCGCGGAGATCGGCGTGGGCGTGACTCGAGCCTCCTGCTGCTGCTCCCTGGGAGGAGCCTGGGGAAACCCCTGTGAACTCTGCCCCGCTGCAAACTCCAGTAGGCACAGCGCACTCTCACTTACGTGCAAGATTCTTTCAAAAATTCGACTCCTGTGACACAAAACAAACGACTGCGTTTGTTCCAGCCTTTGTCATTCTGTGTACTGAAATGTGAGTCTTAACTTGCTGCATGTGTGTGATGTTTACAGCGGAATACAAGACGCTTTGTCCCGGAGGAGAAGGCTTCAGACCAAACCCCATTACTGTGATCCTGGAAGGTAAACCTCGACTTTCCTGCCCTGTATTACATCAACTGAAGATCGAAACAAGCGGAGCAGCAAACCGCTCAAACTTCAGCATTCTAAAAGTCCAATCTCACCGAAGACAAATCGATACGCCGGCGACACTGATGGATCGAACAATTTCAATTGTGTCCCAGATATTGACGAGTGCCAGGAGCTACCTGGTCTCTGCCAGGGTGGAAACTGTGTGAACACATTTGGCAGCTTCCAGTGTGAGTGTCCAGCGGGCTACTATCTTAATGAAGAGACTCGCATCTGTGAAGGTAAGCACCGAAATACTTAGTCTCTTCGGGCTCCACTTTGTATATATAAAATCCCATTCAAGAGATGACGATTATCTGCACTTTTTTGGATCAAATCTAATGCTGCTGTGCCGATATTTGCAGATATTGACGAGTGCACAACTCACATCGGGATCTGTGGTCCTGGTACTTGCTACAACACTCTGGGCAACTACACCTGTGTGTGTCCGCCTGAATACATGCAGGTCAACGGAGGCAATAACTGCATGGGTGAGTCGGAGTTGTTGTAAACAACGTGTCTGTTGCCATTTTTCACCTAAACTTTTATTTTGGAGGTCATAATTTGAGTTTAAAACACGTCTGATTGTCCTTTTTGCCTTAGACATGAGGAAGAGTGTGTGTTATCGCAACTTCAATGACACCTGTGAGAACGAGCTATCGTTCAACATGACCAAGAAGATGTGCTGCTGTGCCTACAACGTGGGAAAAGCCTGGAACAAGCCGTGCGAAGCCTGTCCGACTCCGGCCACCTGTGAGTTTCACTGTGAAGGGCTAAAAATGCAAACTGAAGCAGTTGTTGAAAAATACATTCTTTTTTTGACTGTCCTTCTTCTTCTCAGCTGAGTACCAGCTGCTGTGTGGGAACCAGGCACCTGGCTTCATCATCGACATCCACACCGGCAAGCCAATTGGTCAGTATGCCACAAATGGAAGTCTCAGTTTGGCCCCTTCAAAATAAAACGAGTCATGTGACAGTTTGCCTGATCGCGTTCGGCTGTCTTTCACAGATATCGATGAGTGCAGAGAGATCCCTGGTATCTGCGCCAACGGCGTGTGCATCAACCAGATTGGCAGCTTCCGCTGCGAGTGTCCGATGGGCTTCAGCTACAACAACATCCTCCTCATCTGTGAAGGTAAACTACACGTAGGCCTGGAGGACTGTGTCACTTTTTATTTACTTTGAGGTTTTTTTTCCTGTTATTTCTACTTGTTTAAAAAACTCCAAGATTCTCTGTAGAAATTTCATTGATTTGCCTCCGCACACACAAATACCCACGTGCACAAAGATAAAAATCTGTTGCAAAATTTTATACGCTGTACTTACTCTGTTGATGAAAAATACAGGTTTAAAGTAGGAACTGCATCTGTGAAATAAATACACAAAACATGCATGGAAACCATGAATAATAAATAAAACTTTGGGGTGACTAAACAGTGACGTTTAACTTAGACTTTACAAAGAAAGTCAGTCACATTGTTTTTTCCGTGCTGGTATCAGTAGAATTACATGGTTGAAAACAGTGATTATCTAGATGTGCCATAAAATACTTCCCAGGTAGCTTAATGTGCCTTCCTGCAGTCCGCTGCTTCTACGCCTGCTCTCACACGCAAACTGTCTCCTGAATGGACAGCTGACTGGTTCTGGCACCATCCCTCCTTCATTGAATCAGACCAACACCTGCACAGACGCACTCGGTGACACTCACTCCATGAGCGGCACAGGTGGACCCCCCCTCCCCCCGCAGGGGCAGCGCCGCTCTCACCAGCGTGAAACGTGTCCTTGTGCAGTCGAGTACGGTGGTGGAATTGGCTCACCTGCCAGAACCATCAATCATCCAGAACCTGCCAGCGACTGCACGACCTGTAGCGCAGCCAAAATGGTGCCGTTGTGTACTCTCTCTCCCGCTGTCTACAACCAGACAGCTCGACAGTTATTGAGCCCGTGATTGATGTCTGCTCGGTTTTTTTTCTCTTCCTCTGGCATAGATATTGATGAGTGTAACAGCGGGGACAACCTGTGCCAACGCAACGCCAACTGTATCAACATCCCAGGCAGCTACCGCTGCGAGTGCTCGCCAGGCTTCAAACTGTCTCCCAGCGGGGCTTGTGTGGGTGAGTCCGGCCCGTCTGACGCACCTTGGTGGAGTTTCCCCTCCTAAAATATCAGGCCGAACGGGACGGCCGGCGCGAGGCCAGGGAAATCTCTGATCACTTTGTTCAATTGGGCATCTGAACTCCTGCTAAGCTGGAATAATAGTTCTTACACAGCTTGTCCAAGTTTTTCTCTGGAATCATAAGTCTGTCAATGGTTGTTGCACTTTCATCTCTTTCACTTTGTTCTTTACTGACAAGCCTAAAAAGGGGAAGATATAGAAAAGGAGGGTTTTATGGACACTTGCTCGATTAACCACTGCATTTTATTCTGATTTCTAACTGTCTCATCATTCCTCTGACCTCCCCTTCAGATCGTAACGAGTGTCAGGAGATCCCTAATGTGTGCAGCCATGGCGAGTGCATCGACACGCAGGGCAGTTACCGCTGCCTCTGCCACAACGGCTTCAAGGCCACTGCCGACCAGACCATGTGCATGGGTGAGGCCTCACAGAAAGCCGACGGGAGCCTCGACATGTGGACTTCCTGTTTGGACTCGATTGAATGTCGTCTTTTTTCTTCCTCTTGTCGTATCTTTTAGACATCGACGAGTGTGACAGGCAGCCGTGTGGCAACGGGACCTGCAAGAACACGGTGGGATCCTACAACTGTCTGTGCTTCCCCGGCTTTGAGCTCACGCACAACAACGACTGCATGGGTACGATTTACTCGGGGATCTTATTTTTCAGTCCCTATTTGTCACTCGCCCGCCTTGACAGCCTGAGCGTTTCTCTTGCAGACATCGACGAGTGCAGCGCTCTGCAGGGTCAGGTGTGCAGGAACGGTCAGTGCATCAACGGACTCGGCTCCTTCCAGTGTCTCTGCCACGAGGGTTACGAGAACACGCCCGACGGGAAGAACTGCGTCGGTCAGTCACAGTCAAAGAAGATGCTGACAGTGAAGTTATTCATGTGATATTCAAATTGATTGTTTGACATAAACGTGGGTGTTATGTTTCCTTTCGCAGACATCAACGAGTGCGTGAGTCTGCCGGGCACTTGCTCTCCGGGAACATGTCAGAACCTGGACGGGTCCTTCAGGTGTATCTGCCCTCCTGGATACGAGGTGCAGAACGACCAGTGCATTGGTAAGAAAACGACCACACACACACAACTGAAGGCACACGCCAAAACCTCACAATCAGACCATCTGCCCTGACACACATGCACTCTTTTGGGACACCCTGTTAAACATGGATCCTTCACTCCTCTCGTATAACCCTCCTCTACGCTCACATCCCAGATATCAACGAGTGCGACGTGGAGCCCAACATCTGCCAGTTTGGCACCTGCACCAACACGCCCGGCAGCTTCCAGTGCTCCTGCCAGCCGGGCTTCGTGCTGTCTGACAACAAGCGACGCTGCTACGGTGAGAAACAGACCAGCTGGCAGCTGGCAGCACAACTCAGCCATTCTTATGATCAAAACAAATGTATTGTTGTCACATGATTGACAGATGGATATTTTTCATGCTTGTGCATCCTGTTGTTGTCCACGTTTGTTCAACTAATATTAAATTTTGGGATGTTATTTTTGGTTTTATTCCGACAGACACCAGAGAGAGCTTCTGCTTCACCAAATTTGAGGCGGGCAAATGCTCTGTCCCCAAAGCTTTCAACACCACCAAGGCCAAGTGCTGCTGCAGCAAGATGGCCGGGGAGGGTTGGGGGCTTCCCTGCGAGCTGTGCCCCAGAGAAACCGACGGTGCGTCGCACATTCAGGACAAAGTTGCCCGTGTGATAGTGACATTATCACGCTGAGAGTTAACACTTTGTTTCGATGTGTTTCCAGCTGCTTTTGACACGCTCTGCCCATACGGTCACGGTGCTCTACCCGGGCCAGACGACACCCGTGAAGGTGCGTTTGTTTTGCAGCATTGATCAGTCTCCTCTCTGTGTTTAACTGAAACGAGTGGAGGCTAATTTTTCTGTGGTTGTTCTGTAGATATGAACGAGTGTCTGGACAACCCGGGCATCTGCCAGAACGGCATCTGCATCAACACAGATGGTTCTTTCCGCTGTGAATGCCCCTTCGGATACAACCTGGATTACACCGGCGTCAACTGTGTCGGTGAGACCATTTATCCAGCTGCAGCTCAGCTGTTTTGTGCAGCTGTTTTGTATTCACAACAGGACATCACACTCTCTGGCGTGTGGTGTTTTTCCGACTGACTGACATCGATTCCCACATTTCATCCTGATCTGCCGTCGTCTTTATGACGCTAACGAGTGCTTGTAGAACTTGAGGTACAGTTTGAACACTGGGAGGACTTCCTGACCAGTTGCTTCTCTGTTGGCTGACTCCCTGCAGACACTGATGAGTGCTCCATCGGAAACCCGTGTGGGAACGGAACCTGCACCAACGTGGTGGGGGGCTTCGAGTGCTCGTGTCAGGAGGGCTTCGAGCCTGGACCCATGATGACTTGCGAAGGTCAGCTGCGAAAAACAGAAACAATCAAGCATTTTTTTCCACACTTTGATTTTTAAATGATATTGAAGTTGCAGTTTAATAATCCATCTTTTTTCCTTCCCTCCTTCACTTCACAGACATCAACGAGTGCTCCCAGAATCCTCTGCTCTGTGCTTTCCGCTGTGTCAACGTGGTCGGGTCATATGAGTGTATGTGTCCTGCTGGCTACGTGCTGCGAGACGACCACCGCATGTGCAGAGGTGAGAGGCCTCAATTCACAGGACATTTCCTTTCATGTCGTAAAAACTGAGGAACTCCCATTTAAAAAAAACAACCTAATCTCACACTTCAACACTCACTGCTTAATCTTTGCTGTCTGTCTTTTCTGCTTCGTTTCTGTGTGCCTCCACAGTAAGTAGTTCCTCCTAATGAGAGAAGTTAAGTTGGCTTTGTGGTTCCTCCTGCTGAGCATTGTTCACTGTGTCTCTTCAGACCAGGACGAGTGCTCAGAGGGGCTGGATGACTGCGACTCCAAGGGTATGACCTGCAAGAACCTGATTGGCACCTTCATGTGCATCTGCCCCCCTGGCATGCAGCGCCGGCCCGACGGCGAGGGATGTATGGGTGAGTGAAGACGCCACTGCAAGAGAGAAAGACTCACAGTGTCCCTCACACATTTGGTGCAACGACTTCACCTTATTAGATCATTTTGAACACTTTATCAGTCTCTGAGTGATTGAGAGTGTTACAGTTGAGCTGCCGTTCATGATAGTTGAGAGTTTTATCAACGGGTTCTCAGACAGGCAGTGAAAGGACTTGGACTACTTGGACGACCAGCCTGTAGGCAAAAGGATGATCTCCTCCTCCACTCGATATAGTTCATTTGATTTCCTCCCCCTCTCTTCCTCACTTTTCTCACCCTGTCGTCCTTTTATGTTCACGCCGGCAGACCTGAACGAGTGCCGCGCCAAACCCGGCATCTGCAAGAACGGCCGCTGTGTCAACACGGTGGGAAGCTACCGCTGCGAGTGCAACGACGGCTTCGAGCCAAGTTCCACCGGAACTGAGTGTATCGGTAAGAAGCTTTGGCTTTGAAGCTGTTATTACCAAGATGCTGCGTTACCTGGAGTTGTAAACTCTATAGGATACAGATCTACTCAAACAAACAGAAGTCTAAAGATCAAGCCAGTTGTTATGACTTGTTTCTTTAATTCCATCCACTGCTGTCCTGCCACAGACAACAGGAAGGGCTACTGCTTCACCGAGGTCCTGCAGACCATGTGCCAGCAGTCGTCCACCAACAGGAACAGTGTGACCAAGTCAGAGTGCTGCTGCAACACCGGGCGGGGCTGGGGGTCCCAGTGTGAGCTCTGCCCACTGCCTGGCACCGTTCAGTACAAGAAGATGTGTCCGCTCGGCCCCGGCTACACGACCGATGGCCGAGGTGAGAAAACTTTGTGATAATTGTGTCGTGGGCACATTTTACATCTTACCTTGAAAGATGTAATTTTGTACGACTGATAATTTTGCTAATTGCTGATAATTTTCTCCTCTGTCAGACATTAACGAGTGCCACGTGATGCCCGACATGTGCCGTAACGGTCAGTGCATCAACACCATCGGGTCCTTCCGCTGTCACTGCAATGTCGGATACAAGACCGACTTCACTGCGACATCCTGCATTGGTAGGTCCGACCGCCAATGAAACCTCGGTCACAGTCCGGTCTCGCTTCGTTTCCATCGATAAACCTCGAATCCCAGAAATCATTGCGCAGCTTAAACTTCAAAGTGTCGCACCTCACATTGCTCACAGTTTGTCTCCCCATGTGTACGTTTCAGATATGGATGAGTGCGCGCTGTCTCCAAAGCCGTGTAACTTCCTGTGTAAGAACACGGAGGGCAGCTACCTCTGCTCGTGCCCCAGAGGATACAGCTTACAGCCGGACGGAAAGACCTGCAAAGGTTTGTCGCTGTGTCCACTCAGCTTCATTTTGAACCACCAGATAAAGTTTAATGAGCTTGTTGGACTCATGATTCTTGTAGTCACACAATCGAATTGCAGTTTTGGCATTGTGTGATGCGAGTCGGTTTAATGACACATCGGTACGCTCCACTATCTCTCTCAGATCTGGACGAGTGTTCAACAAAGCAGCACAACTGTCAGTTCCTCTGTGTGAACACCATCGGAGGCTTCACCTGCAAGTGTCCACCTGGGTTCACTCAGCACCAGACCGCCTGCATCGGTGAGTACGAGTCAGAGGTTCCCAGCCACTGAGACACAGGACAAATAGTGTAAAGTCTGCAACGCAAGCGTCAGTTCAGGGTCAAAGGAAATTACGAGAATCGTTCGTTTTAGTTTCTATGTAAGAGATTGTTTTCTTTCGCTTTCCAGACAACAATGAGTGTGCGGCTCAGACCAGTGGGTGTGGCTCCCGGGCATCCTGCGTCAACACACCTGGCAGCTTCAACTGTGAATGCTCCAAAGGTTTCTCCTTGGACACCTCAGGCCTGGAGTGCGAGGGTGAGCGGAACCCCCTTTAATATCCAACACCTTTATCACGTCATCATTGCCATTAAACGTAACAAGAAGAGAAAAAAAACAGGAAGAGTCACCGTGTGAATTTCCCCCAGACGTGGACGAGTGCAGCAGCAATCACCGCTGTCAGCACGGCTGCCAGAACATGCTGGGAGGTTTCCGCTGCGGCTGTCCTCAGGGCTACGTGCAGCACTACCAGTGGAACCAGTGCGTGGGTGAGTTGCTGTGGCTCACAGCTCGTCAGCGTTTGAAATGACACCAAATCGCCTCAGCGGGAGTTTCACAGAGGAGGCAGGGATTCATCCTCGTTATTCCCACGGTCCTATTAGGAGGATTAATCTGTTAAGATGGACTTTTGGCGAGAGTTAAAACTCAAACACAACACTCAAACAAAGAAAAATGACATCTGATTAATATTGTGTTTCACTGCCTTCCTGAAACATGATCCATGCTCGCTTGTCTTCTCTGAACGCGCTCCGTGTCGCTCCGCAGATGAGAACGAGTGCCAGGGAGGCTCCGTCTGCGGCTCGGCCTCCTGCTACAACACGCTGGGCAGCTTCAAGTGCGTCTGTCCGTCCGGCTTCGACTTTGAGCAGAACGCCGGCGGCTGCCAGGACGTGAACGAATGCTCGACGGGCACGAACCCGTGCATCTACGGCTGCTCCAACACGGACGGAGGCTACCTGTGCGGCTGTCCTGGAGGCTTCTACAGAGCAGGCCAAGGGTGAGCAGGAGTCCCACGCAGCAGTGAGGGCCTCATCAAACACCCAACCTGGTTTGATGTGTAGGTTTTGACACGCGGCGTCTCTGTCTCCCCCCCTCAGACACTGTTTGACAGGCTCAGGCTTCTCTGGCCAGTTTGTGGAAGGCGAGGAGGACGACAGTCTGTCTCCTGAAACCTGCTACGAGTGCAAGATCAACGGGGGAGGAAAGGGCGGAAGACACAAGCGCGACGCCGACGGAAACGAGCTCAACCAGGTATGTTTTTCAAAAGCGTCTCCCAGATCGTGATGTTCCCGGCGTGTTTTCGGGCAGTCAAAGTCATTCGTCGGTCCTTGTCGTCTCCGCAGGAGCAGACGGTGAGCATGGCCAGCGTGGACACGCAGGACTCCCTCCCCCTGAACATCTCTCTGGCCTCGTTGCTCAACAAGGAGCCTCTGCTGGAGCTCCGCCCCGCCCTGCAGCCCCTGCTGCACCACGTGCGCTACGTCATCACCCACGGCAACGCCAACGAACACTTCCGCCTGCTGGAGCGCCGCGACGGCAAGAGCGTGCTCCGGCTGGGCAAGAGGCCGCCTCCTCCGGGATCCTACCGGGTGGACATCGCCAGCATGCCGCTGTTCGGCCCGCGGAAACTCCACCAGCTGGAGGAGCAGCATGACAGTGACTACCTGCAAGGGGAGATAGGAGAGGCGCTGCGCATCAAGCTGCACATCCACCTGCACTGAGCTCAGAGTGCGCTCGCCATCCTGCTCTGGACCGTCCCTGTTTTAACCTTTTTATCCAGTAAACCAGCCCGCCTCCCCTCCCTCCCTCCCCCCCCCTTCACAGGACCACCCGACAAACAGGGGGCAGCGTGTTTCAGGGGCTTCGAAAGACTGACTGCACCAGCCCGACTCTACCACCACTTTGTTACTGTTCAAGTTATTATATGTTCATGTTTTGTGTGTTTGTGTGTGCGTGTGCGTGTTTTGTTTTGTTTTTTTACCCCGACTCTTGTTCCCCTTCCCCTGAACTTGACCCAGCACTCGTTCTCATCCCGAGAGAGTCGGTGGAGGAGATGGCAGAGAGGTGACTCTGGGCTTAGACCACTGACAAAAAGAGAGTTCGCCGAGTCAGCCAAGCACTTTTAGAAACACTCGCTCCAAGAAAATACGCAAACAGGGATTTTATCCGTGCAAATAAAGTGCCGAAGGAAGTGTTGAAACGCAGCATGTGTGGTCGTATTTAACTAGAAAAAGAACCAGGTGACTTACTGTCAAATCTGAATCTTCTGAATAAGTTGTCGTGGTGTAAGAACTCACTCACCTCTTTGTGGTCTTAATAAAAAATCACAACACTGGGGATCAAGGTTTGTCGCATTTGCCCTTCTCAGTATTGTAGTATGTCATTTAATGTATTTGTGCTGTTTGAAAAGACAAAAATGTAAACACGAAGGACTGCAACATTTACACAGCATTTCAGGTTCTTTCAGTCCATCGCACTCTGTCTCTGAAGCTGGAAAAGGAAACGATTTTTATTCTTTTTTTTTTTTACAAGAGGAAACAACAACAAGCTGTATTCTGCTCTGTGTGACTGATTCTTGTCCTGCCCAAAACTCGGGCAGCAGAAAGCAGGGATTAGCGTGTTTGCGTGTGTGTGTGTGCTGTGCTGTTTGGTCACCTCCGTACTGCGCTGTGATGCTGTCTCCAAAACAAAAGAGGGAGCTAGTGTCCCTCAGCTCCCTCCGAGAACAGGGAGCAGCCAGGAGCTCCAAGGCCCAAACCCTCAAACAACCTGCTCATCGGTTCAATGCTGAAAATCAGAAAAAAGTATAGTGAGATCGAGCCACCTTCACTTCTTTATCAATAACTTGAATGTGTTTGTTTTAATTCAATTTTTTTGTTGTTTTACAATGACAATAAAATAAAACAAACCAAGAGTTTGATGTCAACACTAAAAATAAAGCGACGACAAAATTTTAGCTGCATTTATATTTTTTATAGTGTGTGCATAAAAATAAAAACTATTTTAAAAATATTTTTGCTGTTTACAAATTTTGAAAAAGTTTAAAATAAAGGAAAAAGAGAAATTTGAGTCAAATTTTGAAAAATTCATCAAACGTAATAGAAGGAGTTGTTCCCTCACAGGAATGACAGATAAAGGTGGTTTGATCGGGGAAATTACTCAGAATCCACCAGATGGGTGAGCAGGATGTTAAAGGGTAGAAGCCTGATTGATCAGCTCTCCATTGTATTCATCATTAAGGGGATCGTGACTCCAGCTGCACTGATTCTGAACCTGGGAAACCGGCCGTGTCATTCAGTCTTCCTCCCCGGGCTCAGAAGCTTTTTAACCTCTCCCAGTTTTCACTCTAACTTTGATGCTTTTGGGGGAAGCGGAGCTGTGAGCGACGCCTCAGGCCGACTCCGTCCCACCCCGCGGTGAGCCCGGTGTCGGGAGGGGGGGGGGGGGCGAGGCCTTGTTTACAGCAGAGCTGAGAAGCAGCCGCAGCCTCGCAGGTACATGACATGTTATGCTGTAACGAAACGTCGTGCTTCACAGAGCGAGGGCACGCACAGGTAAACACAGAACCTCACAAAGGAAACAAAAGAGAAAATCCATCAGGTCACATTTCATTTCTCAGATTTGTATTTTTTTTTTTCTTTCTCTCAAAGAGAAGAAAATGGTGCTACATTAAACCAACTTTGACGCTGTACAAAGGAAGTGCAGTCTTGAATCTGGATTGCAAAAGTGATTTTTTTTTTTTTGCTGAGTTTTTACTGTTGTGCACGTCTGTCTTTTGTTTTGTGTCAGCTGAAAAAAAAAAAAACAATATTACCAAACTCGCTTTCCGAAAATTAAATTGTATATTTTTAAGTTGAAATGTAGATGTTGTTTCATGTCGCAGAAAAACAAAGAGTACAGCCCAGGATTGAAGACTTGGAGTGCTCCTGACTTTGTTGTGTTCAAGGCAGGAAGCCGAAAAAGCCAATTTGCTGATTATTTGCAATTTATCTCTCCGTCGTCACCGCGGAGAAAATCGAACTTGTAAAAGACAATCAAGGTTTCCGCTATCTGGGATCTCACATGTAGGGAAGCTCACACTGTCTGTGCAATGTCAAGAGGAAATCACAGCCAACCTGCGAACAATGCTACGAGCTACGGTGCTAATCAATGATAATCCTTCTCTTTCGACGTTCAAGGTTGCTGCACTTGTCCAACAGCCTGGACATAGTTACATAATCGCTTTCTAACCTGGAAAAAAAAACCTTTGTATACTTTGTATCTTTATTGTCAGTTTGTACTTTTTTTTTGTTTAAATTTGCCACTATGTTTTTACAAAAGAGAGAAAAGCATTGTGTTGCGTGTGCTTACTGTAACTCAGCTTCAATGACAAACTTGAATCACCTGCTTGCATCGATGTATCGTGTACTTTACAATCCAGAAAGCCGAGAGCTTCAGGTTTTTGTTTTTGTTTTTCTTTTTTTGGAGCGTTTATTGTGAGCCTGACACATGAAGCTGGAGTTTTACTTAGAAAGCTGAAACGACAATCGTCCATCCAGCTGAAGGCGATTCATTTTTACCTTCGACGTTCTTGAGCATGTTTCTCCTGCATGGAATCGTCACCGTTCATGTGCAAAGACAAAAAAAACCCAAAACACCCAAAGATTTATAACACCTGTTGGCAGTCAGAAAATTAGAATCAATTCTTTCATATCGTAAACTTTTGTCCAATGACATAAATGGCAATAAAGTATTGTGGGTTATATTTTTAATTCTTGTCGTCTTGTTTTGTTTTTTTTGGGGGGGGGTTCCGCTTCTTGTTTTGGAGATTTTCAAGCAGTCTGAGGAGGAATTTTTCTTGTTGCAGCATCCGGAGGAGGCAGGGCCCACGCTGCAAAGAAACATCGCTCGGTCACAAGAGTACAAGTAAGTAGCAGACTTTTTTTTTTTTTTTATTTCATTTCCAACATGAATCATGTGGACTCCCCTCGCAGTCCAGATATCAGAGGGGAATTAGAGAGAAGGTAACCGAGGGAGACTTTCGTTTTTACCCTTTCAAGTAGTAAAAACAAAGCGGAGAGTCAGAAAAATATGCAATTACAAAACACAAACGAGCAAAGCGGTCCGCTTCGCCTCTCTCTAAGACTGAGCCGCACGACTACCTCGAAAAAATCCACCGTCTAAAGGTTGATACAGAAAAAGGAAGAGACAAAAGATAGCAAAAAGTAGACTCCAAAACTCGAGTCCAGAATAGAAAAATAAAGCTTTTCGTTGGCCTAAAGGTTGCTGTTTGCTTGACTAACCACACTCGGCAGGCTGACTAAAGCAGAGGACACAACCGGTCAACGTAAAACCCTACTTGCAGTACTAATGGATTATATATTTCAATATGGCTTCTCAGTTATAGATACAGCGACACACAAAACATACACAGATGGGATCTCACGGAGACACAAACTACCTGCAAGAGCGTCTGAACCTGCGGTGCTGCTCGAGGATCCGTGTCACGATTCAGACTCGAAAAATAAAGGGGACGTTTGTGCTCCTCGATCAGCACCGACAACTGCCGCGCAATGGACCTTTGCTGTGTTAAAGGGGCGTCTGCTTCAGTGCGTACTCGCATTGGAGTTCTGCCTGCGCGTTGCACGCGTGGGGGGGGGGGCGCTTTGAAGTCGTGAGCTACGCTGTGCGCGAGGGCTCCCAGAATAACGCCGTGTCCCGCAGCTTCGGCGCTCCGGTCGCCCTGGGGTGAAGCGGCTGTGTGTGTGGCGTGTCTGAGTCGGGTTAAGGCAGCTGTGCAGCTCGTCGTTTCTGTCCGTCGTGGTCCTACATCGGGGGGGGGGGGGGGGGATTTGTTTTTTTTTTGGTTTCCCGGGG
>JASSRZ010000055.1:9592560-9620430 GCA_032164315.1 Malacoctenus gilli | reverse complement strand
ACACACACACACACACACACACACACACACACACACACACACACACACACACACACACACACACACACACACTGGACTTCTTTCAGCACTTATTTCAGTCTCTGGTGGAGCGTTGAGGGTCGATGTGGCCTGTTTAACTCTTCACTCCTCCTCTTCACAGCCAATAAGTCGATCCCGCCTCTTCACCTGCGATCGCACCGGAGCGACGGAGGATCAGCCTCCTCTGATGCATGAGACAGACAGAAATATCGGAAACAAAATGCCACACAGTGTATCTGCTGCTCCAATGAAGACATCAGCTTTGTTAACAGCGACTGAGTCTTTTCATGGCTGAACGTCTCTGACGGAGGGCTGATGAACTCCCCACTAACACAGGTGTGGTCCAGGATTCCCCAGCAGCTGGAGGAGCATCTGGCCTTTTGATTAGATGTGCAGGTCAGCTTTAGCATCCAGTCAACCTCAGTGCTTATCTGCATCTGGTCAGCAATGAACTCACGACCCCATTAAGCCAACCATTCTGTGTAAATTCATTTTTCAATGAATTTATTGGGAGGATAAAACAGCAATTTCAACAATTACTCATTCATTTTTTTTATGTGCTAGAAGAGAGACACACACTGGTCACTAATATTATCTTACTGAGAAACTGAATAAATTCTGCCTCCACTAATATTTTTTCTTTTGCCTTTTTGTCTTAGGAAAACAAAATCAAACAATGCATTTATTTCAACTGCTCCTATTAATTTCCATTATGGGAAGCCATCTGCTGTGACTGTGAATTAATTAATTTATTTCCATTTCTTGACATCAGAAGGTTTCGTTTGGTTTATCTGTTTTTATTTATTGATGATTTTTCATTGTTTACGTCATAAAATCTGTCAAACGCCCTGTAATTCTTCTTCCGTGCAATATGGAGACGTTTTTAATTTTACATTTGACTTTTACATTGTTCATCTGATGTGGGCTGAAAAATATGTCATCATGGATTATCTTATCTTATCTTATCTTATCTTATCTTATCTTATCTTATCTTATCTTATCTTATCTTATCTTATCTTATCTTCATTCACTTAAAATAGCAAATTGTCATATTCATCTTAAATTAAAAATTCATCAAATGTCATGCCAATCTGTTCAGTTTCTCAACATACTGTGAACAGTCAGGAAGTCGGATGGGTGAACAAGGGGCAAAGCATGAGCTCCTTGGAGGAGGCAGCAGCACTGAACATGTTGGTGCATGTTGGTGCATAAAGTTCGGTGTCACTCCCCAAAACTGTGGCGGCGGCGGCGGCGGCGGCCCGTTGCTACCTGAGGAGACGTGTGAATGAGCTGCAGTCGTTGAGAGATGTTTAGGTCATGGGGAAAATCTGAGCGCTGCCGTTGGGAGCAGACCTGAGCCGTGTGAAGTGAAGCAAGTGCACAAGAGAATTTCTGTAGAGGCTGAAAGGCGTCCGTGGAGCCGACCATGTACGGAGGCCTAAAGGGGACTCATTAAAAATTCAAAATTGCCTCTGCTTTTTTTCATCAGTCACCAGCAACGGAAGGTAGAGCAGCGAGGGACGCCCAGTTTTGATATTTTTTTGCCCGGGATTTAATTTCCTCTCTTTACATATTTTATCACAAACCCTATACCTCACCTCCCTAATCTCCTCCCTGCTACCTTCCCTCTGTCTTCTTCCTGCTATCCATCATGAGATATGACTTTAATATGCTTCACAGAGGAATATAAGCCATTCATCACACTGTGGCCAAGCCCAGGACATCGCCATGCTGCACATTTCATAGACCAGTAAGCTTCGGCAGTAGCATTGCCCGGCTGTAGTGCTGCTAATGCCTCTATTTATTCCGGCAGGCCGGACCGGCACAATCCGTCACTCCGGGCCCCGACTAACGCCGACTCAGTCGCACGCCATTTATGGAGCCACAAACACATCCTTAGTAAACATCTTACTGACGACCTGATTGGCCTCTTGCACGGGGAGATGGATGGATGGGTGAACGCTGACAGCGTGGTGGTGGTGGGGAGTGATGCAGTGAAGTGTGAATGCAGGAAAGTTTGTGACTGTTGGAACAAACACAACAGACACTGAAAATAAGAGTTTAAGAAAGTGGCCAGGAGTTTTTTGTGAATTGATCTTTATGAATCCAGAGGAGCTTTGTCAGTCCATTCTCATGACTCTCGTGAAATATTCAGTGAACGGCTGAAAAGCTTGAATTACAGTCAAAGCGAATGTCAACATGATGGACCCTCTGTTGAGCCGGTTTGAAATTTTGTTTGACGGATTTTGTTTGATCGAGCTGTCAGTGTTCACTTTGAATGATCCAGCCGTCCAAACTCGTATCCAACAACTCCTCCATTTTCTACTTAAGGTCACAATGATGCTCAACGTAATCCCAGGTAAACAAAAAAAAAAGGGGGGGGGCGGTGATCAGACTTTGGACTGAAGAAAAACAGCCATCACACGCAGGAGCCACATGAAACTACGACGAACTTTTGATGCCAATCAGAAGACTGCAGAGATTCCCTGAAAGGAGGTGTCGAGGTTCACTGGGAAATAGGCGACCGCGGGGACATTGAAATCATATTATCAAATGCTATTCACGCATTACTTTTAAATGACTGCAATTATTTCTTGAAGCATGATTAGCCTGTCGGGGATTCTCGTGAGAGTGGCGCGGCGGATTAACTGTGTGAGCCGGCTACTCGTGTAATTTGGCGAGGGATTGCATGAAGGGATTTCCAGCAGAAGACCACATGAACTGCAGCATATCAGTCTGACTTAATGTTCTTCCGAATAATTAGTAATAAATCTTTCAGAGTCGAACCGAGAGGCGAAAGTTTGATTCCGACTTGACCGTTTGACTCGCTAAAATAAAAATAAAACGAGTTTGTGTCACTTTAATGTTTCTCAGAGAAGTCAGGAGACAGTTTTGCAAAAACAGAGCAAATTTCAAGGACATTTATAGACATTTCCAAGCAAATTAATAGAAACAAAGCCTTTCTTTGTATTTCATATGCTTTTAGATTTGGGTTGCCTTATTTTATCCCATGTTATCAGACAAGGGCTATACAGTGGTGTGGCATTTAAATGAACCAGTTAACATCTCTATGATCTTTTAAAGGGAAACTTGTGCTGTTTCATAATAACATGTTATTTCAAGAAGGAGAACATGTCCCACAGATTTAATGAGCAGATTTCTCTGAGTTCTCTGAGACATTCACAGAGACGCTCGCCCAGCCGTTCGTGTTGCGCCAACATTTTCCTCTGCATGGCGTGACGAAGACGAAGGGTGTCCTGGCTCTTTGTCCTTGAGTTAGTTTGCACAATTTGATCTGTAATATTCCTCCGCAGGCTTCGTAATTCTTGCGTGCCCTCATCCCCCCCCCCCTTCTCACTCTTCCTCCTTCACGCTCCACCTTCCACCCCCAGTAATAAATCACCTTTCCTGTCCGTCTCTCTGACCCTGGTAACTATTGATGAGAGGATGGAGCTCTTTATTCACGACCTCCTCCACCTGTCAGGTTGATGAAGAAAGAGGAGCAAACCAGCTAAAGTGTTGGGACACTCACGCAAACCCGCATCCGGAGGGAGACTTTGAAGCGGAAGGGACACGCATGGAGGGCACCTGTGACACGGCCACTCCCTTCAGGCCCATGTCCTCGCCCCACCCCCTTATTTCCCCAGCGGACCGCCGGGGGGGAGCCCCCATTCATTGATAGGCAGTCTGTAATTTCCTTTATGCTAATGCAAACTCTTGACAAGCTAACATTCGTTTCCTCGACCCGCCGGCCCCCGTGACGGATAGGACATGGCAAGAGTGTGGAAAGTTAATTTAACCAGGCCTCCATCATCATTAGAGTTATTGATGGACCCCGGGGAGCAAGAGAGGGCAGGAAGACTTGCACGACAGTACCTGTAGTCCACCTCAGCTGTCCTTTGCCTCCGCCCCATCTGATTTACTCCTATAGATTAGCTGTCAGGGAACGAGAGGCGATCGGTCACGCGGGGCTCACGAACAAGAGAGAGTGCGAACGAAAAACATACATGAGTCATACCACACTCGGTATAAAAATGAGTCATTTAATTACGCTGAACCTTGACATTGCTCTTCTTTTCCTCTCCTCCACATGTTCATCTGTCCTTTGCAAACACAGTTTAACGATGATATATCGTGGAGGAGCCCCTCGCGGGTCTCACACAGGCTGCCAACGTTCATGCTTCTGTTCAAGAAAGTAACAAATTTCTTCGTTCTGCCCCTGCCGTCGTCTGCGCCGTGTAGACATGAAAGTAATGGCCGCGGCGGCTTATGAACCCCAGTATTGTATTTATGGTCGTATTCACAGCCATGCAATCGCTCTCTTTCTCGCCGCTTCTTCTTATTTTTCCCACAGAGGCTCGTATGAGCATCGAGGCCACTAAATCTTACCACATATCAGGCCGCAGACCAGGAACGGTAAACACGGCGGCTTGGAGGAAGCGCAGAGACACCGGCTGATCAATAGAAACAGCATTTGCCTCCAGTGTTTTCCCTCCTCTCAGCAGAATCACCGTTCTCATAAGGAGCCTGCTCCCTGCAATTAGAGGAGGTCTGCTGATGGTGTCTTTGCTGGACAGGGGATCTGATTTAGAAAAGCGAGGCTGCAATGCTAAGAAAGGCCGGAGGAGGTGACGAGAGGATGGAAACAGGCTCTTCTATAGGAAAGTCTGAGAGGAGACACTAAACAGAAGAGATTAGATCTTTAAGGTAACGTGACGTTCAAATAATAGAAGAAACAAGTGTCAGTGCCAGTATGATCACTCAAGATGGTCACTAGTTTGAGTCTGACGTCCGATTTTTGGCATCTGTGTGTACAGATTTGCCTCTCAGGCCTGCTGCAGTCAGATGGATGTGGATTGATGTGGCCATGCTGGATTGTAATTGTTGGTACTTCAGCTCATTTGTATTGGAACAATTCATGCATATGAGAAATGTATCAGGTGTGCTGAATGAGTTGAGCCTATTTTTAGATCATCATTTTCAGATATTTCCACAATCTGTAGATTCCCTTTGATTCAGTTGTTCCAAAGCGTCTGATATAATCTTTGCATGACGCCTCGCCGCAACATATTTTGCAGCGCTACCACGAGAAGGTTTCAGTGCGACTGAAAATCAAAGTCAAGGAGGGACAGACGGAGGAGAGGAGAAGGCGGTGGGCGCCGAGAAAATTGAAAGGGAGACGTGAGGAAGAAGAGTCTGTTTCCTGACCCCGGCTGACCCGTCTGTGCCCACGCAGAGCGAGAGCCAGCCTGAGCGAGTATTTATCAGCACCACCGCATGCACACACACAAAGCGGCGTCTGACGCGTCCCATCAGCGGGAGCCGCCGTCCCACGTTTGTGCTGTAATGTCGGCCCGAGGAGTTCCAGCACGTCTGCGGCAGCCCGCCGGTCTCCGGGCGCGCATGCCTGGAAGAGACGGGCGCTCGTTAGGACCCTCTCACCCCCCATTACTGCCCAACAGGCACACCTGACCCTCCATAAATTTCCAGCCTGTTTCATCCGTTCATTTCCAACGTGAAAGGATCGCGTCTGTCTCCAGGTCAGTCCTTATCGTCTCCGTCTCGCTCCGCGATCGCACGGCTTTATCGTCCTCCCTGTTGTTGTTTTATTAAAGGGCAAAGTGATTCCTTTCATAACACATGTCCACGGCCCGATATCACTGCTGGATCTCAGGAGCCAGCCGCGATATATGAAAATGAAATTAGGATATATTGACCGCTGACTTTATGAGACGACAGCTCCTCAATATTGGATCCCAAATGTTGTTAGAGCCGCAATAACAAGCTTTATGAAAAGATGAAGAGGATAACCCCTGAAAGAAGAATGTCATTTTAATGCGCGGCAATATCCCCAAACAAAAAGACCAAAAGGTGTATTATTGAACTCTCCTCACCTGAGGTTAAATGAGATACTCTCGCCACAGTGTTCCTGAGCGAAATCTGAAGACACTGATTTGTTTTTAATCATAAAATCACTTCATGGAAATAACTAACAGGACTGATTTGGTGGGTGCTTGACGGACAGGTTCATTAATTAGAAAATTACCATATTTCTCGGATGTGATGGTCAACTCACGTGGATGTTACAGGTTTGATTGTAATTCAGACATATTGTGTCAGACATCCAGATGGGAAAATCAGAGGATGGAGCAGAACTTGCACCCAAATTTGTCTCATGAAGAAACTAGAGAAATGCTTTTTCTTTGTCTTCATCAGTAAATATGAATAAATTAAGTGTTTCTTTATCTCCTGTTGAAAAACTGAGCGACTCTCAGTCACAGTTGTAGCTTCGTAGCTTGTTCCATCTCAAAGAATCCAAAAAGAAGGAAGTGTTTGTCTGGAAATGCCGTCATCTTTTATTATCGGGGCACAGAGGGCCACAGGGACCTGAAATGAATAAAAAGCCTTCAGATTCGCCGAAGCTGTTTGAGTTGTTGAACATGTGTCAGGCTGCGAATTACATGCGGGCCGCAACTGGGACCTGGTTGGCGAGGAATGAACGGCGATGCTCTGTTGAGCCCGTTTGGAGATGAGACGCGTGGTCTTGTCCAGGTTCATCGGCAGAGGTCAGAATGAGAAGACAGGACGAAGTGCCAAAGGGGAGTTTCAGAGCCAGAAGCTGTGCTGCTTGTTAGGACTGATAGGATCTCATGTTGAACAGAATAGCTGAGCATGAGGCCACACGGGCCTCGAAGGATGGCGGCTGTTCAGTCACGACACCAAATCTGTGTTTGTGCGGAGGAACTGGAGAAGAGGAGAAGAACGATTGAGTAAAGAGGCTAATGTGAGAGTTTGAAGATAGTTGAAGTGAAATAAAAATAGTTTTTTTGTGTTTTCTTTAGAGATGAAAATTATTAGTCAGCGATCTGCTGATTCAAGGTGTAAAATAAATGTTTTCCATGAGGTGAAAGGATGAAAAAGTGACTTGCAGAGTCGTTGAGACACCAGCAATGTCGCAGACTGTTGATTTAAAGACAAACAAGTGTAACTTTGATGTAGCTCGACGGCTTGAGAGCAGATGTGAATAAATGGCAGCTGTCAAACTCAAAGAAGGCGAAAAGAATTTTACATTAAAAAGAGAAATAAAGCACGAGGCTTGCGTGGGTGAGAGAGGTGAGAGAAGAGTTTCTCCTTTACCCTCCAGCTTCTCATTTTCCGTCTCTTTACATAGTCGGGAAGGATCCGTGCTCCTCTGTTCAAACACTGTCCTGCAGTCCCTGACACACATCCCTGCCCTGCATAATCCCTCTCTGAGCAGGACGCCCTCCTGACCTTTCTCCCCGGCCGCAGTCCGACCTGTACGCCCGTGTGTGTTTGTGAGTATGTGCGCACGCTCACTCTTTCATGCTTATGACTTGACATGTTGGCACAGTGTCCCACTGCACTGGCAAATCTGGGTCAGGTCGAGCGCCCGTAGAACACACACACACACACACGCGCGCGCGCGAGCACTCATGCACGCACACACACAGAGCCAGACTGTCCGTCTTTCAATTCAGCTCCTTCCAAAAGACTTCCTGTGCATATCGGAGGTTGTAGCAGCTCGTCCTGAACCTCAGTTCAAGTGAGAACAATGTCAAGTTGCATTAAGACATCTGATGCATAAAATTGTCCTTTTTTTTTCTCTTCCTTCGACGCTCAGGAAAGTGACAGCGGTATTGTTGCCCGCTGCCACGCGGCTGCCTGGATTTGCCAAGATCACAATCAGGAGTAGAAACCAGCACGGGTTGCCTGTGTCGTTTAGCCTGAATGGCAAATCTATTAAAAGACATAATTAGATTGAAGAATGACTGGAGAAAAGATACAATGCTAGTTAAATCAGTCTAAAGGAGATAGGGTGTCAGGGGAGCTCAAGGACAGCATAGTTAATGGGGCATCAGACAGATGACAGAGAAGAAAGGAAATGGGGCGGATGTCGAATAAAAGGACGGCTGACAGGCGAGAAACACTTGACATGTGTTGGAAAATTCCCATTTGTGGTAGAAAGATGAATAGTAATGTGAGCGCAGCAGAATAATACGATCTTAACCGTGTGCGTTGGCGAAGTGAACGCCACTGGTTGGCTTAAACAGCAGAACGGTGTCATTCACTTTCCCTCCATGTTGTCGTGGGCCTGAAATTAAGTCACCTAATAAATAATGAATCTTGAATTAATCTCCAAAAATTCTTCTTCGAAACTAAATTTTCTCCCCTGATTAAAATTATTGCGTGTGCTGAATTTCAATCTTAAGTCATGCAGTTATGGTTTTTTTTGCTCTTTGCTACCAACGCTCAGCTTGGTCGCGCTGCTGCGGCGGCCGTCCCGCATCCTGGGCCATGGCGGGACATCAGCACTCACCCGTCAAAGAAAAAGAGTGCATGTGGCACTTTTGTCCTACTTCTTTGACTTCTTTGACCTCACACCATTTCTGAGTGTGTGTGAGTGTGTGCTCGGAGAAAGGAAATATGCATAGGAGTGCAGCCCGTCGACTCGGCTGGCCAGCAGCACGATTGCTCTTTCTTTCACTCTTCTAACGGATGTTTTCCATGTGAAGGATTAATTGCTGTTGTTGAAGCTTCATTAAACAAACTTTTTATTATTTTTGTTTGACACCGAAAGTCTCAAGAGGCTCATTATCACTCTGTTTTTAGCTCCTTCAGTCAACCTGTGATAAAATCTCCAATGCATTCAGCATAGAGTTGATCCCACCTCAGGCGTTATGTTAGCCAGGAGGGTCCAGCTGAGCAGTCTCCAGAGGTGGGATCTCCAGGGTGGTCCTTCAAAACACCGACGTGCCGAGCGGCGTGCACAGTGGAGCTGCAGGGGTGCGTCGTGAGCGATGAACGCGACCGCGGTGAGCTGCAGCCTCAGCACAGCTCAGCAACAGTCAGGATCTATCATTCAGGACAGCCATGGGAGCGTGCGGCGGCTGGCCCAAGTGGGCCGACGTACAGCACACATGCGGGCGTGCGCAACACGCAGGCTTATTTGTAAGCCGCCCCCTTCCTTCTCAGCCAAGGCTGGTGTAATCAATCCTGCACTCTGAGCGACCACATCTGTCCAAAGGCACGCCGCGCCACAACCAGCCCTCCCATCCCACCCTCCGAGCCGGTCCACTTCTGCCCCAGACGTCGACCAGGAAGGGATTGCATCACATCCAAGCAATACGAAGGACACAAAAAGATCACAAAAACACACATGGCCTCAAGGAGAAGCCGAGCCCCAGCAAAGTGAACACAAACTGGGCTTTTTAGGACTTTATTTACCCTTCGAGACATAAACATGGAGGCTCTAAAAATGGCTTTTTGAGGACACGGACGGCAAAATAATCGAGAGACATGCTTGCAGATGATCTGGCTACATCTCAAATGAGCCAAACTCCAAGAGAAAATGAAGATGTGAGCTTGTGATTGTCGAAACAGTTGAGAAATTGAATCATTTTGAGAATCATTTGTCGATGAAGGTGCAAAGTTTTCATTTCGTACAAGGTTTTTCAAGACATGACGCACAATACCATCACGTCAGCATTTGCCCCCGCTGCAATGCAACACGTCCGTCAGGAGGAGCTGGTGCTGCTGAAGGTGCAGCGAGTCTGGTGCACACTGAACACACACAGCAGTGACTTATGACCCTTCACAACAACCAAGGTCAAACAATATGTTTGGGGGAAAATGCTGCATGGACTTGCATAATGATACAAATTATTAATGCTGATGAGCCTAGAAACTGACAGCAAACCAAGGTGATGATGTGAGTGCAAATTCTCCTCGGTACCAGAAAATCAGAGACCACGAACGGTCTCAGCATCCTCCAGAAACACACTGCTGTCGTTGTTGTGTCTTTCAGACTGGGTGATTGGTTGTTAACCTCATATCAGGTTTACACACAGAGCTAATTTTCACTCTGAGTGAACGAGTGCTTCAGCCCTGCTCTGGAAACGCAACGGTGAAACGCACTCGGAAGTGGCGTTTTTCCCAGAGGAAATATTACAGCCGACTCTGAAATCCCATTCTGGGATTCAATTTAAAGAAATAATTAGCGACTGCCCCAGAAGAAGAAACCATGAGACATCTGAAGGAAAGCTGAACCCGTTGTCAGGTGGAAGGTAGAAAAGGTTTAATAGAAATTTGTTTCCAAAAGTATCTTTTTTTTTCATGTGAAAACACGATTCATCTTTATTTCTCATAATAAATATAGACTTTCTTACAGTTACAATTACACTGACTGTTTATCGTACAAACAAGGAGGGTCCTTGCTGAGAAACGATGGGGTGAGGGGGGGGCACCGATTGGCACTGACACCATCAGCCACTAAAACACCTCAGAGAGGAAGAGAGAGAGAGAGAGACAACCATGGGCCGATCAGATCCAGGAAAGTGACACATTTCAGAAACTGACACCAACCTGAAGGTTGAGAATTCCCTCAAAACTTCTCCTTTGACTTATTTTCTGACATTCGTTGAGAAATAGTTGAATCGGTGTTGGATCGCAGCAGAGGTCCTTTGAATGCCAATCACAGCCGAACTGCACAGAACTGAATCAGAACTGTACAGTCATGCAAGAAAAGAAAGTACTCTGGACCAATGTTTTGGTAGTCTACTGCCCCCCTGTGTTCACCAGAGGAACAACTTCACTATTCAAAGGGATGATCAAGCCCCCCAAAAATAAACTAAAGCAAAAAAAAGGACAGCAAAGCACCAAGTTCTGAGTATCCACAGTGTTCCTGTGGTGAATCGAGCTCCACTCGTCCGTCCCTGCATGTCGTCGTCATCGTCTTCCCCATCGGTCCACTTGTCTCCGGGTGCATCACGTTCCCTCCCAGTGTGAGTGTGTCACAGTCTTAAAGGATCTGTTCAGTACTAGAGGCAGAGCTGTCGAGCAGTCTCCAGGCTGCATTGGGGTTGAGCTCCTCCTGGTCTCGGCACAGAGCCCACACATGCATCATCCTGAGCACTTTGTCCTGAAGAGGCAAAAAACACGCGTTCCAACAAATCCAACAAGCTAAAACTTGATGCTGATTGTAGTTTTCAGGGTTGTGACAACTGACACTTCACCATGTTTTGTCATCTTTACGCTTGACTGAAGCCATTTCGAATCTCATGTATTTTTAAGGGGTTGTAACTTACTGGGTCTCCCTCCACCACCTCTCCTTTGCTGTTTCTGATCACCATCACTAACTGGGCCTGGAAGGTGATGATCAACACTGGCCCCTGGTCCATCATCTTACCCATGGCCAGCTGGAGAAAAAGATGCACCAGAGACTTCAGTTTAGATCATAAAAAACCATTTCAGCGCCTGAAAAACAGTTGATTTTTTTCACCACAAAAGGAACTCGGCTACTTATTGATCATTTCCTCTTTGGAAAGAGTCTGTTTCTGTAAACGACTGTGATTTTAATCCCGGGATGCTTCAGATTGTCAATACTTTAAGCTCAGGTGTTAATTATAAAGCGTCGACTCTCATACGTCAATATTGTCGATGTCCAGGATCTTGGAGTGGAACTGCAGCCCCATGGCCTTGGCTTGTTGAATGGGATGCGCCAGCTGGCTGTATGGCTGCAGAAGCAGCGGTGGAGAAACAACAACAAGATAACGTTGTCACTGAACTGCCCACCTGCAGCTCACACGTGTAAAACCATCAAATGAGGTCATGTGGTGAAGTCCAATGATCGATTATGCAAATAGGTGTCAATGGATGTCAATCTGTGTTGTGCAGAGGTATTGAGGAAGCCGTACCGCTTCGTAACACCAGTCCTTCAGAACCTCCAGCTCCCCTCTGATTATCGCCTGATAGACACAATAAACAACTGGGTAGTTTCAAGGGTCAACGTGATCTCAATCAGTCAGTGTGATTCATTTCGTGGATATCTGACTTGAGTATATCGCGGTCAGCTCTCAACTTCAAAAGGGAATCAGACCACTTACGATCAGCAGTTTCCGTGAAATCCAGTCCACATGGGAGATGCTTCAGAGTTCAACATACCTCAAGTATATTGGGGATGACGTCTTGTTCACACTGCTTGAGAAAAGAGTCTTTGTCGAAAGAAGGATCCACTTTCAATATCTCGGTTAAGACCTCGGACATCTCAGTCTTTGAAAACAGACCACCTGTGTGATCAAGCATAACAACATCAATCAAAACATCGAGTATTAAGATGTAAAATCGGTAACCTGAAACTGGAAGGACCACTGTTAGAGATGTTACTACATAATCTGATCAAACTCACAACAACACGGACGTTAAAAGGGGGGCCGCTCACCTATCAGGTCGGTCATCTTATCTGTGACGGCGCGAGACGCTCGGATGAGGGCGTTGTCGCTCTCGTCATATTTCATCTTCATCTCGAAGAACCCTGCAGTTAACACGAGAAAAAGCGGTGAGTTTCATCTTCTCCACACACGGCAAATCATTTAAAATATTCAGAAGTCAGACATCAGTTTTCCTGTCAAACAGTGACTTCCCACAGGACCTGCTGTTAGACAAAGGAAGAGATTACACGCAGACTCAGCGAAAAGCTGCAGAGTGATTGATGAATTGTTGAAATCCTTCAGTGTTCCTCTGATAAATGGACATAAAAGACACACTCACACCTCTTGTCACATACAGAACACACACAAACATGGACTTTTAGCAGAGGCGGTGATAAGGCAAAACTTTCTTTCCTGATTGAAAGAAGCACAAGCTGATAAACACAGGTTTAAAAGCAGAAGAGCAGAGGGAGCGCTTTTGAGAGTTTGTTTTGTTTTTTTGCTCCACACGCCTCTGAACAGCCTTTAGCAGTGGATGAGTCTCGCTGACGATGGCTTTTATGTCTTTGTGCTGTAAAGTAACAGCGTTTGATTAGAGCACACCAAGAAGCCGCCTGCTGCATATTCAGCCTGTAATTGTAGAGTGATGAATCGGACCTGCCACCAAAAACCGCTGCTAAAAAATGCTGATGGTGCAGCAGAGAAAATCTACGGCAACAGGAAATGTGTGGACTTGGTGCTGTGTCTCAACTCCAACCCTGGTCATTCTTCACCAGTCCAAACAATGTCAAAACGTTGACATTTTTTTCTGAAGTCAGCAAAGAGAAGAATTTAAAAAACCCACTAAGCCTTATTAAATAGGAGTGCCTCCTACTGACTACCAGCAACTCATTAATCAATAAAGCCTCACTGACTGGAGAGTCAATGAAGCAGAGGTGTCGCACAGTCCAATCTGACTGTAAGCGAGTCATGTGGATGGAATGACAAGACAAAAACCAGCAAAAACCCTGAAAAACTTCAAGCTTTTCTTTAGTTAGGGAGCAAAAACAAGTCACAGTCTCTTCTAGACAGGATTCATTATTTCTATTATCTCCTATGAACATCAAGACGACTTTACTGCCAACATCATCTCCAATGACTACAGGAGGGAAGAGCATCGCTGCCACCTGCTGTTCAGTTCTGAACACAAGAAGCAAAACAGAGCGACCCCCAGAGGACAAACTGAGAATCGCTGTTAATCCCATTAACAAATTACTGCCAAAATCATCTTTATAAAAAAAGAGGAGGAAAATCTTTCTAACAAAGCCTGTTTGGTCACACAGTGGTGTCTCATTAAGAGTCACCATTCCTAAAGCCAGGACAACACAAGCAGAGACAAAATTGTTGAAGAAGCAGGAAAAGTCTTACTGTTAAAGACCACATTATTGTCCTTGAAGTCCTTCCACTGCTGGTACCATTTGGAGTCCTTGTGGAGCACCACACCCGTCGCTTTCCTGAAGAACGCACACAGGTGTGTGTTAAAGCATGCAGGCATGAGGAGCACGTCTTTAACACCACTGCAGTCTCGTTATGGAGGTGTTGGTGAGGTCATCTGAAGGATCAATCTGCTCCAAATGTTCGAAATTAAAAGTATTCGATGTTCTTCCTGCGTCTGAGAGGCATTTCCCTTCTCAGTGTCAGTCAGAGGGCACTCACGTACTCGTTGGCTTCGAAGACCTTGCTGTCATCCCCCGACCCCTTGGAGGAGGACTCGCTCCTCTTCCGGAGTCTGGCTGGAGGCCGATACGGACCCGTGTGACCCAGATCATCGATCTCTTTCTTTACACTCTCCATCCCCTAAAAAGCAGGAAGTTTAGTTCCAAAAGAACAAACTTTCACTTCAATTTCAAGAGTTATTTTTGACATTTTTAACATATCAATGCAAAATACATCACAGAAAATAGATTTTCACCTCGTCTTAGAAAAAAGTCATTGCACTGCCTTTCCAGAGGAAGCACAACTTTGCACACTTCACAATACAACATTTTGAACTAAAAAACAAGAGATAAACAGTCTTACTTGTGATATTGCTTTAAACGCGCCGGTCTTTCCCAGTATTTCTCCGCCCTTAGAGACATTTTCTGCAGAGGTCTTTGCTGATTTGGCAGCTTCCTCCATTCCCTCTTTGATTTTCTTACCAATATCTGTTCGACTGACTTCTTCCAGACCCTGTACACATTAAATACATGAAATACAAATATGACAATAACAGGACCAATGAAACAAACTCTCGTATCTTATGAACGAAGCGAATGGTGTTTACTTCTTTAACAGTCTCAGAAATGGTTCCAATCTTCTTCTTCAGAATCTCTGAGGTCTTCACTGTTTCAGACTCTATACTTTTCTGTCACAATAAAAAAGAGTTGTGAGCAGTTGGTGAGTAACGAACTCAAATTCGTATACTCGACACAAACTTTGCAGGCAGCCTTTTTACGTACAAATTTTCTTCGGGCCTGTCTTAGTGCATCGGACTCCTCGAGTTTTTGTGCCTCTTCTCGAAACTTCTTGATGTTTTCTTTCATTTCCTTGCTCTTGTTCAGCTCCTGCTTGATGTTGTCCAAAAGCTCCCCGAGGAAACCTTTTCTGCCACCACCTCTTTCCCCCGACAGATACCTCGCCTGTACAAGAGGTGACTGGGACACCTGTGTGATGCAAAACAAAACGCCAGGTAGGTTAAACGCAGTCTGGCAATGTAGTTCTACTGGCTTTCAATTGAAGCTAGACGTGTTGTAAATATGCTCATGACGATGCATCAGAAAAAAGATAGCACCAATGGACTGGGCGCTACAAAATGCATAAAATGTATGCAATGCAGTTATGTTACAAACTAAACACATGGTTCCTGCTCCTTCGAAATGACATTCATTACTAATTACATTGGTAGTTACTTAAGTCTGCACATCACAGTCACAGAATAGCTCCAATAAGAGATGTAACACTGATGCATGTCGTGTCTGCTGCCCGGTGCTGGTACCTGCACTCTGCTCGTGAGGAGCCAGTGTGTCCTGTAGCCATTGGGTCTGTTGGGCAGCAGCAGGCAAGAAGAAGGGAACGACACCAGACCTCTTCTGACACACATCTGAACAAGAAGCACAAAAGGCCCAAGAAGCCGGCATTAAATAACATGATCACACTGAAGACAGAAGGACTAATAGATCTTTAAGTTCACTGTCGTCAGAGAACATTTTAATTTGAAGTCAAAACGAAAACACACAGCGGGCACACACAACACAAAGTGAGTAACTACACAATTAACATTTAATTAACATTTTCAGCAGGCAATGTTGTGTAAGTTTATCCGGTGACACAAAGTACTAATAAATACATATGTATACAATATATATGTGCAAATAAGATTTGACAAAAGAGCTGACACGCACACGAGTAAAATTATCTTGAACCAGCAAACTCCACAGGTGTCAACTCATTCAATCAATGCAAAACAATAAGCAGCTCACATGTATATTAATTACTTGCATATTGGTAAAGGAGCCACAAAATATTAAACTGATCACAACAGTTCTTTGTGATCAGAATAAATCAAAGCTATTTTTTCAGGGATTTTTTTCGAAATTGCATTAAAACCTTGATGCAGTTCCACACTATTCAACGGAGGCAGAAATGAATAGAAAACAGCAGCACATCATGAGAATGACTGAATGTGGCTGCAAGTTTTCGAGAAACAGAAAAACCGACGAATTTATGATCGCGCTGAATGATAATTCCGAGCTCATAACTATAACTAACAAGACAGAACAATACAAAGCAAACGCATGTTCTCTCGGGTGAAGCCGAGTCCAAACACCGGCTGCATGTGTCCACAGTAACAGGGCTAACTCAGCGAGCTAACGGTACGTTTATAAAAGAAAAGACAGTCCAACTCGTGAGGACAGCTGGAGCTGTTTCTTTGTCAATTCAAACGGATCCATTCCAGGTTTTAAACTCATAATTTACGGCATTTTAACACATTCGTGACAAACAAATGAGCCCCAGCACTCACTTGATAACACTGACACAAGGGGGTCGCCATCTTGAATGTGAAACCTGTGACCTTCTTCCGGTGGTGACCTTCCACGTTCATGCGGAGTGGGCGGGACCTCCTGGGTGACTGACGGTGCACGCTGTGAGCGTCATAAACCTGAGATAAGAGAGGTGAGCAGCTTCCAAAGGGTTGCTACAGAGTTTCAGGAGACGCCGCACACAGGAAGTGACAGAACGTTACAATCGAGAAAGAGAGGACGATGACTTTTATATCAACCTCCACAGGAAGATACTGCTGCCACACAGAAAAGTAGTCTTGGCTGGTATGAATACTGATCTTGTTGCTAAAATACAGGCCAAACCACGGCTCAACCAGCATTCAAAAGTCAATCATTTATCTTTCATATTGCCTGCCATTATGCGTGGAGAGGTACAACCGGGACAAGTTGTCAACTCATCACAAGACAGACAAAAAGAAGGAAGCATGTTGACATCCATGGACAATTTATTCCACAACTGGCCTCATACAGTATACACACAGAATACCCATGTATGTCCAGAAAGTCTCCTCCAGGGATCTTCCTACTGTGAGGAGGCAACACTAAACACATCTCTCCATTTTCTACAACAGTTGAGTCAATGTTTATCTTGGAGGGACTTCCGAGATGTTTCTAGAACTGATAGATCGTGTTAGTTTCACTTTGGTCTGATCTCAATTGGTGGCTCTGGCACACCTCCAAGGGGAGCCAATGCCCTTATCAGAAGCCCACACCTTTTAGTCTGGGTCCTCTCAGTATGAGGGAGTGGCAATTAAACTTTAAGCGGCTCGTGGATGATCAACTTTACTTCGTGAAAAACATGAGAAACAAGAATCAAGTTGTAATATAGTGACACAAATGAGATTAAGTTTTTATATTTTATTCAATGAAGACAAGAAATAAGCACAATAAGTCAAAGAATTGGAAATATTGAGGTTTATTTATCAAACCACAAAAAATGCAATGAAAAGTGAAACATGACTGAAAAATTAAAAATTTGGTCTCTAAAAAGTGAAACTCGAGAAAAAAAAATTAAAACACTTTTACTGTAACAAATTTCTAACTAAAAGAACATTTTCACCATTACAAATATCTAACAAAGTGATTCGACTGAAGGACAGTTCAGATGATGCCGAAGGTTTGGCAGCTAGGAACTAAATGAAATGCTGGGTGTAATACAGACAACAAAGTTATGCATTCCTATCAAGTCTAACATCGATCTCTCTGCCGCTCAGCCGGTAGCCATTCATGGTGCGACAGGCGCGCTCAGCAGTTTCAGGGTTGTCGAAACGAACCACGCCACAGCCCTTGGACTTGCCATTCTCCATTTTGATATCAGCGTACTGGACCATGCCTATAGAGGAAAGAACACCACAGTTATTTAGATTAAATAAAATCACTATGGCTGTTTATTTATTCATGAGAATCAGAAGACACTTACCGCATGTGTTGAAGGTATCTTTCAGCATTTTCCAGGTGAAGTCAAAAGGCAGCTGGGGAAAAAAAAGGAGAACATGTTTAAAATCACAAAAGATATTTTCCCCATCACCAACTTAAAGTAAACAAAATTCAGGAACTTACATTTCTGACAAAGATTTGGCATCCCTTCCTCAAATTGTTTCCAACAGTTCCAGCTCCACCGGCACCGGTGCCTCCAAAGGAGTTGCCACCAAATCCACGATCCAGGTCACCAGAGCGGTCAAACTGACCACCAACACCTCCGGATCCCATCCGATCCATGCCAGAGCTCATGCGGTCAAGCCCACCAGAAGGAAAGCGGTCCAGTCCTCCAGTGGAGCCCATGCGGTCGAAATTGCTGCTCATTCTGTCAAGCCCAGTGTTTCCCATGCGATCCATGCCCATTGGGGAGCCGAAGTCCATGCCGGTACCCATACGATCCAAGCTGGATGGGCCTAAGCGGTCGAACCCAGCTGGGCCGACTCGATCCATGCTGGAGCTCATACGGTCCAGGCTTGGCCCGAGCCTGTCCATGCTGGATCCCATCCGATCGATCCCGGAGCCCATCCGGTCAAACCCAGAGCCGAGCCTGTCCAGGTCAGACACTCGGTCCATCCTGTCCATGCCCAGCCTGTCCATTCCGCCCATGCGATCCATGCTGCCTCCCAGGCGGTCCATTCCAGAACTCATTCGGTCCATACCGAGAGAGTTTCCTATGGAAATGGATGAAAAGAAAGAACAAGAGAGGCTGTAAACAACTGAGGATACGTGCACATTACAGCAGGTTTCAAACAATATCCTTTTAAATACTAACCCATTCCTCTCTCAAAGGAGTCCCCAAAATTATTGCGAGACATTCCAATTTCATTTCGACCAAATTCCCTGTCAAAAGCACCACCAATCCCACGATCCATCTCTGACAATGCAAGAGATGAAACCATTAGAAACATCTAGCAAAACGTGATGGTGCTTCACGCTTGCTTTGGGGTGCAAAGCACGTCTCAACACTCCCTTACCATTCATCCTGCCCATCCCAGTGGACCCGAAACGATCCATGTTGTTCATGCCTCCAAAGTTGTCCATTCCTTAGAGAGAATCAAGGGTAGAGCAATTTTAATACCAATGGTCCAAACCATGAAAAAAGACACCCAAATTGGTTAAGACAATAAAAAAATTGCGAAAGTACGAGTTGTATTTAGCTACATACCTCCTCCCATACGACCTCCCATGTTACCAAAGTTCATCCCGTCCATTCCTGAAGGTGAAAATAGGCAGAGTGAGCCTCCACTTTCACAGGATTCCTTTATTCTATGCATTAGTTATACACTGGGTTAGGGTTTACCTCCATGGCCCATGTTGCCCATTCCACCTCCACCACCTCCTCCACCACCTCTGTTGAGCTGGGTGGCATCAATTGGCTGACCACCAGGTCCCAAGCCCAAGCCTACACCACTCAGGCCACCTGGAAAGATAGAATATGCAGAATCTTAGCACAAAACAAAATGCATTTATTCCTAATGATACCACGACTCTGCATCAAAACTGAAGAGTAAACATTCATACTATGAAAACCTAAACAACAGATTTTCACTTTTGAAGTGCTTTATGCAAACCCCAAACAGCTATGAATGCAACTCGTGTAAAAAATCTCAGTGAGTCCTTACGTGGAAGAGCGGCGCCTCTCTCTGGTGGCCCAAAATCTTTAGGAAGTGATTTCTCATCCTGTCAACAGAGAAAAACAACACACTTTAGGTGTGTGTCTATCACTAGACTGGAAAGAGATCTTAGACCAGTTGAGGCAACATACCAGTTTGACGTGCATGGTTCTGTTGAACAAAAGCTGTCCGTTGAACATAGCTTTGAAATCATTAAGGAAAATAAACTGGACCCTTGTACAAACAATGCAAAACAAGAAAAGGTAATCACTCTGATTGTTAGAGGATACAGACAGCCTGGACTGCTTCAATAGGCATTTCAAATGTAACAGTGCCCATTCCTCTGCTTTTTCCATCCTTGTCCTCCAGAATGTCGGTCCTCACCACCATGCCTGCCATGCCGAACACCTCCTTCAGCTTCTTCCAGCCCACTTTGTAGTCCAGCTGCATGAACGGAAAATATCAGAGCACTCAGCTGGGATACTTTTTGTGAAAACAAGGAGCGATAAAAGCATCTGGAGAGCTCACATTTGCTACAAAGATGGTGCTTCCAATCCTGCCGGCTTGGAGACCATGGATGATTTCATTGGGGATGTTGGGGTTGTTCATCAGGCTTGGAGGGATGTTGACCATGGGGCCGTTTGGTCCAGGGCCCATACGTTCCATGCGATCCATTCCGCCCATTCCACCCATTCCCCCCATACCACCCATGCCACCCATACCTCCCATGCCACCCATGCCACCCATTCCTCCATGACCTCCTGGAGGACCACCACCTTGGGCCTTGTTAATTTCCCTCTGAGCAATCACACCATCAGGGTCCTTGAAAATAAACGCAGAAAATCCTATTAGGTGAGATGTGGGTTGAACTCACAATGGCGCCATTTTTTTGGCATCCTTCGTTTGACTCACCTCTTTCACTTTTAGGGGTCGTCCATTGAGGTTGTGCTTGTTGACCTTCTCAGCTGCTTTCTTCATAAGTTCTTCGGTCCGAAACTCAACAACACTGACAAAGTGATAATAGTTAGAATGGATATAAATCAGGCTCATAAACAACTTGGCACTAATGAAGAAAAAAAAAGTCACTTACGCACAACCCTTTGTTGATTGAAGTCATCAGAGCAGGATGCAACAAAGAGTGAAAAACAGTTTAAATTAGAAGGAGTAATGGCTTTTTTTTTTTAAAAAGAGGATTTACATGATGTCTACCAAATATAGCAACAAAATTTCATGCACAGTTCAAAGTTAAAAAAACAAAAAACACCACACACTACAGCCTTGGCCACAACTCTGAACTTGCAATGGTATTAAGGGTATTGAAACCTCATGTTTTCCTACCCAGTCAGAAAGACAATACAGGCAAATGTAGAGAATAGATTTTCCAACATCCAAAAAACGGAAAATCCACAGTGACATAGGATTCCCCACTAGTAAGATATTGGAGGCAACTGTTCCATCAAAGCAGTTCTACGACTGAGTGATATTTAACAACCATCGAACAGCCTTGACAACCTCTTGCGGACTACAAGATCATAAGAGGAAAATCCAGCAACCAAAAGGGACGCTGTCAGCTACTGCAATCCACAGGATTGGCTACAAACGGAAGAAGCTGAAGTCCTGTTTTAAGAGCATCAACCTTTCGGGATGGCCTCAAGTCAGTGCCAGACACCAGGTAGAACGCGCCTCCGACATGAAACCATCTCACACTTCTCACACTCCACCAGGTTTCTGAATCTCGACAATTCCCAACAAGTTAAGTAAGGAAACCAAAGCTGACAAACACAGGTTTGTCTAGGCTTATTTATGTGTTTTATTTATATGTATTTGCACTTACCCTTGATTTGCCTTCTGCGTCCATTAAGTGTTCCACGTACGTTACCTCACCCACTACAAATCAGATTCCAGAGACGACACACACCAAGGGGAGAGAAGCCGAGAGAATAATGGGGGTTTAGAGCAGAAACAAGTAGGGCGGCCGGTGACAGTGAGCTCAGACAGCCAGTCCTGAGCCTTCCCCCAGCACCACAATATGGTACAGGTCTACAAAAAGCAAGCGCAAGTCATTTTTCCCCAAAAGAAGAAATAGTTACTTCTTAGCCTGCCCTTGTTCAAATTCTCCCAAAGCACCACGAGCAATAGACTGAGGACAACCACTGTTGATATGGCCAACAGCCTTCCTATTTGAAGATTTACCATAAACACCACCTCCTACGTGAAGAAATTTGACCAAATATTTTCAAGTTGGGAACACCTGCTCAAGGCCTCAGCCCATTTCATTGCAAACCTGAGCATACTTTGTCAAATGTCGCCATTTTAACCTCAGGCTCATGCATCGATCAGTCGCCCATCAGCTGAGCCTGCGAGGAAACCCACAGCTGGAGAACTACGATACACTCTTCAAGAGAAACATCTAACTCCACCGTGTTCAAAATGTTGACCTGGTCCTGAGATACACAATCAGAATTTTGATTCAGTGTCGACCACTGCCACACTTTATACCAGGTCACGTGTCGGTTCAACACATGGACATTGGTGACCAAACCTCTCGAGACAAGGACAGAGCGTAAGAAGTTGCTTCATTTTGTAGACCTGTACCCCAAAGAAATCCCCAGCACAGGGCTGTTTGGCACAACATGGAGATCTGCTGAGAAAACGTGCTTGTCAAGGTCACACCTAAAAAAGAAAATGCAATTTAACTCCACAGTCAGTTGTCAAAACACGAATTCCTGGCCTTCCTTCTGATGAAGGATAATACCTTTAACACATGCTTTTATACAAAGTAAATGCCAGTTTAATGCGTTACCTGTGATACATACAAAACTTTCCAGTACCCCACACTATACAACTGTTTTCATTAAATGACTTCAAAATTCAAAGTTGCTGCATCACAAACCATTTCATTAGACATTTTCATCGATTTAATCACAGCAATGTACTCTAGAATATTTGTCATGCATTTCTTACAGGGAAACGTCTCCTTCAAGATACCAAGCCATTAGGTTTTCCTATGAGTGGACTCGCTTTAGACATGTATGACCTCCACTTCACAAAAACCTCAAAAGGTTTGAAAAAATCTCAATGAAGACTTTGAAGGTTCAACTTCCTGATTCACCGCACTTGTACCAGTCTGCAGCAACTCCTTAGTTGTCAGGAAAATTAACAGGGACCTTTTCAAAACCCGATTCTTCCGATTGACTCCCACAAGCCCTCCAGCAACTTGGTACAACTTCCACAAGCCCGTCAAAGCGGCCAAGCAAAATGACCCTTGAGGCTGAGCTTGCTTTGTTCTTGTATCATGTCCTTAAGTGACATGAATCAACTCCCTTTTCAAAAACCTTACCTTTCTCTTTCATCAGGTCTTTGAGGGCTTGCCATTTCACGTCATAGGGGATGTTGCTAACAAAGACGCGGTATCTTCTGTTAGCATTTCCATAGGGTTCATAGCGACCACCTCCTCCTCTCTTCTGGGGTCTCTCTTTCCTGCTTGCATTGGGCTCATTCTTGGGTTTTCCATTCACTTCTCTGCAAACATAGTGTTAATAATAAACTGAGTAACCCTAATTTCATATCCAAACAGAATAAACTGCTTAGATTAAGTCTCCATATAAATGTCAGAGTTGGTTTATTCACAAGGCAATCACAATGCTAAACACTGGATGTCATTGGCAAATCAGTCAAATGTTTATTGACTGAGAGGTGAGATAAACAGCAGCAATTTGCATGGTACCTACAGCAAAAGGTATCATAGTTTAGCCATATGGGGCCCGCAAATGGAACTCAGCCCGCCAATTACAAAAACCATAATTTGATAAAGTACATTATGCAGTCAAAAAATTAGGGTAAATGAATATATTTCACATCGAGGTTTCCTGTGTTGAAAGTGACGTTCAATATAAGGAGGTTACAACGGTTTCAATTTGCGTCGCAGCCAGACGGCCGAAGCTAATGCACGCTAGGCCGCTCCGCGGGCTCTTGGGCCTGTGTTACATCACTACATTAGCGAGACATCGTTGAATAACTCAAGTTAAATCGAAATCAGGTACTGAACTAAACTCGTATTTTATATGTATACGTTAACTATCAGCTGTAAGTAGTCTCCTTTTCTACGCAGTTTCCTTTATTTCCGTTGCTAGTCGGGCCTAAAACGCATGACGCGAACAATACGCGATGAGAAAAGCGCTAAAACGTTTGAAACAGAGACAAGAGGAGGTTACTTCTGACTGCGTAACACACGTAAGCGTGATCAGCTGACAAAACAAGTCAATCTGACCCAATAAGGCAGTATTTTTTCAAATGGTTGCGGCTAACACGCTACTTGAGGGTCAACAAAGACCTGGGATGAATGGACTCACCCCTGCTGCTGCTGCTGCTGCTGCTGCTGCTGCTGTTGCTGCGGCGGCGGCTGCTGCGGCGTCGCCGGCGGTTGCTGCTGTTGCTGGACAACTTTCTCGGCAACACTCTCAGCCTGCTCGGTGGACATTATTGTTTGCAAAGTTTGGTGCTGTTTTCGATACAAAAAGTTTAGAATTGACGAACGGAGTGAAGTTCTCAAGCGAAGCGCGACCACGAGTGCCTGCGACGACTGCCTCTGAGAACAGGAAAATGGCGGATTCGCTCCGTGGACGTGAGCGGATGAAGAGGAATTTGAAAAGGGTGACCACCCAACGGCTGCTTCCTGTGTTTTCCTCCCAAAGTAATGGTCGTGGCGAGATGGGATGAGATTTTTAAAATGAGGCAGACAATCATGCAATTTTATAAACAAAGATACGCATTCATGCAATTTACAGGTCGTCCGTAATTTAAACGATATTTCTCCAATTTTAAAATGCTAACGGATGTGTGCAGACGGATCGGTTTTCTTTTTCTTTAAGAACTGGGATTTTTACAACATGTTTGTCCTGATAACTAGTACTTCCTGATCGTAAGAATTAGATTTAAAACGTGACGGCTGTGACGGTTCATATTATACCCGAGTCATTTTGAAATATCTGGCAATGTAAGCAAAATAGAAGAGAGAATTAAATGCAGCACCCGAAATAATGTAACTTTCTTAAATACACGTAGTTATTGACATACAGTAATTTGGGGATTTGTGGATTCTTGGAAATTTTTCGAAAAAAATAACAGACCAAGAAACACAAGTTGACATTATAAAAGAAGTGACATGTAAGGTACTTAATTTCCATTTTTTCCCCAATGCTTCTGGGTTTTTCTGTACACCGTGGAAAAATTAGTTTATTTGGTGACTTTAAAATCTTCACAAATGTGAATGAATGTCAAAGGTTTTTCTCTCTAACGCAGTAAGTCGCCAGACCTCGTGAGGGCAATCATGAGTTTCTGATCGAGTGGAGTCGCCGCTACGAAGGCGGATGCGGTGTCGGTTTTTAGCTAAATAGCATCTTAGCTCAAACAAAAGCCTGTGTATATTCGCGACAGCGGTTTCTTGGGTCGTTATTTTAAGTGGGAAAGGTCGCAGTGAGATTGAGGAATAAATCGTACAACATCGTCACCGGGCTGGCTGTGGTTCAGTGTACGTAAACGTAACTTGTGAGTGGTAACGTTAGCTTGTGGCCAGAAGCGCCTCGGATGAACAGCGGCGCTCTCGCATGTTCAGACTCAATGAGCGCGTCTGAATCGGTGAACAATATTCACATCTGACAGGTTGCGACAGGCGTCAAACAACCTCATAAAGCCATGGCTACAGGGGCCGATGTACGGGATATTCTTGAGTTGACCGGTGGGGAAAATGATGGTCCTATCTCTAAGAAAGACCTCATCAACTCTGATAAGGTAAGATGATGGAGGACGTTATGATCAAATCTGATAAAAGAAAAATTAACTGAGACTGCTTTCAGATTTATTTCGATGTTCCTCGTATTTATGGTTTGGTTTTTAATGTTTCTGTGTATCTGAACTATAGGCTACTACTATTGTTTCTCTTACTTATAAAACTCATTTTTTCCCCCAGAAAAAGTCCAAGAAGGCTGCAGAAACGCTGACCTTTAAGAGGCCAGAGGGGATGCACAGGGAGGTCTACGCTCTGCTGTATTCAGACAAGAAGTAGGTGTTTGCCGTTTTCAGTTGTGACTCCATCCCAAAGATCAACTATGATCTTATGATCTGATCTCAACTGAACACATAGTGTGTTCTGTGACCACTGAACACACTGTACAAGCCTGAATGTATTGTAAAAATTGTGTCTGTTCATCAGTTTGTTACCATGTCCTAGGTAAAGCAGGTTATTCCTAAATATTGTACTCTAACATTGTTTTTTTCTTCATTGTGATCTACAGAGATGCTCCTCCTCTGTTGCCAAGTGATACAACTCAGGGCTACAGGACAGTCAAGGCCAAACTGGGCTGTAAAAAGGTTCGTCCCTGGAAGTGGATGCCCTTCACCAATCCAGCTCGTCGGGATGGCGCCATATTCCACCATTGGAGACGCGTAGCAGAGGAAGGCAAAGACTACCCCTTTGCTCGTTTCAACAAGGTGGGTTTTAAAGCAGTAATATTTAAGTCCAAACAAAAAAAGTATGAAAACAGTTTGATTTGCATAGCGATAGACCTCCGCTACATCGTCGAATTGAAAACTTCCCATTTTTTCTGCCTCTATAGACAGTGCAGGTGCCAGTTTACTCGGAGCAGGAGTACCAGATGCACCTCCATGATGATGGATGGACGAAAGCGGAGACAGACCACCTGTTTGACCTTTGCAAGCGCTTTGACCTGCGCTTCATAGTTGTCCATGATCGCTATGATCACCAACAATACAGAGTGAGAGTCTAACCTAAAAGAACTTGTGTTGGCTTTTCGAAGGGATGTCATAAAATAAGTCTAAGTATTGTGAATTGAACAATCATCATTTCATGATTTTCCTTTCCTTTTGTTTTTTGCAGAAACGCTCCGTAGAAGATCTGAAAGAACGATATTATAATATTTGTGGTAAGCTGATGAAGGTTCGTGCTCCTACAGGGACTGAGCCGAAAATCTACATCTTTGACGCCGGTCACGAAAGACGACGTAAAGAACAGTTGGAAAAGCTCTTCAATCGCACGCCTGAACAAGTAAGTAACGTTTCTAATCGAGAGGAGATGCAACAACTATACTGTGAGATTTGATTGTAGGTTTGTTTATCTAAGGTAGGTAAATAATAATAATGTCATTATGGAAAGTTTTAGAGACAAAACATGCAATGTGTACTTTCCTTATGATTGAGTCCTATGATTTATGTACTGAGGTTGCACTTGTGTTGATTTTCCTGCAGGTGGCAGAAGAGGAGTATCTTATCCAGGAGCTGAGAAAGATCGAGACAAGGAAAAAGGAGCGAGAAAAGAAAGCCCAGGATCTGCAGAAACTCATTAAAGCAGCCGACACGACGACGGAGCTGCGGCGAGCCGAGAAGAGAGTGTCCAAGAAGAAGCTTCCTCAAAAAAGAGAAACAGAAAAACCAGTAAGTTGTGCACACAAAAAACCAAGTCAAGTAATACACAAACCACATGCAGATTCACTTTGGGTCAAACCATGGATGACATCGGTTGCAGTGCACCTTCATCATCATCAACACTGAAAAAGTGTTCAAAACAATAAAGACTCTGCTTTTTGGGGGGGGGGGGTGTTTGTCTTTTTCTGTTATCCTGTGGAAACGTATTTGAAGGAGCCTTTATGTTTCATTGTGAGCCATTAGATGCTAATTACAGGTATGTCTTCCTTGTGAAGCACTGAGGGAAGTTATGTTTTGTCTCTCATTAATATTTGCTTTTCTTTAGGCTGTTCCAGAGACGGCAGGCATCAAGTTTTCCGACTTTAAATCAGCAGGAGTCACTCTGCGCAGTCAGAGGGTGAGTAAAACTGCGTCCCATCAGTGTAAAACAACTACAACTACTGCTATTATGAAAACTACTAACTTCACTTCTAAAGACTTAATAAAAAAAATAATAATCAAAACCCACCTGAATGTTTCCACAAGGTCACCAAACTTGGATTTTCTAAAGTCAGAAGATTTTTTTTTTTTTTTGCAGAGCTCGATTCTGCACTTGATTTATTTGAGAAACCTGAGTTTTTGACTTGAAGTAGCAATCGCCTAGTATCACTGCAGTGATTAATTCTGTCTCTGGCTGGCTAATATCTATAAAACCTTGCAAAGGGACTCTTATTCATCTTCAAGACTGATGAGGAGCTGCCGCTCTCAATGGAAAATGCATTAGCACAGCTAAAGAAGTGGAGTGCTGCTCCAGCTAATCAGTCAGATAGAGTTCAGTGGATAAAGACATTTTGATCTGGCCCGCTGAAGTGCATTTCATAGGAATTAAAAGCCCCGAGGTGGAGCTGTTTATCCTAATATCCCCTCTACCTTAAATCACAGCCGTGTGTGTGTGTGTGTGTGTGTGTGTGTGTGTGTGTGTGTGTGTGTGTGTGTGTGTGTGTGTGTGTGTGT
>JASSRZ010000055.1:9538246-9549601 GCA_032164315.1 Malacoctenus gilli | reverse complement strand
TGTGTGTGTGTGTGTGTGTGTGTGTGTGTGTGTGTGTGTGTGTGTGTGTGTGTGTGTGTGTGTGTGTGTGTGACAGACATAACGTGTAAAAGAGATATGAATTTCGACAAAGATAGAAGCTGCTTTAACATTATTTATGTGTTGACGTTCAAAGAAAATGATTGCGAATTTATAGTTTTTGCAGGCAGTTTGTTTTTTACATCGACGTTTGTGGTTTGATAAACAAGGTTTTTGCGTTCTTCTTTTCACGTCCAGCGCGACTCAAGTGCAGCATGAGCAGCTCATTAGGACGCCGAAGGTAAACACCGTCCTGACATTCATTGGAGCAGTCGGACTGTTTCCGCCTCTGACTGACTTTCTGTTCCTCGTGTCTCCTCTTCAGTCCCTCTCACTTTCTCTGCACATCAAGCGTGAAGGAGGCTCGCCCACCTCACCGCCCCGGCCCTCCGAAGAAGCCCACTCTGACCGATACCAGGTGCGGTTGTCAAAGGGGGGAGAAAATCGTGGTCGGAAGCTTCAAATATCAGATTATCGGATTACTTTACTAATCCAGTTAGTGGATTAGTACTCCAAGCTGTATTTCTTTGCTTTCTGGTAGTTTTTGAATTGTTTAACTTTCAAAAACAATCTGGGAGTCATTACAAAACACAAGTAAGAAAAGAATCGTTTACTTCCTCGAGGTGGCGGGAAAGGCGAGAAATCACTTAAAAGCTGAAGGACATTTTAATACGTCAAGAGAAACTTCCTGTCTTCTGCCAGCAGCTCCACAAAACCAAACACTGTGACAGAGGGAGTGATGCACTGAACACACCTACTTTTAATTTCCAGCCAATCAGATGAGGGAAAAAGCTCAATCTGAGAGAATTAAGATAGAGAACGAAAGTCTTTTATTGCAAAAAAAACACACTGAAAAAGAGAGATTTTCAGCTATTCTGGCAGTTATCTGTTTTTACCAGTTCTGTTCATTTTGTCAGGCCACAAATGTTGATCTAAAGAATCCCATTTAATGTCTGAGCAATGAAGACAAATCATTTGTCATGTCTGTGTGTGTTTTAACAGACGTTCCTGCGCGTGAGGGCCAACAGACACACCAGATTAAATGGTACGCTGCCGCCCGCCGAGCCGCCCGTTGTTTCATTGGTGTCGCGTCAGTTTGTCGTCAGCAGAACGTTCCGCCTCAGTCGACTCTCTCACAGCTTTCCTTTTCCTTTTTGTTTTGGCGTCCTGATTTATTTCGTTCCCACCAACGCGCCCACGTCTGTGTTACCAAAGCACCTCCCTCACCACCCCACTCAGATACCCCCCCCCCCGCCCTCCCACCCTGCCCGTTCCCACACCATCTCCACCGGCCTAGCGCCCACACGAGCAGAGGAGCTATTAACCTTTCAACTTTGACCTCTTGATATGTTAACAGTCGATGACCTCTGCTGGTGCAGGTGCTACGTCAAATCTGCCCCATTACGCCCCCACAGCGCAGGAGCCCACCTAGACTGCATACAAGCTGGTAAGAAACGCCCAGAAGCTCTTTTCTCTTTCCCACACGTCTGTGAAGCTCCGTGAGTTGACTTGTGTCTCAATAGTTTTCTACACGTAAGCTCGCCTTGTTGCCGCGTTCACGTCAGGCTGCGGTGACCGGAGATCACTCTGTTGAACGTTTTTAGGCATTCAGAAGGAAATCAGGTGACTAATGTGTTTAATTCATCGCTCTCATGTTTGTCTCCCATCTGACGAGAATCATGCTCGTCTTTATTAGTTGTTAACATTGAATATGATTTAAAAAATCTATAAATGACACTGAATGTATTGTATTTTTACTCATAAAAAAGTCTCGTCCATCTCGCAGCCTTTATGAGCCAACCTCCTCCTGTTGATCTCAATAATATCAAGCTGCAAATCAGTTTTGCTATTAATTTCACTAAAAATGCTGTTTGTCTCGTGCAGTTTCCACACTTTTAAATCACCAGTTTTATGGTTTTTAAATCAGACAGCTCTGCTCCAGCGTGTCGACATGTTTCCAGCCGACCTGTCTGATGCTTTCTGAAACTCGATCCAACGATTACATGTCAATTCAAACATCATAATGACAAACAAGTAGAAAAAAAGAAAACGGGCCTGATTTCTGTCTTTTTGAACATAGTGCTTGAGTTCTCCACACTTCTTTCTGTGAATTATGGTCAGTTATTGTTATTTTGCTCAACTTTCTTGAACAAAACTCCCTTTTTTCCCCCAAAGCCATCATTTTTAATGCTCCTACGCTCCATCAAGCATCAGTAAATAACCGTTCGACCAATATTAGGCCATGAAACCGTTAATTTCCTCAAAGCTGTTGGGTTTTTTTGCTTGCGTCCGGTGTGCAAGACTGTAAAAAGTTGTACTTCTTCACGTGATAAATCCGAAAAGTAATCAGCCGGGGTGAGGACCCGGCGAGCCTGCCGACGCCGCGCACGTTTGGGCTGCTGTTATTATTTCCACTGCGCTCCTCCTGCTCTTAGCTGACTCCTCAAACTGCCAGTGCTGTCGGGGTCTGTTAGCCTTTATTGGTCTTTATAACAGGACGGCATAATGAGCTTCTAAATACACGTCAGGGAGGAGAAAGAAGAGGGGGGAGACGGGGGGAGGGGGGAGGAGAGGAGCTCCTGTTGATTAATCAACCTCTCTCTCTCTCTCTTTCTCTCTCCTCTGTTTGATGAGCTCTTCCTCATCTATGACCGTCTCTTTAACCCTCATTATGTTCGCTGGGATGGTGGCTCGCGGGTCACGGCCACCCGGCCCCCCCCCCCCCCCCCCCCCCCCCCCCCCCCCGCCCTCCTCCGGGGGGGCCACTGTCATCCAACGGGAATTAGAGGGTCCTAAAACTTAATGTCCCCTTATGCAATCTGCAGTCAGTCAGGTCACAGTGAGAGAGGAGGTGCAGTTGGTGTTCTGCCATGTTAACTTTTATATTTTCAGAGGGGAGAGCGGGGGAGGACAGAGAGATGACAGGATGAGGACGGGAGCAACGTTTTGCATCCAGCGCTGACAAAAAAAAAGAAAAAAAAAAACACCAAACCTGACACTCGTATGCGCGCGCGCACGTGTGTGTGTGCGCGTGTGTCCCTGCGTGTGTTGCCGCGTCTGTCACTGCTTCCTCTCGAGGGTCTGTGGGTGAACGCTGGTGTCTCGTACACTTTGACCACAAACAGGAGAAGTTGTGTTTTGTTCCTGCGGTGCAGCAGGAGTTCATCTCCTCAGTTACACGTTAGTTTGCTTTATTTTTCTGCATTTACTTTGACATTTCTGCACTTGATATTTGTGAACTCAAGCTATAATATTGAAGTCATTACCTCTTAATTCTTAATAAATATAATTTTTAAAATTTAAAAAAAAATTCTTTGACAAATATTACAATTATTAGACAAAAGAGCTGCAGCAGGCCTCCATTGATTTTTACTCATTTGTTTAGGCAGTGAAGTGATGCAATAATTCATTTATGTGCAACTAGAGTACCGTATAGTACAGTATAATATTATTATTATTATTTCGTCTAATAATTTTTTAAATACTATTATTTTTACTTTTGGTATTTGATTCAATTCTGATTGTTTACTTTAACTACTTGTATCTGTGTTTCTACACTTTTTTTAAACAGTTAGTGTGAAATAAAGTATTAACGTTTCTCTCTCTGCATTTTATTGTTGCCAATTGAATAATTTAATACCAGAAACTGTTGCAGTTCGACCCAATTATAATTATGTTTTTTGTACATTTGGGTTTCAATTTTCCACTTCACATTTTTTCTTTTTTTTTTCTTTTTATCTCAGGACACATTTCATTGACTTTTCAGCAGCTAAACGAATTCCTCAGCGTCTCCACGCAGTATTTTGCACGTTGAGGATAAAAGTTCCATATTCAGGCCTGCAGGCTGAATGACGGGGCTTCCTCTCTCCGTGGTTCAGTGCCTGAGAGGACAAGTGAAACCTCTTTGGTGTTAAAAACTTCCCAACTGCAGAGACCATTGATGTAACCTGATGCCACCATCGTCTGTCTCTCCTCCTCATCTGTCTGTCTCTGTGTCTGTTCCCAGTCAGGATTGGGAAGCTGAAGAGGAGGAAGCCAGAGGACGGACAGGTACGCGCTCTGCCTTTCATCCCGCTGACAGACGCGTCTGTTTCTCCGACATTTCTGCTGTAATCCGACCTGAACGGATCCAGAGCGGATCAGGGAGCGTCGCCGGTCCGAATCGCGGGACGTTTTTCGTCCGGCTTTGTTCACGTGGCATCAGGATCACTGTCAGCTCGCTGCGTATCCATGTGAAAACACCAGCGGGGCCGCTTGGCGGATATGCAGCTCGGGGGGGGCCAGCGTTTGGCAGATGGGCACCAGACGGTGATGATGTGCGCTTCATGTGTGCGTCTATGCATTTGTGTGTGTTAGGAAGGTTCAGCTGACCTGGTGCCACTTGAGGACGAGTGGAACGAGAGGAGAAGGATACAGATGACGTCCATAGGCTTTAAAGGTACGCCTGGAATCTGTGTGTGTGTGTGTGCGCGTGTGTGCGGGCGCGTGTGCGCGCGCAGACGAGTTACCCATGTGTGTGATCTTGTCCAGTGGAGGGTGAATAATGTGACTGAGTGGCAGTTGAAGAACCACTGAACTTTTCAGTCCAGATTACAGCGGAGCAGTTTGCCCCGCAGCCCGACTTAAAAGTAACCGTTTCCGAGGAGAAAACTCTGACCTGTAAAACTTGTTACACACAGACTGACAGAAACGGGCTGAGGGCTGGAAAGATAGAAAGACGGCCGTCGCAGCGCTTCGCATACGTCCCGTTTTTTGGGGGGGTTTTTTTCTATCCAGGTTTTGCGAGCGTCGTTTTTTCTTCAAGAGACGGTTGAAGTGTTTGGTTTTACGTGATGTTTCCTCCTCAGGCGCCATGTTGGTGAGCACGACCTCCAAGGAGGGTCGGGACAGCGACGCGGACCTGGACGTGGACGGAGACGACACCCTGGAGTACGGCAGAGCGCAGTATCCTTCATCAGCAACGTGTTAAAACAGTCACCGCCTGATTCAAAGAGGTTAAAATTTCAAAAACAGTGAGATGAAACAACACCGTCCCTCAAATGATTCTCTTAGCAGTGATGGTTTTTATCATCAATGACATCAGGTTGTTTGTTTTCACTTGCCCTTCAACATTTCCTGACGGCGTTACAAGGAAAAAGTGATTAAATTTTGTTGGTTTATTTCGAAAAGAAATTAGAGGCAAAGTTCTGAGACAAACCAGAACAAGTTGAAGATAAATGAACATGAAACATCTTCTTAAATGTCGTCATGTTGTCACACCCACAGGTTCAATTGTATGAAAAAAATGACATGCAAAAGTAAAAAAAAAAAAAAAAAAAAGCCCCTCTACGTTTCCAGGATTGTTTATTTTGAAAGAACATTTTTTCATTTCATTTGAAGTAGTTTTTTTGCTGGTTTGTTCTTTTCCTGACTGCAGTTTTCAGATACACAGAGACGGATGTGATTCCCTGTTCAGGGGAAACCTCCAAAGACGTGACAGTAAAGTATGTGTGTCAGTGAGCTCCCACTTCAGGAATAATCCTTCTGAATCTTTATTTTTCTCTTCTCGTGTGATGTTTATTCTGTTTTATTTGGCTCCTAATGTTGATGTTTTTGTTGTATCTTTCAGCAGCAGCAGCAGCAGCAGCTCGTTGCCCGATTCCAGAATAAACTTTGACTTGTCCAAATGGTCAAATGACGGTGAGTTAAAACACATCAGAATTTATTAATTCTCTTTGAATAAGCGAAAAACTAAAATTAGGAGGAAGCTATTAAAGTAGAAACAAGTCGAGTTTAGTTGCATCAGTGCGCTTTTTTTTCTCTTTTTCTCAGGAAGTCCTTCAACAAGCAGTGGGGAGAAACAGGACGGCAGCATCGCTGGGCCCAAAACCTGCAAAAACACTGAGATAGAAACGTGAGTGTGAACGCCGTGACATGAACTGCTTCGAAATGCTGCCGTCACATATGTTGCGGACGGTGTTTCACTTCTTTGGCGAATCTGTCGTTACAAACAGCCTGATTCTGTGTTGCTGAGTCGTGAGGAAGAAAAGTAGTTAGAAAACGCGAGGAGGACAAAATCTGACAGAAGTTTTAGAAAGTTCAGGTTCAGGTGTGACTCAGCCAATCAGAGCCAAGGAAGCCCCCCCCCCCCCCATATCATCAATCAAGGTCATCCGAGGCAACACAAGCACGTGTACACGTTTGATCCCGCCTAATGCGTTGTGTCCCGTCCACCTGCCTGCACCGTGTGTTCGCACGTATAGTCGATCTTTTCCTAGTGTCCCTGTGTAGTTTTGTGTCTCTGTGAGGACCCTGCCGCCTCAACCCCCCCCCCAACCCCCTCCGCCCCCACCCCTCACCCCCGCCCTCAGCCTATGATAAATGAGACAGCGAATGCAGGCGATGTGATTGCCGCTAAATTTCATGCTCAGTGTCCATGTTGGCCAGCGAATAATTTAATCTGTCTTCGATTTATAAATGACTCTCCAGCGTCTGCCTAACTCATGCTGCTCCCTTTCCTCGCTCCGTGTGTGTGTGTGTTCGCGTGTGTGTGTTCACGTGTGTGTGTGTTCGCATGTGCATTACAGGCTCTCAGAGGACTCCACGCTGACGACGCTGGATGCACTTAAAGCTCGGATACGAGATTTGGAGAAACAGCTGTCTAAAGGCGACAGATTTAAATGCCTCATCTGCATGGTGAGTTCGAGGGTGAATTAAATCAATAGAGCAAACACGCCTGGAAAAGAAAAAAAAAAGGGACAACAGCACAATAATGCGGGTAGTGGTGACATTACTGTCGGCATGCGTGTTTTGGGGCAATAAATCGATAATATCGGTCATGGTCTGGAATGTAAAACGATGCGATACTTCTATAATAATGTGGTCAGAGGGAGCTCATGCACTCTTTTCCACACCAGGTGAGCTTTTATTGCCGCTTCGCTTGAGTTATTTTTGATTTTTGTTTTTTCTTTGTTAAGCCTCTGAAACTTATGAACCCTGTCTGTGAGAACTAATACATTTCTTTAGTTTTTATGTGTTAAGAAAGAAATTAATCACTGGTAACTTAAAAAAAAACAGCGTCTCATCTCACTGTCGTTGCAGTGCACTCAACTCACAGTTTGTTAAAACAATGTAGCTAAAGATTTTTCACTCACAACAGTTTCACACTCTTTTACCACTTAAGTTGATTTTGTTTCCCTCAATACGTCAAATAAATAAACACAAGTGTCCTTCGAAAACTTTTCTGGATTTTATTCTCACATGAGCTCACACAGGAGGCTGCCTGAGCATCTGTCGAAACTGAAACAATCTGACAAAAACAAACAACCAAACATGATAGTCAGACTTCTTATGCTGTTTCCAAAAGGCTTCCAAAAGGCTATTCCAGAAATTTCAGCCAGAGGTGGTGTTTTTCTAAATGTAGCTCTGTGTAGACATCTAGTGGCAGCCTTCGGTACTGCAGCTCTAAGCGCTCGGCACCTGTCCGTCTGTGTTGGCAGGACACGTACACGACGCCGCTCACCTCCATCCAGTGCTGGCATGTTCACTGTGAGGAGTGCTGGCTGCGAACTCTGGTAGGAACAAACCTCCTTTATCACGACTCTCACATTAACGTTGACCTTCAACCTCGTGACGACTTCAAGGGAGAAAAAGTCCTTCAACCATTTTACCTCAATGGCTTCGTTTCCTCAAGACCGAGCCGGGACCCCAGATGGGTCTCATGAGATTTCATTTTGGTTGTAAATATCGGTATTACTAATAATTATAAGAAAAAGAAGAAGAGAAAGCGGATCATTGACTGGTTGATTCTCAACGATTGAAATTTATTCTCCAAATAAAGACGGACTGAAAAATTGGAATGATTTGAACTAAAAGTCTTACTTTTTCCCTTCAGGGTGCAAAGAAACTGTGTCCTCAGTGCAACACCATCACCTCACCTGGAGACCTGAGGCGGGTTTACCTGTGACGCCGCCACTCACTCACGGAGGGATCTTTTTCTTTCCCTTTTTTGGTTTCTCACCAATCAGGAGTGGACGTGTGAGCAGCTGGTCTGCCCCACTCCCTCCCCCCTTCACCCTCCTGCTCCTCCTAACACCGTCTTGAACAACTAACATCCACTAACAACCGAGCGTATGAAGACGAGCGTGTGTGACCTTTGACCTGAACTTCCTCTCAACTTCCTCCGGCATTATCGGCCCAATCGGAAGAAAATCGCGAGCTCAGGCACTGAAGGACGAACAGAAAAAAACAAACACTTTGGGACAATATTTATCTGTTTGATTTACCCTTTTTTGGTCTGTTTAACAAGGAAAATAGTTGAATTAAATTGAATTACAAAGCACATGTACATAGTTTGTGTATGGTTGGATCCGTGTGTGTGTGTGTGTGTGTGTGTGTGTGTGTGTAGCAGAATAGGCCTGTTGTATTTACTGTACAGAGTCTTTGTATAGATCACTTAATATTTGTTTAGCTCCTGTAGTTTGGAAACACTCCCTATAATCTCATCATTTCAGCCTCTTTTTGTCTTTGTCATCGATGAATTTCTTTGTAAAGGATCATTGAACCTAATTTTAACAACGTTACTACGATGATTAAAAAAAAAAATGTGTGTCTAAGGGTTCGTTTCACTTGATCTTATTCAACAGAGTGGATTTGTGTTGGAGCAACGTTCAGGCTGACGTAAATAAACAGCCAGCATGGCGGCATCCTTGTTATTATGACACTTGTGTATTTGCCGCTGAAGAAGTGGGTCGGCGCGGGATAAGCCCGACAGAGCCCATCACAGCTCATGTGGAGTTGAAGGACACTAAACCCTGCTATTCTGAGCCTTTACAGCGAGGCCACTCAGGCCCTGACACTCGCAGGTTCAAGCCGGCAGCCCACCGAGGAGGCAAGCCGGCCAAATGACGCGAGGAAACGTCGAGGCCACAGCTCGCTGCAGCCACCGCTGCCTGGAATCACCAGTTTGTCTCTGTGGGAGGAATTTACTCTCATTTCCGAAAGCTGTGCGTACGAGCAAGGCTTCAAACCTCCTCCGAATCTCACACGGGGGGAGGGAGGGGGGTCTCTGTGGGTGTAATGTACAGCAGCAGCTTCCATTAGGAAGTGTTTGTAAACAGGAGCGAGGAGGAGACGTCCTCGCCAATTTGATTTGTCACAATTATGAACGACAGAACAGATTTTAACCGACTCATTTCCTCTTTCCCTCATTTTTTTCAGAGGGGAAGCCTTAAAAACACATTACCTAAATCTTTTATATCTGTGATTTGTGTTTGAATAAAAGATCATTCGTCCGAATCCAAGTCCAAATCCAGGAGAGATCAATCTGTTTTTACCACGAATGATTGACGCAAATCTACAGATAAATTGTCCCAGACTCCCCACGGAGTACAAAAAGAGCAGAATGATCTTTTCAAGAAAAAAGCCTCTTGTCTGGTCTGACCTACACAGACTGACCTGTGTGGAGGCTGCAGGAGCAAAAAAACACAAGCCAGCACGGACATGTGTGATTGGTCAGTGAGCTGAAGGGAGGCGGTGGTAATTAGAGCTGACAGTCAGCTACTTCAGTGAATCAGTGTGACTCACACTCATGTGCAGGCACACACACACACACACGCACGCACGCACGCACGCACGCACACACACACACACACACACGCACACACACACACACACACACACACACACACAGCACAGTCCATTAAGAAGCCTCGCAGAGGAATCATCTGTTATTGAAGGTCTCCACAACACAGACGACACAGGCGCTGTGACAAGAGGTAAGACAGACTCTTAACTCAGCAAACCTCCTCTGAAAGTAGAATAAATGTTTCTCTAGATGATGTACATCACACTGTTTATTTAAAAAGTAAACCTTTGTACTTTTAACTTATTTACTTTTCATGTTAGGTTTTCTAAATTGAAGAGATGGAACAAAGACGCAAAAAGCAACAGACTGGGATGTAACTTTTTGATATAAAACACAAGTTTTTAGACATCAGATAGTTAAATCAATATGCGGTCAATTCTGCACACTGATTTTAGTTGCATAATATTGTTTTTTAAGAGTTTAAAGTGTGTAAAATGCCAAATCCCTTGCGTTCATTAGAGTCCTTCATTCTGCTCGTGTAAATGTTTGAAACTGTTGCTTTATGCAACTATTCTCACTAAGATCAGTGAGTATCTGTGGCAGTAAGATGTAATGGTTTCTGACAGGTACGTGGACCGTTTCCAGCAGAATTCAGTGTTACACAGAGTGTGTGAGCTCAAAGTAAAGTCATCCAGCTACTTGAGGGGAAACTGCCTTTTCACCATTTCTTGTGCTGTGTTATTGTGTTAAACATTGATTCAGCAGCTCGTCGCTCTGCGTGGTGCGGCACATAAATGGGTCACCTGTCTCGGATCCTGTGTGCCGCCTGGCCCACATCCAATTAATCCTGCAGACTGACCTGTCACGACTTCATTAGCGGGCATTCTTAACATCAACCTACAGGCCTCCGGCTGTCCAACGAGTCAGCAATTAGGGACGGGGACATATTTTAATAGATCAATTAAGAGAATAGGGAGCAGACAATTGTTGGTGTCAATTCATTATTAGGGAAGATTAAAGCAGCAATAAGAGAGGAGCTGAAGAGTCTTTATAAGTCTCTGAGTGAATGCTGGGATGTTTCCTGATGGCAGTTTCAGGAGTTGCCTGGATGGAAGATTCAGCTTGCTGCACTTTTTGTCAGTTTACAGGACGACTTGTTGATGCAGAGCACAAGTGGTAGAAGTTACACTGCAAAAAAAGAAACGCGACCAAGTAGATTTTACTCGTATCAAATGAAGAATACATTATTACACTGAAAAAAGACATAATCATCTCAAAATAAAGCATTTTCCTGTTTATTTTGCGTATACTTTTCTGTTTTCAAGAGTCAATTTTAACTTGTTTATCGCAACATTTGTTTTGCCTTATTTCAAGTTCAAAGCTGCTTTTGATTTTTAACAATCTGCCAATGAAACAAGTGAAATTCATTCTTGAAATAAGACAAATAAATATTTAAATGAGCAGGAAAATCCTTAATTTTGAGGTGATAATGTCTTATTTTGATATTTTCGACCTAAATAGTCGAATAAAATCTACCTGGTATTATTTTGTTTTTGTCCTTTCCAAAAGATTCTTCTTGTAAACAACAATTCATCTGGTGGTTGTTTCCTCTAATGAAATGCAATAACTTGTATCTCTGCGTAAGAAGCAGTCTCGAACCTAAGGCTGGATTTGCTCTGGCACAAGTGTTTTAATCTGCTTCTGGCTCAAGCCGGGTCTCACCCTGTCCCCGT
>JASSRZ010000055.1:9493834-9533190 GCA_032164315.1 Malacoctenus gilli | reverse complement strand
ACACAATAAATACAAATTGAGAACGATGATTGAAAACCTTTGTGGTGTTTAATTCTCCTCTCGCTAACTCTTCCAGACGGCTGGCTGATCCAACACATTATCGGCAATGTGAAATTGTGAAATTTCCAATAAAATCTACAAGTCTACGGCGACAGCTTCTTGTTTTTAACATTCCAGCCTCAGAACACATCATGTAAAGTCTTTAAATAAACTACTCTGTGATAGATATTCGTTTTCCGACGCGTTTCCAATCCGACACTGCACACTCATTACCCAGATTAGGTTTTTTTTCCCTGATTGGTGCACAAAAAATGCAGCACACTCGCATACACAAGCAAATATGTAAGTACACTTTGAAACACTTTAAGACACATCACATTTCTTGAATCTCAGTACACCAAAATGATCAATTCAATCTGATCCTTCAGCTTCCCACAAACACACACACGCGCACGAACCAACGTCTGCTTGTTCACTAGGAAACTGTGTGTTTTTAGGCTGCGGCGCCTCACTGGAAGAAAGGACCCTGAAGCTTTGTGCGCACCTGATCTCGCTTCTCCTCCTTCTGCTGGAGGTAGGCTTTCAGCTTGTCGGTGGAGAAACACACTTTGGAGGTCCGGCCTTTGTGCGGGGGCCGGTGGGCTCGCAGCCAGGGGCTCTGGAGGCACTCGGCCGCAGTCGGTCTCCCCCTGCAAGGTTTCATTGGAATCAATACAGGACTGAACAAAACACTGGCCAACCTTTTTGAAAGAAGGACCTTTACCAGGATTTATTATGCAGGCTGCTCTTCATGAAGTTCAGGGCTCCCTCCGACAGACCCGGGTAACAGTGTCCAAACTGGATCTTCCCCTTCCTGATGTTTCTGTCTTGTTCCCAACCAAGCTCAGCTTGGAATGGACAATCAGCACTCAACCTAGAAGGAGAGGGAAGAATAAAACACATCCAGAGACCAAAACTGGAGCATTCATGTCAAATATTCTTGTTTATGATGTTGGTAATTGTATACATTTTCTGATATAGTTCACTGTACTTCAAATCTGTATGCAAAAAAAAGGTAGTATAAATAAAGTTGAAAAAAAAGGTACAAATGGCCAAGATGACCTCAGTATAAAGTCTCCCAAGAGTGACTGTTGGTCAAGGCATAAAGGTCTATCTTCAATCACATGTCCCTGGGTCATTATGTCATAAGAAACATAATTGCTTGATAGTTACAGAGCAAGAAAATATACGAAAGTTTTATATTTTATATATTTTATTTTTTATATTTTTAAATTAGATATTTATATTTTACATTTATAAATTTTTATTTACATATTATATTAAATTATATTTTAAATAATATATTTTATTTTCTATATCATATTATATTTTCTTTAGGTGTTTATTTAATGTTGCATCTTAAAAAGGTCAAGATCATGTTTTCCTTGATAAAACCCATCATGGCTTCTCTGCGCTTACATGATGAAGGAAAGGACTCCGACAGCCCAAATATCAGTCTCAGGTCCAACGCCCTGACCTTCCAGGATCTCCGGAGCTTTAGGAAGGACAATATAAACTGGCAAAAAAGACAAACATGGGACACAGTCAGTCAGCAGTCGAGCACACCTACAGGAAATAAGGTTTTCATTTACATGCGCCATTTTCTTTGTCAAGAAAATAGTTCAAATTAGAGAAAAAATAAGGTGAACTTGGATTTGTTAAACTATGGTAGCTAGGATCAGCTGTGGTGGGTGAAGTTAGGCTGTTATTTCCATCCATCAATCCGTCCTTCCTTAATGAAAGTGTACCTTTGCTGCGGCAGTCTGTTGGAAGGCCACGACAGTCAAAGGATTAGTACATGAGATCAGTCTACAGGAACCATCGACATCTGACACAGTTTAGTTGGTCTCCTGTGCTCAGAGAAGGGACACGCCGGTACCTTTGCTGTCTGCCAGCCCATGGATGTGCTCGATGGTCAGGGGCTGCCCGGGGACGAAGGACTGAGCCGAGCCGAGGTCCACGATCTTCAGGTGGTTCCCGTCGTCCACCAGCATGTTGTCGGACTTGAGGTCCAGGTGGATGACGCGGCGGCTGTGAAGGTAGTCCACTGCGCTCAGGATCTGAAACAGCAGCTCTGCTACGTGCGTCTCAGCGTACAGATCCCTGAGGGGGCAAGAGGACAGATTGTCAAAAACAAGTGAGGAAGGGACAAAGTCTGGCTGGCTGAGGTGGTAGTACAACAGCGGAAGGTTGGAGTACAACAACAGGAGGTGGTAGTAAAACTACAGGAGGCTGTAGTCTAACAGGAGGTGGTAGTACAACAACAGGAAGTGGTGGTACAACAACAGGAAGATATGGAACAGATAATCGGTTGACGTTTCTGGAACATTCACCTTGCAGCCAGACTGTAGAGCAGCTCCTTGCCGGGACAGAGCTCCTCCACCAGCACCAGGTAGAGCGGCGTGATGTAGGCAGTGTGCAGCTCCACCAGGTGGGAGTGATGAAGCCTCTTCAGCAGCTGGTACTCGCGCAGCACCAGCTGCCTCTGCTCCGCCTGGTAGGGCGTGATCTTGGCAGCGAACACTTGGCTGGTCTCAGCGTTCCTGCACAAGGTGATGACGCTGAATCGGCCTCTGAGGAGTATAAAGACCCAAAATGAGCGAGAGAAGGGTAGTTTGACGGCATCGAACCAGACGAGTGTCGACCCTTTCAAAATAAAACAGACTGAAAACTTGAGTTCACACGATCCCAGATGGGAGTCTACTTACTTTACATGTATCTTAGCATTGAATTGGTTTACCTGTTGATCTCTGACAGGAAGTTAAAGCGCTTGTGTGCTTCTTGTTCTGATCCAGTCACCTTTGAACCCAGTGACTCAGTCTGAATAAGAGGAATGTGGGCGTCTGTGAAATTAAGTAAAAGCAGCTGAAAACACTGTTCGTCTCAATCAATTAAGAACTGCATTAAACGACCCGTCGGACAGTGAAAATCGAAAACAGCGTCTTCCTTGCCTTCGGGATGAGTGGCCAATACGACAGGAGCCGAAGCGTCACTGAAGGGACCCGCTCCTGTCTTGGTGACGCAGCCCACCCTGAACATGTAGGAGGCTCCTCTGGGTAAGTCCTTCACCACGTAGCAGCTTTCCGTCACCTCGTCTGAATCGACCGTCCAGTCTCCACCTGAGGAGACACACGAGTCCTCAGAAACACGCTCTGAACCTTCACAAAAGTTCTGCACCAGGAGTTTACCATGGAGACATTTACACTGGAGCCAAACACTGGTAGAAAACACACTCTCACTAACCAAAACCAGACACCAAAGGGGTCCCAGGCCCCAGGAAGTAAATCTCTGTTTTGTAAATTTGGGAAAAAAAAGTCATTTTGGAAATGCCTGATTCACTGAAAGCTTACAATCAAGGTTTTGCAAGACAGTCGGCAACAGTTCACAGCATAATTGTCTTCAGATGAATCCTGCAAACCCGAGGTGATTCACACACCTTCTGTGTAGTACTGCACACAGTAGGTGACCGGGTCGCTGGACTGAACTGGTTTCCACACCAGCAGGACTCCGCCTCCCTCCAGCTGCAGCACCTCAGGTTTGGTGGGCCGGACTGAAACACAGAGAAAAAGAACGAATGCATGGAAATCGATTTTTGGGCAATCAAACATGCACAATTCTAAGAATATTTGGTCACCTTTTGTCTTTTTGAAGGCAGGAATTTTCAAAGATGGTAAAAGTTTGGAGGTTTTCTTTTTGGGTCTTTCGGGAGGGATTGGCGATGACTCTTTCACGATTGGCCCTGACACAAAAGACAAGCCAAAATTCATTACTTTCTATTCTTCCTCCACCTTTCCCTCCTCCATTTCTCTGAGTCTTCTGTTTTCTGTGAAAACTTGTGTCCAGTGACTCCTACCTTTACTCACGTCCTCTTTACTGGAGGACCTGGTGAACAGTTTGGTCAGGCTGGAAGCTGAAGCTCTCATTTTCTTCCTCAAGGACATAGTGGGTGTATCAGGCTTCATGATCTCCCCCAGCGTGGGTCCTAACTCTGCGTCATCCAGCTGGGTGTAGGAGTTGCTCGTCCACGACTGTCGGCGAAAGATGTTCAGCAGACCCAGCTTGGGGGACTTCCCAGACGGCGGGCGGATCTCCAGAGCGGGGGCCGAGGCGTGTCTCTGAAGGCCGTGGGCCTCTTTTCTGTCCTTGGCTCTGGGAGGTCTCTCCGGAGCCTGCAGGGAGGAGAGGCTGGGACTGGGGCTCGGCATGAGCGGCGTCCCCGGGTGACCTCTGGCGCTCGTGGATATGTTAGGATTGGAGCGAGTGCGATTGCGTGGCGGCGCCTGCGGGAACGAGCTTCGGGGTTTCAACTCGTGGAACGGGCTCGGCGAGGCTGAGATCAGAGGCTCGCTCTGCTCGTCGTATCCATCACTCTCCCCTGATCTGTATCTTCCTCTGAGGTGGCCGTGACTCAGCTCCTCGTACGAGCCCAGACGACTCGAGGACTCTGAGCCGCCATGCTCCAAGACCAACGATTCGGCCAGGGAGCCTTGGGAGCCGGTGAGGGCGTCTCCTCCCGTCTGCTCCTGATTCAGCCTGTGGCTCAGTCGGTCTCTGACGGGAACGTCAGAGGGAGCAGATGAGCTACTAAGGGGGCGTTTGTCTTGTACGGGAGACACAGAGCCTCTTCTCCTTGACGCGTGTTGGGAGTTTGGGATGGACAAAAACCTCCTGCCTGCGACCTCATCGTCCGTGAAGTCCTCCTTCAGACTCTGGGAGCCTTCTTCTTCGGCTTTTTCACCACGCGGAGAGCTGGGAGACCGACGGGAAGACTCATCCAGGGATCTGCTCCTTCTGTGAGGAGGTACATTGGAGTGTGCCAGGCCCACTCCACTATCAAATGAGGTAGACTTCTGCATAGCAGGCTGAATGGACCCTCGTCTCTGTCCACGGTCTCTCTCCGTTTCGTCCTCAACGTATTCAATGAGAGGCTCGTTGAGGCGACCTGAAAAGCTCCGTCGGAGTGGCTTGCGACCTCTCTCCTGTTTCTTGGCCTGGAATTTGTCCCGGAGGGTCATGTGTCTGGCAGACATCGGCGAAAGCTGATGAGAGGAACTGTAGAAAGTGCTCCGGATGACGCTGCCGCGAGGGATACGACCCCCGTCACTCCCTGAACCTTCATCCCCCTCTGAGAGACAGAGGGAGGGACTGCTGTCCTTGCTGAAACGACGCTCCCTCTGAGGTGTGTGTTGGAACGACACTTCTGACGACACAATCGACTGCCGGCTCACGCTTCGCTCTATCACACTCCTCCTTCCCATTAGCTCACTGTCCTCCTCCTCCCCTAATGTCAAATCCTCCTCATCCTCTCCATCAACATGGAGTTTGGCGAAAGGCTCCGGGATCTGAGCTCTCTCCATGACAGGATCATAGTCCTCCTCCGTTTCCTCCTCCTCCTCAGTCTGGCTGTAGTGCTGGAAAAAGTCCCAAGAATCGGCCTCATCGTACTCGGAGGAGGATCCGCTGCTTGGAGACGAGCTGCTGTGTTCCTGCGGCTCACGGGGAATCGTCACCGCAGTCTCTCTGAGAGGAGCGTCCAGCAGCTCGGGAATGGGCCTCAACGTGAGCACCGAGCCGATGCACGTCAAGGAACGCTGACGGCAGACAGGTGAGAAGCACAGGGAGTTCACAGATCTACTGTCGTGTTCTTGAACAATCGCTGCTCGGCATGCCATGTTTGATGAGAATGACAATGAGGCATTATCAAGTTTTAAAAGGCATAAACTAACTTCTGTAGTTTTAAATGTCTGTTGTGATGGAGTCTGAAACCTGCAGACCACCAAAGGAACGACATTGACTCGCTTAGGTGGGAACTCACCTGCCACTTCCTTTTGGAGATGTAGGCTTTCAAACCTTTGGAGCTGATTTCATCAGTGTCTTCACCTGCATGTTCATCCTGACCAAAGTCATCGCAAATACAGGAAATAAGTGTCAAAAGTTTACATGTGTGGACTACTGAAAGACTTTACTGGAACCTCTCTTGTTGTTATAGCTCACCTGGAACCATTCATGACTCAAGCACTCAAACGCAGACGGTCGCCTCCTGGATGCAGGAGAAGAAAGACGAGTTAGACACGTAATCTCACCTGCAAGCAGGCGACTGCACAAAAATACAAAGATTATTTCACAGACACATTTTGGAAACGAAACTTTTGGATTTAAAGAGTTTATCATTAAAAAAACCCCAAATCACACAAACTATTTGAATAAATAAAGCTCAGAAGTATATAAATCCAGCTACAGTTTATATCAGATTGTCAACATGAATAACTAAAGATTGAGTTGTTTTCATACTCTGGATCTGGCTGAAGAACGAGACGCAGGAAGCTGACAGCTTCGGGACTTCGGTTCATAACATCGGGGGCATCCCAGTTGAGGGTCCCCTCCCCCACCCTTAGCAGTGTAGCACGGTCAGTCTCGCCAACAAAAGGGCATCGGCACACCAAACTGTGAAGAGGACGAAACGGAGCATTACGTTGAGACAAAACAAAGCAACAATGTGGATAAAATTAAATTTCTGCACATCTGTGAAGTACAGAAAGGATTCGATACATACCACAAGTAGGCCACAACACCCACAGCCCTGAAAAACAGATAAAAAATGACAGATTTAAACATTATTCCTGTTCTTGTCATTAAAGCAGGGCAGCAGATATAAATCAGGGCTACAAAAAGAGCTGAACACACCAAATATCAGTTGCCACAGAGACTGGTTCTTGGTGAACTATTTCAGGTGCGGCGAACTCAGGCGTTCCCAGCAGGCTGTACTGGTGCCTGGACGAGTCTATTTCCTGGCAGAAGCCGAAGTCGCAGATCTTGATTTCATCTCGTGGGGGATACACCATGAGGATGTTGTCAGGCTGAAGAGGACAGGAGTCAACAATGAAATATTGCAGGATATGATTGACAGAGACAATAAGACAGAGATGATCGAGATGGCATCTCACTTTAATGTCCAGATGCATAATGTTCAAGCTGTGGATGTGACCGACTCCTTCCAGGATTTGCTGTATATACGACTGAACCTGCGAGACAAACAACGGGGAAATAGTCAAACAACCCCTTAATAAAAATGTTCATATATCAAAGTGTCATTTTCGTACCTCTTTTTCTGATACTGATCCTCGAAGCATCAGATGGTCAACAAGTCCGTGAGAACAGCAGCTTCAAACCGTGTTAAAGAACTAACCCGTGTCTTATCACGTTAAAAACCCCAAAGTGAGGAAAAACGGATTCTGTCTGGTAACCATAGAAGGAAAGGATACATTTCTGTGATTAGCACCAGCGTGCGTCTGGTGCAAAAGAAGTCCAGCAGACAGGCCACTCTGGGGTGAGCCAGACGGGACAGCAAGTCTCTTTCCTGGAAGGCTCTGGTCCGAGTGCTGCTCCTCAGAGGCAAGAACTTGGCTGCAAAGACTTCGCCCGTCCGTCGGTGGATTACTCGCTTCACTACGCCGAACGTTCCCCTGACACACAGAATGATGGTTGTGGCTGAATGAAATCAGACCACAGATAACAAGGGGCTCAGAAGACGTCAGCATAAAGCTTCGGTTCACCTTCCGATTTCCTCGTGGACGTCGTAGACGGAGAACAACTTCCTCCTCTTCCCCAGCTCCACCTCTCGCTCCTGACACTCCAGTGGACCTAAATGGTATCAAAAACCAGGCAGAGGAAACCACATGGAAAACAATCACATTGCAGCATGTGGTATACCACCTAAAGTGCCCTGTAAATTATCCCCCTCCAGTGAGTGATTGTCCCACCTTCCTCCACTGTCAGTTGCGCCTGACATGAGGCATGGCCGGACTCATTGTAGGCAAAGCATGTGTATATTCCACTGTCTTCACCCTCTGGACACACAATGGTCACGGAGCAGCGGGCCCCGTGCTGAGTGATCCTCACATTGTCATTGGCTGTGAGCTCCTCGCCATCCTTCAGTCACAGAGAATCAACTTTTAGACAGACGACTATCTTTTCTTTGTTCATTAAACCTGAAATGTACTGCCACAGGACCAAATTAAACTTGGTAAATTTCGACAAACAAAAACTGGGAATCGCCCAACCACTGCGCTCCTACCTTGTACCACTGTATATTAGGAGCTGGCCTTCCTGTGATAATGGCCATAAATGTGGACGTTTGTCCAGGCTCAGCAAACAAGTCCTCTGTTGGAACCTGAATGAAGGGAGGAGCTGGAAAGAGAAACACTCCAATAAGACAGTTAACAACTTGTGTGTTCATATACGTCTTGTGTGTTTTGACAAATAATTACCATCTGTGATTTCCTGCATCTGTTCGGAGATGTAGATCTCCTCCTCTTCCTCCAGGTAACACGGAGGCTGTGGGACTGTGTGATCTGCCGGCGAGGCAACTTGAACGTCCACCTCAGCTCTACAGTCAGCAAAGACGACAAGAAGAAGTTAAAGGTTATGATCCTGTAGAAACACTGAGAACGAAGGTCACTACATTCAAGTTTTACATTTCGTACCGTTCAGGGTTCTCAGAGGGGAAAAGCATGTTGGCAATAGAGGTGGGGTTAAAATCAGTCTGCAGCCATTTCTTCACGAAAGCAGTGGACCAGCCCTCTGAGTCAGCATCTGTGAGAACCAACCAAACTGCTCGTAAGAGACTCTTATTTTGAAATATCAGAATGGACTTGAAATGTTCATAGAAGGAGAAGAGGAATCTTAAAGTACTTTACCTCACCGCTCAGGAACAGCAATGAATCACTGCCTTTTCTTACCTCGTGACTTCGGGGGTGAGCCCCACTAACCCCCCCCCCCCACATCGACAGGACGCGGGCACTCGCCCGCTCCCGCCCGGATGTGAAGGGAAGACTTACCCCAGCACATAACCATCTGGTGTTCGTTGGAGTGAAGAGTTAGCTGGGCATGCGTTGGCGAGGGGAGAGAGGGGAATGTAGAGTGGTTATTTGTTATGACAGTGATGACTTACATGGAGGGACCCATGTGAGGAATCTCCTGCTTCAGGACTAGTAGAAGAAGAATGGTAGAACGTGAGAGGTGATGGAGAATGGGCGATAAAACAATGCCGAAGAACAATGAAAGGATATTGAGTCCACATCAAACGCTGACCTGCTGCGTCAAAGCCACATCAAATTGTTTAACTGAATTACTCAAACCACTGAAATAATCACATGAAACAGCCTGATTCAGTTTAGAAATTCACTACGTGGAAGACAGTTATGCTAAATGTAATTCTGAATTAACTCAACACTGCTTTTACTATTGCTGTAATTCTAGTTTCTCGTGAGTCTAATGGAGACAGATGGAGCAGTCGGTTTCAATCCATGCTGTATGGGGGATGAAAAAATGGTGAGAACACAAAAAAACATTATATACAAAAACTGTATCAATGTCTTTTGAATGAATTGGATGGTGGAAAGTTCAGGATGGTGTTTATGTTGAACGGCAGCTATTAGATCTCAGTCATTATGACACAAAACCACAGGCAGAAACTGTTAAATGAACTTTTAGGGGTTGATTTCCTCAAACATCCTTGAGAGTCTAAATTACTTGCAGAGGTTAAAATGAACATGATCCAGTATGACTTTGAGAAGATGGGATATGAAATGAACACTGACACAGATTTATGTCTAAAAGATCAAGCTTGGTTATGTGGGACGAGTCATTCAGTGATGATTACAAAGAGTTTAGTGTGACTGAAACCAAGAAGCCAGAACAAAAAAAACAACCCTAATATTCAAACAGTCAATGGTTGAGACATTTGTAATTAGAGTACATGCTGAGCTGTAGTTTGGATACTTTCACTGAAAAGATGATATGAGAAATGACACAATGAAAAAATGATTTTGGGATGATGCTATTTCATGCATTCACGTTACAGGTTATAGGACATCTTCTCTTATCTTTGACTTCTTTTTCTACCAGCACTCAGCTCAAACATGCAGGACGCCATAATGCCTGGGCATCCAACAGCTGCTGTGATGGCAGTTAAAACTCCTCATGATGTGAGTTTGGAGGAAAAAGGAAAAATGTAAGTTAAGTGTCAAAAATGATGACAATCTCGTATAATGGATGAACAGTAGTGGTTGGAGGGACAAACTGATTCTTACAGTTTGTTGTCGAGTGACGAGATGTGACGTGATGAGATGGAGTCTGAGGTGAAACTGGACAATGGCATGTGCGTCATCCCTTCACAAACACGAGTGACCCAGTGACGGATGTGTGAGCACCACAGGACTTTCCCGTGGTGGATTCCCGTTCTGTGTGCGGGATATTTACCTCGGCACCTCGGTTTGTCGTACCTTTAGGAGGCAAGTCCTGAGGCTGGTCCGTCTCCACGTCAGCCGGCGGGACGTAGGCGGGACAAAGACCCGCCCTGCACTTGACGCAGCCAAGTTCATTCCAGAGCTTTAAACAACATGGAAATTTGACCTTTATTTATTCGAACAGACAGTTTTTATCATCGACTAATCTTGCAGTCTCGATACAGCCAGCGCTGACTGAAGATGAGTTTCTCACCTCACACTCGTACTGTCCGATATCTGCCGCTGTCGCCTCAGTGACAGTCAGAGACAAGATCCCACTGCGAGCATCGTTCACGATGGGGTATTTCTGCTGATCACTCAGCTCTTTGCCATCTTTGAACCATCTGCCAAACAAAAAAACAATTATGCATTTATCACCATCAGTGGTTAAAAATTAAAAAAGTACTTTTTGAAACTCTCATACCTGATGCGTGGTAAAGGCACAGTGAGCGTGGAGCAAACGAACTGGATGTCCTCTCCTTCGATCAGACACGCACTCTCCAGACGACTCACAAACCTCGGTGGAGCTGGACAGAAGCAATAAAACACTCAGTTATCAGATGTTGCAGTAAAGCTAGAAATAGATCAGTAAGGTACAGTAGTAGAGAACAACTACTTCGCTGACTGATTTCCAGCACTGCCAGAGTGGGACAAATGCGACAATCTGTGATGAGATGTTGGTCAAACTCACCCTGCACCACCACCTTGGACAGCGTGCCGGCGCTCCCCATGGAGCTGGTGGCGTAGCACGCATACTGTCCACTGTCCTCTGCGGTCAGGCTGTCCAAGATGAGGCTGCAGGTGCCCGAGCGGTCCGCTGTGATGATGTGCCGCGGGTCGTCCTCCAGGGGAAGTCCATCTGGGGAACCGAAAAAGACGCCCAGCAAAAATGTAGTGCGACTTACTCAACAAACACAAGCGTTCAGCACATTTTATTGGATAATTCAAACCTTTGAGCCAGCTGATTGCAGGTTTTGGAGATCCGGACACTTTGCAGGTCAGTTTAATAGTCTGACCTGTCGTTGTTTGGCAGTCAGACAACTGCAACTCAAACATTGGAGGACCTGTGTTTCGGGACAAACCCATATGAAAATATTAACCTTTATCATTCAGTTCAAACACAAACGTTTGTGTTGATGTTCTTTTCCTTTCCTGTCAGTATTTAATAGTAGAAGCGAAAAACCTCTTACAGTTTGTGGCCAGGCTGGAACGTTGCTGCAGCTCCTTCAGATCTTTGAGCCAGGACAGTTTAACCAGCGCAGAGTGACCCTGCAGGGTGTAGCGCCGCATGGAGCCCCTGTGCTCATGACACAGCACCCATGACTTCTCATCTCCTCCCAAACCCTCTTTTATTTCCACATCATTCAGCTGGATTAAAGGAGGGAGAAAGCGGAGCAGTGAAGGGAAGATTGGGCTGAAGATCTGGGACAGTTTACAGTTAAACTTCTCCTCCTGCAGGACATAAAAATGAGGAAGGAGCAGAAGAATGACTCTCACCTTCATCTTGTTCTTGAAGGTGTAGGTGTCCTGGATCATGCCGGTGTCTTTCTTCAGCTTGCACAGCACGATGCACTCCTTGAAGAGAAACACTTGTCTCTGATGCCCCCTAGAGGCCGTTTTAACCTCCGGCGATTCCTCCCACACAGTGAAGACTCCCTTGAGTTAAAATAAAACAGAGAAAAAAAGTAAAGACAAACTGCACACACATTGAACATTCAGCTGATTTTCTCCTGTTTGTATGAAATTTTCAATCATCAGAATGTTAAATCACGGCGGCCCTCTCTGCTCACCTGGCGCACAGGTTCACCCAGAGCGGTGAGAGGAGCCGGGTAGTTCTCGATGAGGGACACCTGGTGCAGGTTCTCTGACCTCCAGGGCAGACAGGACACCACGGAGAAAGCGTCCTCCAACATGTAGCAGCTTTGTCCACTCTTTGCTTTGTTCTTGATCATCTCCTGCAAATTGGATTTTTATTAAACGCCAGAAGAGCGAAGTCACTAAAACATGACAGAAATTGATCACTTTGTGTGTTTGAAAGATCCCAGGTATCACTTTGGAGTAACGTTGTTTTGCTGACCTTCAGTAAAGCCTGGTATGTTTGAATCCTTTCAGCCGGTTGCTGAAGGAAAGTGAGAACGTCCATAGTGGGAGCATCACTCTTACTGGGTTCAGTAGACTCCTGGAAAGTGGAACAAAATCCAAATCAATGATCGTTTACTTTTTCTATCAGTCCACAACTTGTTTTCCTCTGGGCTCATTTTTAAAAACTCCATTTTAAAACGCTTCCTACTTTGAGGTACTGCTGCACAGCCTTGTCAGTGACGCAGGCCTCTGCTTGTGCTTGGCCCACCATGTAGAGAAGGTACTTCTCAAAGCCTTCAGTGTGTTTGATCAAGTGCATGGCCACGTCGTCGTCCGTCGCACACTCCTTGAGACCAGGGAGGATGCCGCTGAGAACCAATGAAGTCACGCAGCGTTAAAACACCCCAATAAAACCCAAAAACTTCTCTCAGGAGGTACAAACTTTTTGAGTTAAATGATGATGTTTTCTGGTCACACTTTCCCATGTAAAAGCACACAGCTTATAATTGATTTGATATAATATCTTACACTATTGTTAAATTGTGATTATAAACAGAGTATGAAACGTTTGTTATGTGTGTGAATATTACCGCTCATGTAAGTTCACAATGTCCTTGATGTTCCTGAAGATGATTTCTTTCTGGTTGAGGATGTTAATCGGGACAAGGCGGCTTGATTCCAGAACGTTCAGCTGGTTGGAGATGAAGGTCTTCATTTCTTTTACAAACTCTTCCTCTCCAGCAATCAGGCCTTGGACCAGTTGACTAAACATAAGAAAAGTATCACTCAGGTGAGTTAAAATAAAGCATGAACTGGTTTATGGTTCAGGCTAAAGATCCATCATTCGATGCAACAGGAGGATAATCATCAGTTATGTTACTGAAAAGATAAATCAATGAGATTTTCATGAAATTACAGAGAGAACAGCAGGTGCAGTCCCGTTATTTTCCTAAAACACAAATATCTGTATATTAAATATAACACTTAATCACAGAAAAGCCCAATCAGTAAAAAACTAACCTTAAAGATCTTCTGTATTCTTCTCCTGTCGACCCGATTCCATCCAGATCTTCTTGAGGAGCTCTCAGTTGTGTGAATGTTTCCTGTTGGACACAATCAACGAACAAATTCAGTATGAAAGGCAAGAATCGCCATCTGAATTCAAATGTTGCATGTTCAAATACCTTTCTCTTCTTCTCCAGGTAAGCGGGGCACAGCCACCCCTGACGCGCCGGGGTGGTCTTGGTGGGCTTGGTCCTCACCAACCATCTGTCAGGATGAACCGAGTCCAGGACCTCCACAAACTGTCCCTCCTTCAGGATCAGACTGTCCTTATCGCCACTGTTTGGACTGCAGTCAGCTCGAGCCACGAACATCTCGAATGTCTGAGGACAGACAAAAATTCATAACAAACAATCCAATGGAGCTTTTAGATGAATAAAAACTATTCCCATGAACAAACATAAAAGCACCTCTTGTCTGTCCTCCTCTCCCTCTGACTCTGATCCAGACACGGTGCTCGTTAGGGGGGTGTGGGCGCGGTGGTGCTTCGGAGAAGGTGTCCTCAGTTTAGCATCATGAGCCCCTTTGCGTTAAAGTGCCACATGGTTTTATTATTGAAAAACATCTGGTAGTTACAGTAAATACAGGGTTTAAAAAACTAAATTTAAATGAGAAAAATAATATCTCTGACCTTTGACCTTCAGCAGTTTCTTAGGGGGTTGCGGAGCAGCCGTCTCCTTGTCCTCCTTCGCAGCAACGTGTTCTGCTGGTCTCGGCACCTCCCTGCGAAACCGTGTTGCAATAAATTTCTTGATCGTGTTGAAAGAACAATTCGGGCTGGAAAAAAAAACTGCATTTGGAGAGTTAAAGCAAAACTGACTCCATGTTGTCTGACCTCGGTAAGACTGGACTCATTTCAATTGGCTCCATCATGTCTGGAGCGGTGTCATAATCAGAGGGGCTGGACACTGTAGGGAGAAGAGGTACAGAATGAAAATTATCTGGAGTGAATTCAGCCCTTCCGTTTTTACTTTACAGAAACTCACTGGAGCTGGCGATGAGCGAGGAGCGTCTTCTGTCCTCGGGACTGATCTGAGCGTCCTGCTCTGTCAACGTGTAAGCCTCCCACAGGGAGATACTCTCGCTCTCCACGTAGTTTGCAGCATCGCCAACTGAAGCCTGGTTCTCGCTCAGACCCTCAGGCTTTGGCGGGGCAAGCTGTAGCGGTGTGATGGCCGCGAGCGGCGGGTGGACAGGCTTGGCTGCTTGAGGAGCAGGCGGAAGACTCTGGACCACCGTGATGTTTCCGTTGTAGGAGGTCACACCAAACTTATTCGTCACCTCGCAGGTGTAAATTCCACTGTCTATGTTCACCACGTTCTTGATCACCAGCGTGCACTCTCCGTTATCCGCAGCCTTGAGTCGGCACCTCTGGTCCGGGATGATCTGTTGGCCATTTTTCAGCCAGCGCACCTCGGTGGGTTTCCCATCCATGACACACACAAGAGTGAGTGTGCCGTGAAGCTCCACGCTCTGGTTCTTAAACACTTCTTTAAAGACGGGCCGCATGTCTTTGCGGGTCTTGTAGCCCTTGAAGGCAGCCTGGATCTTGACGGCTGCTTCCTGCAGTTGCGGCTCATCATCAAAGTTGATGTCGATCTCTGGTGGTGCTTCTCTGGAAGGCTGCGTGTCCTGAAGGAAAGGCTGTTTTTTGGGTTCTTTCACCGGCTGGACACCGTTGTGGTCGACTGGTAGCTCAGACAGAGCCTCCGAGAAAGTGTCGTCTTCAGAGATATAGACGAGAGGGATGTCCTTGGCCATTTTTGGTGTTTGTTCTTCCTCTCGCCTTCTCATTGGCTCTACTGCCAGCTTTATTTCCTGATTGGCTTCAGGGTCTTTTCTCATAGGTTTAACAGTCTGTTTAATCGGCAGTTTAGCTTCCTTCCCTGCTTCTCTCGCAGGCTGCTTGATCTTCTCAGCGATGTTTTTGTCCACTGTTACTGACTGGATCCTGTCAGTCACCTGTTTCTCATCCTCCTCTTTTATCTGTGGCTTCACTTCCTGGTTCACCGACTCTTCTTCAGGCGGTTTAATCACAATCCTTATGGGCAGTTGTTCGTCTTGATCTGTCTCGGAGTCTCTCGACATTTGTCTTCCCATTCCCACCTTTGCTTTGGATCTTGCCCTTGTGGGAGGCTTTGGAGGAACAAACTCAGTTTGCTGTTTCACAGAGATCCCTGGTTGCTCCACAGGTCGTTTCTCAACCTGAGCAAGTGAAGGCAATTGTGCAGGGGGATTTTTCTCTCTCTCTGTGTCTGAGGACAGTTGCTGACTTACAGGATCTCTCTGTTTCTGGTCACCTTCAGAATCAGTCACGGTTGTCCGTAACACCTGAGGAATAATCCCCTCGTTTTCTTTTGGGGTGACTGGACGCGTTGCCTCTGTTGCCTTTCCTTTGGATCTCATTGGTGGTTTCAAAGACTCCTCTACTTCCCCTTCACTTTCTGTTAATCTCACATCTGCTTTGGTTGTTTCTTTCCTTGTTCTTTCTGCAGGTTTCACGTGTCGTTTTTCATCCTCCTTGTTCTCTCGAGGTTCTAAAGCTGGACTTTCAACTTTCTGCTCGGCCTCACCTACTCTCTCTGAAGCTTGTCGCTGTGGTTTCAAACTCTGATCAGTTTCCTTTGCTCTTTCTCGCTGAGGCTCAGCTGCAGAGCCCCCCAAAGCTCTCTCAGACTGGACCCCTTTTTGGTCGACTTTACTTGGCTCCTCCACTTTGACCGCTGGTTTTCTTGTCTCCAGTAAAACACCATTTTCTTTTTCCGAAGGCTTTGCAATTGCTTCAACTTTCTTATCAATTCTAAATTCAGCTTCATTCAGTCTTGCTGGTTTGTCTGCTTTCTTGGACACTTCAATTTCTTTGTGTTCAGTAATTTCTTTTTGTACTTTCTGTGGAACATCTTTGCCTACAGATCCTGCAGGCTGGATGTGCTTCTGTGCTTCATGATTGTTTTTAAGCAATGATGCCTTTATATCTAAGACTGCCTCCACGTCACTGTCTGACATCGCAATAGATGCTTTTCTTGTCCTCTTCTTAGGCTCAGGAGGAGCTGGTTTGGTTTCTGGGACTACGGCCTTCTCGTTGTCTGGAAGTGGTTTGGAAACGGCACCTTTAGCCCGTGGGGTTACTGTTGAAGGTTCCACCTCGTTCAGAGTTGGTGTTTGTGCTAAACAAGAAGAGAAGAAATTAATGAACATGAGAGAAGATATTTTCCTTTAACCGTTCTGTATATAGCAGTAGATACCTTTGACTTGCACAGGTGCAGTGATCTCTGTACTTTGTGGTCTTTGTACTTTCTGTGAAACATCTTTGCCCACAGATCCCGCAGGCGGGAGGGGCTTTTGTGCTTCATTATTCTCTTTAGGCAAAGATGCCTTTATATCCAAGAACGTCTCCACGTCACTGTCTGACATCGCAATAGATGCTTTTCTTGTCCTCTTCTTGGGCTCAGGAGGAGCTGGTTTGGTTTCTGGGACTACAGGCTTCTCATTGTCAGGGGTCAAATTTGGTTTGGAAACAGCAACTTTAGACCGTGGCGTTACAGTTAGAGGCTCCGCATCGGTCACAGTTGGTTTTGCAGCTAAATAAGAAGAGGAAAAATTAATGAGCATGAGTGAAGGCATTATTTTTGTGTAACCAATCCTGAATCAAGCCATAAATACCTTTGACTTGCATAGGTGCAGTGATCTCTGTACTTTGTGGTCTTTGTGCTTTCTGTGAAACATCTTTGACCACAGATCCTGCAGGTGGGAGGGGCTTTTGTGCTTCATTGTTCACTTTAGGCAAAGATGCCTTCACATCTAAGACTGTCTCGACATCACTGTCTGACATCGCAATAGATGCTTTTCTTGTCCTCTTCTTGGGCTCAGGAGGAGCTGGTTTCGTTTCTGGGACTACGGCTTTCTCTTCTGGGGTAGAAGGTGGTTTGGAAACGGCACCTTTAGCCCGTGGTGTTACCGTTACAGGCTCTGCATCTTTAACAGTTGGTTTTGGTGCTAAAGAGGAAGAGGAGAAGTTAATGAGCAGGAGTGAAGTCATTGTTTTCCTGTAACTATCCTGCATCTAGCTGTAGATACCTTTGACTTGCATGGTTGCAGAGGTCTCTGTGCTTCCCGCATGGCAAGAGTAGCTGCCGCTGTCCTCAGGCGTGACGTCCTTGATGCTGAGCTGAAGGACGCTGCCTACCTGCTTCATCTCGTGCTTTCCGCTGGCTCTCAGTGGCACCCCATTCTTCTTCCACTGAACAGACACTCCAGCTTTGGACAGTTCACAGCACATGGAGGCGATGGCGCCTGCCTCAGCCTCCGTATGTCCTAATTCCTTGACAAAGAACGGAGCGATTTCTAGGCAGAGTAGGAAAAGAACACACCAGAAAATAAAGTTGGAAAAGAACCTAAAGACGAATTTTAAATGCATTTTTTATAATTTGGTTTTGGCTATAAAAAGTGGTTTCTACAAGAGATAATACATTTTTTTCCCAGTTCATTCACAAATTGACATCCCGAGCATGCATACCACCTTTCACTGTGACAGTTGCAGTGGTTTCAGCACTGCCTGCATGACATGTGTAGCTGCCTCTGTCTTCAGGTTTCAGCTCCTTAATAAGCAGCTGAAGGCAGCAGCCGTCCTGCTTCATCTCGTACTTTGTACTCGCTCTCACTGGCAGCTTGTTCCTCTTCCATTGCGCTGGCACTCCAGGCTTCGACAGCTCGCAGCGCAGGGAGGCTGTGCATCCCTCCTCTGCCTCAACACTTTGCACACCTTCCTTGAAGAACAGTGGGAGCTCTGAGAAAACACAAACATATTCAGGTCTATTCAGTCTAATTTACACATCACTGTGCAGCTTTATGCCTCAGAAGCTTTCAATTTAATGATTAAGGGGTATTTATGACTAGTATTGTACAGAATCTCAAACAAATATATACTTCTCATAGCAACCACGAATTATTACATCCTTCTTCTTCTGAACTTCTTCTGCACTTTTCTAATATATAATTACTTAACAAAATGCTACTCCTGCTCCTAACAGCACATACCTTTAACCGTCACAGCAGCAGTGGTCTGTGCACTTCCAGCGTGACACGAGTAGCTGCCGCTGTCCTCTGGTTTGAGGTCCTGCATGCGGAGCTGCAAGATGCAGCCATCCTGCTTCATGTCATGCTTCTTGCTGGCTCTCAGCGGCAGCCTGTTTTTCTTCCACTGCACCGTCACCCCGGGTCTGGAAAGCTCACAGAGTAGAGACGTCACGCCTCCTTCTTCAACTTCCACATTTTGTAATTCCTTCTTGAAGAACGGTGGGAGCTCTGCAAAACATTACCAAAAAGAGAAGGTGAAGATTTTCATGATGTAAATCAGTGCTCAAGCTATTAACAGAAACTGGTAAATAAAACAACTGTAAAGTCTGAATTTTATGTGACTAATTTGTATCAAAGAGCACTGAAATCAGCCATTGTTTGGTTAAAGCACCAACCTTTCACTGACACAGTTGCAGTCGTCTCTGTGGCTCCTGCTTGACATGTGTAGCTGCCACTGTCCTCTAATGTCAAATCCTTGATGTGAAGCTGCAAAACGCATCCATCTTGTTTCATCTCAAACTTTTTGTTCGCTCTCAGCGGCAGTTTGTTTTTCTTCCACTGGACCGACACTCCAGGTTTGGACAGTTCACAGCAAAGTGACACTGTTCCTCCCTCCTCGGCGTCCACACTCACTAAATCTCTCTTGAAGTGAGGCAGGAGCTCTGAAAAAAGTGTGAAAATGCAGACATAATGTGACAGAAACATAAAATGAAAAGCCACCAAAAAAAAAACAAGTAGAGTCTGAATAATACAGTTGTTTTTCCTCACCTTTTACAGTCAGTGTCGCAGTGGACTCTGCAGGACCCGCTTGACAAGTGTAGCTGCCGCTGTCCTCAGGTTTGAGGTCCTTGATGTGGAGCTGGACGATGCAGCCGTCTTGCTTCATCTCAAACTTTCTGTTCGCTCTCAGTGCCGAGCGGTTTTTCCTCCACTGGACTGACACGCCGGGCTTGGACAGCTCGCAGCACAGGGAGGCCGTGCCTCCCTCCTCAGCCTCCACTCCGACCAGGTCCTCCTGGAAGTATGGAGGGAGCTCTGGAGAAAAGCAGGAGGCTCAATGTAAAGATACATTTATCACATTTTCAACCAATGTGCATACTTCAAGGGTGAGGTTAAAACTTTGAGCACACAAAGGAACACATAAGGAAAGAGAAAATACAGGGATGCAAATTGAATCAAACAGTGTTAAAAGGCACTGAAATGATTTGAATACTGATGTGTCTGAGAGACGATATGAAGCTGAGATCATTCAATTATGATTCAAACACCTTTTACTGTCACAGTCGCGGTGGTTTCTGCGTCTCCGGCTTGACACGAGTAGCTGCCTCCGTCTTCAGGCTGGAGGTCCTTTATGTACAGCTGGATGAGGCATCCATCCTGCTTCATCTCGTGCTTCCGACTCGCCCTCAGCGGCAGCTTGTTCTTCCTCCACTGCACTGACAGCTCGGGCTTAGACAGCTCACAGCAGAGGCAGGCTGTGCCTCCCTCCTCGGCAGCCACGTTGCTCAGGTCTGTCTTGAAGAGCGGCGGAGGTTCTGAGTGTATGTGGGACAAGCATAACGATGGAGCTTTAGTACGGTGGAGAAGGCTTGAGCCTCAGCGAGAGGGAGACATACAGTGTCAAGACTTTTCAGCCAAAGTGCAGGACTTCAAAACACAGTGAACACAGCGAAGCGATGCTGAAAAGTCCAGAAAAACATGAGAAGTAATTCAAACACATTTGTGCGTATGATCGGCCTTTGCTCCCCTCAATTATTTAAAGCAGCTATGACCAAAGAACACACCTGTCACCGACAGAGTTGCAGTGGTTTCTGCCATCCCAGCATGACATGAGTAAGTGCCTCCGTCCTCGGGTTTGAGCTCCTTGATACGGAGCTGGAGGAGGCAGCCATCTTGTTTCATTTCATACTTCCTGCCGGCTCTCAGCGGCAGCCTGTTCCTTTTCCATTGCACCGACACACCAGGCTTCGACAGCTCACAGGACAGGGAGGCCGAATCTCCCTCTTCAGCCTCCACACTCTGCAGCTCCTCAGTGAAATGTGGTGGAAGCTCTGGCAAAAAGAAACAGCCGCACAGAGTTTTGGACATTAATTTACGAGGACGAAGAGCTGTCACTGGTGAAGGTAATCAGAATACATTGATTTAAAATATTTTTTTACTAATGTTGACACTGGCAATTAGACTCGCATATTGCTTCGATATTCATCCTTTCCAGAGTGTCAAGATCACTCAGTTTGAATTGCACCTCTTGTTCAAAGACCAAAAGGTGATTCAGGTGAATGCACCATGGATACATAACAAACCTTTGACCGTGACAGTCGCACTGGTCTCTGCAGAGCCGACGTGACAGGAGTAGCTGCCACTGTCCTCCAGTGTGAGCTCTGTGACGTGGAGCTGGAGGCTGCAGCCTTCCTGCTGCATATTGTACTTGCTGCCAGCTCTCAGCGGTGTCCTGCTCTTCTTCCACTGCACCGAGACGCCTGGCTTGGACGCCTCACAGCACAGCGACGCCGTGTCTCCCTCGTCGGCTTTCACATTCTGTAATTGTTTCTTGAAGAAAGGAGGAAGCTCTGGCGAAGATAGGATGGCCAGAGAAACAAACACATAAACAATCCTTGGAAATCATCACTGAAATGTTGCTGACATTGTTTTTCCACTCAGCATACCTTTCACCACAACTCTTGCTGTGGTTTCTGTACTGTCTGCATGACATGTGTAGCTGCCGCTGTCTTCGGGGATGAGTTCGTTGATGTGAAGCTTGAGCAGGCAGCCATCTTGCTTCATCTCGTACTTCCTGCTGGCTCTCAGAGGGAGTCGGTTCTTCTTCCATTGCACTTCGACGCCGGGTCGGGACAGCTCACAGAGCAGAGAGGCCGAACCTCCTTCCTCGGCCTCCACGCTTCTCAATTCTTTCTTGAAGAAAGGAGGGAGCTCTGAGGAAAAGGTGAGAGGGACAACATCATTTAGGCTTTAGCATTCAATCAACTATTGTCATTTCTATATCCAGCCTCAGATACCTTTCACAGTCACGGTTGCAGTCGTCTCTGCACTTCCTGCTTGGCAGGAGTAGCTGCCACTGTCCTCAGGTTTGAGGTCTCTGATGCGGAGTTGGAGCAGGCAGCCTTCCTGCTTCATCTCGTGCTTCCTGCTGGCTCTGAGCAGCTGCCTGTTCTTCTTCCACTGAACTGGGACACTGAGCTTCGACAGCTCACAGTACAAAGTGGCCGAACCTCCTTCTTCAGCCTCCACACTCTGCAACTCCTCCAGGAAGAACGGAGGAAGCTCTGGGAAAGGTCGGGAAAAGTACCATTAATTTAGACATATTTGCTATGGAATGAAAATATTCAATTGAAACTGAGACCAATCAAATTTCTCTTCTGTGTTATCAGGAACTCCTTTTATTAATCACCAGTCACGTTGAGTTTGGCACTGCTTTGCACGTCTCCTGTGTCGCAGGTGTAGGTGCCAGTGTCCAGCGGGTCCACATCATGGATGAGCAGCAGGTTGACTTTTCCCTCTTTACGTATCTCATATTTATTGCCATTTTGTAGGGGAACATGATTACGTCTCCAGGTAACCACGGTGGTGTAGTCAGAGATGGTGCAACGCAAGGTCGCTGTCTCCCCCTCCGTGGCGACAGCATCTTTGGGTTTATCCTCAAATAAGACTGAGAAATCAGGCAAAACTTCACTTTTAGGTGTCTGAAACAGGGTGAATTCGCTCATCTGTGCATGATCCAGCTTCCTTCACGTTTCTGCTCACCTTTGGGTTTGGGGACCACGAGCAAACTTGCCGAGGTCCTTTCCTCTCCCACCACGAACGCCACCGTGCCCGTCTCATCAGGCGTCGTCATGGTGAGCACCAGTCTGTGCTGGCGGCCGACGCAGGTCATCTGGTTCATCTCGTTCTGCTGCAGGGGGCTCGGACCGAGCCACCAGACACCTTCGCTCACGTCCGAATGGCTCAGCTCACAGACAAACACTGCGTCCTCTCCCGCCGTCACCGTGATGTCTTGTAGCCCTCTGACGATCCGAACACGCTCTGTAGGAGAGAAGAGAGGAAACAGGAGAGTTTTTCGAGATGTGAATAGAGTATCATCAGAATTTGTCTTTTATTTAACCGTGAAAAAGTACGTTCACGTACCCTTAACAATGAGCTTGGCAGTGGTCTTCTTGCCTCTGGTGATGCAGCAATACTCCCCTGCATCCTCCAGAAGCAACTTCTTGATCTCCAGAGAGTGAGTGGGGCCTTGTTTCTTCACGATGCAACGTCCTCCCTCGGCCAGAGTCGCGTTGTCCTTCTTCCAGGTGACTGGGACATTGGCGCTGGAAACTTCACAGGACAGCAGCATTGGTTTCCCCTCCATTATCACCTGGTTCTCCAGCTCCTTCTCGAAGAAAACTGAAGCCGCCGCTGGATGAAAAAAGAAAAAGGAGGTTTGTGAAGAGAGATAACGTAACAACCAAATCTCCTATACAGAAAGAAGACACTACACAGCTGAGTGAATAGTGAACCAAGGTTGGTCTGAATGTATTTCAATACAAAATCTCTTGGGAATTAGATTTTTTCAGTCCAGCAAACACAATAAAAGTTCTAAGATAAGCTTTTCGGTACCTCTGACGTTAACTTCAGCTGTCGTCTTCTGTTCACCAAAGACGCAGCTGTACTCGCCCACATCCTCCGGCTGGATGTTTCGGACCGTCATCTCGGCCACGTTCCCCTTCAGAGTCATCTGATACCTGGCTCCGTGGAAGAGCTGGTCCTCCCCCTTCCACCACTGCACGGGGACCCCCGCCCGCGACAGCTCGCAGCGCAGCGACACGCTGCCCCCCTCAGGGGCCTCCTGGTTCTTCAGACCCATTTTGAAAGTGAGTGGAATAGCTGCAGATGTGAGAGATGGAGAGGTCATCCAAACAGGCACAAAAACTGTAGTACTACAAGGAAATACTGCATTTGAATTTAAAAAAGTTGTAGGGTTAAAAAAAATTACATAAAACAAGAAACAATAACATTCAAGTGGTTAATTAGGGTTATAAAAGGTTTGCTGATTTTTGATTATGAATATATTTTAATCTTTCTCCCATTTTAAAATACTTCAATAAATTAGTTACCTCCATACGTCCTCCATTTATACTGTAAATTATTTCTCAATATCCATGAAATTCATTAGGAAAAAAAATGACACAGTAACATGTTAGCCTTAACATTAACATTTCCCTTACGTGTAACTGTGACATTGGCAGAGGTCTTGACATCTCCAAAGATACAACTGTAAAGTCCGCTGTCGTCCACTTGGGCGTTTTTAATAGTAAGCTCCATGACGCTGTTTCGGTTTTTTATTTGATACTTGAAATCGTTCTTCAGCAGCTCGTCGCCTTTCCTCCATTGAACAGTAAGGCCGGGCTTAGACAGCTCGCAGCTCAATGATATGCTGTTCTCTTCCTCTATCTCCTGGTTTCTTAACTTTGTCTTGAATGTGACAGGTGGAGCTGCAAGGTGAGTGACCAAGTGTTAGTTGGTTTTGTTGCCGTTTTTGAGTCACTTTATGTTTTTGTCACCTTACTTGGTAACATCATTTTTACCATTTAACGTTGATAAACTGTTAAAACAAAACGTTCATATCATGCAGTCAAGACAGATTTGATATTTTCTATCTATTCATTCATGTTTTTCTTGTGATTGTTTGTTTTTTACGGCATCTAGTTTTCACCTTTGACAGTGAGCTCAGCAGTGGATTGGCTGTCTTTGGTCTTGCAGGTGTACTTTCCGGCATCGCTCTCCTCCACGTTGTTGATGATGAGCTGGGTGAGACGTCCCTCCAGCTTCATCTCATATTTGTAGCCGGGCTTCAGGACCACCCGGCCTTTCCTCCAGTCCACCGGAGCTCCGGGTTTGGAGAGCTCACAGCAGAAAACTCCGCTGTCACCCTCCTTGATTTCCAAGTTTCCAACTTCTTGTTTGAACGTAATGGGAAGTGCTAGAGAGACAAAAACAGATTTAAAAAAAACAATCTATAATCAGAAAAATACCTCCTGAAATCACTTTTTTCAGACCATGACTTTATTACCTTTTAAATCCATATTGTAGGTTTGATTAAAATACAACATTGAGGCTTTTTAAGTCTGGACAGACAGAGAAATCCCTCCAAATTTCTCCATCCTGTGGTCATACCTCTCACTTTAATATCAGCCGAAGTCACGACAGTCCCAACGGAGCAGCTGTACTCTCCACCATCCAGAAGACTTAAATTTCTGATGAGCAACTCAGCCACTCGGCCCTCCTGCTTCATCTGGTATTTTTCGGCCTCCTTCAGGAGCTGAGCGTCTCTCCTCCACTCCACCGCCACGCCCGACTTGGACAGCTCGCAGCGTAATGTCACGTGACCCTCCTCTACTGCCTCCTGGTTTTTAAGCTTCTGCTTGAAAGTCACTGGGATCGCTGCGGAGGGACCAACATGAAGATTCACTAAATTTTGGAGCTTTGTCTTGTCTTTTTCCTCCCGAGAACGTGTCGTTCATCTCACCAGTAATGATGATGGTTGCAGTGGTTGTTAGGTCTTCACAAACACAGCTGTACGTGCCACTGTCCTCGGGGAGGCTTTTCCTGATGAGGAGCTCCACAGTGGAGCCGCTCTGCTTCAGCTGGTATTTCTCTCCACTGACCACCGCGTTGTCCCCCTTCCTCCACTGCACAGGGACGCCAGGTTTGGACACCTCACAGCTGAGCGTCACCACGTTGCCTTCCTGCACCTGAATATTCTTCATTTCCTGAAGGAATTTGATGGGGCGCTCTGGAGAGAAAAAAACTCGTTTTGAATGGCAACCAAACAACTGAGAATTTGATCTAAAGTAAACAAAAAATAATCATAAATGTCTGTTGTAAGATGTTATTTTAATTGTGGTGTGTTCATTGTGTGTGTCTTGAAGTGGAGACCCTCAGAAAGGTTCATAAAATGCAGATTATTTTTGTCGTGTTTACCATTAACCATGATGGTGGCTGTTGTCCTCTCTTCCCCACAGATACAGCTATAATCTCCAGTGTCCTCCACGCTGAGGTCTGATATCTTCATTTCCACCTGCAGGTCTTTCTTCCTTATCTGGTATTTGTCTCCATTCCTCAGCAGCTCCCCTCGTCTCCTCCACTCCACAGACGGAGCCGGCTTGTTCAGCTCGCAGCGCAGAACGACGCTGTTGCCCTCCATGGCCTCCTGGTTAACCAGGGGCAGCTTGAAACTCGGGGGTAATCCTGTAAGTGGTAGCAATCAAGGTAGGTAGTAAAACCACAGTAAAAGTTAAAGATCTCCCAGATTTAAAATGAGCCCTGTGAGATGGTTTTGTGTGGTTAAGATTGAAACTTTGCTATCATCTAATAACAAAGTGATGATGAATCTTCCCAAAGCAGCATGTGAACTAAGTGAAAACTACAGATTAGACACGGTGACAATAATTTAACACACAAGAAATCAATGAACGTTACACATTATGTTGGTGATATGGAGTCATAAAGAGCGAAACACTCTTCAATCATTCACATCTATCACAGTGGACTTTTTTCTTTGATTATCCACTTTTGATAGATGAAACGATGTCCCGAATTAACTCTTACCGAAGTGTTGAGTTAATCTTCAACCAGCTCAGACCAAAGAACATCAACAAAATGACTTTAGGATCATGTATTCGACACAATAATGTGACTAAGATGAAAGAAAGCTCAATGATGGTACAAGTGCTGCTGGTCCTGCACTGATGGAGGTCACTGGCCTAATTCATACTGTGATCTAAGAATTTCAACCAGCACTTGAGAGATAATGTACAGTACACACAGTGTACTGTGACATTGACTCATGAGTAAGAGAAAAAATGGATGACAAAACTGAAAAAGATGGTTTCTTATACTACAGGACCAGGATGATGGAGCTCACACAGTGGAACGAATGGGCTCTGTTTTGTTTCTAATGACTATTTGGAGGCTGACCTCTTTGATGTCTGCGCTCAGGTGATTCTGTTGAATACACAACATTTCTATTTAACACAAGAAAAATGTACCTCACATAAGGAATCCTCTGTGAAGTACATGATAATCACCAGGTAAAATGAAGTACAACTGCAGTTTTACCTTCGACGGTGAGGTCAGCGGTGGACTGGCTGTCTTTGGTCTTGCAGGTGTATTTCCCAGCGTCGTTCTCCTCCACGTTATTGACGATCAGCTTGGTGACACGTCCGTCCTGTTTCATCTCGTACTTCTCGCCCGGCTTCAGGGTGACTCGGCCTTTCTTCCACTCCACGGGGGCTCCAAGTTTCGAGAGCTCACAGGAGAAAACGCCACTTTCCCCTTCCTTCGCCACCACACGCTGGAGCTCGCGCTTAAACGTGACAGGAAGTGCTATGGAGAGTATTCGCAGAAAAAATGTGTTCGTTTTACTCTCAAAGTTTCTTGGTCTGCCAACATTTTTCTGGGACTTAGAGATCGATTAAAATTCCTATAATTAAACGAACACCTACTTAACTGGGAAAAGACTTAGCTCAGAGATCTGTCAGGTGCTACAATTACATCAATTTGTGACGTTTATGTGTAATAGAGGACTCATAGAGGTGATCAATAGATGGACCAATGTGTGTCAAACAAGGTTCCAGCTCACGTTTCACTTTGATTTCAGCCGTGGTTTTCTCCCCTCCTGTGGTGCAGCTGTATTTCCCTGCATCTTCCGGCTGGACATTGATGACGGTTATCGTCGCCAGCTTCCCTTCGAGGTTCATCTGGTACTTCCCCCGAGAGATCTCCTCCGACAGCAGCTTGCCGTCTTTCTGCCACTGAACTGGGACTCCTCTCTTTGACAGCTCACAGTGTAAGGTCAAGTTGTTCCCTTCTTCTGCCTCCTGGCTCCTCAAGTTTGCTTTAAACTTGGCAGGAACGGCTGTAGGAACAAATATTTTTTACAGAGAAAAGAAAGAAAGAAAAAAGAGAAATCAATAGATTTCTAAAACTGTACAAATAAAACCTCAAAATCGCCAGAGAAATTCTTCACAACCACATGACTCACCAATAACTTTTACGGTGGCCTTTGTCTTCTGCTCTCGACACACACAGGTGTACACACCACTGTCCTCCGGCTCGGCTTCCTTTATGGTCAACTCCAGGAGTGAGTTCCTCTGCTTTATCAGGTACTTCTCATCGCTCTCCAGCCGATCTCCTCCGAGCCTCCACTCCACCGGGACACCGGCTTTAGAAATCTCACAAGACAGCGTGACGTCGTGTCCCTCCTCGACCTGAAGGTTCTTCAGCTTCTGCTTGAAGGTGATCGGTAGAGCTGAAATCCCAAGATAAAGGACAGCAACTAAAGTGAATACAATGTGAATTTTGTCCATATCATTGACTAAAATACAACTAAAGGACTTTACAAATTATTTTTCAGGGTGTGGTGATCAAGTAGAATCAATATGCTTACTTATTTTGTGAAAAATAAAACAGTATTAAGTGGAATAAAGTGCAGAAATGACTGTACCGGTCACTGTCAGAGTGGCAGTGGTCTCTATGCTCCCACAGATGCATGTGTAGATATCGCTGTCCTCCAGGGTCACATCAAAGATCCTCAGCTCAATAAGCATGTCCCTCTGTCGCAGCTGATATTTTTCGCCCCCTCTGATGGGGACGTCGCCGCTTTTCCTCCACTCCACGCTGTGACCAGACTTGGACAGCTCGCAGCGTAATGTTGCCGTGTTGCCCTCCTCGAACTGCACATTTCTCAGTTTCTGCTTGAAGGTGACCGGTAGAGCTGAAGGGGGTCAAGGAAGGCCACAGGCTAGATCAGAAACTCTGCAACTACCGACATTTCTTCTTCTTATGCTGACTTATCACCAAAGCTGACAGTCCTTATTCTCACCAGTGACTTTGACAGTGGCTGACGTCATCTGGTCAGCACACACACAGCTGTAGACGCCGCTGTCCTCCGGCACAGGTTTCCAAATCAGAAGCTCCAATGTTGTTTCTCTTTTTCTTATCTGGAACTTGACTCCGTTCCTCAGCGGCTCGTCTTCCCGCCTCCATTCGACTGGAACTCCGGGCTTGGAAATTTCACACCGCAGAATGACGCTGCTGCCCTCCTCTGCCTGCATGTTCTTCAACTTTTGTATGAATGTGATCGGAATAGCTGGAAAACAAAGAGGGAAATCACACAATGATTCAATGAAAACTCCTGTTAGTTTGAAGAAGAAGTGAAAATAACTTGTGAATAGAAAACAGCAGAAAAATGTTTGAATTTAAATACAAGACCATTGGTATTTAGAAACGAAAATATCAGTACTGATCAAAAAACATCACAAATGGAAAGTTGAGCAGCTGAAATATACAAATACTTGGTTAAAAAAACTTTTCCAGTGATCTTAAGTTGCAAGTGAAGTACTTTTGCAAATGCAATTTGTTCATATGTTTCCTCTATGGCAGTTTTTCTCTCACTCAAAGTGATAAAAAAAACTAACCAGTAGATACAAATTCACATGTAATTATCAGAGCTGTACCGTGAACTTTGAGGCTTGCGGTTGTGCGGTGGTCTCGACACTGGCACGTATAATCCGCCGAGTCTTCAGGCTTCAGGCATTTGATGGTCAGAGAGTTGATCGTCTTCCTCTGCTTCATCAGATACTTGTCTCCGGGCCGGATGCTCTCGAACCCTCTCCTCCAGTGGTACTGGACCCCAGGCAGAGAGTACTCACAGGTGAGGGTGACAGTTTCTCCCTCTCGGGCCTCCATGGCCTTCAGCAACTGTGTGAACTCCGCCGGGATGGCTTGAAAAAGAGAAAACCGCACTGAATAGAAGCTACACACGAGCCTTTTTTAGTTAATCTTCATCATATTACTGAGGAGTAAATCTCTTTAGTGTATCTTGAACTTTTATTTTATGGAAAGCTCTGAGACAGCGGTAACAACAGACATAAGCTTCTCTTCATACCTTTGACCGTAACTACAGCCCTGGTTGAGACGGATCCAGCGCTGCACTCGTACACTCCAGCGTCACTGTTGCTGACTTCCCGAATGGTCAGCCGGGCCTCGCAGCCGGAGCGGGTGGCCGAGTACCGGGAGGAGTTCCACATCAGGCAGCCGTCTTTGTACCACAGGATGTGACACGGCTTGGACGTGACGCAGGACAGCACCAAACCGCCCCCTTCGATGGCCTCGCAGTCCGCCAGGGTTTTGATAATTGTGGGACGTCTCTCTGGAAACATGAAGGAATAGAAACTAATCAATACAAAGTCATTGGTTACAAGCATAATATAAAGTTCACATTAAGATTAAACACTCACCTCTTACTAATAGCGAAGCATAGGACCTTTTGTCCCCTGCTGCAAATGAAATAGTGCCGGTGTCTTTTCGGGCGAGCTGCCTGAACGTGAGGGTGTGGTATCCCCCTGCAATCATCTGGATCTCGTTTAGCTCATTTGTGTAAAGCAGCGTCTCGTCCAGGTACCACTTGACTCCCACGTAGTCGCTGGGACAAATTCGGCACCTGAACGTGACCGTGTCGCCCTCGAGACACTCAACGTCCTCGAGCTCATCCAGGATCAACACCTTCTGGTCTGAGAGGTCAGAAAAGGGAAATCTCAAGAGCTTTATGCTGTGGTTGACGATTAACTGCATCCTCAAAAAGTTGCATATGTGTTTTTTGTATCAGATGTATGTTGTTATGTGTTTCAGCTGTTAATCGAATGTGTTCAATCAACTGAGTTGTTCTTGATGGACCTGAAAGAACCACATTGATGCTCGGCGTTGAACACAATGATCTCACCCTGCACAGTCAGCTGCGCGTGGCTCTTCATGGTACCAACGTCACACGTGTAAATGTCGGTATCGGATTTCTCCAGGCCTGTGATTGTCAGGGACAGCACCACGCCCTTCTGTCTGATGACATACTTCCTGCCAGACCGCAGCTCCACCATGCCCTTCAGCCAGGTCACTCGCTTGGCCGGCCGCCTGGTCTCACACTCCAGGGTCACTTTACTCTTTTCCTCTGCTCGGGTTTCCCTCAGCTCCCTGGCGAACGTGTGCTGCAGTTCTGAAATGAAATTGCGGCGTCCAGCATCAAATATCCCACACAAAACACATTTAAATGGATTTCACATAAAGATTTCCACTGAGTTGAATTATGAGTTTGGCGAGGATAGTTTTAACCTTTCATTTTTCACCACAGTTGCATATTTACCTGCAGGTACTGCAACATGGTCTTTTTAAGTGTGTTTTTTATTCGCAAGATCTCCAAAATTGCTGTTCAAAGAAGAAACCTTCATATTGAATCTACCTCTGATCTCCAGCTTGGCACGAGAGGCGACGCCTTCGGCCTCGCAACAGTACTCTCCGGAGTCTCTGATGGTGGTGTTCTTGATCACTAGCCGCGCCAGATGCTTCTCCACACTCATCTGGAACTTGGGGCTCGGCCTGATCTGATGGCCGTTCTTCAGCCAACGGATGGTGACTTCTGGTTTGGTGATTTCGCAGCTCAGCTCTGCATCCTCGCCAGGCACTGCCTTGACATTCAGCAGCTCCCGAAAGATGTGCACCGGCTTCTCTAAAAGAAGGAAAGATGAATGAGACTCAGTTCTCATTGACTCAAACCGATACTCAGCAACCTAAATGATCAGTTTTGGGTTTTTTTACCTTGAACGAAGAGCATGGTGCGACAACTCAGGTCTTTAATCGTGAAGACGATATCTCCAGCGTCCGTGAGCATGGCGTCTTTGATTGCCAGCTTGTACTTGCGACCATTGTTGATGAGCTGGATTCGGTTGTTGTCAACGATCTCCTGGCCGTTGATTGTCCAGAAAGGAATCTCAGCGAGATCGTGGGAGAGTTGACACTCAAAAATGCAGCCTTCACCCTCCATGATGGAAGTGGTCTTCATGCGGTGCATAATGGAAATGTGTAAGTCTGTCATAAAGAAGATTTTTGATTACACAGGCCCCCAAAAATGAGCGCTAAGCATTATAAACTCTGTGTGGCCTCGTTTGGACACAACACTCCAGGATCAGAGCTCATGTCTTTGTATCGAGTGGTACTGACTGCTCACCGTGCACCGTTACTTTAGCCTTGGTCTGACTGGTGCCCAGGTCACAGGTATAGTGTCCGGCGTCGTCCTTTGTCAGCTCATGGATGATCAAAGCCATGGACTTTCCATACTGCAGCAGTTCGTGTTTATCGTCGGCTGTCAGGACCATGTCGTCTTTCCTCCAAACAGGAGTGATGGTTTCTTTGGAGATTTCGCACTGCAGGCAAACCTGCCCCTGCTCCTCTCCAGCCACATCCTCCAGAGACCTCAGGAAGACCACCGGGTGTTCTGCAGCAGAGAGCGTTCAAACCTTTCACACCATGCAAGAACCTGAATTGCACAGAAACTTGTTGAACTTCCTAAATATGGTACAGCTGACCTTTGACCTTTAAGGTTGTCGTCTGGCTGAGAAGCCCCGCTTTGAAGGTGACTCTGCTCTCTTGCGGTCGAGGTTTTTTGAAGGTGAGGCTGTGCATCGTGCCCATGTGTTGAATCCTGTTCACAGCGTTTGAATAGAGGCGGACGTTGTTGAGGAGCCACTCCACGTTGGCGACCACGTAGTTGAGCTCACATGAGAAAGAAGCCACGCCGTCCTCCTCTATTTCCACTGGCTCGAGGTGTTTGACGAACTTCAACGTTCGCACTTCAAAATAAACAGACCATTCAGTTTGCAGCACAAGTGTCATGAAACGAAACTGATGAAACATGGGCTTGCCCACCTTCCACCTTAACGTGCGATGTGCTCTGTGACCCTCCGGCCATGCAGCGGTACTGCCCTCCATCCATGCTTGTCAAGCCATGAATGGTCAGCTCTGCTCGCTTCCCTTCTCTCCTCATGCGGTACTTGTTGGAGGTCTTCAGAGCGGTGCGACCTTTGAACCATCGCACCACCCTGGGCGATGGGGCGAACTCACAGCTGAGGATCACAGTGCTGTTCTCCTTCGCTTCCACGTTACTCAAATCTTGGACAACCTCCAGCGGTCTTTCTAGAGAGCAAAGACGCACAAGCAAGCTCGATATTTAGACTCTCTGATGACTGTGATTTTGGTTCATATTCAGGGGGTCCGTGAAAGGCACCTTTGACAGTAAGCTGGGCGGTGGAACGACTCTTTCCAGCCACAAACTCAACGGGACCGGACATGGAGCTCTCTGTGGAGACGAGACGGAGGCTGTGGACGGTGCCCTCTCTGTCGATGTCCACTGCAGAACATGGCTCCAGAACGTCCCCGTTCAGAGTCCACCTTGGTGGCCGCCCAGACTTTAGGCTGGTCTCAACCTGGAAGAGCGCCGGCTCTGGCTCCATCACCTCCACGGGTTTCATGCCCCGAACTATTCTGATAGCCTGCTCTGCATGCACAGCAACAATACACATCACCACCGCTGCACAGCTCTCGATTCACAAGGACACGTTACATGTAAAGCAGAAATACCTATTTGTAGATTCCTAATAGAAAAGTGCTTCTCAGCAGCTGCTGTGTAACTTAACCTACGTGGATGTAAATACTTAAACTTTCAGTGACGTGACGACTGTGACACTAAGCATCTCACCCTCCACCAACAGCTGACAAGACGTTTTGTCATCGCCCGCGTCACACGTGTACGTGTCTTCATCCGAGGAGCATACATCATCGATGGTGAGCTGTCTGTAGATATCCTGGCTGATCAGCTGGTATTTCTTGCTGGGCAGAAGCTCCAGTCTGTTCTTGAACCACCGGACCTGGGCGTTCGCCCGCGACACCTGGCACTCGAGCAGACCGCGGTGGCGGTACATGGCGATCTTGACTCGAAGAGGACGGACAATTTGGACTGGGAGCTCTACAGGAAAAAAACACAGACTCTTTTAGTTGTCATTCGACTGTTAGCTGCTTCTTGGCCTGATAGGGACTCAACTGGGCTGAGGTTTGGCTGTGGTGGTCTCACCTGTTACTGTGAGAGTTGCATAGGAGGAGACGCGCTCTGCAGTGAATCTGATCTCTCCTGCATGCTCCGGTCTGACGGACTTGAAGATCAAGGTGTGACTTTTACCTGAAATCAGGTTAAAGACATTATTTCCAAGGAATTTCACAGCCATCTTCAAAGTTTTCTGGAGCTGGTACTTTGAACTGCAAATTATGTTAAAGAATTTCAGCCTTTTTCTATGTCTACAAGAATCATTTTTAAGAAATGTGACTATTTCCTGACAAACGAAACTGAAAGGCTAGATTGTTTCTCTCCCACCTTGATGTCTGATCTTTACACTCTCCCCGGGTCGAATCCGGCAGTCGTCCCTGTACCACCGACCGTCCACGTCCACCTGGTTGACCTCACACAAAAAGTGGACGGGCTGACGCTCCATCGTATCAACATCCTCCAGCTCCTTCACAATGAAGATGTCCCTAGCTGGCAGCAGACAGTCTGGTTAGGACTCTAAACATAGTAAACGCAACAGAACTCAAAAAGACAATTGGCCACTGTTTATTTGATCTCAAGTAAAAGTTGAATCACGCAAAATAAAGAAGATAATTGAGAACACAATCCACCTCTTTTGAAGATTAGTTTAAGTTTTGAAACAACCCAAGCTACTTCAGATAATATTGCAATCTCTTAACTTGCAATATCACAGTAATATGTCACCATTACTTTTACCTCTGACACTGAGCCGGCCTGAGGTCTGAACACCATTGGCCTCAAAACAGAACAAGCCGGCGTCTCCCAGGGCCGCCCGGCTCAGGACCAGGCAGTGTTTCTTGCCGTGCGTGCTGATGCGACAGTTGGGTTTGGATTTAATCCGCAGCCCATCTTTGGTCCACACGCCCTCGATGTAGGCGAGGTTGAGCGTTACGTCGAAGGAGCAGCTCTCACACTCAGACACCTCCACATCCTCCAGACCTTTCACCACCTGCAGGCGGTTCTCTGGCAAACACGCACACACGCAGCATGAAACCTTTAGGAAGACCCACACTCACAACATACTACACACTGAAAAGTGTTGTTGCTTTATGGACAGAAAACTCACTGGCTGCTGCGACTATTCCTCCAGGTCTATTGTCTCCCATGTCTTTGCTCTTTAGCTCAAGATGATTGTAGAAACTTTGCTTGCTTCCTCTGTAAGGCAACAACAATCAGAGGAAAATGTGTATATGTTAGATCATCTCTGTGGTTCATATTATAATAGTGCTACCAATATGTCATTTAGCTCCATCACATGTTGGATAGAAATAATTCTGGAACACATTTACAGACATCTCAAAAACAAAACAAATTCCTCTAAAGCCAATAAAGATACAAACTATCCTCTTCAAAATGGCAACAGGAGTCCATTAGAACGAACGCACATGGTTTCAGTCGATCATGTTGCTGAGCCTCATGGTGGCATGCCGGTCTGCCCCGGTAATGAAGAACGGAGAAATCTTTGTCACTTCACTGGACTGAGGTCAGCACAACCGATATAGACTCAGCTGTGATGCCGCCTCCATCACAGGCTGTGCGTGAGGACTCCATAAAGGAGGAGGGAGGCTGCTTTAAAACAACAAAAAGAAAGCTAAAATTCAAACTGCCAATCACTAAAGTGATTGATTGGACACTCACACTTGGAGACTGTGAAACACTCTGGCTCCGCCCACTATTGTCCGGGTCACGGTGCTTTCTCAGCATGCAGAGCGAGGCGGCAGCTAGCCTCATTAGCTGAAGGGGGAATTTCATGATGCGTCACTCAGTGACACAGTCTCCACAAACTGTTTTGTGGTTTACTGCTTCATATTTTTGGCTACATCTATTTAAAAAGTACAAGAATAATTTACAAAATGAGCAAAAAGGGGAAAAAACAAGTAATAAAAATTTAACTGTTTGAAAACAGACTACCATAGTTTTTGACACTTGCGGGGTTTGATTAATCTCTTTTAAAGAAAACCCTTAAATTTGCTCCAGACCGTGTTCATATCAGATATTTTTGTTATGATATTGTAAAGTAGCAGAGAAAAAGGATTGAAATAATGACCTAAAAAATGAACACAGCTGTAGAGATGCACCTACCTTTAACTTAAAAAGGCCCTTTCTCAAAACAATACATCCCTGTGCCCAACTTGTGTTGCAGCAGTTACAAAAAACCCAAACCTCTTCACCTGGGGAAAAAAACAGAAAGAGCTGGACGAGGTTTCCACCTTGGCAGCCGATCTGTCCAAGTCTTATCTTGTTTCCCACAAAGCCTTTAAGATTATCAACAAATGTTCAGCCAAAGAAAAGCATGTCCAGGTTTGATAGCTGCATCCCGTCCCCAACACTGACAGTCTGTGGTGCTTTCTCTTTTTTTTTCCTTTCTGTGATGGAGCTTGTTGTTGAACAGCTGACATATCTCTCCCCACATACTGGCCTCCAAAATAGCCTTCTGTCAGTACTAGGGGCAAAGATAGCTTTGGCTCTAATGGCGTGAGGCAACTCGTGTTCAGCATCAATGGAATCATCTAAAACAATCAAAATGTATACAACAGGCTTAGTGCGTGTGATGGTTTTCCTGCACTGATTGATTTACCCAAGTGAGTGGCGGCGAAGTTGTCCCAGAGGAATCCCCATGGAGGATGTATGCAATATTTCAGTTTTACATCCACAAAAATAAACTAAAAATGACTGATTCCACACATTAAGAGAGGATCATAAACAATTAAAGGAAATTATAGTTAATCTAAATGCTTTGACATCACTGACCCACATCTGACAGTGTCCTGAACCTCAGGTTAGTGACATCGAACTTGTGGATGCCCACCGCTGCCAGAGCTGGAAGGTCACAAAAGATTAAGCGATATAAGGCTCAAATTTCTCCGGGTCATTGCTAAGTGAGTCCAGACGAAAAGCCTTACAACTGTGTCACACACAGCGACACAGAAATGTGGCTGTTCAAACATTTACTGTGATTCTTTAATGTGGTAAAGTAAGTAAGGAGCGACAAAATCGACATGCATGTCAGCGTTAGGCTTCAGCGGTCCCACATTGGCTCCAAAATGTAATAAAAATATGATTAAAAGTGACCCGATTCCAATGCAATACAAACATTCTTCCCACAGAACGACAGCCTATACGCAGCTGACAAAATCCAGACACTGTCAATTCTGGTCCTTTTTTAAAACACAATTTATGAGCAGTTTAGTTTGAGTGGTTCCCTCGTCCAGACAGTACAAAGCCAGCACCAGCCCTCATTGTGCACACCTCAAGCTTGACAGACAGCCCCATGTGTCACCGAGCACTGTTAAGTCCTGTGAAACTCTATCGACAGGATCGTCTCTGTGCCTGTAACACAAAAAAACAACTTGTCGTCACTGAGAGGAGAGCTGTGACCCACTGACGCAAAACAGGGTCAATTTACACGTCCTCATTCGTCTTTCCATCAAGATTTGATGCATTTTTCGGAAAAATTCAAGACACGGGTACATTTCACTGCGTCTTTGTATTTTTGTGACGGACGTCGAACCAGGAAACTGTTTGTTTTCTTCGTCAATGGTCAACAGATGAAGAATGCATCTTGAAATGTGGACCTTCATGTGTACAGCATCCTACTGATAGAGCACAAGGTTTAAAAATAGGGTAATGCTAAAGGAACCAAGGCAATGTGAGGATGTGCTGAGTGAATTTAGAACTCGACAAAACAGCTGAACGCTCCACCTAAGCCTCTGGGTCCGTGTTTGGACACGCTCCTCCTCCGGTGTTTCACATTACCTCTGAGACTCTCCACACCTGACAGTAGTCAGAAGAAAGCAGCACATGCTGGAGTTCTGGACATGCGTTGCAAAAATGAACAAGTGCCTGATGCACTTTGCCGATTTTCACTGATTATCAGAATGTCGAAAATGGAAAGTTTCTTTCACCGCCTTGTGGAACTCCATCGTGCGTGTGATATTTTTGTCGAAATACTTCCCAATGTGTACTCACAACTATGTATAGTACAGTATAATAACATTAGACGCCCTTCACCTAATCTTGGCATGTTAATTACAATGCGGCCTTTGATCTGATAACTATAGAAATTTCAGTCTCAAGAGATTGAGCTCTGCATTCAGTTTGAATCATATTTCTAATTAGAGAACATTTTTTCTGATGCAGGCATGTGCCCGTCATTGGTTATATAGTAAAAGTAAATATTTCAGTGAATATCAGTCGTCAACACTTTGGACAGTCAATAAAACTTGATGTTATAACAAAATGAAAACACTGGTCATCATCGTGAAAAAACACAATAGCAAAATCTTTTGAGCTCCTATTTTAACAATGCCTATTATCTGTATCATAACACAAACCACTCTTACTATGAAGTCATGAAGTTCCTTGACACTTTGTTCCAAAATATCACATCAAATAAATGTATAGGCTTACAACAGTGAGAAAAGAATGACAAACACGCAATACCATGTAAACAAAATGTGAATGTTTGAGTTATTCATTGTCTGACTGGACTGAACCAAACAAAAGGAGACTTTATTTTTTCCCTTTCTTCTTTGCACTTTTGCCTTTAATTGGTGCCTCCTCTTCCTCTTTTCCTGTGGCAGCTTTCACCCGCTTCTTTCCAAGAGGGGTCTTTGCATACCAGTTCTGGTGAAACACAGCAGATTATCTTATTGTACAGACCATTTAACGCTCAGCTCAATGTAACTAATTCTTTAAATGTAAGTTGTTTGACGTACTTTCAGGGCCTCCTCTTCATCCTGGAACACGGGGTCAATTTTTGCCAAAGGGGCCACAAATTCAGCGGCAGTAATCGGTCGTTTTGCCTGCTGCAGGACTCGACGTTTGGTCACGACGCTCTGGATCACCTTGACCATGTGGCCTGGAGTGTAGCCGTCGGAGATCTTTGCCAGAGAGCTGAGGTCCAAGGCTTTGGTCACCTCACCTCCATGCTTTTTGATCAGATGGTTCCACAAGACTGAAGGCAGATGAAGGGAAGAATTGATTTCTCACAAACTCGATATGAGGGTGACTGACAGATCTGACATTTGTGTGGATATTGTTTTGTTCTTACTGTATCTGGAGCCGTAGTCTGGCCTTGGGATGAGGACGATTTTACTGTACATTTTGCATATAGACTTGATATCGGCACTTAGTGGGTCTTTAGTTGTACCAATGATCAGGACACGATCTTCTCCTTTGATCAGTTTGAGACATTTGGGCAAATCTTTCTTCAACCGCTTTGGGTCCAGCTGTTTCCAGGTAAGACGGTCAGAAGCACAATGTGACAACAAGAAAAACTTGTAAACTGATGTTTGAACTGGGCTTTTATTTTTTGTGGAAGTACCTCTTTTTCTTCTTTGGGAACTTTCTTATAGAACATTTTCTCTGCATCTTCAATCCAGATGACTGAAGGTTGCAGCAGTCTGGCAACCTATGTGGAAATGTCTTCTGACACCTCAGTCTGTATTTTCACACGAAACTAAGATTCTTCTAAACTAAGATCAAGACACAGTTGAGTTGTCCACTAGAAACACGACCAGTCGTACAAATACTCAAGAAGGAGGTTCTTTTCTTCTTGACAGAGTCTTACCTTGAACACCATGTGAAGCATCATGGTGAGCCCACTCTTTCCCGGGTACTTTCCAACTGTGTTCAGAGGCGACAGGTCAAACAGGCTGGCGCCCGTCTCCTGGCAGACCGCATGGACCAGCATCTTCTTACCTACACCTGCTGGGCCTGCCAGCAGGATGGCCTTGATCAGAGGGGCCTTTTCATGGACCACCTGAGAACCTGAGAACACACACACACACACACACACACACACACACACACACACACACACACACACACACACACACACACACACA
>JASSRZ010000055.1:9455640-9476032 GCA_032164315.1 Malacoctenus gilli | reverse complement strand
TTGGGACCATCATGAAAATATAAACTCAAACATAATGTCAGTCATTTCATTCATGGACTTTAGATTGAAATACAACGCGTTTGTTTTGTTTCTTATGGTACAGATTCAAAAACAGAAAGCAACGTCTTTTTCAGCGCAGCAAATATTGACAACAACCCGTGAGGAGCAAAAGGCCACTGAGGTGAACACTGTCCAAGGTAACAACTTGTATTTGCCCAACCAGCAACATATATATCTAACTTTCAGATGACTATAAACATATTGAGTAAGAAAATACTGCAAATAAAACAATACAATTGTGAAGTTATAGAGAATTTCAGTCTGAGCAAATCCTTCAAAATAAAAGCACTAGGAAAACATATCCAGGTCTGCTCTTGATCTTAGTTATTTATTCCCGTTTTCTTAATTTGATTTCTTAGCAGACGAAGGCTTTCGTGCCCCCCACCACCATGGGATGTTCTATACCTGGCCGACTTAGAGGATGGGCTCGGTGTCGTTCCAATTAACTGATGCATCGTTCCACCTGAGAAAAAAGTTGAAAAGCATTTAGGAGGGAAAAAAATTAAAAAATAATCTTTCACAAATTTTTTTACTGGAGCACATCATGAATAAAGTCAAATCTATCAATATCTTGTTGAATGTTTTTAGCAACATTACTGTGCGAGCAGGGTAGGAAAAAAGACAAACTACTGACCTTGTTCTGATGCAGAGATCCAGTGGAGGAATGAGATCAGTGTCGACGTCCTGAGAGCTCGAAGTTAATTCACCGACAGCTGGTAAACAGACAGTTTGTGTCATTTAGACTGACTTCAAAGCAAAATAACTGCTTGACACTCTCGCATCAGTATGAGATAGACAACAACCGTAAGGGCTGACTACAGTAAGTGTTGCAAAGTATAATATCAGAATATTTCAACTGTTAGTAATTATAGCGTTTTAATTGTCTTTTCAGATGCTCAGCACGTCCGAGACCAGATCCACATGGAGAACACGTTTCCCTACAAAGTCTTTTCTTTAATTACTAGTAAAAAAACAAGCAAACATGACCAGATCAAGTGATGCGACCTACACACGGTGAGTCGGATCTCCTCCTGCTGGTTTGCCAGTCCATCATAATAGTAGAGGTCAAACTCCAGACCTTTGTCCTCACTGGTCAAGAGCTCCCTCTGCAGGCCAAAGAGCACACTGAAGTGGCTCTCACTGCACACCACCCAAATGGGGTAACAGGGACTCTTCAGGTGAGCTCCGACCTTAAATAGGAAAAAGAAGAAGGCGACATAAATGCATGAAGGCTTATCCCCATGTTCATATTTATCATTTCTATTAGTTTGTCAGCCGACAATGTCCCTCACCTTACAGATGTTGTAATGTTCAAACAACGACAGCAGGCCGACGTGGCACTGGCTTTTGATCCCTTTGAGCAGAGTCACGTAGCCATTGCCCGAGTCCAGCTCCACGTCATCGTCAAAGACGTTGGAAACCGCCGTGCCGCAGAGCAACAGGTTGACCAGCTCCTGGTGAAGAATTGCACGAAAGGGCCAAAGTTGAGTGAATACTACAGTAAAATCTGATTCCAAATCAGGCATTTGTGTTGACAAAGTATCATTTGAACAGTTTTCTGAGTAGACATGCCTGTCTGATGTCAGAGTGGGTTGCCATTTTTAGCTACAGATCACAGACAGGCAAAAGTAAGTCAAATGACTGCTGGGTACAATAAGGGTGAAAAACATCACTGAAGACAAACTGTGTTTCTCCTGTAAGCTCAGTGTGTAAACAACCTTCACCCTAAATCAGAGATCATCAGGACCTGAAGAAACGTCAGACCTGAGTGCAGTAGCCGTGGGCTCCGATGAGAGTTGTGGTGGACACGTCCATATCTTCTCTTACTCTAATGGGAGAAAAATGAAGACACTGTAATTAATACCGGGCACAAAGCAAATGAGACTGAAGATAATCAACTGAAAAAAAATTTCAACAAACTTTTCAATTGATCGAGACAGAACAGCAGAAATGGTCAGCAGAAGGCAGCCCAGCAGCCCGGTTTCAAACTGTGGACAAGAATGTGAAACTTCAGTTCCATAAAACAGCAGTTTGTCTCAACTGAGAAAAGAACATAGACACTTGGTAGAGCTGAAAGTGACTGACTCACTTGATCGATATGCTGTTCCAGAAGAAACTGCAGATCCTTCATGTTATCAACAGTGAAACATGTTATCTGGAAAAACAAGTGGTACAACATTTAAAACATTTCAAGCTTGAAGTTTCTCGTCAGTAGTCCTTTTTTGTTTCCTATTAATGCCGCCATGGGTGTGTTTACCTTTTCAAGCAATCCCTCAGATTTGCAGGGTCCAGTTGGGATGGAATGACTTTTGCCTGAGTTTCTGTTGGGGGGGGGAAAAAGCATGATGGTTACACAAATCCAGGTCAATGGTCGAAGCTCATATGAAGGTAACATTTTGAACCCCATCAACTCTCATCTGAACAAAACCTTGTTGCACATTTGACCTAAATGTCAAAAAAAGGGGTTTGGTGTTTGGGTGGAAGTCAGGATGTAGGGGATTATGAGTAAGTGGATAACGGGTGTGATCTCACATTGCAATTGTTGCTTGTTTCTCTCCGCCGGCCCTCCAAAGGATTTCAGCCACTGCTAAAATAAGACACCTTCTTCTCGTGGCGTTGGAAGGTTTTAGCCGCCTGAGAACAAAGTGCCATTTGAGTGTAAAGCAGGTCACTTGGGGTGATAATGCTGTTAATACGAAAATGCAGGCCGTTACTCAAAAGTGGCTACAAAGCACTGCTGGACATGACCTAACATCTTGTAGTTCTGATTCCAGTAAATACATACTGGAGGCCTTTGCTGCCACTTTCGGCGTTTTCAAACAGCAGTATCTTCAGAACAAAGGCCTGAACGGATGCCAGCACTCCACAAGGGCCACCCTGGAAAAAGAAATGCACAAGAGAGAGGATGGAACATTGAAACAGAATGCCAACATTCAGTAAATCACATCAAAAGAAATGAGCCTGGTGATTAAATCTAAACAGGATGGCATATTCATGCTGACCTTCTTCTGTACGATTCCGTATCTGAGGTCAAGTGTTTCTGAGAACGTAAAACCTTGACTCCTCCACTCAACACTGAAACAATTAAGACTGGAACCAAGAAGAACCGCTTTTAATTCCTGAGGGGAAACGAAAGCAGAGAACACTGAATAAAAAGCATCACACAGAATCCCCCCCCCCCCAACAGTCCTCAAGAAATACTGCTATAAATCCCCCACCATGGCAGTGTGTTGGTCAATCGGCTGTCCTGCAAAGCTTTGCTCTGCAGGGGACGTCGGCAGAGGCCCTTTGGAGAGTTCTCGCAGAGTATCGTCATCATCAATGTCGTCTGAAGATTGGAGAGAAGTTATGGTTTGGTGACCACAAAAACAAAAGATGAAACCTCTCGTGACAACAAAACTTACCCAACATCATCTCTGCTGCATTCAAATCAGCAGCAGTTGACTTGATCTTCACTCTGAAGGGAAAAAGACACTGTAAAAATACCGAAATACAAAACACTGTTTTTCGTTGGTTTTAAGGAAACAAGTATTACTGACATTGTACTGTTTGTACTGGGTCTCTCCACTGGTGAACTCTGCACTTCTCGTTCCTCTCCTTTACAGTCAGCTGAGCTAACTGGAGTGATGCTGCTTTCGGAGCTTTTTTGATGTAAGCCAGTCAGGAAAAGTCCACGTCGAGACCGCCTGTTTTCCTCCTCTTCTCTGAGCAGCGACTGAGACACTTCAGCCTTTCGACTCTGCCTTTTTCTGTTTGATTCCTTAAAGGGAGAAAAAAAACCTCAAGAAAGGGATAAGAACGTGATGAATATGGTTTCATGAACTTTGAGCATGAGGAGTTCATCACCTGGGGTATTGGTCCGGCCATCATGCCTCGTCTAATGCGATTATTTCTGCTCCTTTGGGTGGTCTCTGGGAAAGAAGTCTGTTTTTCTGGCTCTTTTTGGAGGACGCTCTCATTGTCCTGAGGGGAGGCCATTAATGGCCCGTCGTTAAAGTCACAAGTCCAGTCACCTGTTCGATTGTGAGTGGAAAAACTGCCTCTCTCTGACAAAGAAGTGCAGTTTTCTTCTGTGGCAAATCTGTGGAAAAGAAATCTCACACTCAAAAAGAAAATCACGAAATATTCAAAACACCAACTTATCCAAAACAGATGTTGGGAAATACCTTAATTTGGTGTCTTTGCTAATATTCGAGATTGATGACTTCTCCTCTGCTGGCAAATCAGTCATCTTCTTTGGCATTTGTGCGTTGAAATTCGGATTAATCTGAACAGATGCTGCACTCCGCCGAGACTCACATTCAGTTCTGGTTATCTTGCTTTGCTGAAGTTGCTCCATGCGATGTTTCACGAGGATCTCGAGTAAGGTTTTGAGGGGGGAATTTTGAGCCTGAATGAAAGACAGTGAAAGCAGTGCCAGATCATCTAAGACAAAGCTTCTCCAGTGCAAACTCATTTCATGCTACAAGTGTCTAGTTCCCTTAGCTATTAAACATATGCTCACTTTGGGAGACACTGAAACTTTATATAGGAACTTTGTCTTCAGTGCCAATTTAAAATACACTGAATCCTTTAAATTATGCTGCAAGTCTGTAATCAAGGCTTGACTTTCCAAGGGTGCCAAGTATCTGCCATTTCTTTTCTCATTTCAAACCCCCAAATTGCATACAATTAACTATCTTATTTCCTCACAGTTGACGTTTTCCTACCTTTCTTCTCAGCCATTCCTTTCATATGCAGTCTGAACATCTGACACTGTTTGCTTCTTTTGCAATGCTCCTCACGGTCCCTCGCTCTCTATGTGATTGTGTCAGTTCAAGTGCAGCAACTGGCAGCTTATGAATGAACTTTACCTGAGTTCAAAAACAAACTCTCTTTTAGTTTTCACGGCGGCCAGTGTCCAGCTGCAGGGCTCACCTTGTTCTTTTTGTAGAGCTCGTCCAGACTGAGCATCTGCCTCAGCAGGGATCTGTTGTTGATGCTCGCCTCCGTGCGTGGATGCTCCTCGTCCATGCAGGCCATGGTCCTCTTCAATCCCTACCAACAGGTACACCGTTTACTCTCCGTGACCGGTCAAAGGCTCTGACGTTGAATTTTGTCCACATTGCGAGTGCAACGAGGGTCAACTTTTTTCCATGCAATCTGTTGGTGCAAAATAACAAAGATAGCAACGAATCGCGAAGGCGGGCGCTCTTGACTTGGCTTCAATTAGAAAGAAGCAACCGGAGACACAGAACGTCCAAACGATCAACTGTTTCGAATGGCCGCACGACGTTTGCCGCTGACGAGCTAGCTAGCAGTGTTAGCAGTGCTTACGTGTAAACGTCCCCGTTCACAGCCGAGCCGATAGCTGACTCACCTTCTTGCTTAGGTATTCTCGCACGAGAGAGGAGGACACCTCTTCAATCGATGCCACCATGGTGGGACCGTGTCCCGTTGCGGTGTCCGAGATGATCAACAAGAAGCGGTCCGAGCACTGCAGCTGCGCTGCACCGACGCGGAGGACATGGTTAAAGTTGCTGGGCTTGGTTTACAGGCAGACCAGCCTTTGCTCCTCTAAATAGGGTTCCGGTGAAAAATTGTTAGACTTATAACAAGTCCACCCCTTGCGTATCATTTATTTTTGACGACACGGAGCCGAACAGCCCCGTATTTACGAGCTGGAGGTCGGAAAACCTGCGCTGTTGTGTCCTGCAAGAGTTACCATAGCAACCGCAGTTGCTCCCATCTAAACGCTGTTGATCCCTGTGTGGAAATAATCGAAATTTCGAGATTTTCCGGATCGAAAACTTCGCACAGTAAGTCGATGAAGTTAGAGGAAGGAGTAGTAAAAGAGTCCGTGTGAGCCAGTGTCGTGTATTCGGAAACATGGTGGGTGACAGTGAAAGTTTGTGCTGAGAAAACTTTCAGTGTATTTCAATGTTATGCTAAGTAACAAGTTAAGCTAAGTCTGTCCCTTTCTCAAAGCACCCAAAAGCAAAGCAGTTACAGACAACATACTGCAAATTCTTATGGTGACAGCAAAGACAACCCAATATTTATTTTTTTAATGAATTTTATTAAAACATTTTCTATTTATAATATATGACAAATATTCTTTCTAAGCTACTGTTTTATTTTCACTATCAAATCATAAAATGGTTTTCATGGACGACTGAATGATGACAACTGTAGCAAGAGCAAAAAACACTGAATCAAACAGAGAAAAATGGGTTGGTGCATGAAAAATCAACATTCAGAATTGTTTTTTAGATGCTGCAAAAAAAGATCAGGATGTACACACGAGCTCCCATTATTTATATTTTTTGGCAGTCATTAAAAAGTCTCATTACTGTCACTGAACCCTTCCGTGATAATACAACAGCCCTGAAAGCAGCACCAGGCAAATACTTAAACATAAATTGATAACATGGGAAATGAAACTCAAACCTATTCGAACTGATGATGACAACCTTAGAACACTCACGCAACATGCGAGATGTGTCCCTCATGTCACTGTTAATTAATCTTTTAATTACCATACGAAGACATCGTATTTTTACATTCTTAAACCTCAAGCAAAACATTTGCTAATCATGGACCATAAAGTATGATATTTACAATACTACTAATATTTAAAAAGTTGTTGATATCCCCAAAAAAATTGTTTTCAGCCATGCAGCAAATGTGTTTTTGAAGTTTTTTTTCAACCCCTTTACATCGGAACAAGTTGTTTTTGGCACAAGTATCTTCCTCCATCATAACCAGAAGTGCAGCTTCATATTGTAATACGTAAACAACATCTTAGGCTTTTTTTTTGCTTGTTTTTGTGTATGTTGTTGTGTATCCCTCCCACAGGAATGCCAGCATACTGCTTTTTTCTTCCCTCTATTGTTGACCGTACCACGAGGGATGAAGTGTTACAAAAGGAGTGAGAGACAACAGGGGAATTCTCCAGCACATGGAGGGACATCAGTCATAGGCTGCAAAAAAGAAGACACAAAAGCAGTTATCCACATCTGCTGTTCGTCCTGCGGTCATGAGGAAGAGGAGCATGCGATCCACCTCATGGAGAGGAAATCCAGAGAGAGACGGCTCATGCAGGCATGCAATCACACCAAGGTGGTCTTACTTTCTATTGTGAGGATGCAGGTGCTTGCTGCGGTGCCCCGGCTGTTCACAGCCTTGCACATGTACTCCCCCTCGTCCTCTGGGAAGGTCTCTGGCAGGTAGAGGCAGTACGTCTCCCCTCTCTCTATATACTGATAGTCCTCACAGTCCTGGAGCATCTCGCCCTCAAACCACCAGGTGACCTCCGGCTTTGGCTCGCCTGTGATCTTCACGGTGAAGCGGACCGGCTCCGAATCCACCACCGACTGATTCTTGAGGGGCTTCTTGAACCACGGCGCTCCCGACCTGGCGTGATCCTCCTCGTCCTCATAGGCCGCAGAGCCATTGATGATGCTGCCCTCATCCTCCACGTCGTCCTCCTTCTTCTGTGAACACATGACAGAGTAATAGCAAACTGGTTCTGGGATCCATACAGCCTGATATTTTGTCACACATTTGGAAAAAAAATCTAAAGTAAAGAGGATTTACTTTTTGGAGGGCAGCATCAATCTCTTGCTGCTCGAACTGCATTCTCTGCAGCTTCTGCTCCTCTATCCTCTTCCTCTCCTCTTCCTCTCTGGCTTTGGCCATCTGCTCAAATCGAGCCCGCATGTCCACCTTTTGTTTGAAAGGTGTTTCCTCAGCCTTTACTGGAGTCGTTTCTCTTCCCTCCTCATCCTGAGAACACAAGAATCACAACATGTGATGTGGAAATCCGTTGTCATAAAGTCTACATTTTTTTGTGGTGAATATTGCGTCGCTGGAGTGAACATCCTTGTATTTTGTGTGGGTCATCTCACCTCCTGGAATCGCTCAGCTTCTCTCTCTTTAATCTCATCATCGATGGCCTTCCTCTTTGCTCTCTCCATTTCGATCTTTTTCTGAATCTCTTCCTCTGTAAGCTGCTTGATCTTCTCAAACTTGGACTTGAGGTTTTTGGCTTGAATGGAGCCGGTTCTCTTCAGCTTGGTCAGCTCTTCGTACTCTTTGCTTACAATCTCTGAACTTTCATTTATTTCATCCTGTTTAAGGAGAAAAAAAAAGAACCAGTTGGCCTTAATGGAAGTTTACTAGAAGTTAGGGGTGATAATGAAAGCGCGATCATCAAACACTGACCTCGCCCATTTCTTGTCTGAGTTGTTCGAACTCCTGCTTCTCCTGCTCCAGTTTCTTTTTGCGCTCCTCCGCCTTGCGTCTCCTCTCCGCCTCCTCTTTCTCTTTGAGCAGCTCCTCAAAGTTCATCTCCAGTTTTCTGGGGTGCAGAGCCTCCTGAGACTCAGTCTTCACCATCACACCATCCTCGTCAAACACCTACACCACAGAAGAAGACATGGAGCCACTTAAACAGCCACACGGAAATAGGCAAGTTTCATTTACAATTGTTTTTTTTTCTAATTAGATCAAAGACTCTCTTACTTACCATCCAGCAAATAGTATTAAAACCAACAGACAACGGGATCAGGGTTCACTCATTCATTCAGCTGCATGCATCCAAAAGCCAAACATTGTCTTTGTGCAAAGGAGACGTGTTATCAGACGGTAACAAAAACTTGTTTTTTTTCCTTTTTTTCCATGGGAAATGCACATTTGAAATTGAAAATATCTTACTGTTTCATCTCCATATGCAGACATTTCCTGATCCAGGCCAGGACTCTTAAAGAAATAATTTGGACAGAGACAGCAGTGCAAACGTACCAGATCGAGCCCATTGAAATGAATACATCACCAAGTAATGTGTTCTTAATGCAATCGGAAAAATAGATGGAATCAACACTGTTCTTATGTTAGTTTTCAGTCTTTATAAACTCTAAACGTTGGTTATTGGGGGGGTTGTTTGTTTCTGGCCTTTTAAACTGTTGTCTGAGAGAAACTGATTGGTCGAGACTGAAGCTGGGTGGTGAAGCAGCAGGTCACAAAGTTGAAGCTTAAACCAAACTAAGAGTTCTAACGTGTGAATCATCAGACAGATGCATGCACACTTTGTAATCCGACTTGTCTCCGGGTCATATGGACTCACCATGCTCTTGCGGGCTTCGGCGAAGAGCCTCTTTTCCTCTTCCAGTCTCCTCTTGGCCTCCTCCTCTGCCCTCTTCTGCTCCTCCTCTCTTCTCTGGCGTTCCAGATCCTCGAAGCTGGCACATATCTTCCCGGGTTTACTGCCCTCCAGGTTCAACAAGGCCATCAGTACCTCGTCATCCTCATCTACCAGCTGAACCGGGAAGAAGCACACCACATAACAGGCTTTGATTTCTTTAAGGAAGAAGAGGCTGAATGCAGCTCTTATTTAAATGAAAATACTCGGGCATCTCCAGGGATTCAGGGATTAGTTTTATCTTTCTGAAAGAGTGGCTGTGTGTGCACATAACTCACTCAAAATTAATGTAAAAATGTCTGTTTTCCTGTGCTTGTAAAAGTTGTTTTGCACCGAAATTCTTTTTGCGAGTTCGCTGCAGTCTGTCGTCTTGCATGTTGAAAGTAGCTTATAAGAAGCATTTTAAACTAAACCGACAATATTTCAGCTCTATGACAATAACCAAAGGTGTGCTAAAAGTCTTTGAGTGACTCTGAATGTGGGAAAACACTCACCATGCTCTTTCTCGCCTCAGCAAAAGCTTTCCTCTCCTCCTCCATCCGCCTCTTGGCCTCCTCCTCGGCTTTCTTGCGCACTCCTTCGACTCTTTGTCTCTCCAGCTCCTCAAAGCTCAACCTGAGTTTCCCAGGACGGATCTCCTCCTTGTCCTCCTGAGCTGGATCCACGTTCTCCTCATCTTCATCCTGATAAAAGAGCAAAGGGTCGTTAGCTCACAATGTAACCAATACAGGCATGTTTGTTGTTGTATGGAAGCATTTCAAAGAGTTATGGAAGTTTTGTTCACCATTCCCAGTCTGGCCTCCTCAAAAGCCCGCTTCTCATCCAGCAGGCGCTGCTTGGCCTCCTCCTCAGCCTGCCTTTTCCTCTGCTCCTGCCTGTCCTTCTCCAGCTCCTCAAACGTCATCTTCAGCTTTCCAGGAGTCACCTGTACCTTCTCAGACGGCTTTTCATCTTCGTCCTGATTCCAGTGAATATGTAGACGCAGCAAAGCTTTCAAACTGATCCACAGTCATCGAGGTGAGTCTAAAAAGCCTGACGTGAACAACACGGTGATAGTTGTTTCTCCAGAAGCTTACCTGCTGAACGACCGAGCGCCGCTTTGCTTCCCTAAAAGAGCGTCTGTTTTCGTTGTATTGCTTGAGCTTCTCCTCCTCGGCCTTCTTCTTCAGTTCTTCCTCCCGATTTTTTTCCAAGTCTTCAAAGTTGACCTTGATTTTACCCGGAGGTTTGGAGGGCTTCGCTGGAACGACCCGCACCAGGATTGTGTCATCTCCCTCCTGAGAAGTAGGGTTGGCCCCAATGTCACAAGCATACAATGATGATTAACTACGAAACATCAACCATGCATTTCCCAGAATGCACCTCTTGTGGTGAGTTTTCCACTTTGAAATTGGCTTACTTGTACAGAAATTGTGTCTTCTTTGATGAGTTCATTTTGACTTGAAAGAATTTAAAATGAATCGGTAACAGGTTGCTTTTGCAGTGTAACACACCAAGCGCACCGGGAATTGGTGTGTCTTAGGGACAGTATGTGGTAAGGGGCAAGCCTATTGGCGTAATGTCACCATTTGCAGTAGGTCAGCGTGTGGGTGTCAGTCAAAGATAGCAGGGTCTAATTCAGTCACAAGTAGGGAAGTCTCGGGCTAATTCGGTCTCCTGGAGGTGTGGGAAACAGTTGCCACTCGTGTGCTGTCTACACCTGGCAACTCTGTTCCAGTTGTTTCTAGATCACAGAGTCAGTCGAGCTTCACTTCAGCTCAAGACAATCCTTTTTTCATAACTGCACTTTAAGAAAAGCTACACTGTTAAAGATGGCTTGTGTGCATCGTGGCCACATTTGCAGGAAAGTCTGCCAAATTGAAACTCTAATCGTTGAAAGGATGATATAAAATTCACTATAGCTTCATGAACATTTTTATAAGTTTGCACTCACTGTGCGAGAACAGAACTAGGCCAGAGAAGTGGCAGGTAAGTGCCTTTAATTAGCTCTGTGGCCCAAGAAAACTTACACAACCCTTTCCAAGAACTGCACTGTCTGAGCATAATATCCCGCTTCGTATGATTACGTCTGTGCTGCACGGGCTACAAAGGGTCCCGTCCTTTTTCCACGGAGTAAATTTCCACAAGTCTTGCACGGTCAGTTGCGATGGACGCGACCTATTTACCAGTTCATGGGCTGGTCATGTCAACAATGCTGCTGGTTCCAGACCTATATCCAGACTGGGCCAACTGTTTGGATGCCACTTAAAATAACTCCGCCGAGTGGCAGCTGAGGATTACCTGAATCATTGCTGATAAAACGGCACCGTTGTCACCAGAAAGGCACACCGGGCCAACCAGACATGGTGACCCAGTGAGACTCCGTACGAGGTTTCCACGGCGGGTTCACTGACCTCTACAGCCTTCTGAGCCAGTTCTTTCCTGATTTTGGCCTTTTCGATGTTGTCCTGGGCTTCCCTCTTCTTCCGCTCTCCTTCCATCTTCTTCCTCTCGCCTTCTTGTCTTTGTTTCTCCATTTCCGCAAATTTCCCCTTCACACTTCCTGGGGATTTGAGGGATCCAGAGACAGAGATCTTCAGCTTTCAGCCTCCCTCACACAAGCAGCTGTCCTTCTTTCCTCTCACCCTTTCTCTCCGTGCATGCGTCTCACCTGTGATTTTGGGGACGTAGGATTTCTCTACCTTCGCTGGCTTCACCTCTTCTTCCTCATCACTGGAAGCGAGTAGTTCTTTTATCTGTATCCAATGACATGAACAATATGGTGAGGTTACGGTTTAGCTGGGATCATCTGCTTTGCCACTCAGGAGCCATGCTGGTCCCAGCAAGAACAAGGGCCTAATCCCTGCTATTAGCACGGCCATGTGACCCGCGGGTGGACCGCTGATTGGCCCGCCGTGTTGTTGCACAGACTGGAGACGAGCGTAGGTGTACAGTCTCCGGCCAGCTATGCCATCGTGGCCTCACTCAGGGAGGTTGTTCTGTCTGAGTATCACTGTTAATCCACTCACATAACACCCTATCACTGCAGTTCTCTCACCGCAGTCAATCAGCAAAAGCAGTCTTAGCCTTGAAATTCTTGATCCCTTAGATTTCTTTACACTGTGTCTCATATAGAGACAGTATTTACAATATAACAGCAATATTATCTTGGAAAATGGCATTTTTTTTCCTTCTCTATATCAACACTGAAACTATTCAACAGAAAAGCTGATGTTTAGAACTTTTACAGGGATTTAACAATTTAATCAAAGTCTGAATTGAGTTTCTTTCGTATTGATGTCACTGATTGGCCAAAACATCACAGCGAAGCCAAACGGGTTTCCCAAATACACAATTGCTCAAATCTTGGAAAAATTTGTATTTTATCACTGTTCTTTTTAAATGTGCACCTTTGAAACGATTTCACAAAACCTTGAGCATTATTAGGCTTAAAAGGAGCTTGCTGCTTCGGGTTATCACACACCCACAATATCACTCATTTGGCATCAAGCTGGCTGACTTAAAACAAATGTCTTCTGTTATACCTGTTTGCACCACATGTTTTGTGTTGTCCAGTAACTGAAAGTCTAATTCTGATCATTTTGACAACCCTCTGTGAAAGGGGAGGCCGGAATCTCAAGCTGGTCAACTTAGAATGGAGTCAATGAGCCTATACAGATACAGCAAAGCTACTTACTGGATTACAAATTTGGATAAAGTCCAATAAATTAAATGTGGTGCTTCAATGATTAAACTCTGAATGTTTCAGTGCACCTCGATCATTTAATGCCCGTTAGTGCCTTGAAAACAAAATATTTCAATAACGTGCTAAAATAATATGTTAAATTATGTGGAATAAATTACTACCAGTTAACTGTTTGAAACAGTGTGAATGCTGTGACATTAGAGTGTGCGAAAGGCTGAATCCTCACTCGGAGTGCTGCTCCATCCCCCCGCCTTGCCTCATCATGCCATGCAGAGCGCAGTCGGAGGTTAGTGGGGTTATCAGTCTTTGACCTGCTGCTTCCTTCGGCTCCACTCTCTCTCCTTGATGTACTGCTCCTTCCTCTTCAGCTGCTCCTCCTGGTTCCTCTGCCTGCTGCGCTCCTCTCTGGCCTTCTGCATGGCCTCAAACTTGCCCGACACGTCGCCCTTCTCCTTGTTGTCCTTTGGCACGTAGCTTCTCGCCACTCGCTTTCTGGACCTGAGAAGTTTCTGTGGCGCCACAGACAAAAGAGGACAATGGATGGCATCAGTGGGCGCTGGTTTCCATCAAGGATCTTGAGCTGCTCTTCTTTCTTACCTCTTTTTTAAGTGCCAAATCGGAAATATTAGCGTCTTCATTTGCGTCAGGTTGCGGATCCTCTGGCTTCTTCTTTTCAATGCCGTTCACAGCTTCTAAACTGTCACTTTCCTTCTTTTCGGTGCTGCTGTCTTTGTGCTCCACCCCGTTTACGTGGGTCTTGTCAGTGCTGTTGCTTGTTTTATCATCCACATGGTCGGGTTTGCTCTCTTCCTCAAGTGGCGTTTTCATTCCCTCGCTTCTCTCCTTGTCATCGTGGGCTGACTCTTCCTCCTCTTCCTGGTGTGTCACGTCGTTCTCTTTGCTCTCGGTACAGGTAATGTCCTCTTCATTTTCACAGAAGACGTCTTCCATGTCGTTGGCCATGACGACCGCGACCTGCGCCACCTCAGTCATGCTTGTACCACAGTGACAAGTTGACAAACAGAGTCTTTTGATATCTCACCTGCAAAGCATACAAATCATGTTGTTGTGCATTACTATCAGGTGAGCAATTGCAAAAATTTGAAGCTGAGATGTGTAATCTTGGTCCAACAGTGCACAGTCCTGCATGGCTTTCTGCAGAGCTTCACCATCACACATCCAATGTAAACTTGTTGTGTTTTCGCAAAAAACATTGATAACGTGTAAGACTTTGAACACCCAGAACCAGGAGTGCCTGTTTGTGCACTTTGAAGCAACGAAAAAAATCACTATGCAAGAAAAACTGAAAATTTTGTATTCTGACAAGTGTTTTCACCAATTTGTCAACCAAAGTGACTCAGATTTGACACAATCAAACAATATTCTCAAGATTCAGACAGATATTTCGCTTCATCAAAAGTCTGAATGTTTTCTTCAGTAGTTTCCTATCTGTCTGTACTCCAGCACTCAGTATTTGCTAACTCATTAACATCCTTAAATTAATTTGCAGCGTTTCAGTTCAAAAATATCTGTTTCCCATCTTTGTTAGTTTGGAAAAATACCATTCAGAGTTTATGTTCTCTTCAGTGTGTTGAGAAAGAGTGCAATGGAGGCCTGCAGACCCCTATTTATAACCCCCCTGTGCGTGCGGGGCATGTGATCATTGCTATTTCTGATGAGTGATAGGCGGCTGGACGGAGCTCAATCTGGCACCCACATGCCGCCCCACAGGCCCTTAACAAAATGGCCAGACTGAGAGTTCGACAACTGGATGAAAGAGAGCTGTTTGGATCATTTGTTATCTCACGTTGCCGCTGAGGCTGTGCACCAGTGTCCTCAGATACCTTTTACTGCTCAGGTATGAAGATCATATCACAATGCATTGCTAGAGATTAGAAGCTCGTTCCTTCACTGTGTAGTTTCCGAACAGTCTGACCGCCGGCGGCCTCAGAGGTGTGGCCTTCCAAGAAAATTACATCCTAATAAAATGCTGTTTTTTTCCAATTAGTCTGGCTCAAATTCAAATCCTGTCAATAAAAATCATCGTGTTATTTGAGGAAAAATACTGCGAGTTATTCTGTCATCAAACACTTGTTACTCCTCTGATAATTACTCAATTTTCTGGCTTATAAATCCTGGGTAAAAACTGCAGTAAGATTCAACAGATTGATGGACAGACCTCAACTGGGTTAACTCTTTGTCTTTTTCCAAAAGCATTTTGTGACTGAATTTATATTGTTTTTCTTTACTTCTTTGGATTTTAACTGTTCTTTCGATTCATGTTGACAAATCTGGATAACCTCACTGGTCAATGAAAAAAATATAAAGTCACCTGTGATGAAGAGTTCTCAAATCTGGCTGAAACATGAACAGTCGTTGAGACAATTAAAGTGTAGTCAGTGTAAAGCTTCAGTTTCAGCAGGTGATGTCCTATTTCTGTTCACACCTGGCAGCAGAAATCACCATCGTGCGTCAGAAACAAAGAGACAGAGACACAGTGATGCCTCCTTTTAAGTTTTCTGCAGCAGCTCATTTAATTAACTACAAGTTTGATAACCCGTGTCTGAATTTGACTGGATTTTTTGCAATTTGATTACATTTGAACAAATGCTAAAGGCCCCAAAACAATCAGAAGATTAAAAAGAGGGGGGGGAAACCCTGCACTATAAACAAAGACTTTGACGTGGTGACAGCTGATTAACTTTACTTATTCACAGATTTGTGTCTGGATGCACAGGCCTGGTTTTGATGAAAAGGCCCGATCGAGTGAAGTCATAGTGATTCACCTTTTGAACGACCACTGAAAACATGTAACGTTACCTCGTCAGCGCGCTGTTTTCCTGCGTTGGTTTCAAAGAAATCCTGAGTCGGAATAAAAAAAAAAACACAGCCTGAATAAGTGAACCTGGGAACAAGCGGCACGATCCGTAACGCGACCACTCGCTGCACCAACGCGACTGCTGCTGGCTGCCCGTCCGGGGAGCAGTTTCCATAAAAGTACCGTTACTTTCTACCGGATGCTGCATACCGCGCGCGCTTGCCGCAGGTTCAGCTGTTGCCCCCGCGCGCTCACGTCCGAACGCACGCGCGCGCACACTCTGGACCATCCTGGTAAATTTGAATTCACAGCTGCAAAAACACTAATGAAAATTATTTTTGAAAAAGGGGGCGAAATCCTTCTCAACTTTAAAATAGGAAGAAAAAGTCAATTTAGTTCGGAGTCTCCAAACTGTTTAATTTATTGTATATTTGTTTGACAGTCAGTTAACTCTGGTTCTTTCAGAAAACTTTAATATCAAGCTGGTAAACATGAAAGACAGGCTAGGTTACTGCCTGTTAGTGGGACGAGCTTTCTGCATTCTGGCTGGGTTTTAGTAATAGGAGGTTAATGATGCTCCGATAAAGTCGATGCTGTTTATGATACTGTTTAAAGCTTCTCCACTGTCATATTTATCCTTCTAAAATCTCCAATTTCTGGATTAAATAAACCTCTTTCATTATAAATTCACATCTTTCTGATTCAGTCTGATGGCTGATGTTGTTTACAGTAACTCTGATTTTTATAAAATGGCCCATTGATCAGAATGTGTCCAGCTCGTATGCTTTATAAAAACAGGTCACAGTTTGGAGTGGGTCTGTTCGGCTGGCCTGAATGCAGACAGAGATTGCCATTATCTGGCTGGCCTGCTCCAGGCAGGATTCCTGACTTATCACCTGAGAGGGACGCCGACCTGTCCTTTGTTTGGGCCAGTGTAACCCAGTTATTGCTGCCGTTCAACTATGCAGTGACGGTTATAACCGACTGTATGTCGTCAACGCCAAAGGCTCACAACGTGGTCACATGCGGTCAGAAACTAGTAGTTTGTACATGCAAGACATTTGGAGTCATTTTTTCAATTTTAGCTCTGACGAACTTCTTTATTCAAACTAACATAAGAAAGTGCTTCTCTCACTGTAGATGGATGTAAATAGAAACCTCGCCGCAGACACATTTAGTCCGTCCTAATGGCTCCGTGCACAGCTGCTGACTCACTGACCCAACAGGCAGCAGACTGAAAGTCCTGAAAATCTCAACTCAACTCGTTCCTACATTTTACAAACAATTTTCTAAGGCGGCAAGAAAAAAATGTCAATCATTTCTGTCCCTTCCCAAACAACTATTTTCATGGCTATGCATTGTTCACTTTTACATGGACACGGATCATGCTGAGAGTAAATGTTGAGGTGCAGAGAAGGCTATAAGATTCTACCAATCGCTGCAAAAGTGCAGTTGGAGGTGTCAGTGGTCTGGGAAACCCCCAGTATGAAAGCCAAAGCTCTTACTAATACTGTATTTAGAGGTGAAATGTGAGAGCCGCTCCGTCATTGTGGAAGAAAGGACACGGAAAACAAAGATCAGGCTTTAGAGTCCAGTGGTTTCATGTGTGAAATGAACAATGTAAGAGCCAATAAACACACTTTATCAGTCCAAGGTGACACATATTTGCATGGAAGAGTTAATGGACAAGCAGTGTATCTCTGTGTTTTGGACAATTTTGTTTAGTGTGTTTTCATGTATCATTTCTTTCTTTTTTGTTTGTAATATAATCATGTCAGCGATGCACGTTTTTCAAGAAAACACATAAAGATAAAGAGGGCCCTTTAAGGAAAATATTTGAATTGAATCTTTAAGAGTAAACAGACTGCACTTTTTTGCACAATATTCAAATTTGCAAGAACAAAATACCTTTTAAAAACACGTTTGGATTGGTTGTGTAAAACTGATTAAAAACTGAAGTCGCTGCACAGTAAATAGTGGTTCGCAACTTCGCCTCACAGTGAAATGATCACCTGTTCAAATCCTGTTTGAGCTGTTTGAACACTGAACGTTTGGTTAAAAACTTTGAATGATAAAGAAGTACTTCAGAGTTTCATCCGATCACTTCCAGCTCAGATGAAGCCATCATTTGAGTCTGGGTCCGTTCTTTGCTGTCTTGGGACTCTGCAGACTTTGCTCCCCTCTCACAGAGTCCTGCAGGGCAACGGAGACAACAAGGGGACTGCTTTAAATAGCACCACAGCTGTGGTAACTCCTCAACACTGTACAGACAGCTAACCTGAGTCAGACTGGGCCTTAGCCTCAGCTGCTGCAGCACAACCCTGACCCCCCCACGGATATTCCTGCTATGGTACAGCCCACACCCCCTGCTGAAGGGCCCGTAGACCTGCACAGCAGGTCAGAGCTGTGTCATCTGCTGGTGTACGGACCCACCTGTCCCAACCTCTACTAAAAACACTTTTAACTGAATTCAATAAATATCAGGTCTCATCGACAAAAAAAGCTCCATTCAAAGACTGTAGCCTTTAATGTGAACAGTATCCTTCTCTGTGCTTTTGGGTAATCAAGGTTGGTGGTTGGATCCCCCAACTTGCCCTTTTGATGTGGTAAAGTGTCATTGAGCAAGTCAGTGAACCTTGTATTGCATGAGCGGCTGCCATGGCAGGCCCCTGCTGTGTGTTTGGGTGAGTAGCTTACAGAGCAAAACACTTTAGGACCTGCTGAATGCAGCGCGAAGCACAGCGGAAGATTTTTACCTTTACATCCAATGACGTGCAACTTGAAAATACGCTCCTTGTTAAGTCTTGTATAGACTGGAATAACTGGTTCCTGCCAAATAAACACAAGATGAAGCTCCTTTCTGTCTCGTAGTTTGAGGTAATAAACTAAAGTTCACTTGCAATTTGAATCAAACCCTTCTCCTTTGATGTATGGTTACAACTTGGACTGCATGCAATACTGTCAAAGGAGGCAGCCCTGCAAAATGCATGTATTGAGAAAGCACACAGAAATGCAGTATGCTTGTTACATTTACAGTCTGTTGATTTTGTACTGTCATTGGAGCTCAACTCATCTGCAAGTCACCAAAGTTTAAATTCATCTTGATCTTTTGAAAAGCTTTTAAGTTTGTATTTTTAAACCAGATTCTGTTGGAGACTAATGTGACAATGATTCTATTTGAGCCACTTCTTGTGGTTTGTCTTCATACTTGTATTGAACTTACAGTATGAAAAATTCAAGAAATTGCAAGATTTTTTCTCTGCAATGTTTCTGGAAGTTTCTCTGCAGAACTGCAAAGTAGGAGGTAATGTCATAATTTCCCAGCTGTGCCAGCCGACGGCTCAGCTGTCATTGGAGGGGAAAAAAAGCTGCTCCACCACAGAACAGGTGCTGCCTGGAGGCAGAGCCAGCAAAAGTCTGGCCGAGCAGGTTTGAAGGCACAACGTAAATTTGGTCCTGACAACATGCAAAAAGTAAATATGGAAAAAAAATCAACAATGCATCCAAGCTGATTTGCAATATGTCAGTGGGTCCTAACCTTGGGTTTGGGACCCCCTTTGGAAGACGTGAAAGAACACTGATGGGTCCAAGACTTTACCCACTCAGAGGGCGTCAAAAGTGAAACTGCATATTTCAAATAAACAAAAAGACACAAACGAAAAGTACAGAGAACAAAAAAAAACTGCACAATGTTTTCATTTTTGTTGTTCTTTTGTTTGTTATTGCCAATATGTGTTTCTTCCACTGTAATATTTTGGCAATAAAAAATGGAAATGGATTGAGGGAGCTGCTTGAAAATCATCCAAGACATAAAAAACATCACTGACTGGCAGCAGTTATTAAAGTGCATCAGCTGCAGTGGGTCTGCTTTGTGCTGCATTTTTTTTTATAGGTTTTTCCCAATCAGCTGATATCATACTGGGACTGACGTACTTTTCTTTCTAGAATGTTTAATCATTCTGCACGATGTCTTTGAGATGGGTTCATTTAAGTGTCGTGTTGTTATTGCCACTGGAGTCTGAGTGCGATGAAGCGTCTCTCACTGCCCCCTTGTGAAAGCAGCCTGCCAAATCCCCCTGTGAGTCATGAGAGGATACAGCGTGAAGAGATGAAGAGGCAAACAGATGCACCTTCACACCATGAAGTTGTTTCTCTCCTGCTTGTAAGTCCAAATGGATCACAAAAAAATTATATTGCTAATAACTTCAAGAAAGTGGCAGCGTAATTCCTTCCTTGAACAAATAACTCGTGTATGCTCACGTTGTGACAGTCAACTCACTTCAGTGTGTCAGCACCATTTATCAAGTCACGCAAACTGAATTTGGATCAGATGACTGAACTCTTGACTTCTCTCACGTTTGCAAACTCATGCAAGCATGTGGAATGTGGCGAATGATACTCCAAGAGGAACTAAGCAGGAGCCACACAAGACTGTCAGAGACGCATCCTTTTCAGTGTTTTACTGAATTTTGAATTGGTTGATAAAGTGTCTCTTCAGCTTGGAACATGTTTGTCAGAATGATTCATTATTAAGATTCTTCTTCTTCTTCTTCTTCTTCTTCTTCTTCTTCTTATTATTATTATTATTATTATTATCATTATTATTATTATTATTATTATTATTATTATTATTATTATTATTATTATT
>JASSRZ010000055.1:9417623-9442146 GCA_032164315.1 Malacoctenus gilli | reverse complement strand
ACACACACACACACACACACACACACACACACACACACACACACACACACACACACACACACACACACACAGACCTTGCAGGAGCTCACAACATCTGAGTGGCCAGCTGGTGTTTCAAACTAACAGGATTTATTTAATGCCCAGAGCATGACACTGAGGAAATATTGGGGGGTGGGGGGTGGGGGGAGGGGGGTGTTGAAGAGAAGGAGGGGGCAGAAACTGATTACTGGGATTCAAATCAATAAGCCCAGCCAAGCACAAGCCTGAGGAAATGGGAAGTTCGCTGTGTGCATTTACTGTGGTATGCTGCAGCTGAGGGCTGAGAGCTGACATGGAGACTGCATGTCTTTATATGGCACCAAAGTGCACTTTGTCTCCGCTGACAGAGGAGGAGCGGGGCCAGTGTGACCCACAGTTACTCATCTCAGACGGAGCGAAAACATTTTGTCAGACCCACAAAAAACCCAGCACATCACTCAGCATGCAGGAGCAGGTCAGACACAGCCAAAAATGATCCATCTAACTATATATTTACACAGGAAAACACAGAACCTGGACGTCAGAAGCTCACGTCAGGGAAGGCTGCAGGGCCTGTCTGATTTCTGTATCTGCAGGATCTGAGTTCAAACAGCTTTAACACTGATAGGTATCTGATTGAATTACCACAATATTTACTGCTGGGGATTGCTGCAGAAATCTCACCAAAATAAACAACCATGGAAAATATTGGAAACCACAAAACCTTCAGACAAAAAAAATCATTTATCACAAGCCTCCTTAAAGAAATGGAGCCCAAGAAAAGGTATGGAGACCCTCAATCCCATCTTTGATTTGCACAAAACATCACAGTGAAGCCAAACACTTCCAAAAATATAAACTCAACCACAGCCTTCATAATAGAAACAATCAGAAGTTTCCCAGTTCTGCCATACATTGTCAAAAGTATCTTTTTCCGTGTTTTTTAGGAGAGACAGAGGCCCCCCAACAGGAGGCCAAAACACAGTAAAATTATTGCAAATTAACGCACAATCAATTAGCTCATTTGCAAATCGATGCATTCAGCGGGAAACAACGATGTCATTGTCAGGCAGTTCCAGACATGACAGAAGCCTCCCTGTAAACATCCCCTCTGAGTGCAGGAGCCTCATAGTGATGGAATGAATTATTCCAAAGTACAGCGCGCCTCGTGTTTTATTACAGGAAGTCTGGCTGCGCTGGAAATATGAAATGCTTCCATGAGGAGACTCCGCGAAGAAGTTTCCCGTGTGGAGAAAATCAGCATTTCTGGAGTGGCTGCACTTGTTTCCCTGGTTACTAATCTCCAGGCATCTGGATCTCTGGGGAGCGCGGTGCTCTGCGCAGTGCCCTTACTCCTTGGCCGGTGCAGGGACCCACACAAAGGCGCATTTTGTACGCAACAAAAGGCCAAATGAAACCCCAGCTGGACTGCTCCTGGCGGGGCGAAAATTCCCACATCCTTCTGTGGCGCACAAGGGGAAAATGCTGCGGCAAAAACAAGGTTAACCAGGCCGGGAAAGAAAACTGACGCGCGCCTTCTTTTTTTATCCAACTTTAAATCTTCGGGTTTAAGTTTTTCCTCTCCCCTCCGAATGGTCGATTAATGGATTTTTGGAGAGCAATGTGCAGCCAATTGTTCCCTATCTCATTTCATGTAGAAAACTTCTGCACTTTAAATTAACCAGGCAATAGCTAATTATAAAGTAATTAACATTTAGCGCTCTCCTGGGCGATGTTTTATAATTCTCAGCCACAGAGCAGATGGTTCAGCAGCGCGCTGTCTGCGGGGACCCTTTGTTATTCCCGAGTGCTGCGCATCCCACTTTCATTTGAATATGAATGTGGGCATCGGTCTGCATCCTCAGAGCTGCCATACCAGGACTCAAAGAGTCCAGAAGAGCCGGAAAACTAAGATGGGTTACAACTCCAAAACAAGCGCGGCGGGGAAACATCCCGTCGAGATGCTGGCACGGTCGGGGGCGTCTCTCTCTCACCAGTGGCAAGCGTGCTTTTGCAGGACCACTCCACGGAGGTGACGGGCTTCCAGCAGGACACCCACAGGGACAGGTAGTACTGGTCGTCCGCCGTGACCCAGGCCGGGCTCAGCATGGCACCGACGTCCAGGCAGAGAGCGAGAAAGACGCACACGAGTCCCACCAACTTCAGGGGCGTCAGCGCGGACACCCGGACCTCCTCTGTGCCGCTCACGGATGAAGCCATCGCCGAATCACAGTGAGTCAATTAGTCATCAAAGAAAAAGAAGAAATAACAATGAAAGAATTTTAAAAAATGATCAAAACACGTGCGGTCCGCGTGTCTCATCGGGACACGGATGGAGTAGAAACTTGTGGTTGCTCCCCTTGCTGAGGGGCTGCAGGGTGGGGAGCCTCCGCTCTCTCCGCGTCCTGGGTCCGCTGTGCTGACAGCGCTCCGCCGCTCCACGCTGAAATAGCGCCGAGACGCACCTGCTGGGTCCTAGTGCCTTAAAAGCGTCCGTCCTCCTGCTCCAGCCATTGTTTTCTGGTGCGTGAACCAAAGATGAAGCTCTTATGAACGTTATCACTCCAAATGATGGACAGAGGTTTGATAGGCACCTCCTGTACATCTCTCTTTGTATATTTTATTCACAATTTTGGGTGACAATGCTGGAGCCACCCTCTGCTCAGTCCATCACAGCAAACAGAGTCAACAAATCACAACATACGTTCATGCCCTTTGACAAATTGGAGTCACCAATTGATCTGATGTGTTTAGACTGTCTGAGGAAACAGTGGAAAAACAAGCAAGCTCCATGCAGAAAAGCCCCAAACAGGCGTGGACCCAGGACTCTCCCACTGTAAGGTGGGACCACTGAACCACTACACCACCCTGTGAACTGTGGCTACATCACCTGTCTATTATCACAATGCTTGATATGATGATGGTTTTTTTTACGCACTTCTGTCCTTAACAATACATTTAAGCCTACATTCCTGCACACTCTTGTTCTCACGTGGACATGACAGAAGCTTGTTCTTATTGCTTTCCTAATTGAACTCAGATAATTCTTCGTCCTTTAGGAAGAGTGACTTCATGTTCATTACCACATGCACATGCACATTTACTTGCATGCACACACACACACACGAGCATACACACAAGCATGCACGCACACATTGAGAACAGATGTCAAGCCAATATAAATTTCTATTCAATTGACAGATTTTAAAAGCACTTTGCTGATTTTATTGGATCTGCTACATAAGATGAACTCATCAAATCAACCAGTTACTACTGTTCAAAAAATACTAAATGAGCCAAATAAATCAATGTCACGGGCAACTGACTTTGAAGCTTCTGAAAACACCACATTTGAATGTTCTGTGTGTGCATAAGCAGCCTGTGTGCGTGTTTGTGTTGATATCGTTCCCGTCTCTCTTGATTACAATCTGTAATCATCAGGACCGATGTTGAAAGACTTTGCCGCCAGGAACAGTTGACCTACACTTCCGTGAGACATGAACACACAGGCAGGCACAGAGACACTGAAACACTCATTAGTGTGAAGAAGCAGCAGTTCAAGGTGAAAACAGCTCCGGAACACTTCCACTCCCAAACCCAATACTAACCCTGACCCTGACTCTATCCCTGGCCTAAAAAAAAAAGTAAAACAAAAAGTTAGTTTTTTCCCCCTATTTTGCCATTTAAATTCATTGCTGAGAATTTTCTGCACACACACTTGATCAGACAGGAACCAATATGTCAACACCTGTGCCGAATTGTTTAAATTGATACAATGTTGATTTGAAGTTAAACCTTCTGGGACAGAGTTGAATGTTTCCTGGTTTCAGTCATCAGTCATTAAAAAGAACTGAAGCAAACGAGGAAAGAAGTAAATGAAGTGCTGGACAGTTCCAACTCAGGCAGTAAATACAGTTATTGACATAAAGATACTCTGGTTTATTTTGGGGATTTTACAGATCAGTCATCACAACTATCTGGATACAAAGTAGATTTTGAAATGCTACTACAGTTTTCCTTTCTGATCCAAAGTTGCTGGTCATCAGATGAGGTTCAGACAGGACACATCTGTTTGTCTTCTGAATTGATCTGTGAACATCAAAAGTTTCTGTTTGAAATAATATTTCAAATAATGATGAGCTCTAATAGGATTGGGAGAACCACTGTGTTAAACAGCATGCACAAAATGAATGTAGGGATCAATTTATTTTACCCATTTTGACGTTTTTTCTGCATAAAACTCTCCAGAAACGTTCCACATACGAATGAAACTAATACAGAGAAGCTCGTGACATTAGGATTCTCAGTCATTTCTTGTTTGTTCTGAAATGGAAACAATCACTTTTTAGATCCAAGAGACAACCCAGTAGGATTAATAGCCTAAAAGAGAGCGATTGGTGGAGATTTCATTGCTTTTAAAAGCAAAAACATGTGAGGTCCTGACACGCAAAAACATGTGAAACCATCTTCAACAGATCAGAAATAAGCCTTTCATTGCAGAGAAAAACTGTCTGCAACAAGCGAGCTAACTTTGTAAAACTAGCTTATAGACTTTCTTTAAAAATTGTGAGTTTGTTGAACATTTTCAGATTTTGCTGGTCCGTTACTGTACAAAGGCAATTCTGAAATTTATAGATATCAATTCCCATACAGCACTTTTTAGCTGGCGTATAAATGAGCTCCGATCAAGAGTGGATGAGTGATTTAACTAATCGGATATTTTGTCTTGAGGTTGGATAATTTAGTTGCCATGTTGCCGTAAAAACAACACACTCTGACTGCTTGGTTGCACATGACAGACTTTGTGGAGCATCTGTTGCTGCAAGCCTTTATTAGTCATTTAGGCCAGTACGGTAATGACCTCTGTGCTTATGCTGTGTTCTATGTGGTACATTCAATACCTCACAGGTTTAACACGAGTTGCTGCAGAGGTTTCTGTTCAGGTGGCTTTTGATTGTGTGTGTGATTTTGCACTGCAGATCTGGCAACCCTCGCAACGAAGCTGCGTGTGAACCAAATTATAAACGTTGTAAGGTAAACACTGTGTAACATCAGTGTTTTCGAGGCTGCGTCTTTAATTCGGAGGAGGGGGCAACGCAGGCGACGCAATCTGTGCCGTGCGCATGCGCGAACTACATAGCAACTCTGTGGGGCAACGGAGGGGACGTGGGATCGTTAATGCGCATTTTGGGGGACGAAAAAAAGGTAAGCAGCCGCGATAAAGTTTATGCTTACTGCAACAGACGGTTCAGACATTAGGTAAGACCCTCTGTGTTCATCGGGAGACCCCCCTTGAGACAGTTACGTGGGGCCTCTGACCGTTTAAATCATGTGTTGCTCGTTAAGCCGCATCCAAAGCTGGAGGTGCGCTGATACAACAAATCATCCCCGCCTGTCAATACACGGAGCGCTAACCGAGGCTACCAGCCGCTAACCGCGGCTGTGCCGGGAATTAATGTTATTTTGCCCGCTAGCTAGCGCTGCTAAAGCCCCTCGGTGGTCTGAGCTGAGCTGTGGTCATTGTTTCTGCCGGGGCGGCGACGCTTTGTTAGGGGATGTTTCCGCTGCTGGTCATCTATTTCTGGCAGCAGCGAGCAGGATTCCGGTAACACACACATCCATGTGAAAGAGCCGGACAGCGTCCGCCATTGGTCACCGACAGTTCACCCAGGGATGCCGCAGAGACACATCAAAACCCCGGCCGGCCCGTTGGCGGCTGTTGGTTGGACTAATGCTGTCACTGTTGCATTACTGGGGTACTGAATTTCCTCTAAGAGATATAACGGTTACTATGATTTCACATGACATGATTCCACATATTTGTTTACCAATGGAGAGCAAAAAAAACCCGTCACATTTACTCGAAATGAGAGATAATATCCCTTCACAAGCTCTCACATGTCCCTGGGCTCCTATATGGACTTAAAGGAGTCTCTGTTATTTCGCTAAGGAGGAACCAGAGGAAAGGAGGAAGGGGTGTAGTGGTTGGAGTTGTTGAAAGGGGCGTTTTGTTTTAGTCAATTATCCTGTGACTTGTGTCAGCAGGTTGAAAGCTGTACCTTTATGCTTGTTTGTTTATGCTTTTTCCAGATAATTCACCCCAAACAGACTTGCGGGGATCATGGGGAGCGGTAAGTCTCTGTGTTTTCATGGATTTATCCTCCAGGCTCTTGTGCAGACTTTTAAATATTGTTTTACTGCGGTGTATTTGTCTTGAACATTGGCCTTCTGGTTTGTTTTCTGTTGACTTTAACACGGCAACAATTCCCGTTCTTTCCTCGGGGGGAAGTCCCGCTTTTCCTGCATTTTGTCCATGTTTATTTCCACTTGATGTCTCGTGCTGATCACATCCCTGTAGGTTTGAGTCACGCACCACATTAGTTGTTAATTCGGCAGCACATCAAACATTCCTGGGGCGTGTTGAGGCATTTTGTGTGGCGTTTTCTTTGGAGAGTTCATGTTTATATTCTGGATGTGTGAAACAGAGGGGCGCTCTGTCTCTCAAAGTTCATTCTTCCACTTTCTCTTATGTGGCCCAGGGATGGATGCCCAAATCAAAGGAGCTTTTGTTTTTATGCAGAAATGTGGGCACTGAGCAGCGCTGGGCTGCCTTTGTTTCTCTCCCCACCTCTCTCCCTCTCCCTTTTTTTTCCCCTGCCTCTCACTTTTTCAGCATCTCTCCATCCTTTTTGCCTCCCTTTCAATAAACTCTCTCTTTGCTTAATTCCTCCCCCGTTTTGCTTTCACCCCCATGCTGTTCTGTTTACTGTGACTCGCCGCTTCTTCACTTTTTCCTTCAAATGTTCTTGTCTTTACTTGTTATTTTGATTCATGCATATTTTTTTTTCTCACACTTCTCAAAATCTAACGTCCTTTCGCTTCACTCTGCCCTTGTCTTCACCCCCCCCCTCCTCCACTTGTGCCCTCCCTCTTCTCAGTGTTCCTGCCAGCAGATGCAGCCCACTCGGTGCTGCGGAGGCTGCGCAGGGCAAACTTCCTTCTGGAGGAGATGAAGCAGGGTAACATCCAGCGGGAGTGTCGCGAGGAGATCTGCACCTATGAGGAGGCCCGCGAAGCTTTTGAGAATGAAGAGAAGACGGTGAGGGACTCACTCAAACGGTTCCTCGTCTCCTGAAGGCTATTCACACAGGAGCAGGAAAGTAGATCTGAGCAGAAAAGTAGAACTCATTAAAACACGTTCTACTTGTGGGCACCCACATAAACTACAAAAAATAGATTGGTCTTTTAACAGTAGGCAGTTTTAGGGAGACAAATGTCCTGCATTTCTTTACTTTCGTGACTTTATTGATCCCCTAACTTCTCTGGATTTATTCTACCCTAAGTTGAGCTAAACCACATTGCAGCAGCAGGGAGTTTTGGGGTCTTTCTGAATGGCTCAGTGATCATAACGAGGGTGGGAACAATCACTAGAACCTACAAGAAATCTGGGAATTAAAAGCTCAGAGTCCTCAACAGAAAGAAAATGCAAAATATGTTAACAAGGCTGAGCTGCCTGCATAATTTGACGGCGACTGTTCAAAGCTTTATGCGTGTCAAAAGTAATCCCCACACTTAACTACCTTCAAACTGGTTTACGATCCCTCTCATTTGGCCTCTTTTCTGTATGCATTTTGTAAGTTATGTTACGTTCAATCAAAGGCACAAATAATTTTCCAAAGATGAAGATAACTGGAGACTCTGTACTTACTGAAAACTCCAATATCATTACTGTGTTCCAGCAAAAGTCATCTGGTAAAGAGGTGGCACCTTGTGAGGTGTTTTAGTCCTTGAATAACACATTTTCTATCTTAAAAACACACAATGGAGCAAATCTTCTTTCCCCATTCAGTTGCTTTTCTATCTGTTTAAGTCTTAGTTTGGCTGTCAGGGAAAGGTAAACATGACTGCTATCTGTGGGGTGACATGAGTAACTGAGTAACTCATCACAGCAGCACAAACATGCAGCGTAAAGAGAAAAGACCCCCCCCCCTTAATGTGATATTTTGGAGGGTTTGTGTGTCCAACATTGAAACCCAATGCCAAGAGTAGCAGCTGGTGGAATGTGGGTGTTTTTTCAGGATGTGATTATTATCAGCAGGAAGAACAGCCCGAACGGCAGAAAGGGAGGCACATCGGTAAAACCATTGTGAGAGGCCAGACTGAAGCCACATGGATTTACGTACACAATCATGTGGACTGTTTTCCTTTTTTCTTTCTTTGGAGGTTTGATGCCTTTTGTGTTCCAGAAAGCAGATAAAGTCTTACACAGAATTTGTGCTGACTTCCAGATATAGAAACACACGTTTTTGTTTTCTTATAACCCTCAGAAATGTGATGCAGTTATTTATCATCTGTTATTTTCACAACATGACACGCGTGTCATCTGACTGTCCACAGAGGCGCTTCTGGGAGGAGTACGTACAGGAAAGCAACCCGTCCGGAGGCCTGGAGTCAGTGGTGGGCGGGGTCCACTCTCTCTACTTGATCGTGCCGCTGCTGCTGGTGGTACTCATCATCGCTGCTGTCGCCATCAGCGTGTGGCGCTGTCACTCCCGCAAGCGCTCACAGCGCAGCCCCAGTCTGGGACACTCGCACCACAACCACGTCCTATCGGTGGTCTCTATGGACCAGTGGGGGCGAGATTATCACCCTGGTGACCAATCAGAACTCAGCGTCCACAGCAGCCCCGCTTACCCGGGCTCGGAGCTCACGTCCGGCAGAGGAAGTGCCGGAGACCCGCCGCCGTCTTATGAGGAGGCCGTGGGCCATACAGATGTCCAGATAGAGACAGAGCCGCCTCCTCAGTATGATGACATCATAAACACCAGCTCTACAAGTGTCAACGGTGGACACGGGAAGTGAAAGTTTCTTCGAGACCCCCGCCAAACAAAAAGCTCTAACCCACACTAAGAAGCATCTTATTGTTTGGCAGTGCCACTGCTCTGATATCACCAGCCTTCCCCATTCAACACACACAGACACCAGGAACACCTATTAACTGTACTGTCAGTGGACTAATGCAATCATTGCCAGAGCCAGCGCTGTGAATTTTGCACTAACCTCTCATCATCAAGGTGAAGTGACCGCAGGAAGTAGCAAGTGATTTTGCAAAACCAAAACCAGTCAACACCTCTGCAGCATTCCCCACGTTGCATCGACGCTGTCACACTGTAGCAGAACATGTAAGCCAGCAAGCTCAACAAATTTTTTGCATGTGGCGGGAAGGAAAACAAAAAAAACGATCTTTATCGCCATGTGATGGACAGCTGCTCTAAACGTGTCTGGAAGTTGGACTGATCCTTTAAGGTTAGTGCCAATTTGTTATCAACCTAATGGGGCAATATCAGGACATTTTTTACCTATTTTTTAATGTCTTCAAATGTGAGCACTTTGTTGTTTAAATATAGCATTTAAACTCACTATTTTAGGGTTTCAGAGCACGAGGGTTGCTTAATTTTACTTTACAATGTTTGGAGAAAAAAAAGTAACTTCTAATTTCAGACTTTCTGAATATGCATTAGACCATTTGTGACGACCAGGAAGCTGGAATGCACTGAGAGAAACAGCAGTTCATCTATACCTCTGGTTGTCTCTGTTCTCACCATGATTTTTAATCGCACACTCAACAACATGGTGGTTTGTCAGATGCAGCTCATCAGAGAATAATATTTACCTGGAATGAAAGGTTGATCGACACACACAGCTAACTCGGAGACGGACAATCAACCACACACATCTTTATGTCTGTGGTTCATTTGCAGTCTAATATGTACACATGTGAACCGTAGGTTTACACGGGAGTACACAGATGAATCCAATGGGGTCTAAACGCACTGACGCCTCATAGAAAGGTCTCAGTCCAGAGTCAAACCTGGACCTCTTTCCTGTCAGCTGATGGTGCTAACCACTGCACTGTAGCACCACCCAGCATCACTGCTCAGAAACATGCAAATGTTTTGGTCAAATCTGTGCAAACGCTGTCGTATCAGTGATTTTACCAAGCATTTGGTATTTACAATATGGTCTAATGCAGGTTTAAGTAGTGTTAAGTTGCCAAATGAAAACATTAGTCCAACGTTAGCATACAGTGACTGTTTTTGAGATTAACCATTTAAACAAGGCCGTCGGCTATGAACGGGGGTGCTGTTGTTGTACACGTCTGTCATACTCGCTTGTATCCCGGTAATGCATGTAGCCCGGCCCGGACACATGAAGTTAGAGCCGTCTCTGCACTGTCTTCGTCGGTCAGGGCGGGTGTCACCTGTGGGTCACTGACTTGTGCTCAGAGCCTGCTTTTACTGTGAAACCCTCCCCCCTCGTTTTTCCCGTAAGCAAATGTAACTGCTGGATTTGGCTACAGTCCTGCTCTGTTTCACTGTCACTCGCTGAGGAGCGGCTCGAACGGGAATGTAGGACAGAAAGCAACAGAGACACAGGCTCCGGGAAAAAAAAAGTTCTGTATTTAACTTCGATATGGAAAGAGTCCATGCTTAGCATGTGTAATGCACCTCTATATAAATGTGTACAGTTTTTATGTGTGGAAGTTACAGTGAGAATTTTCTTGGTTTTTTTTCTTACTGGATAGGAATGCAGTGAATGCATCGGTACTAATGTGAGTAAACTACAGTAGGTTGTGAATAAATGAAGGCACTTTGTGTTACAGCCGAAATGAATTGTTAAGAGAAGTAGGACAGTCTGCTCTGATGTCTTCAGCGTCACTCTCGGCAATAACAACATGATTGTCGTCCTTTGCAAAGTGCTCGAATCCACATGCAATTTTGCTGCATATTCTCTAAAAACCAAATATATTGAGTTTTCACTGATGCTGATAAATGTCACGTACTTCCTCTCTTCACCTCACAGATTTTGAGCACTGATGATGATGATTCTACTTTTTTTGCGAGTTGACCTGTGAACCTCAGCACTTGCTATGACACTGAACTGAGCCGTGCTGATAAGGGAAGCCCTTTAGGTTAGGTCAGTTGTACTGTTACTCACAGAGCCCTGTTCTTTCTTCTTTCTTTTTTTACAATGCCTTATCAAGATATTATATAACAATAAATGCAAGGGAACTTGTTATAAATAATTGACTTGTGCAAAAGCTTGAATTAATTTGTAATAAAACATTTAAAACGTGCTTCATGGCATTTTGTTTCCTCATTGCTGCCTTCAGAAGACGGACAAATGACAAACCCATCTGACTCCTGCTGAACTCTCAGTGGCAATGTTGAAACGAGACTGCGGTTGTTGTTTTTTTTTTACTTTTCCAGAAGCATTCCCTGGTAAATACCACTGGAAAAGGTGAACACATAAAAGTGAAGAGCTATGCAACAAACTAAAAGTGAAGCTTCAGAAATGCACTAGAAAAGTTTGATCAGATAAAACATTTTGGAGTTGGGAAAGAAATTTATCAAGAATGAATCCCTAAAACAATTATTCAGGCACTAAGCATTCACAACTCCTCTGAGTGTTGTTGTGTATTGAAAGTGACTCCTTAACCACAAATAAAAGGCCCAACATGATGTAAACAAAGGTGGTGGGGGAGCAGGTTAACCTCATTAACAAGTTGTGATTGTGAAATAAATGTAACGTTTCACACAAGGATATCAAGATCAGATTTATTCACATTGAATAGCAGTAGTGGAAAACATGCAGTCAGTGGCTCAGTTTGTCCTTATTTTCCCTTTTCATTGCTTCATTAAAGACAAGTAGACAGAACAGAACAGTAGAACTCTGTCAGCTTCAAGTAGCACAAGCCACATTTAGCCCAGACACACACACACACATGCATGCACGCGCGCGCACACACACACACACACACACACACACACACACAAAAAGACCACAGCTTGACACCACCACCTGTTAAAAGGGAGCATGTGATCGGTCTGAGATGACTAGAAAGCAGGTCACCTATTAAGATACATTATTTGTTCTGGCTTTATTTTGCCAATGGCACAAACCTCCGCCAGCAATTTCAACAAATGGGATCAAATGTTAACAGAGCTGATTTGGAAATACAAAAGAATAAAACATAGAGAACAAAAATGAAAAGGAGAAACGTACCAGCCTAAAACTCTTCAGACATCGCAGTGCAACTTGATCTTATTTTGGTAAGCCCAGTATTAATATCTCATAACGCCTTCATAAAGTACAACAAAGACACTTTCCTGGATCCATAATCCACATGGACATGCAGCCTGTGATCCCAGCCGTCACACCCACTCCTTGGGGTTTCGTAACACTTCCAGCATATTGGCCTCCAGGGTACCTTTGGCAGGCTCGTGCATGTACTCCCACCTGAAGATGAAGGGTGAGTCAGTTACCCAGTAACACGGGCAGCTCCTCGCTGTCACCCCGGAGGCTGAGAGCCGCTGCTTCGTCTTGGTGTTGGCTTACCTGGCAGTGAGGGGGAGGGACATGAGGATGCTCTCGATCCTGGAGCCAGGCGTGGCCAGGCCGAACTTTACTCCGCGGTCATACACCAGGTTGAACTCCACATACCTGCCAACAAATTTTCAAATTTGATTTCCTTTCTACAAACCAAAAACATAAGCAGGAGCCTTCAAAATAAAAGCTCAAGGCAGTTTCCTTCTGCTTTAGATAATAGCATGTGTTTTCTTCAGTTTTTACTCCAACATGTGCATTTCTACCTCTGGCAGCCATGTGAGCTCTCTCACCTCCAGTTGAGAACCAGTGTTTTACAGTAAACTTTCACGATGGCTGGAGAACTTGCTCTGTTGATTTCAAGTCTTTAACCATTTCACTTCTTAGTCCAGGAGCCGCAGAGCCTCACCTGCCTCGCCGCACCTGCTGCCAGTCCTTCTCCTCATCGGTGAAGGAGTCATTGAGGTGTTTGTAGACGATGGGCAGGTAACAGGGCACCACGGTGCGGGCACAGCTTTTCACAAAGCCGAACGCCTCCTCCTGACTCGGCGAGTCCAGGTCGTCGAAGAAAATCCCTCCGATGCCGCGGGTCTCTCCTCTGTGGCGGATGTAGAAGTATCTGTCACACCTGGACAACACAAAGGGATTGCAAAATTATTCACATAACAGATCTTTAACAAAAATGGTGACACATCATCTCAGATGATTTCACTTCCTCTCATAAAACAATGTAACAGAGGGAGGTTAATTTTGGTCAGGAATGAAGAAAAATAGGGGACAATCGCTCAATAAAGTCTTCCTAAACTACAGTTCAGATAACCGAGTGAACAAATTTCCTTTATTACACCATCAGATAAACCACACCCACCCACCCTCCTTTTCCCACAAGCACACTGGTCATTCACTGACTCGTCGTCATTGCTCAACGGTTTTTACTGCAGCTGCAGATTTTAGGCAGAGACTTCTTATCATGGGCCCTCAGCAAGGATACACCCAATGCAAACCACACACACACACAAGCGTTTACGCAGAAATCAGGCGCACTGATGACTCAGTGCAGACACAAACATATGAGGGGTTTGACAAGCGCGGGACTAATCAAACGGTACCATTTCTTGAAGTCGGGGTAGTACTGCGGGTGGTGCTTGTCGCACGCCTCTTTGAGGGTGTTGTGGAAGTGAAAGGCATCTTCTTTGTTAACATAAACTGGGGTCAGGTCGGTGCCTCCGCCAAACCACCACTGCTTATTGCCTGGAAACGCACGCGCACAGCACAAAAAGACAAGGGTTATCATTCATCCACGCAGTCAATAGTGTCACTGACACCAAGAGACAAGTGCTGACGCAAGACCGAGGCTCACCATCCTCTTCTTCAATCTCGAAGTATCTGTAGTTGAAGTGCACTGTGGGAATATGCGGGTTCTTGGGGTGAATAACGGAGCTCACACCCATGGCACAAAACGGCAGCTTCCCTGGGAGAACACACAGCGCACACGATGAGGAAAAAAGTCAAGCACACTCGATAAGTTTCATTCTCACAGACATTTCAGGTCCCACAGGATGCAGCAGAGCTTTATATCCATGTCACATATCATCGACGCTGAGAACGCGATGACAACAAACACGCGTCAGAAAGCGATCGAAACTCACCATCTTTCCCTTTGAGGACTTTGCCTCTGCTTCTCATCTGCTTGGCGGCCTCCTCCGTCAGGAACCCCGACACCACTGAAACATTGACCCCGGCCTTCTCAAACACCTTCCCGTCCTGCATCACACAGCTGATTCCCCCACCACCTGAAAGAGGTTACATTGAAAGAACATAAACAGAAACATTTTGCTTTAATTGGCAGTTTGGCCTTATTACCCAAAACATTTTATTTTCCAACATCATTTTAGAAATCTGAAGTTCAGTAAAAATTGTATCAAACAGAACAAATGCAGTTACAAAGAATGCTCACAGCGCTATTAAACCTTAAAAACAGAACATTTGTTAATTAAATATTCACAAATTTCTATCTCCTAAAAAAACAACCTTAGAAATGACAGGGCATGCCTGTGCCGGTGCGTGTCAGGTCGGACCCCCTCACCTTCCTTCCTGTCCCAGCGGTCCACCTTGAACGTGCCGCCGTCCACCTCCTGCAGGGCTCTGCAGAAGTCGGCCTGCGTCTCCATGATCAGCATCTCCATCCTCGTACGCATCTCCCCCTTCAACTCCTGCAGCACAGCGACGTCGGTCACGGGAGGAGACATGAAGCCTCGGCATCTCTCCAAGATGTCTCCCTCCTGCTCCTGTTCTGCATTGAGCGGGGCGGGGGACACTCTCGTTGCCATCTCAGCCCGCTGGAAGTGGCTCGCGTTGGCTACAAACCCCGCCACGGCCGCTGCTGCCGTCACTGCCGCGGCTCCACCGAGCGCCAGGGCCCCCCTCCTGGTCCGCCCGGCTGCCGAGCCTCCCGCGGTCCCATGGGACATGAACCGTACGCTGGTAGCTCTGTGAAGCCATCTAGACGTCGGAGAGCAAGCCTCTGACGGAGTGCGGGCGAAAGGGACCTGCAAGCCAGACTTCCCTGTACCTGAGAGTGTCTTTGAATGAGTCCCCAGACATCGTCTCACTGTCGTCTTGCTCACAGAGCAAAATACGATGGTGGCCATTTGTAGGAGAAAGCCCGCTTCACCCCTGACCGCTATCGAGTTACGAGTACTTATTAACTTCTCCTCACATTATCACAAGTTATGCCTACGTGCTATCAGTTACGCGTCAGGTCAGAGGGCGGGCAGTTTCACGGAAGTTGAGGGGGCGAGTCGGGAAATGTAGTTTATCTGTAACCAGAGTGACGGTCTGATTCGCGAGATGAAAATGCCCGTTAAACTTCAAGAACCAGGGTGCACTGCGACTGACTACTCTGGAACGTTCAAAGACTTGTGCGTGCCGACCAGGCTGGTAGATTCAAGCCCCGTAGATTCTGTTGGCAGTTATGCCGTTTGATTCGACAGTATTTACAATCAATTCCTGCAAAAGTGATGTAACTCATGCAACATATTTATAAATTCTTTCTTTTATTCTAATATTGACTTGGTAGTAAAGCGTTCCAAAGTTACTTTTAATGATGGAACGTCAGTTAATGTGTCACATCGCAATGAACGTGTGAATCAGTCCGCTGTCAATGGTCGCACCAAATCTAAAACAAAAGCTGTATGTGCACAAATACGTGGATCAAAAATAAGTACTTAAAAACAAAACTAACTGCTGTCAGTTAAACAAGGCCAGTTTGAGAGAGAAAATGTTGAGGACGTTCTTGATGTTAATCTGCTTTTTTATCTGCTGTCTCGGTTTAATTTGACAGCAAACATTTGAGCGATCTCGCAAAACAGTCATTGACCCATTAACGGAGAACTACTTGGATTCTTTTCTTCTCTTGTACACGGGTTTTTGGTGGTGTGAGCGGCGCGCGCATGCGCAAGTAGTAAAGCGTGTTGTTGGTCTCCATGACGACCGGTCCATTAAACCTTTTAGGAGCGCAGTGGGACTGGAAGCAGATTATGTGCACAGGTGTTGCTCTGCACACTGTGAGCAGAATGTGGGCCAGATAGATACAGTGAAAGCCTCACTGCGGCCGGACGGGACATGTTCTGACCCGAGCGTCTGACTCAACGGAGCTACCACGCAAGGAACGCGCTGCTGGTGAGTTTATTAACGGCTGAGTTGCTTCAGGACTTTTTTTTGTGTTATCCTATTTTCCCCGTTCCTTGTTAAAGTGTTCAGATGTTTATTCTCTTAAACAAATTCTGCTCCAGAAGCTGGCGTTGTCCGCCACCATCTTTACAAAATACGTTGCTTTAAAGATAAATAAGATTATTTGTTCAATATATGTTAAGCAGGGGAAGCTCCTATGAATTTTATTCGGCCAGACAACAGACACACCTAAGAAACATTCAACATTTATGGTAAAACGGGGGCAAAAATGACTCTTTATGATAAGTCTACAGTACTGATGTCTAACCTATGGGTGGCGGCAAAACACACCTACAGACCACAACGTAAACGTCCGCTGTTGACAAAGTATTTTAGGATTTTTTTCATTTGCAGGTTGACAATTTTCGCTTAATATGTGCATTTAGAAAGAAAATATATATAACACTCTGGTTTTTCAATATGATAAAGACCCGAGTCCTTTGAATATTGTTTATTTGAAGTAAAAACTATTGTAGAAATATCCATTTAAGATAATGGTGACCACAAGTCCTGCCGTACTGCAGGATTCCAAACGAATCTCACTGATATTTCCGATATATCTGCATCACTCAAGGAAGGGGCAAGAATTTTGCAACGACACTGAATATTAGACATAATTCACCTCCAACAATTATGACCTGGAAGGTGTTCATTCTTTCGATACATTATTTGCAGGTAGATGTTGTCTGTGTTTGACAGTGTTTTTTCTTGCTGATAACACCTCTGTCAGGTCCTGCAGCTTCAGAAACAGCTGTCTTTGAATCTTGTCTCCCTTTCTGTTCGTTTTTCTCGTAGTGGCAGATTATGAGTGAGGTGGTTTACACCAAGTCTCAGGAGGAGTATGAGGACGACTTTGAGAAGGACCTAGACTGGCTGATCAGCGAGGAAAGTCGAAGCGAGGACCCGGTAAGTCTCGGCTCTCTGGGTTAGGGCGTCCCAGTGACCTAATTGGATCTCCTCTTTCCACTTTTACTCAGCTATTTTGAAAACCAGCTCAAAGTGCTGCCTCATGTCTTGTAGACCGTATGCACCATGTGTCTTATTGAAAGTGTGTCAGTCTGTAGTGTTGAGTTACTCGACCTGGCAAATGCCTGCATGTGAAACCTGTGCTATTGACATACAGTGGCATACTTTCACTGTTCCCTGCCTGATGCAATATTGATGAACAAACTTACACACATATCTGTTATCACTGTGACTGATACCTGCTGATGTTGCTCTTCCATTTACATGTGAGTGTAAGTAATTAATGAGGCGTATGTCCGTGCTACAGGGACCTGACTTCGTGGACATAGAGGCAGAAATCGACAAAGAACTGGAAGAAGATGACAAACGACAAGGAGTGAAAAAAAAGGACAAAGGCCACAAGCAGGAGAAAAAAGGCGCCAAAACGAAGGAGGTGGAGGAAGATGAGGAGAGATGGCCGTCTCCTATGGAGCCACTGGAGTACGATTCGGACAAAGACAGTGCCAGTGAGTCCCCACTGACAGTCCCGCCTCCTCCAGGAATGGTAGACCAGACAGACGAGGAGAAAAAGTACATTCTCGAGAAAATTCAGCAGGCTAATCGGGAGCTTCGGGACCAGGAAGCTCCAGATGCCACAAGACAGAGACGGCTGCACTTTAAAGAAACCCTGGTGGACTTGGTGGTGCCCCCACTGCAGTTTGAAAGAAATGGCAACAGTGCTGAGGGACAAGGAGGGAAGTTCAAGAAAGAAAGAGCTGAGAATGCAAAGGGAGATATTGAAGTGTCAGGAAAGCTGTCTGAGCTGAAGCTTTCCCCTCGTAATGAAAGTGGGGGACAAGGAGGGTCCAGCAGGACGTTTGACAGCAACGAGGGACGGCCGGGGGGGAAGGACGGCCGCGTCCTCGTAGAGAAGGATGGAAAGTTTGACCTCGTCAGCCTGAAGGAGATGGAGAGTCAAGGTCTTCTCCCGCCCATCACCAACAACTTCAGTGAATCGTGCTCCTCCACCCATTCCGCAGAGCCCACCGCAAACTCCACAAAGACCCACAACCCGTCCGGCTCACCTCGTCTTCGTGCTTCCTCCTCCACCCTCACCCAGGGCATCGATCACCTTCGAGCCCCCAGACCCCCAGCGCAGCCCAGGAACAGGCCGAGTTCAGCCAGTCACAGCCAGAGAGGCAGCAGCCAAAGGAGGAACAGCAAGCGGCGGGTGCAGTCGGCCACTGGGACCCCCTGCCAGGGTACCTATACACTGTCCCCCCAGCAGAAGGAGGCCTTGCAGAAGATCCAGGAGAAGAAGGAGAAGCTGGCTCGAGAGGTAAGTCATACATGTTGGTAAAAAAACAAAAAAGGTTTGATTATGTTTCAGTTAATTGTGGTCTTGAGTTTATTCCCACCTTTCTCTGTGTTCTGTTCAAAAGGCAGAGCAGAGGAAACAAGAGGAAGAGGAAACAAAGAGGCAGGAGAACGAGCTGGCGTTCAAAGCCTGGTTAATCAGGAAGAGGGGGCAGCTTCAGGAGGAGCGAAGGATCCATCGTGCACAGGAGATAGAAAGACTGAGCTCCAAAGTATGAAATTAAGGAGCACACAAACCTTTCCAAACAGAAATTCCTGCTTAAGGGACGCAATAAGCAAATATTTGGCAGCTTTGATTCAAACAAAGTCAGAACTAATGTCACTGATGACGTTTTATCACTGAGATACCAGTTCATCTCGTGAATATTTTACCCCGTCCTGTTTAAGCCTTTTATTTTTCAATAAAGAAAATCTGGATGGCCAAGACAGGAAACCTATTACAGCAGGACCCGAAGTAGAGATTTGGTAGACATGAGTCAGGGAATGTTTGTGATTTCTGTTGCTTCCCCTCACAGAAAGACAGCAGTGATCCAGAGGAGGCCTTCAGGCTGTGGCTTCAGAGGAAGCAGGAGCAGCAGCAGAAGGAAAAGCAGCTGAGCGAGCTGAAGAGGATGGAGGAGGACAGCAGTTACCTGCTGCACAGCAGGGAGGAGTGCGAACGAGCCTTCAAGCTGTGAGTCAACTTCTGACCTCCCCAATATTTTTATGTCCTGGATGTCATCAATTCCTTGAAATAGATTCACTCAATGAGAATTTCTGTCTCTTTGCCACCGTTCAACATCTGGTTTTGACAAATATCACTGATGCACGGTTTCCCTTTGTCTTCAGGTGGCTGCGGAGGAAGCGCTCGGAGAAGCACGCAGAGCAGCAGGCGGCTCGGGAGCACTCCCGCAGGCTGGTGGTGGAGGAGCGGCGAGCGCGGCGCATGAGGGACCTGATGTGTGCGGTCAATGAAAACAAGCCATTCAGATTCTCAGAGCAGCTGGCATACCATTTCTGAACCAAACGGATCAAAGTCTGCTGAATAAGAAACATCAGCTCCCACAGGCGCCATCCAGAAATAAACATCCTTTTTAAAAAAAAATATGATAGAAATCATGTTTCTATTGTTATTTTGCCACCAGCAGGAACTTTATGTTAAACATAAAACAATGCTCATTCTGGGATTTATTTATAGTGCTGTGTGAAAACGTATTTTTGTGTATACCACAGTGACCTCTGCTTACTGTAAATAAATCATGGTAAAAATATTCAAAGCACCAATGATAGGCCTGTTATTATATTTTCTAATGTGTTTAGCAAAATCTTGTTTCAAGGAAGCACTTTAATTTTATTAGCGTTCTTTATAAACTGCAGTGTTGTGTGGACTCTGTACAAGAACTGAACCATTTTTTTTCACTGTCTGCCTTTTAAAAAGTGTTTAGTGACTTAAACATCACAAATCATACAATGAATCCTTAAAATGCAAAATGTCACCAACTGTAACGTTGACAAAATGCAATATACATTTATCTATAAATATCCAGCTTCTTCAAAATAAAAACATGTTGTTGTGTTTTTTCCTCCAAGATAAGACAAGAAAAAAAAGACATTTTCAAATGATGGTATGAAATATTATATATATTTAATTTATGGACAGGTACACTTATATTTTTGTGTGCTACAGCATTTCACAATTAAACACCAGTGAAACAAGAGTGGCCAACAAAACAACAAGAACATAATGAGATTTAATTTCTCGTTAGCATTTCATCTATGCAGAGACATAAAGTTGCTCTTTTCTATTAAATTCAATTGGATTTACAGTGCACGACTCCACCTACCACCTGTATCATCAACACACACACAGAAAAATAAAAAAAAACATACAAAAAAAACAAATGTATTCCTTGAAACAGGAACGATTAGCATCTTTTATGAAAAAAAGTTCCCCATATCAAATGCAGACAGCAGCTGTCTATTATTGAAACACATAAATTAAAGTAAAACACAAACACTCGCTCGTCTTGTCCTCGTGTCAGCAAACATGTAAACCAGTAATCTGCTCTGTGTGCACAGACGGGAAGGAGCGACAGGAGACACTTTCAGATGAAGACGGGTGCAGGACCCTTAAATATTCAGCATATAAAACATGATCTCTGACTTTAAATCCTTTAAATGAGTGCGAATTCAGACTAAGATGCCCACATTGTGAGAACAGTGCACCGCCTACACTTTGAAAAGAATGATACCTGGCACGGACGTAACGTAACGTCGTCAGTAAGAGGAGATCTTCTGGTACCATTTGTACAGATGAAATAAAGCTTTGTTTGAATCCAGTAACTGGTGGAAGTTTGAATCGAGTGACTTTCTAATCACTGTACAAAGAGTTTATGAGTTCAAATCTGCCCAACGCTGTGAAATGTCAACTTCACTTCACAGTTCGAAGAAGTTTTGTTTCGCTGAAACAATTGAAAGCCTCGAACAGAAGAAAGTCAACTGGACTTTTTCTTTTTGAAACACTGTGAAAGGACCAAAACAAAACAAAGAACCGAAGGTAAACTCAAGTTTCGGAGAGCGACATGACAACAAATACAGCGGACAACACAAAAAAACAACAACATCATTACCCTTGCACTTCAAACAGTACAAAAATAGAAATGTTCTGATCCAAAGGTCATTTAATAAATAGTTAAAATAGTTGGAAGGGTCTTCTTTCAGGGGGGCCGCAATGGCGGCGGCGGACGGGGTGGCGCTGTTCAGCCCCTTCTACAGCTCATCTTTGGGGTTGATGTTGAGACCGTGACCCCAAACCGACTGTGTGTCCAACGCCAGGATCACCTCGTCCGCCTGTAGTCGCTCCTGCAGACGAGAAAGACCAGAGAGGGAGGAGGAGGCAGATTCAGTGGTAGATCAGTTGGAGAAGGAAAGAAGGAAAGTTTTTGATGAATGGGGAAAAAAATAGGAATGTGTAAAGCCTCTGTCTAATGCATCTCAATGCAGTTTACCAGTTCTCTGAAGAGCGGGTCGAGAGTGAACCACAGCGCCACGGCACAGCGCTGCCCGCTGGTCACGGCCTTCACGCCATGCGGATTCTCCCCTCCTGATGAGAAGCCCACCAACCGGCCACACTTTGGCTTCACCGATGCCTGGAAGAGGAGGAGGAAAAGGAGGAGGAGGAAGAGGGGGAAAAAAAAAATGTATTTTCTACATCAAAATGTAGATTAAAGAGTATTTGTGCTTCACTGCAGTGTGACCGCGTCCAGAACCACAACAAGGTCCGATCAGAAATGTTGCCGTCCTCTCTCACCGTGACTGTCTTTGCATCCATCTCTGTGAAAATGAACTCGCCTCCTTCAAAATCTCCATTCAGGTACAACAGTGCACTGAAATTAAAACAGCCCACAGAGCACCCATTAATTTCCCAACATCACATCAAACAAGTGGGTGTTTAAAGCACTTCGAAGGGTCTTTTCAAGGGGAAGCCCCCCTGCTACCTGTAGTCTCGGTACGTGTACGCTGGAGGCTCCTTCCAGCACTCGTTGGCTTCGGGGTCCAGCAGACAGTTGTCAGCGTGGATGGGATGGCTCAGGTCGTTTCTGTGGTCCTGCTGACCTGAGAACGCAATGAACAGAGAAACAGATCAGCTTTGCATTTCGAAACGCTGCATGTTTCTCTTTTAGCATACTCGTTCGCCTACTTATTGGAGAGGTGGTAGAGTTGTACGAGTAATCAAAACGATGGTTTATTAGTTACTGTGTGACTAGTGTGACTGCTGAGTTACTTTAGATTACTTTTAAGGTCGATGCCAGGTGTTTGCGTGTATCAGTGACCTGTGATGGCGGTCCGGCACACTAGGTGGGTGTAGGAGAAGTGCAGAGTGGAGTTCAGCATGAAATAGGACTCGATGATTCGCCGCGCTCGCTCGCTGGCGTCGTAGAACAGTCGGGCGCTCCTCATCGGGACTCGGCCTTCGTAGCCGTACTACAGGGACGAGGAAACACAACGGGTTAAAATAAAAGTCTGAGGTATAAAGAGTCACTTTGCGTCGAGCAAAACTAAGGAATTTGCTCATGTGTTTGTGCACCTGCAGAGTTTTCAGTACTGTGGCTCCTTCAAACTTCTCATTAGGAGTGTGTGGGGACATCCTCCCTCTGTATCCGTCTCCTGCCATGGTGACAGCCTGGAGGAAACAACAAACACACACACACACAGCACTTAATTGTTGTTTACCTACGGATTTATTTGCTGCCTACGAAACTTTCTGCGATGCGTCGCGCTCTGTGCGGCCCTCTCACATGTGCCAGTTGTCGCAGCTCCGAGCACTCGTCCTCAGAGATGACTTGATCCAGCAGCACTCGCTGGGTCCCGTTCAAGGCCAACGAGTCCTGCACCAGCGTCACGCTGTCGTACACCAGAGGGCCTCCTGCCAAGCACGATGCTCAAGGTTTGCAACCCTCCGTCTCAGCTGTGGCACAGAAACCTCCCGGAGTATTTCCGGGAGGTTGAAGGTCAGAAGCCCTCCTACCTTCTCTCAGCTGTTGTCGAGGAACAACAGTGACGTTCTTCTTCTCCGCGATGGGAACATACTCCATCCCACCATCTGTGCCAGAGGGGATCCTGGCGTGGGCGGCAAGAGGAGAGAATAAAAAGGAGCTATAACAACTCAGTGCAACTAATTATCGCAACTGTATTTTGAATTTCTCTTGGGCTCCACCTTAACCTCAACATACAAAAACACCTCCTTTGATGTCTGAATGCCCCTCTATGTACGAGGGGTGAACTCTAACTTTGCCTGTGGTTTGGTGCCAAGTATATTTAGTATACAGCTGTAACTGACACTGTGAGACAGTGTGAGAGCAGAAGAGGGTGAAGCGCAACATTAAAGTAGCTCCTTAAAAAAGCTAATCTGTGACTTAAAATAGACATTTTAAAAGATCGAGGGAAACCTGAAGACTTCATCACACGAGATATAAAGACGTAATGTGATTTTAGGCTTGTATATTTCCTGAAATGACTGATTTGACAAAGGAAAAAACTCAGAGGAAAAAAATCAGGCTCAACTTCTCCTCGAACAGAGTGTTCAGGGGTGTTAAATTGACTTAGATAACTTATATAACATCTTTTTACCTGTTGGAGTCATCTCTCCCACCTGTGCTGCTCCAGTAGTTCTATAACAAACACATTTACAATCAGTACACTCGCTTGGTTTCAGTTAATTTGAACCTTGGCAACTCATTTCTTCTCCAATATTTCAACAGGACATTATATTTTACACTCCATCCATATCATCTTTCACTCTTCAAAGGCAAACGTAAGACACACTATAATCAGCTTTGTTGCATTTGAGAAAAAGACACATTTTCAACCACCTTTTGTGCTTTGCAACATCCCAACTATTTGAAACGTAAGTGAATGGAGGTAAAGGGCTACCCTGCTGGGTCAGCAATGCATCGCATTCACATCAGTCATGGATATATGGCAGTAACACCGGAGCGCGTTCATGGATTCATAAGAAATTACATGTTGACCTTGCTGCGTCGTAAAACAAAAACACATCAATGTAGTTTATGCGTTGACATTTCTGAGCACTTTGAGTTATGTCCGTTGAGTATGACTTATTCTGTATGTATCAGTTTGACCAGCAGGGGGCGGTGTTGGCCACGCAGTCAGTGGTGTCCCTGGCGGTTCGTGCCAGACACCTGTTACCCTGCTTCAAGTCAGCCTGCAGCAGCGGGGGCACATTAAGGCTGTTCCACACCCAGCAGGAGCTCTGCTCTGCGTCAGACACATGTGGGTCGACTTACAAAAAAAACCTGCCCATTAAATTACTAAATCTTGTCCCAAAAAAGAGCCCACAGAATTACAGGACACTGGTTTGCCAATGAGCACTCTGGTGGTCTCATCCCGATCACTCACCCCCTCAGTGAAGTCCACGCCCATAGTTTTACTGCCAATCAGGAGGAGCTCCAGTTCCAGCTTGTGTCTCCTGAGGTACCCGGCAGCTTTCTGTGGACACACACACACACACACACACACACACACACACACACACACACACACACACACACACACACACACACAC
>JASSRZ010000055.1:9403079-9413164 GCA_032164315.1 Malacoctenus gilli | reverse complement strand
TGTGTGTGTGTGTGTGTGTGTGTGTGTGTGTGTGTGTGTGTGTGTGTGTGTGTGTGTGTGTGTGTGTGTGTGGTGGATGATGTGTTGATCGCAGGGGGATCAGCTGCCATTATCATCTAATGGGAAATCAGGAAGAGGCGTGTTCTGTCACCACTGGAGACGAGCCTCAGGGTCAGGGATTGGAGGAGGAGGGGCAGAGGAGGAGCATCAGGAATGGAAACAAAGCTTGGCCTCAATTAACAGTGTTCGACTGTTGCCGTGGTGATGGGGCAGGGTTGGAGCTTTAATGAAGTACCTGTTAAACAGCCCCGTCCCCCTTCAGAGTTAAATGGTACAGAGAGGGGGCAGAGTAAAAGAGGAGGCGATTCACACATTTTACATACATTGAACCAGCACACACGAGTGCACACACACACATTCTTTGGTTTTAATTAGTCCTAAACTAGCAATCCTACAACATCCATCCCAGTGAGACTAGAAGGGCTGGTTCTGTGTGTGTGTGTGTGTGTGTGTGTGTGTGTGTGCGTGTGTGTGTGTGTGTGTGTGTGTGTGTGTGTGCGTGCGTGTGTGCATCAGCTGTGGGTGTATCCACCGTCTTTGTTCCTAAGGGCTTGCCGAGCAGTCGGACGCGAGCCGCATTAGTGAACTTCCCAATCAGACAGCTTTGAAATGAGAACGAGTCGACAGCGGAGCAGCAGATGTTTTACCGGACCGACGACACACACTTCTCATATTTTCTGACAACTTAGTCAACCAATAAAAGATGAATTGACAAAGCGCAACCAAAATTGAGAGGTTTCTTGCTGTAAACATTGCCATTTGGCTTGGAGTGATAGAAAAATGCATCAGGCAAGATTTGCTGTCCGCAGAGCGTCCACAAGAAAATCTATGCAGACAAGTACAACTGCAAATCAATCATGCTCTAGCAGACTCCGTCAGGGGATTTTATGGTCATTACTCCTGAGAAGATAAAGAACTAGAATATAAACTGGTTGTATTTGGCTATTTCTAACAAGAACCTGCTCACCTTTGAAGTAGGCAAACTGGAGGTAGTCGTAGTGCAGAGGCAGGTAGTTCTCCATGGGTGAGAGGCGTCCAGGCCGGGTTGCCAGGTCTCTGACGCACTCGTGTTCACAGTGCAGCACCTGAGTGAAGTGATCTGCAACAGAAAGGTTTCACACTCGGTTTACAGAAGAAACGACGTGCAGCATCCCAACAAAGGCGAGCCAGTGATGAGGTTTTTGAGAGTTCAGGGTATTTTCAACAGTGATGTTTTGATGTTTCATTCAACAAAATGCTTGCAAGAAATCACAAGACATTTGAAAACTTAAAAATCAAGGATATAAATTCTACCAAACTTGTATGAAACCACGACTGATTCTTCAAAATGGAAAGATGTTTCCTAAACAACCTTCAGTCGACAACCTGTTCTGAGTAAAACAAGTTTGGATCAAGTCTGTGCTCTGCAGCAGAAAACATTTTTGGAGTGAATTAACAGATAAACACCTCCAAATAGTTTTGATTTCACTGTTACGCTTGAGCAACTTTTCGTCCTACACGTCCAGTTAACACGCTGGTGTGGTGCTAATTGGTCCGGTCCAACGACGCGGTCTGGTGGTCCGGCTCTGCTGAGATCATCCGCATGACATCAGCTCAGGCTCACAACATCTCCCACATTTACACTGAAGACTTTGTGCAATCCTGAAATACTCGGCGGCAGCTAATCTGCAGCTCAGGGGGGGAGACACGGAGCCGTGGCAGTGATGAAACGCAGTCATGAATGCGCTGCAGCAAAACACAGAACAACATAATGCGCCCCGAGAGGGAAAACTGTAAAACAGATGGCTGAAACAAGAAGAAAAAAAGCTCCTCAAGCGCTTCAGTGGTGGTAAATATTATCCCTGTTATTCAGTTTTGGTGGAGTCGCAGTTTGTCTCAATAGAGAACTGTGGGAAGAAAAAAAACCTGGGATAAGTTGTGCAGATGAGCCGCATCGAATTTAATGGAGCTCATCCAGAGAAAAAGCCGGTGCCCAGTTTCGATGTAATGGATCAAATAAAAGCAGCTTCCCTGTTAACAGCGAAGAGTTCTTAATATTCCTTAAGTGATGACAAACCCAGTCGATGTTTGTTCGTCCTTCTGGGAGGACGACGTTAAGAGGGGGCAACATATCACTTCCTAATGCATAGTGCAGAGACCACGAAGGGGATGAATAGTGTCCTCTGTGTGTGTGTGTGTGCACGTGTGCGTGTGTGTGTTGAGCATGTATGTACAGTGAGGTCACTACCGAGCAGCTGCAGCGCTACTTTCGGTCTCAGCGGAGCAGAAATCGGATCCGAATCAAACTGTAAACGCAACGTTTATCTGCTGAAGGAGGAAGTTTCTCCAATTAAATCCTTTCTTTTATTCATCTCAGACTGTATGACTTTCACAAAGAAAAAACAGAAAAGACGCCTGCATACGTCTCCCCGTCAAATAAACATCGTGATCACGGACTCGACTATGGCAGCGCTATGGAAAATAATCCGCTGATTGTAAGTAAAACAAAAGTCTGGCCAAAACTAATTAGCTGTCTTTCAGTGTTTACAAAACTGGGACGTACATATTTGAAGCAGAGCCCACTTGTTGGCAATTAAAGCTCCAGCTACTGCACAAAACTCCGTTTCCAGAGGAAAAAGGTCCGGTTAATGTCAGCAGGAGCCGCTGCGTGTGCGTAACAGTATAATGGAGTCATTATGACCATGTGCGGGAGGTTTCTCTGTGAAAACGTGCGTTTCCTCCATGTCAGACGCTGCTGCCTGGATGCAGGCAGACAGCCGTGGCCTGCAGTCCTCTGATGGCGCCACAGCGCAGTGTAAACATAATTAACTGATAACAGACAAAAAGACAGAAAAAGTGAGATAAGTGGCCGTGATTTCAGAAGTTCATTAAAACCGTGTGACTAATAATCGGTGGTGACACAGCGCCGATCCCGTTTCCTGTAGCCGGCGGCTGGACGAGCGCCAGCGGCTCCTGTGCCGCGGCTGACTGAAGGTGACCCGGCTCGTTCTCTCAGGGCCTCTCGGCTTCGGGCGGACCTGCCTGAGGAGATCAGCCTCTTGGGATCACTGAGTGACCTCTTTTATAACCATGAGCTCAGGCCTGCGCTCCACTTGTGTAATGATCATATCTTAAACCCTTCCAGACCTCACTTAAGGTAACAAATATGTTAGAATAAGACATAATCACCTTAAAAGAAAACAATTTCCTGTTTATTTCAAAGCCTATCTGCCTGGTTTCAAGAGAAATATATTCACTGTACAAAGCAGTTTATCTATGATTAGTTTGGTTTGGAAGAAGCAAAAAACTGCCAATGAAACAAGTGAAAATTCACCCTTCAAATAAGACAAACTGGCCTTGAAATAAGCAGGGAAATATTTGCTTTCTAGGGAATTGTGTCTCATTTTGCTGTGGATATTTTTGACTTAAACTAAGTTAAATATTTAATTTTTTGCAGTGTGCAGAGACATCTACACCTGTTGTGACTAATTGACCTCATATTTATATCACTGGACAGTGGAAGGACACTGAGTGACTCAGCAGCTCACCGAAAAATAAGTCGGGTGGGAGGATTTCAGGGTCTGCTCAGACTTTTTTTGTTGGCCGATTTTCAGGTTGTCTTCTTGGAGACGGCAGCCGAGCGAGTCCATCGAATCCCCGGCGAACGGCATCGCTCAGCAAATCGTTCTGAGCAGAACGTATCACGTCGACTCCGCCAGCTTTTCGTTTTTTTCTTATTCCCTATTTTTTTGCTTTATTCTGAAGAGGCTGAGGTCATTCTTCCAGCTGCATGCAAACGAAATATAACCTGGATGATTTGGTAAACGAATCGTCCGTCCGAATCTCTGGAGTCCCAAAACCTGCATGTGTGTAACCTCCATAACTGCCTGCAGGTTGATGAGCTGGCTCCGATGTGAGCCAGGAGTGTGCAGCTCCCTGGCCTCATGCTTCTTAGAGGCATTATGGGGGGCGGGGGGGGGGGGGGGGCTTTAGTGGGACATCGTGGTCTCGGTCACGCTGCTGGACCCTCCGAAGCAGAGCAGGATCGTGGAGGATCGGATTGCTTTTCTGAGGAAAAACCCGCAAATTCGAGACAAAACGCGAAAATATAAAAGCTGCTCTGTGATTTCGTGCTCGCAGGTTTCCAACAGATTTCCCAACCCAGGACTCCACTGATGCTGCGGTGAACCGACGCATGAATCAAACAGTACGCTTGTGGAAATCCTGTGTCACTTTTTTCGCGATACCCAACCAGTGACTGCTGCTGTGAAAATGGAGAAATTGTTAAAGGCTGAAATTGATGTTTTCCTCTCGAAAAAGCGCCAATAAAAAATCTACACTTTCCAACACGTGGAACTGAAAACACAAGTGAAATCTTTGGGCCAGGAGGAAAATGCAGCCAAGTGTGATTTTAGGTGGGTCAGAGCAGGAACATTAAACTCTGTTTACCTTTCGACGAAGACTACAATTTCCCTTTTTGTTCAGGAGAATCTATTATGTGTATAAAATGTTTCTGACAATCGCTGTTTGAGGAACTCGGACCTGAACCGCTCCAAGATTTGCTGCCATGGTGATGCCTGTTCTTCAGCGTTGCCTCTTAAACTTGACTAAACTAAACACCTCATTATGTTCTGTTCTGAAGTTGAACGCAGTTTTACAAAAGTTCTGCGGTTTGGTGGTGACTCACTCCTCTTTTCTGCTTCAGTGGTTCCTTCGTGGTTCCCGTAACTCACCTGCCCTTTGACCCGCTGCCAGCTCACATTAGATACCAAGCAGCTGCTTGGCAGCGCGATGTTATCGCCTAATGAATATGAGGGGTGTTGTTCGGCCTTGCCCGAGCCTCCGCAGGCTCCCGGAGCGAAACCAAACCTGAGTCAGGCTCAGACACACACGCCGAGTAACCTCAAGCGGTGGCGAAGGAGTGGCAGCGAGCTTATTACCGCTCCGCACGCCAAATCATTTCATCTCAACCTCCTACCATTGGATGCGCAGCTTAATCAACTCCAGTTTGAAACGCACGTACGACACATATATTGGTAGGACTCTTGGCACACCGACACTCTTACCTGACACTAGTTCATGCAGGCTGTAGCGATAGCGGAGGTGGTCGTGGCCCTCGAACTTCTGAGGCCCCTGGCAGAGGGCGCGGCAGTCCACGTCCGCCTTGTAGTATTCCACCAGAGCTTCTTCAAACACAGTTATGGATCCTTCGTAGTCGCCTTTGTCGTACAACCTCACTGCTGCGGCGAAGGAGCGCTGCGATAGAGGAGACAAGTGGATGACTCGAGAGCCGGTGGTGCGCGGGACACTTCCCACGTGAGCTAAATGATCATAATGACACGTTTAACCCGCCGCAAGTTTATGAGGCGCGACGAGGAGTTTTACAGTCTCGCTTCACTTACTATAAAGAGAGTACGAAAGACGCAGAATGACGACACTGGAGAAGCAGTTAAAGTATTTAAAATGCCTTCACCACAAACGGCCTGCAATGACTTTCCACTCATTAGACTGCAAAGACTGTTAACACAAAGACTTCTTATTGCTGTGACAGTATCTGAACTTTTCCCCTTGGGAAGGAAATGATGGGAAAAAAAAATAGTGGCCTGACGATTCGTCACTGAAGGAAAAAGGGTCAAAAACTGGTGAAAGTTGTTGTGTTGAGGCGCATCAGGATTCATTCTCGTCAGTACTTTGAAGGGAGGAACTCAGAATAACTTCAGGAAACTCGAGTTTAAGAGCATCAGCAGAGCTTCAGTTTTAAACGACGTGCAGCAATAATGAAGTGCTGGGACGCAGTGAAAGACAGACCCACGGCCGTCCCATGCGGAGCCTCTCCGTCCTACCTGGTGCGGCCGGGCCTCTCGGTCCACAAAGTGCTCCTCGCTGACGCCCTGCAGGTCCTTGTACTGTTCCAGGTCCTGACCCATCTCCACATGTTCGGGATTGGCCTGGAAGTAGGTGTGAGCCGCCGCCGCCGCCTTGTCAGGCTGCTTCAGCTGCAAAAGACGAGTTGGCAGAGAGGAGAGGAGCGAGGCGATTAACGTATTCGGAGGCGACGCGAGGGCTGCGCGACGTTTCGAAAACTCCATCGCAGGTACAAACTCATCAGAGCAGCACAGGAGGGTAATAAAAAACTAGTCAGAGCAGGTGAAACGCGTGAGAGCGTGGAAGCATGACATAAAGGAGCTGCTTTAGTCTGCAGGGGAGCTCCAATACAAACACTGCAGTTTTACATAATTGTAATATTTCAACTAAAAGAAATTACGGTAATCTTGATTTTTGTTGGAACATGTGTTTCAAGAGGAGTTTATTGACGTAACGCAAGCTGTAAACAAAAGAAAAGAAAGCAGTTGGATGCAAAAAAGTAAATACTTTCTGTTTATATTACTACTACTTTTACAAAAAAGTATTTCAACAAGCACCTGCTGGTATGTTTCACCACATGACTGCAAACTTTGCCCCGAGCAGAAAAAACAAACAGCCAAACTGCAGCTCAGACAGGAAGACGTCTACCGTCTGTGTCTCCAAGCGCAAGCACACGACCATCCCAACACGTCTGGCCCCAATCAGATAAGATTGCAATCGCGCTCAAGCCTCGACAGGGACGGGTTTTATCCCGGTTTGTGTCAAAGAGAAACGAAGCGCGTCAGACAACAGCCAGCGACAAAACCCAGATCCAACGGACCTACAGAAACACACTGGGAAGGAGAGACGTCCCTACAGTGTAGCAGGGAAGTCCAAACCTGCTGCTCCTGCTCGAGCTTTTCGACTTGTTACTAAGATGAAATTCTCACTTCATTTGTCAGTGAAAGTAAGAGAGAGGAAAGACGAAGAGAGGATTGGAGGCGAAGATGAAGAGAGGCAGAGTGAGGCCGGAGCAAACGAGGTCGCCGGCGGAGCTGAGCTGCGTCTGATGGATTGCGATAAACTCAGCAGCCGAGCTGCGGAAATCTGATGCTCTCTGAGTTCTTCAGGTCACCAGCAGGTGCAAACTTGAAGCAGAGCGCTCTGTTCGACTGCCTCTCTGCCCTAAGCTGAGAAGACGAGTCTGGCCTGGCAGCGAGAAACACATCGTAGCTGTCCGCTCGGTGCTCCCAGTTCTCACCTCTCTGCCAGAAAAGACCCTCGTATAAACAACAAGAAGAACTATCGCTGTGTTATTTGTTTGTTTCCAGCTGGTCAACATAAAGTCTGGGATTTCCCACCTTTATTTCGGGAATCTTGAAGAGGAGAACGACATTTTCCTGAAAGTTCAGAGCCGCACAGACACAAAGAGCTTTGTGGTCTCTATGTGGGAGGCGAACAAGTTTCAAAGGCTCAGTGTAGCAAAGAGACACAGAAAATGCTCTGATAGACCAACCAGAACATCTTCTATCATCTGTCCTCCCACACACACACACACACACACACAGAGTTTGGTTTTGAAGAATGAGTCCCCTGACAGACAACATTGGGTCTCTTTCATGTGGTGATGGAGGGGGCAGGACCGCGTAGGGCGGGGGGAGCCGGGCCTGGACATGCTTGGTCTGTCCTGAAAGACCAAAGCGTGAGGTGCCATCGAATGCATTCCTGGACGGATCACCTGGCTGGAGCCAGCCGGAGAGAGAAACCAAACCTCATCAGACCTCTTCAGGCCTCCATTGTGTTTCAAGTTGCAACGCTTGCAGCAGCTGACGATCAGTTCTGGGAACCAGAATGCAGACATGAAGGGATGCTTATCTGCCAGCTGAAGGTCTGTTGTTGTTGACAGGCAGCCATAAAGATGTGTGTGGGGGGGGAGTTCATTCTTGTACACAAAAATCCAGCAGATTACTTTCTTCTCCTAATCAATCAAGTGCTTTGCAGTTTGAAACTTTTCATCCACATTAAATATACAAATCACTTTTCAAAGTGTGGTTTTTCGCTTTCCTGGGTTAAAAAGAAAGGTTGATTTAGTATTTCTACTTTCGCCGGGACGGGAGGACGTGACGGGAGGATTATGTGTACTTCTTGCAGTTTCTGGCTCATTTCATGTCCAAGTGCTACAAATTAGACCTAATTGCTCCGCTCTTTTAAACACGGCGGTGATTTAATCTTGTTTGTGTGTATCGAATTGGACAATAAACCAACCTGAAACTGATCACAAAGAAACAGCTGCACTGAGGCGGCCGATGAAAAGTTTGTGGCAAATAAAACAAGTTTGGACGTCGGGCTCTTTACTGTCCATCATCATAACGGATTTTGCTTACAAATGTGTAAAGAGAAATTCCTGCCTCATACGGGAGAATCTTCACACTGACAGAAATGTGGGGATATTAAAAGCTGGTGTGGAATTTTAGAGGAGCGTAAACAAACTGGAACGCATTAAACACTGATGAAATCTCTGTTTTTGTACGTCTAACTGATGGTGTAACACAGACGTGTTGCGTGTCTCCTCCACCCCCACCCCACCTCAAAAGTCGCCGCAAAGATGCTTCAGTCAGCTTGTCTTTCTGGCATCTCTATTTTGTCTGGTGAATCAGGGATCCAACAGCAAAGGTCACACCGGCTGCGGTGCAGCAAAGTGGGGAAGAAGGGGAAAGTTCCTCCTCTTTTTCTTCCTGCAGACCCCAGCTGCCCGAAGCCCCCTCGGGGTGGCCCGGCTCAGGACGGAGGGTCGGCTGGAGGCCGGCTGGAGCCCCTCCAGTGCACCTCACAGACAGCTGCTGCTCACCACTGACACAGACTGTGTATGAACTCTCCAAAGCAGAAGAACATTCCACAAATTTAGAGGACTTAAACATGGACACTAATGGGGATTTTTCCTCTATTAAGAATTATTTTTAATCCCGTTGTAAAGCAACTCCGAGGTTTCTGTATCTACTTCATCAAACTCTTACAGCATCATGGAAATATGTTTTTCTGAAGCTAGCCTGTGTATGGTGTCACTGAAGTCTCCGACCAGGAAGGAGTTTTTCACTGGAACAGCTGAATCAGGAGGAAGTGCAGATGACTCGCACATGATAACCCCCCTATAGGAACATTTAACAGCCTCCAGAGTTCACACATCCAAGATGGTCACTATTATTTTAAGGAGACGCATAATTCAGCATGAAGTCAGTGTACTGTTTCATACTGTGGACACACCCCCCCCCCAAACAAAAAAAGGTCCAAAGCTGAAAGAAGTGAAGTGGGAATCAAAAACACATGGTCGTATATCACACTGAGCGCAGCGAAAGGTTAAAACACCCCCTCAGGATGACGGAGCAGGAATCAATCACGGCTTCAGAGTGAGATTGCTGCTGCAGTGAGAGCGTAATGGAAAACAACGCAGATCAGGAGCAGTCACGTGAAGGTAAACCAGAACAACGGGAGGAACGCAAGGCGTTTTACCGGGACACCGACACATCGACCTGGACGTCATCACCGGAGTGCAGCTGATGAAATCACACTTTGCAGCACCAATATTCTCTGTTTACAGCTTTTATTTTTTAGAATTTTGTAATCATTCTTACATGTATTAACTCTATTATATAGATCATATTTTGAGGAGCGAAAGACTGGAGCCAATTCAAGCTGGTGAAGAGCGAAGGTCGCGTCACACCCTGGTTAGTTCACCAAACACATCACGGGGACAGATCGGCGGAGCCTCACAGAGAGACACAATGTCACACACACATACACACAGACACACACACAGACAATTAGGTGTCATGTTGGATACGCATGCATTTGGATTGTGGCAGAAAACCAAAACGTGCAGAAAAATCCCTCTCACGATCATCATTGTGATGATCAGAGTGCATTGTGAAGGAATGGACATTGTCTTGAGAGAATCCAGGTATTAGAAACTCCAGATAAGTCAAAGTATTTCATCACATCGAGACTTGAATCATACAAGGGAAGTGTCATGACGCTGCGCCTCTATTGATGGTGCTGACAGCCCACAGGCAGTAAAAACAAAGTTATTGGGAGACACTTTGGCACAAGTTGAATTGCAAAACCCCAGAGAGCAGATAAAGTGTCCTTTTTTCTCACAGGAAATGTATTAAGATTGCATAACTTCTGATTAAAAAGTAACATCGAGC
>JASSRZ010000055.1:9369017-9402979 GCA_032164315.1 Malacoctenus gilli | reverse complement strand
AGCAGATAAAGTGTCCTTTTTTCTCACAGGAAATGTATTAAGATTGCATAACTTCTGATTAAAAAGTAACATCGAGCCGCGTTGGATTTGCAAAAGACTCTCTTGTTGCTCTGAGAACCGACTCCAACTGGAGCGACGTGACAGAAATATCCCGATTCGAACCTGCGGCAACGCCGAAACTCCTTCCTGAAAAGCAGACCTTTGAAAACATTCAGAAGTGTACGTCTTGTACCGAGAGGACGTTTCTCCTCCCACATGGATTTCAAAGGAGCACCTGTGGAGGGGAATAACGACCACTCAGTGCGAGCCCTCCGTTTGCCCTCGGCGTTAAAGAGCCGCCTGTGTCGGGGGGCTGCAGGACCGCCCTGCCTCTCTGAGAGGCGGGCTCTTGATGTGGGTGCAGCGATGTGCCAAGGCAAACGCACATTTACATGCTTTTCTCCTCCGGAGCTCCCGCCTGCTCCACAGGTATGTAAATCGGGCCTGGGCCGGCGCCACAGACGCAGCGATGATGTGACAAAGAGCACGTAACCCCCCCCCCCCACACACACACACACACACACACACAAACGCTACAGATCGTGGCCCGCAGTGCTCGGCTGAACCGCTCTGAGATCAGATAAAGGTAGAGAGCCAACGAGAACCGCTGGAAGGAAATCAGGAATCTACCAACAGATTTCATGGTGTCGAGACCTCCTGATGAGGGCTTGTGTCGAACAAGCTTTCCTCTCCAAAACAACGTGTTTGATGTTTTCCACCAACCTCACACAGTGAGCGGCCGGCTGAGGACGTGACAAAGGAGCCACACGCTTGTCTTTCCACCACTGCTCCTTTCGTTGTGTTCTCCTGGCAAGTTTCACCTCCCGAAAGATTTCTCGAAGCTTCCAAGCCCGAGAAAAACCCACGACCACCAAGGAAGAACGTGCAGACACGGGAGGAAGGTCTCATGAAGCACAGACTGAGGCTGTGATATCTAAGCTGTGACACCAAGGGTGCGAAATGAAGTTTTACCACTTCATTCTTCAGCATATGAAGAGGGTGAGATGTGGATCAGACTTTAATTCCATCAATTGTTTTCCCCTAAACATCAAACATCTGATTCCAGATAAACATTCACGCTGACAATTCAAATACTCAAGGAAGCAGAGATTTAACTTCCTCCTATTCAGAGAATCATTGTCGTGAGACACTGCTCAGTGCTCAACAATGACAAAAAAATGTAAATGAGCCACAAAAAGCCAAAACAGGCTAGTTTTTTTAATAGATTTTCCTTCAAGCTGTGCTCAAAATTTGGATTCCATCATTATGACGACTCCCAAAAACTCCCTCATCTTCCTCCGTTGCTTTAAGAAACTCTGATGTCTTTGATCACGCTGACTCATCACCGGTTCTGCTCGTCTTTGAGTTAATCTCTCGTTAAACTTTGAGTGACTTGCGGCTGCTCGTCGTTGAACGCTTCCCAGCAGGAACCTCTGTGGCAGTGCTGCGTTTGTCCTTGTACAGCCGGGAACCATTTCAGAGCCGATGAAGGAGAGATGCTGCAACCGCTGCAGAGGGTCAAAGTGGTGCAGCTGAGGAATGTCCCATTAAGACGAACCCAAACATTAATGCAGGATATGATGAGGATGATGTTTACATTAAACGGATGCTTGTTTACGTTGTAGAGACTTGTTAATCTTTCCTGCTTCTTCTGATTATACAATCGACTCAAAAGATATTCAAGAAAAACCTTTACTCTGTAATTCAGTAACAAATCTAATATTTGACTGATAGATGACACTCAACTTCTTTGAGTACTTTGAGTGAAATACTCTGAAAAAAACATGGCAGGTTGGGCGGCCCCCTAAACATTTCAGCTCTCTCTCTGTTTGTAGCTGTCCGAGAGGTATTTTAATGGGAACACTGTTGATTTCTATGCAAACATGGCAGCCATTCAAAGTTTACTTTCCCTGAACGAATGTTAGTGAGACGTGGCGCGATCAAGGAACACTGCCCGGTTGGTGCTTAACACTCAATATCTGTGTAATTCAGAGCGCAGGTGTGTTTGGAGGAGACAAAACACAGCTGAAGGTTTCAGGACTTCAGACACAACACGAGACGGACTGTTTGACAAGAGAGGCACAAAAATGCAACGATAAAGTTTATCATGCGACGACGTCGGGCGTCGACACTGCATGGTGGTGTGGCAGCCGGCACAGCGAGAAGACGCTGGTTCGATTACGTTTCACTTGGATGCAAAGAACACGTCTTTAAATCGTGGTAGAAGTCAGAGATCAAAGAGAAGCACCAGCCCAGGTGAAGAAAACATGCAAACTCCACACTGGGTAGTTGCATCGGCTGGCAGAATCGAATGAGGAACTTCCTGTCTGGAGAAAGTCGTTCCACGGGGGAGGCTGAGGCCAATGTAGGAAATCGTAACTCTTTAGGAGCTTGGCTCCCAAAGGTAAAGGTCCGATTGTCAAGAAGAAATAACCACAGGTGACTTTGAAGGTGATGATGAATTGCCCGAGTTTAGTAGTTTTCACGACAAAACCTCCTCTTTGTTTTGCGCAGTGACTCTCCGTAACCCGACCTCCTGGTAGTCATGGCAGCTACGCGGGCCGAAGGTGTTGGCCGGCCCGTCTGGCGTCAGAACCTCACAGTTATGACCTTCCTACGAGGCCCCCTCGCTTCCTCCCACCATCACACGCCGACATCTCGGACTCGTTCAAAAAGGCCTCAGAAATTCCTGGAAGTCTGGAAAACAAATTACGTCCGTCTTTCTGTCTTCAAACTGAAAACAACTGACCAAACTGCGGGAGCGACGGACGAGACGAGGGCCCGACGCTGGCCTGGACGCGCCCGCGTCCGCGCGCACAAATATGGAGAATCGAAGCTTGACCGTGATTAATGCGTGTCGCTAATTAGGGAGGAAAACATGACGGCGACCTCGCCGTCATGCACACTTGACTCTTTCATTAGCAACGCAGCTCTGATGCACAAAAACTTGCTTCATCACCTGCTCACCTGACTCGCGGGACACATAAAGTCCTCACTGTACCGTCGCACGCTGAATAAAAGTGCCTCAGGATCTCAGCTAAGTAGCTCGGACACTGGCGTGTTTTCGCTGGGCTGATAAATCAAACAACACATTAGCACTTCATTTTGGCGATTTTTTCCTCGCTTGTCAGGAAACCGGCCGCCCACATAAATGTGTACATAACAGGCAACGTGCTTAACATGTTAAACACATGTTATGGAAAGACGAGTGAGTGAGAGGAGTTTTTTCCACCCGCTGATGTCACTGGTTGAAGTTGCCCACTCTGAGGTAGTCCCCCTCCCCCCCCCTCCTCTCCGTCCCCCCATCACGCCGCCTCTCTTCCTCTCATCTGTGCGTTACTGCTGACAGCTCCGCACAGTGGCCTCTTTCTGCGTGTCCTCGCCCCACCCTCGTCCACCGCGTGTTCCTCCTATAAGGTCACGTCGAAGGAATTTCTTAAAAAGCTTCGCCGCCGCCACTAAAAAAGCCTCTTTCATTAGACGCGCTAAGCCCGAGGGGAGGTGACGCGACGGGCGAAGGTCGCCCCCCCGCCCCCCCCTCGTTTCTCTTTCCTCGCCCACCTCCATGTGCCACCTCCCCTCAAAAGTCCCCGAAATAAAAACAGCGGCGGCGGAATAATGCGGCCGTTCACAGGCGTAAAACTGGACTCCGGCTTGGCGGTTCAACGTGTTTGGGAACTGCTGGCGAGCGGAAAAAAGTTGACTGTACGGACGTGACCACGGCGACCCGAACTCAATGGGATCCGGGCCACGGTGATCCAAAACCTATTAGTTACCCAAACACAGTTCGTGTCCATTACCGGGCTAATCTGGATCAGGGGGGTTTGAACCAAGGTGGCTGCTTGGACGTCTGCAGCCATGTCGGACTGACATCACCCAGCCGGGGCGGGGGGGTGACTGCTGCCTTTATTCTTCACCCGTCGAGACTTCACACGGACTGACTACGCCACCTTTCCCTCTCAACTTCACCCCGAGGCCACCTGACACCACCTCAGCTACTGTATCCTCAGTCAACCATCACACCCTTCCCCACGTCTGATCTGGCTTCCTGTGCCATTCCACAAGGCCGGCATTGTGCAGAAACCTCGAAAACACAAGGTGTGTACGTCCGAAGCGGCGCAGACTGGGTGGAAAATCACCTATAATGTCTTCCTCCTCCTCCTCCTCCTGCACCGCCTCCACCTCCTCCACCCCACACCTTTCTCACGTTTATACCAGCCTAAAATACTGTAACACACAGGCGGACCTTTCTTCGAGGAACTTCTAAAAACAGTCGCAGTGGGCCAGCATCGTTTTTAACGGCGTGCTCCTCTGATCTCGCTCCTGCATAAAGGTCCCTTTTTCCTCGGCTGGAAAACTCTGACTGGACCCAGACCACAGTTGTGTTATGTCTCCGTCACTTTGCCCTACGGCCGAGGTGGTGCACTGTGTATCCAGGGTGTATACAGACTGGAACGGGAGCCCACGCGTGGAACACCGCAAACACGAGCAGCCGGGCTTTCCTCGGCAAGTTTGACCTCGCTGGGGAGGATTAACAATAAACCTCTGACTAAATCTGCTCCTTTGCCAAGTGTTACACAAATATAGCTTCACTTCAGCCCATGTTCAGTTCAGCGTTTTATCATCTCACATCCTTTTATCTGAATAAAATGCTCACTGACCATAAATTTAGACAAAAAAAACATAAAACAACTGGAGATAAGGGGCGGTTTTGCAATAGAAACTACTCAACCTCACTCGACACTGCGCGGCTCAGTTGTGTTTCCTTGGCAGTTGTGACTCACATCAGCATCTACGGAGTCGTCATAGCAACGTGTCATAGCAAACTTGTGCTGTCCTATGCGACACACACATGCACGCACGCATGCATGCAAGCACACGCACACACACTGCAACAATGGAAGCCAATCGTGCAGTGTACCACTGAGTTTTCAGTAGACCTGAAAATGTTTGCAGCCTTTAATCACAGGATAATAATGTTAAAAGTGGATCTACAGAAAAATATACTTGAATTCTGCAAAGGTGTGAAGCTCCACTTGATGATGTTGACATAGCAGCTCTGTGTGATTGGCTGCAGGGGCTCGGAGCCCCAACGTCTCAAGAACACGCAAGTCGAAGCGCCGTTCCTGCTCAGGTGCGACAACCATCTCAGAGGAGCAAACGTGAGACCGAGGCACTTGGAAACTTTGTCGACCTTCCACTCCGGTTACCCGTAAAGCTCCAGAGATGAGGGGCTTTCTTGTCCGGGGGAAGATTACGAGGAACAGCACGTTTGAGGGAAACATTTACAGCCCCGCCAGTCACAGACAGAGGTCAAAGGTCACCCAGTCACATGAGCGTGGGCGCACTCAGCCTTTCCACTCTGGCTAGTAAAGTTCCAAGTGTAGAAAAATAAGCTAGAATGACCATGACGTGGGGGGGTTTAAGTGTTAAAACATAAGCAGGATGGTTTTTTCAGACACGCATTGAGATAAACACAAAGACGAGCGCGGAGGGAAACTGTGTGGAGGTGCTCGGGAGGCAGAACGCGCAAGCGTCCCTGCAGACAAAGCCAGCATTCATCCAGCCTCTCTGTTCCCACCCTGTCTGGCCCCCACCTACCCCACAGAGGCACAAAATACATTCGTGCATGTTGAAATCAACCTCGTGTTATGAGAAACATTCAAAGGGAAAATGCACAACACGCTGACAGCAGTGGGGGCCTCAGCGAGCGGGGAAGACGCATCCAAAGATAAATGAGGGACCAATTTTGGCGTGAAATTGAGAAGAAATTTAGAAACTGCAAACTTGAAATCTTTAACTGGACACGGCGTGACAAAAACGACCCTTTACTGGACGGAAATGCAGGAGTTCAACCTGCAGTGTCAATAAAAAACTTCAATCGGCGGCGTCAGTGATGAGGGAGTGTCCTGCCATGTCAGAAACATCCTCGGAGGGACGACTTTGTAGCTGATTTCCAGTCGAGTTTCCCCCTTTGACTGGAATTTGAAAGGTTGCGATGCCCTGGAGGAGGATTTCCCCGTTTCAAACTTCACTCGAGCTTCAGTCCCTGATGACGTGATGGATCCAAGGCGCTCAGTCAATCAGTGACAGCGGGGTGGACCTGCCCAGCGTTTCATCGCAGACCGGGCCCATCCATCAAATCGCCACCCCTCAGGCTGTGGAAAATAAAACCCTTCCACATACTTCAGATAAGTGGTATGGAAAAGGGGGTCAGAAAATGGTCAGGAAAGCAGGCTGAAACACCAAAGCCTGCATTATTGAAGGATTACCTAAAGAACAGAAGAATTCACCTCCTTACGTCTCTTTTCAAAGCCGCTGATGATTGACAAGTTGATGCTAAGCCTGTAAAATCACACACAGGGAGACCAACAGCCCAACATATCAGGCTGTAATGAGTGTTTCTAAGCAGAAATGATCACATATGTTCCAGTGTAGCTTCTCTTTTTTCAACGCTGAAGCCAGACACTTGCAGGGATAAAAAACTTTTAGCTGGAGCCTTCAAAATAAAAGCCAATCGACATCTACGAAGTGTTTTATTTCTCTTTGGACAACCTCAGGGCGAGAAAACGCTCCAGATAAACCCTGACATATCCAGCGGCACGCAGGGTGGTCCTGGACCTCAGGTTGGGAACCACCGAACCCTTGGTGCCGATGGTCTTTATGAAAACATTCCCATCCACCATTTACTGAGCGAGCGTGGCGTTCGTGCACACTTTCACTGCCTCCCGCAGAGACAAACTGAGTCGAACGCAAGCGCAGACTGGAGATGTTCCCCCGCAGGGTTCAACGCTGAGACTTAATGGAGCAGGAAGAGGCAGAAAAAAGCTGATTGGGTTCAACTGCAAAAACTGTCCAGAGGCCAAAAGGGGGGAGAAAGAGCCAAAAAATGCAAACAGAAGTCGATCGTGTTCACGCTCAGCTGGGGGCGAAACGCAGGTTCGAGTTCAGGAAGTGTCGGATTTTCAGCAACTTATTTACTCCTCTCACGATATTTTGCTTTCCTCTGTTGACTGGCAGAAACCTGTTTGCTGTTTCTTATCATTTTTATTGACATTCTTACTGTTTTGCATGAGAAAGGGCGGCACAAAGCATTAGCAGATAATAGGATCATGTTTTCTGTCATTTCTGCACAAACTCAGGCTGATTTGAAGCCACATAGGATGAGTGAAAGGAGCTTGAACGGATGGAATTTTGGTTCAATATAACATCGACCAAAGATCGTGATAACTCAAAAAACATCTGGGATCCAAGATATTTTTTTAATTTTTAATTATACTGTTGCGCTGAGTTTATTAAAAGTTGCATCGTTGGTGTTGTTGTAATCCCGCGAACAAACTGCACTGAAAGCACAACGTCCTCGGAGAGGACAACAACAATAAACTGTTGAATGGAGAAACGATGGTGAATTTACGACCGCGTAATAAATTAGGAAAGACGGCTTCGGTATGAAATCCTCGGCGTTAATCAGGAACTGAGTGCAGGTTGTAAGTCTCAGTGACAGACTGGAGTCCTTTGTTGTGGACGGAGGACATTCTCCGCATAGCTGGACACCAAAGGACAGACCGAGGAATGATTTAAGGTCCGACAGTACAGAGACTTGCATCACTGTGTACACAACCACTCGCACGCTTTTACATTCACCCACTGGGGGAACTTGGCACGGGCCGCCGACATGTGACAGCAGCAATAACTCAACTTTATTAGAGGGTTCGTTTCACCAGTCGAAATCCATTCGGCTCATAACGAGACGATACGACGAGGGGATAAATCTTCTCTGAGAAGTGACGAGGAGGAAAAAAAGAAAAAAAACGCTGACGGGACCTGACGTGGGACGTTTTTCTCAGCACGTCACCGCCTTCCGAGAACCCGAGCCTGCAGCCGCGTCGGGGGGCCGACACACTGCTGCATTTCATCTGGCCTCTTTTACACATGTTTGCCGAGTATCAAAAAGCATGAATGCACACGTGCAAAACACCCCCCCCCCCCTCCCCAAAACCTGCGAGCATGTTTGCTCCGCTGGTGCTGGTGTGAGCGAGCGCCCGCAACGCTGCACCGAGAGTTCACGCAAACACACACACAAGGCGAGTAATTTACTGCAGAGAGGATAATTAGTGACCGTGTTGCCATGTAAAGAGAAAAGTGAAACGGGAGGAAATGAAAAACGAGGCGGACCGGCGGGTTTCTGACTCGCTGCCCTGCAGTCAGAGTGTTTTACAGCTTGATTCCAGGGAGTCAATCGTCTCTGACAGCAAGCTTGTAAACTATCAGATAAAAGGAAAAACAAACAACTAAACATGAAGAAGTTAATTTTTTTTTTTTACACACAAAAAACTTTAATCACTGTGGAAAATGTTCCTGTCGCCGTATGTTAAACTGCATCTCGATGACATCCAAGTGGCACGTTATTCTATGGGCGTCATATGAAACAGTACTGTGAGCATTTTTTTTTTCCTGCTCGGCTGCTGGAGGCAATTAGGCACCACCGACGGAGTAATTAAGGCAAATCTCTGCATGTACTTCTGAAATGATTTGTACCACCTTGAAAAAACACGACACTTCTGATGCTGTCACATTACACAGACCTACCACACCTGACACACAGCAGGGGGGCGGGGGGGGGCGGGGGCATGCACACGCACACACACACACGCACACAGTTTTAACGTGATGTTTGCGTCTTAGTAAGTGGGTGTGGATCTGCTCCCTTTAAACAACAGATGGACCGTTAATCATCTGAGAAGAACAAGAATATTTTGCACAAAGGGAATTAGGTAAATATGTGGAAAACACTTCTGTTGATAAAAAACAACATGAAGCACTTGAAAAACTTACAACACTTCAAGGGGTCATTTGGGGTGTTCAGTCAGGTCTGTTTTAACACCCACAAGAAGTGCGTGGGTGCCAAAACAGCGTCTTGGAGGTGTGAGTGATTCAAGCGGCACATCAAAATGTTTTCTGCACCAGTGAAATCCGAACAATCAGTTCAAGCTGTTTTTTTTTGTTTTAACAGAAAGCTGGCGTGTTTTTCTAACCTCTGCGTCTGATTCTAGGATAAACAGGGGTTGCGTGTGAGCGTCGAGGCCTGCAGGTCGGTGCCTGTCCAGCTCGCTGTGTCTGCGGTGGGCCGCTCTGCCCTCCACCGTCCTCCCGCGGAGACGGGGCGGGAGGAGAGCGGCTGCGCAGGGTCGAGGTCGGAGGGGCCGAGCGGGTGCGGCGCCGGTGACCTCGTGCTGAGCCGTCGCAGGAATGAGCGTGCTTCAAATTCTCGAGGAGTGACGGAGGCGTGCAGGGGGGGACAAAGTGAGGAGCCACCGGGGTGTCGGTTCAGGGAGGGACAAGCCCGTTTCCATCAACAATCTTTGGAACTTCAATTATCAGGATGGGGGGGATTCCTGGTAATCTTTGTGTTTCTTCTGCACTTCTGGTGAATTTCTTCAGCTCCGCCTGATGACACATTCGGGGGGTGGAGTCAAAGAAACCCTGTCGGTTTAATCCAGCTGGTCCCGCTTCAACTGTTGTCCATCTTCCTATATTCCTGCTTGAGTTTCTGCATTTTGCATTCATTCATTACAGCGTGCGCTCCACATTTAGCTCTGTCAGAGTGTCACTAATCCTCCAGAGACCCGCTCGCTTGGAGTCGCCAGATCAAACTCCCTTTCCGAGCAGACGCGCTCATCAGAGCTTTGATCTTCGCGTGGCTTCTTTAGTTTTGCTCCATTACCGAATGATCAAACAGAGCGTAGCTGGTTTACAGCCGCTTATAGAGCAGCTGAACGACAGTGTAGAGTGCTGTGAGTGTTTCCCACCAAGCACAGATCTTCCTGTATTTTGACCACTCAAGAACTGCTTTTGATTTGAAGCCAACTTCGTCGACCAGCTACTTCTTCAAGGAAGCTTTTGTGGTGAATTCAAGTCTCTTTCTAAAGAAAGCCACTTTCACAGCAGCTCACTGAGTATTTATTGACGTTTCACAATGAGCTCCAAGTTTAAAGGGAATTTTATAGCCTACTTATCTCAGACTTCCATCAAATCTGATGCAGATATTGATCACTCTGGTATTCGTGATATTCTGACAGTGATCCTCCCTGTTTGCAAACTTTATAGTCATTATCCAGTAAGAAATTGTGAGCAGGTGTTTGATTGTTTGCAACAAATTCACAGGCTGCACAGTGGAAGTGTTTCAGGATTCATCCAGCCTGGGACTTGTTTTCCACAGGAATTGTTCTCAGTGTCCAATGTCGTACATTTTAGGACACTTCACAAAGTGTCCCAGCGTCTTCGACTTTATGTCTCTGCACCTCTGACTTCTTGTTTTACAGCATAATCAGAGCGGTCGGCAGACGAGCAGAACAGCCTGGATGTGCGCGTGGAAACTCGGCGGAGGACTTCTCCCCTGTCTCTCCCTCCTTTCATTCAGACTTTAGGCGTTGCTGCGTCTCGCTGCCCCATCTGGAAACTTGACATTATTAGAAGCCACAGTGGAACCAAAGAGTGATGCAAGCAGCGGGATGTGGTGAGCAGCCCCCGCGTTTAAAAAGCAGGGAAAGTGTGCTGATGATGGGTCGAAGCTGCTCGCCTGCACGGCCTCATCCCGGCTGAGGTTTCGCAGAACACGAGACGCACGGTGAGGAACTCCTTCCCGCTTTTAATCCGCCTGATGTTGCCGCCTCGCCTGTCTGGATTCGACTCAAGAATCTCGCAGCACATGAGGGTTTTTTTTTGTTTTTTTTACATGAAAGCGATGAAATCGAGTGATTTACGCAATAACATTAAAACGCGACCTGGTGTGAAAACACACCGAACTCGGAGCCGTGTTAATCTCTGACTCGGTCGTGAATTCAGACCTGGCAATAATGCGCTCCGTGTGTTTTTCCCCATGAGGCCTCAAATATGGTTCCAGCTTGGATTTCCATTCCTCATTATGAAAAGCTGCTTCCACTTTACTTTCTGCCCTCCATTGTTCTTTGTTGGAAAGGGGCAACCCCGACAGGCCTCAATTGCTGGGGGTACCGGGCCGACGTGAGTCCGGGATAATGGGAACCAATTGACCCCAGTGTGAGTTCCACTCCGTCCACTGGCTGCATTAAGGGACAGCTCAAAGCTGGAGTCTCCAGGATAAGAGTGCTGAGTCCAGGCCTGAATCATCCATGCAGCGACAGGTAGAGGAGCAGGAAGCCGGCACATGTGTGGGTGAAGTGTTTATCATCGCACACTCTCTGCTCGTCTGTTGAGAATCTGTTTCCTGTGGTAGCAAATCCTGGATGGCCACACACTGTGGGCCTCGCAGAGCTGAACTATGTGGGAAAAAAAACGCCACTCATCATGTTTACTGGTTAAAACTGTTGACTTATGGTGATAAAGATCGTCCAAATACACGTCTGGTCGGGACTAAACAGCAGTGTGAGAAGGAACACAAATATAACCAGCCAGCGACTTGGTTTTATTGTGGCTACACAACATCCCTTTTGCAAAAGAAATTGGTGTAATCAGAGGACAGCGAAGTAGGAGGTGACTATAATCAACTCCATCTCTCTCTCTCTCTCAAAAAAAAAAGATCTCATATCCTGTTGAGATCAACACTTGACCGCCTCGCTCAGAGACACGAGAAGGCAGGAGATCACTGAGGCCTTTGGATTTATCGTCTGGGGATCATAGATGTCTGGACAAACATTGAAATCCGTCCAACTGTTGTTGCAGTCGCGAGACAGACAACGAAAAAAAATCATACCCGCAGAGAGGAAATACTGAAGGATTAAATGTAGTTTTTATGCTCTGACGTAACTGTAAAAAACACATTATTAGTCAGAGGTGTCAGACATCAAACTGTGTCTATTGATCGGAAAACACAGAAAACAGTCATGACACTCTCTTGAACTGCTTTGCCTCACAGGCTGAAGTGCGTGTCGTTTCCTCTGAGCTCCGGACAACGAGTGACCGACAGCAGCTAAAGCCTCAGAGCCTCAGAGTCTCACTGCGAGCCATCCTGAAACGCTTAGAAAGAGATATCCATCGGCACCCCTCAGGTCCGCTCGACACAGCCGCCCACCGCCTGTCCCTCCCCTCCTGCTGCGTACGCCAATAAAAAAAAATCAGCCCACTTTACTGTACCGTCTGATGCTGGCGTCGACTTACAAAAAGCCTTCAAATAGGGGGAAAAAAAAGGAGGAACATGTGCTGTGGTTACCTGCTGATGCTGATCCAGAGCCTCCGTGAGGTTGGAGGAGGAGGAGGAGGAGGAGGAGGAGGAGGAGGAGGAGGAGGAGGAGGAGGAGGAGGAGGAAGAGGAGAAGGAGGAGGAGAAGGGGGAGAAGGAAAGGGACGCGTGTGGGAAGGAGGGGAACGCTCGCGTTGACTTATTGCTCGATAACGTGTCCCACCTGCATCTGCCTGTGCATTTGTGTGTGCACACCTCAGAGAGGGGGTCGCTTAGAGACCGTTATGGACACAAGTCGTCCCGTCCCCGCCCCCCCCCCCCCCGCCCCTGACCGCAAACCACACACAAAGGCTGAGAGCTTACAGACCCTCCAGTCAGACCTGAGCAGGGAGAATAAATAACAATGATTTCCGACCCCATCGAAGAAACCCGCAGATGCTCCCCTAAATCTGCCGCTTTCAAACATCGCTCCCCTTCCAGCCACGCAGCCAGGAAGGCAGAGCGAGGGAGTCCTGGCTCCCCTCTGCCAAACACCACAACACCAGTGAAAGGGGTCCCGTCCTCCAAGAATCCCGAGCATTCATATTCTGGCAGTTCCAACGCTCTTTGCTCCACTTAAAGACATAGTTTTCGGGGCTGCGAGTCCGGCAAGAAACGATGCCAGCTGCTGCGTAAAATAGTTTGCAGAGTGGCGACCCGGAGACCATCGAACCCTGCTGAGTGTTTTCAGACTTTTGCTGGATGGACGTGACCCGCGGTGGCGGCGGCTTCAGGCCGGGACGCTCCGTCCCATTAATCAGCTGTCGGTAAGGGAATGGTTTGGCGAGGCCAGACCCACAGGACGACTTAAATTAAACATCTGTTCATTACAAGCAGTCTGCTTTTCTTCACCTGAGAAACGCCGACTGACTGGAGAAAAACGAGCCGACAATAAAAACCCACAACTATGACTGAAGCGTTTCTGACTGAAAGCAGATAACGATCCGTGCTCTGTCCGATCGATACAAAACCTGCCAGAGACTCGATCAGATTTAGCGTCTCTCTGACGGCCTTTTTATACAGTTAGCCCAGTTTTTTCTAGAAACACTATAAACAAAACTTCCTCAAATAATCTCATGTTCATTCTGGAAAAAAATAAACAAAATTCAGTGAGAAAGCTGATGCAGTTTTCACCTTCGCCTGGCAGCAGAAAGACTGATGTTTGATTCCAAGTTTAGGTCCTCTCTGTGTAAAGTCTGGACGAGCTTCCTGTGTGTGTGCGTGTGTGTGTGTGTGTGTGTGTGTGTTCTCCGGGTACTCTGGCATTCTCCCACAACACAAAGACAAGCTTGTTTTGCTGTCACCTACATACTGTTGATTGATGATAAGCGTGTGTGGAAACATTGTTTGACATGATATAGTTTCCTTAAATGAAACAACAGGTGTTTGGTGGTTTTTACAGGAATTTTAGGGGGATTCCAATGTGGGATTTCTGCGTCTGGTGCAGCCTTTATGAAAGTAACGCAAGAAAAACGAATAAAAATCCGATTCTGAGGGTTGAATTAGGTCAAAATACGAACGTCAAATTACCTCCATCAGGTCCACTGTGGTATGAGGAATTGGAGATCCTATGACACACACACACACACGCACACACACAGAAGCTGTTCCTCTTGTAATGCTTCCTCTCCAGCAGACAGTCGTATCGCTGTCGTGAGCGTAAGCGAAGGAGGAAATGAAGAGGGGGGAAAAGTCTGATGCTGAATTTGGACGCGGCTCAGACTGTGACTCAGGAGGACCTGGACCATTAGATCACTCATGAACTGAGAGGGTTTTTTTTTTTTTGTTTTGCACAGAAATGGTTCGAACAGCTTGTGTTTCAATCTCAATGAGGAGACGGTTGTTGTTTTTTTGTCCTAATCGCTTTTCCTCAGGTAATAATTTTACATTTCGATGTCAAACTTTCCAAGTTTGCTCCGTGACATTATCAGAACTTGGAGCTTTCACGTCTATGCTGGCAGGAAAAGTAAATTCTAGGAGGAACTGCGTTAAAAGGAGTCTTTCTAGGGAGAACATGAAGGATACAAACTGACATGTTAACCGGAGGGGCCAGAGGTCGCCCCACCCAGCTGTTTCACAAGGGGCCCCGGGGGCACCGCTGGCCTGTATTTCTCCGTCCTCCTCTCGCTACTTCACAGCACAGCGTCGTGTTAATCACCCTTAGGAGACACCTCAGGTGTCAGCGGGTCAGACTGGACCGAGCCAAGTCACGATGCTTAATTAAACAGAGTGAAAGGAGGGAGCTGAGGGGCTGGAGCAGATTTACACTGAGCTGAGGTCAAGTGAAAAGTGATCAGCTTAAAGCTGCGGCAGCAGAGAAGTCCCCGAGGACAGACCCGAGACTCAGACCTCAAAGTCAAGCTGTCAACTGGGGGCTCAATGTATCCTGAGGGAGAATCTTAAAACCCCTTTTAATTGGAAAGACGTCTGTCCAAAGGGAGACAGTGTACCTGGAGACTGAAAGCTGCACATTTTGAAAAAAGCCATCAGATTAGATCAATTCTGAAATTCCTCTGCTGCTTCTTCCTCTAAACACGAGTGAAACAACAGTAACGTCACAGAAAGTGTCCACATCCTGGAAACTCCCCAAAACTTGTGATTTTTTAAAATTTGGTGGCTCTGAAGCAGCTACGACCTGAAGAAGAACTTCCACTGCCTCGTCGATCCACGATAAAGTGTCCTTTCACCTGTGTTCGCTCAAATTTGGTACGTTTCTTCTCCTTGCTGATCGACGGACTTCTGTGCACATGTTGACTGAACTGCAGCGTTTTCAGGGATTCCGGCGTTTCCGTCCCGACTGAAACATTTTCCTGAGATGGCAGCGTCTTCACGGGAAGACGTTCTGAATACAAGGCGGTCATGGAACAACAGAAACGACTAACTTTGGCAGACGTGAGCTGGAACTTTTGTTTCTCTCCCACTTTCCCAAGACTTTAGCTTCTTGTGTCCTCAATAACATTCTCACTCTCTCCGACCTAGTCAACTCTGACACTTTGAACTCGTTTTACACAGTTTTTCCTCTACAGAAGAGACGTTTTCCAACCTGTTATGCTCATTTCCTCTGACGGAAAAAAAGTTTGTGTTTGTCCAGAGTCATCCCACACACAGCTGCTCCAGTGATTGATCTGCTTCATTTCCTGATTGTCTCCTGAGCAGGCAATTTAACACAGAACAGTAAGCTGACGTAACACGACGCCGCGGCTCCTCGGCGGCAATCAGCGATTAGACGTCGGCGTTTCAGATTCTAAAAATTGCCGGCATCAATCAGCCGCCGTGATCTCGCAGGGGAAGAAAAGGTCCAGTCAGTGAAATGAGGCCTTTCCACTGAGTCACAGCTCAGATAACAGGATGTCCCCGGGGGAGGAGAGGAAATCCCCGGCAATCTGGACGGGAAAAACACCAGCAGACCTCCCCAAACAAAGTCCTCTGGAGAGCTGCGCCGCCGCCGTCGGCAACTCGCACAGAATCGACCTGGTGGCTTGACAACAAGCGGGACCCCGTTTATTGTGTCGCAGACATCGAGTATCGAGTGGGGGAAAAAAAGCTGAGATTTGATGGAAAGTGACTCGACAGAGACTCGAAAGAGATCAATGAAGCGGGAGGGGGCGGATCCAAGAACGTGACTCCAGAAGTGAAGGCTGACCTAATTTGCTCTGTGCTCACAGCTGTGTCATACGGAGCCCCCCGAGGATGGAATCAGCCCTCCTTCTCGTCCCGTCTCCCCGCCTCCGTTCGCGTGGGACGGAGACGTGACACGGCCTCCAACCAGCTCAGCCTCCGCTCCGGCGACTGCTGTTTCCATTAGCCTCCTCAGCAAACCCGCCTCACGATATTGCAGCGACAGCTCTTTTGTTTGGGTTTTATTGTGGCTACAACTCCAGGAATGACTGTGATGTCTGCTATTCGTGGCGAAGTGAAGAAGAGTAATAGCTGGAAACAGGCAGAAAATGAAACAATCAGCCATAAAAGCTGAACTTCAGCCTCACGTCATCGGAAAAAACCCACTCACCCCGATGTCGCGGTTGCCCGAGGAGGTGGGAGAGCTACCGAACGCGAGCGCTAGCAACTGAAAACATCATAATAACAACATGCTTCGAAAGCAGAGGTAATTTCCCAAAACACAGTGACAAGTATGTGCCTGAACTTTCACTGCACGAGCCTGCAGTCACGTCCGCCCGCCTGCGAGCGCTGGAGGACGGCAGGTAATCACACCCTCCGTCGTCTCCTCCAGGCCCGCGGGATGAGCGACTGTTTGGAGTGTGACTTTCGGCGCTAAGCCAAAACAGCTGTGAGTGGCGAGACGGACAAAGGCAAAGCATGTATGCAGTCAGCAAGGACCTTCAAACATTTACTGTGCCCTTTAATCTCAAGCAGGTGAGGCAGAGTGGCAGCATGTTCACCTCCTGGAGTCAAAGAGGAGGCTGATGGAAAGCAGACCCCTGACTTACAGCTGTTCCCACCTGAGTGAGATCCCAACAGATTATATCAGGAGAAGCTACAAACTCACGAGCGTGTGTGTGTGTGTGTGTCTGTCTGTCTGTGTCTGTGTGTCTTCAGATTCCGAAGACCTGCTGTTTCTAATCACTTTCAGCAAAGATGAGGCTGATTAGAGGGGCCGTCGTGCGTGCAGATTTCTGTCCAAACACTTTAATCTCACACCACAGATCCAGGAGCCGATCTTACTGATGAGGGACTCAGTGACACAGATCTGATCCAAATCCTTTGGGTTCCAGAGAAAAGCGTCACAGGCGTCGCATCACCGGGTCAACGAAACCAAACGAGAACCAGTCCGAAGCCGTCGCTCGCATCTCTCGGAGGCCTCATTCACGCTTCAGCCCAATAAGAGATTGTTTTTTTCCATCTAAACATGCAAATATCTGCTCCAAATCAACTGCTACACAGTGTTTATGTTGTTTTATTTCTTTTATTTCTTTTCTTTACGAGATATTTTTGCTTGAACTTCCAACAGCCAGGAACCTTTACGCCACAGTACTTCTCACGGCTGATAAAGAGGTGATTGGTGCGTGGCTCTAATTCAAACTGTATTACAGCCTGTTTGTTGTCGGTCCAGCTTCTCAGCTGGAATAAACTTATTTGCATGTTCTCATAAGATTCGGATGAAACCGTCATCAAATTCCGTTTGAACGGCTCTAATACACATGAGCTCATCGCGTCCTGGCAGCGCCGCGGCGCTTGAGGTCACTCGGGCAGCCCATTACTCAAACTTTCAGCTATGCCTTTCACACCACACATGCAGCCTGAGCCTGGAGCCACCGACGGGCCGTCAGTGTGCCGAAAAACCTCACTGCCTCCGCCGCCCGACCGCAGCCGGGCTGCTTGGACGTGGAAAACGTGAGCGGCTGAGACTAAACTGTGAGTACGACGTGCCTACACGTTCGAGGAAAACCACACTCCAATCTGGGGGAGCAGGAGGACAAAAAGAGCTCTGTGATTGTTGGACGTGAAGGGGTCTGTAAGTGGACGCTCACAGAGGAGGCAGAAATAACAGACAGGCTGCTTCACACAAGGAACATACGTGGAGGGAAAGACGATTAACGTGCAGCCGAGAAACAACGGGTCAAGCGAGACGTTCCTTTTATGTGTCATGATGTCACTTTAGGTGTCTTTTCACCAAGATTTTGCCAAAACGCTCAATTTTTCTTCATTTTAAAAGCGATGAAAGAAAAAAAACGGTCTACTAAGAGTCTTTCTGTGTTCTGACACAGAAAAAAGTACTATTTTCAGTAATAAATCATATTGCTACATAAAGTTTCACATCTATATTTGACTTAAAAGAACCACCAAGTTTCTCTCTTTACACTTGAGGACTTCAAAACGAACCCAAACTGCACATAAAAACCAACGAGACTCACTGAATCAACTCGCTGATGGACGGATTTAGCAGAAAGCTGAAGCGGTCTGATGTGCAGTGTATGAAACTGTCAATATTTGGAAACAAAGTTCTGCTCATAAAACCAGTCAAAACGTCACTTCAGTCAACTTATGGAATCCTAATAAACCCGCGGCAACGTTTCCCCACCCAGCTGCCGAAGACAAAAGGCGGCTGTTTACTGTCCAACATCGACGTGATGTCACGACGCAGCGTTTTTGTTTTTTTTTACTCTGTGTTACAAAGGCTCCACTGTATAGAAACCCATATTCCACTCCGCGCCCATATTACAGGGTCTCGGGGGGGAATCAACCGCCCGTTGCCTCAGAGTGACACAGCCTGCGAGACGCAGCTCTCAGCCCAAACCACCTAAAGAAATTCCTCTTTGATGAAGAGATGCAACAAAACCACCAACCCGCCGAGCCGATACCTTCTCATCGGGTTTGTTTGCATCACGACTGCTGCGGAGCAACCAGCCCACAAGGTGAGCTGCTGAGCCGCAGCTCAATAATTAGGCGCCGTCCACGCGGGGACGGCTTTCAAACAGTCCCGCAAGCCTTCGGTCGGAAAGGAGCGCCGTCCAGGAGGAGTCGGAAAAGGAGACAGGAAGCGAAATGACTTCACCCTGAGGCGCACGTGTTGAAAATTCACATTTTTGGTGGTTTTAAAACCAAAACGATCTGAAGCAAAGGTTCCTCTTGAACATCCACAGTATCAGTTACATTTTTAGACAAATACTCGGGATCTTGCCCATATTTTACCACTGCCGATTCCTCTTCTTCTTTGTGTCTCTTTTTCTGTTGAGCTTTGTGCACACGCACCCCCTTCAGGCCCGGCATGTGTACTGCGGCGGAAAAAGGTTTGGAAAACGTCTCTTAAATGTTTCCGTTTCTGTGTGAGAGCAGCCACTCTCTTGAGTTTGAGTTTGAAAAAAAATGACTAAAGTGAGAGAAGCATGTGTGATGAAGTCCTAATGAGATGTGGTTCAGTTTGTATGAGCCGCCGTTAAAATAAGGAATTTCGTTAATTACAGTATACAGCTCGTGATTTATTTCAGCTGTGCCAGCGAGCCTCTCCACACCACAAACATATGCCAAGAACACGAGAGATATTCTTAGTGTTTAACACCTATAATTAACAGAAAACCACGCTCGGCTTTATTTAGAGCCATTAAAAGAAAACATGCCGGGCTTGACTACAGAGGGGCACGGGGGTCGGCCAGTAAAGGAACATGAGAGGAAATGTTTAGAGTCCTGTGGGTTTCTTTCTGCGACGTCAGCTCTTCGGGGTTCCACGGAAAAATGTACAGAGCGATGAGGAAGCCTGCAAACAAACGGACGCCAGCTCAGTGTCTGAAGACGCCGCGGTGACGACGACGTTCTCACCTCAATCTGACTGAACTGGAGAACTCAGCGTCTTGGGCCACAACAGAAGAAACAGTAGCGGGTGTGAAAACTGATGTGGTGGTCAAACAGATGTGAGGACAAACACCTGGATCAGCCCGTCTAAGGACTGATGCTCCTTTCACGCCGCAGGGCGAGCAAAGTTTTTTATAGCAGTAACTGTAGGCAGCTCAGCAGCCATGAACGGAGCATCACTGCCCCTTATCTCTGCAAATACACATTACATCAGTTTATTGCAGCCGGTATTACATCAGTGTTGATAGGAGTTGTTGAATTAGTTGGTCACTAAGTCAATATTTGCGAAAAATCCCACACTTAAGAGATAATAACATGATAACAGCAGAAGAAATTCAATCCTTGAGATGTTTTTCTGTACTGAAAAGGTTAAATGTCCTCCCATCAGGTACAACGAGAGAAATCATACAGAGGACACAAATCAAAACCATCCAATCACATGAAAACATCAGGAAAGGAAGACATCAGATAAAGTGTCCATGTTCAAGTGTCTCTGCGTTTAAGAAGTCTCTTTCGTGCTATAAGTGACAGGAGCGACACGAGAAGCCCCAAACCCTTTTGTCCTCTTAGCAAAACATGGCGGAAGTTCAACCTGCCACAGAGCGGGTCAGGAGGGTCAAGGGGGTGTCGGAGAGCCGAGGCCTTACTGCGAACTCACAGTCTATAAATACATCACGACTCACTCTGAAGCAGCCGAAGCATCCAGTCCGCTAAATATGGACACCTGTCCCCCACTGTTTGTCCACGTCAGACAATGACAGAAGACGACGAGAAAAAATAAACATTTATCTAACAAAAAAGTTGTTTCAGAGATTTTGTGCTTAATTTCAGCGTCATCTGTTGACAATCGTCTCTGTGTCTCCTTCTCTGTTTGTTGGCAGCACCACAGCTCCCTGAGAGGCCTGGAATATGTACAGCAAATCTTAGTGGCAAAAAGCTTTCATAAGGCGGGTTTGTAATGGTTGTTTTCTGGTAGCTTCAAATCAGGAAAGAGAGATTCAATGTCAAAATTTGAAACGCGTCAAGGTCGAAGGACACAGGAATACAGACAAGAGTTGGAAATATCTGGACACTAGAATCATCATGTGTCAGACTCAATATTTTCAAGTATTGTTGTAGAACTGATTTCTTTCCTAATTTTTAAAATTACAATCAAATGTTGTGAATTTTTGAATGTTCGGAGTTATATGAGTTGCTCATCATTATAATTTCAAAATATGGACAAATATTTACACAGCTCTTTTGCAAATATGTGAAAAATTACTGATTGTTATGCCGACTTCAGAGCTGCTTTCTACTTGTTAAAATTCTCCATTAAAATTTGCGGTTTCAGTGACATCAACTCCTATAATCTTATTTCCCTCCTAATAACGAGCATTTTCCACCATAGCAACAAAAGGGGGCACAACAAAACAGCTGCCAGGACACAACAATGAATTATCAACACGACCCCCCCTCATCTGCAGACAGGCGTCTTATCGGACGCCCGCAGCGCTGATGCCAAACAGGCTTTTTGGAAGTTTCTGCTCTCCTTTGACAGAAAAAGGGGTCCGCGGCCTTGGCTCAGTCGTTTTGTTTATGATTACAGCAGGAGGAAGCGTTTATTTTCCCCGTCGTCCCCACAAATCACGCACAGAGGCTGATGCCTCCCCTCTTTATTGAGTGCATGTGTCGAGCGGGTCACACGACGTCTCCGGTTGTTTTTTCCGCCAGAAATCTCGACCAGAGTGGAGAAAGGTTTACATTCTTTCGAGAAGCTCTCCCACTGGGTGACATCACGCAGCTTTGTGTGCTTCACGAGTCCAAATCTTCCCTCGAACGGTTCATCAGCAAACTGGCGAGCGCAGCCGAACGTAAACACCCGCCTGAGGGAGCGACGACACGAAGCGCGGAGAAAACTGCAACCTGGATATTAGAAAATTTATCGGGGGGTCTCTGGGTGTTTACCAGAACTTACAGAGTTCAGAATGAACCATGACGCACGGAGCGCTTTACGTTAACTCGAACGCCTGAGGCGGGATCGCCCACACACAGCATTATAGAGCAAAGCCTCCAAACTCCAGATGTGAGTCTTGTGAAACATTGTGTACTAAACAAACTATGGTTTGTTTGTAGATTCAGGGATTTTTTATTTCTGCTTATCAGTCTTGTTGTCACAGGGTTGTTTTGCAGCATGTCTCTGTTACGTAATCATCTGGCGTGACACCATCACAAACACTCAGCTACACGGGCTATTCTAGAAACTAAGTGGTCTAAAAATGACTTTTTTTATTCAGGGTTGGACAGGACAACGAGTACTACAATACGATTAAACATGATGAGTGTGACTGGATGAATCATAGTCATTACAATCAGCAACGTTTAGGCTTTATAAACTAGTGAAACTATTCTGTCGCTATTGGCTAAATAACATAATAATATACAGATGAATCGATACAGAATCATTTGTAAATTTGTAATGTTGGAGTCACCGTTCCCTTGTTTGTTTTGAAAGGTGCGATTAGTGTTATTGAGGTTTTCTGTGCCCCTCAGCGAACAATGAACTGCAGGTAAAGTGATCAACGTTTTATGTCCAACAAGTGACTCCAGACAAATATTCATTTTCAGCGATGAATTTTTAAAGAATAAATCTCTGACCGCAAGTCCAGCTCAGCGTATTTTTATTCCAACGAGAGCAAAAGAAAAAAGCAGATCTGTTTGTCTCCGAAATTTTAATATCGAAGCTGCTATTTTTGTCAGCTGGTAATAAATCAGAGTTATACACTCTGAGCAGACCGAATCTGTTAGGCAGATAATGGAGCTGTTTTCAGCTGAATGGCTGGAGCCAAAACCCTGTCAGAGACTTGCAGCCCTGTGTTACTCTTCACGTCTCACTTTTTACCCAATTAATCAGCTCGGCTAATCTCCGAAACATGAGAGCCACCAGCTGGGGATGATGTCACACCGACTTCCTGTTAACATTTTACAGACGAAGCTCCAGAGACGTTTTTCAATCTAAAGAGGTTCTTTGAGGATAGTTGACTCGTGGTTTCTTTCGAGGATCGACACACACATCAGTCTCTGAATTATCCTGTTGAATCAGCGTCACCGGAAGCAGCGAGATGCAGCCCAGCAGCATCATGGGAGTCTACAGTGTGAACAGCTCTGTAGCAGGATTTATTGCTGAGACCGACTTTGTTGTTGTCTGACTTCATTTTAAGTGTCCTCTGCAATCGTGTAAACAACAATCAGGAGATGGGACACGGAGCAGCTCTGAGGCATCTAGAACTTTTTGCTTGGACAAGTAACTCGAATCCACGGCTCACAACCAGGGGTCTGGGACCCCCTAGGGGGAAGGCAAAAGATCATGGAGGGGACAAGAAACCTCATCAACCCTTTAAGACCAAGAGCAGATCCAGAGAACTAACTGGCCATTTCTTTTATTCTGACGGTCAGTCTTTTGACCCCGGCTGTCCAGATGTTTTACGTCTGTGAGTCCACCCGGGTCCGCTCCATTAAAAAATCCTTTCCAAAGAGGCGGGGACTTTGAGAAACTTCGTTGGTGATTGGACAAACCAGGCGTGTGTCACTCTTCGACATGGCAGAAGCGCCAGGTTTGGAGTAATTGATCTCTATGAATAATACAAGAAGAACACGAAACATCTGAGCAAGAAGGACAAAAAAAAAATTCACTGGTTTGTTACAGAATCAATAAAAGAGACGTTTACCTGACTAAAAGTGACATTAACAGCTCATATTAAAAATATAAAGGAGCCTTCATTTGACACACGTTGATAAAGCAGACAGGCCTCGCGTCTGATACTGTTTAACTGTGATTAGCTGCAGTTCAGAGATCTGAACCAGATGTGGAGACACAGTGAGGTCAGGTGTCAGCGAGGGGTCGGGTCAACACAGGATCATGAAACAACTCTCCTCCGTCCCCTAAATAGGCGTGATAATACCTACAGGGGGGAACAGACCCAGAGAGGAGACGCCGAGGCCGAAAGGCAAAGATAAGCAGGTCTCAGAGCAGCAAAGAATAATGGGTGGAAATCTTTCCAGCGTGATGAATTATCCTTTGGCAGCCATAAGTCTCAGGGAAGAAAAAGGAGGGTCTGCAAATTGGACGTGGACGAAGGTTTCCGTGCCAGCTGTTAGACTTGGTAATGTGGGGTGTAAGCTTGATTTAGAGAGCTGGAACGATGTCTTTTTAAACAGCAAAAGAAACATCCGTAGTGAGAAATTTATGGTAACACAAACAGGCAGAACGTGGCCATGGCGCACCTCGGGGCTGACCTCATCGGCCTTGGGGCGAACGTGACACCCGCCGGCGTCTCACCCACCGACGTCCCCTCCGAAGCTGACTCTCCAGCACACAACGGTGCCACAAAAGCCGCCGCCGCCGCTCACTACAAAGTCACCACGTGAGCCGTCGCTCGTCGGGCTGACGACAGCCGAGTGGGGCTGGATAAACAATCAACACTTCTAATTGAATTTTACAGGAAACAGCTGTGGGGTCAAAAAGGCGAGCGAGCTGCTCGCAGAGCATGAATGAATCTGGCCGGTGAAAAAACTGACGGGAGGATCCATGACTGAAGTTTTAAAAGAGGTTTTTAAAAAAAAGACAACAAACAAAACCTGGTACAGTTTAATCTGAAGCACATTTTTCACTCTTCATTGTGTGAACACAAGAGGAAAGAAAGTGGATCTCTGGCTGTCGTCTGATTCGAATTGAACATTGAATTATGCGTTTTTTATGTGGCTTCAAGAAACACAATCCTGATGCATCGGTGGATTTCTGGGTTTGGCGACTTCAAACTTGTTTTAATTAAGTCGGGGTCACCAGGGGTCGAATACTATCCCACCTCACACTGAGTGGAGGGGAGGGAACCCCCCTGCAGGCTGCCAGTCTGCTCCTGGACTGACACATGGGGGACTTCTCTATTAGTATCTACTCAACCTTTACTTGGACTGACTCCACTTTTTACTTTACAGCACAAAGACAAGCAGCTCAATCACAAAATCAAATGCACCAGTTTGAACGGTGCTGCTTTCGCAACTACACAAGTACATTAATAGTAATATGACAAAATAATGACACATAAACCAACAAGGTGGTGAAATACGTGGCAGATGTACCGCGGTGGCGCCAACACAGAAGTTCGCTGAGTATGATTTCGCCTCAACATCCTCCACTGCTGCAGTGTGTGCGTGTGTGGTACTGGAGGCCAGGCAAATTTCCAAACACGTTGCTATGACAACCCCTCACGCGCTGCAGTTGGATGTAACGGTCATGGAAACATAACTAAGCCGAGCTCTCCAAAGACACACAGTCCGGACTGTGAACGCATCCTCACTGTGAGAGAGTGAGAGCGCTGACCACGGCTAAATTTCATCCGATTGTTGATGTGAACTCGTAAACTTTTACCCAGTTGACCACAGCGTTGGATTCACACACGCCGAGTTAACAAGTGAGCCACGCTGGAGCACCGGCGCCCGGACAGCTGTTCTGTTTCATTCCTGAGCTCCTCTGGCTGAACGGCAGCCAGATCGCTGTCCGTTGCACAACGACGCACGACTCGCGATGATTCGCTCAGCGTCAACACAGCTTGGCTGGACGCCGTCACCGTCTGGCTCCTCTCCCACACGGAACCACAACACCAGAGGAGGATCGGTTACCGTCTGCTGTGTGGAGACGCACACAACCACATCACAGCAAAAGTCAACGCCTCACCGCGTGGAAAAAAAAAATGGGATCGCAGACATGTGACCCTGCTGTGATCGGGGGGCCTCCTGCTACTGGTACCCCAGCGCAACCAAGACCACAAACCCCCTGAAATAAGCGACTGAAATGAAACTCTTCGTGGCTGAACAGCAGAGGAGAGACATCAGCTGAACTATTAGAGCACCGAGCACTTCTGGAGACATTTTTAACCGTTGAAGGTCATTAAAAACCTGAACATCAAACCTTATGGAAAACTTAAAATGAATCCTTTTTTTTCCGGAGTTGAACTCCATTAAGTCCTCGTCTCCTTGTGGTCTCCACTCTGAATCCCACAGCTCCCGTGGACGGACGCAACTCCAGGCGTCAGCACAATTTATCGCTCACGTTTGCGCAGAATAAGCAGCGAGGTGGATACAGGATCCCTCAACAAACCTGAGGAACATTTTACTCCGAGTGTGGACAGAAAGTCTGGCTAATATCTGCGCCAACGGCTCAGTCGAAGCCAAGCCAGTGTTTAGTCTGAGGATGTCCCTCAGTATAGATTGTGAAAGTGGCCGCCGGCCTGATGTGAACATCCATCCATCCATCTTTTATATCGCTGTTCCAGCTCAGGGTTGCAGAGTGCAGAGCTGAACCCAGCTCAGTAGCACAGTTCAACCTTTGGGTGAAGGGACAATCAGTCGGTCCTCGCTGACCCTTTTCCTTCTGCCCTATTTGAACAGCTGCTTTTGGCGTTTGAAGGCTTAATAAGGAGCGAAATGATGAATGCAGGTTCCATCTCATCATCATCATTCATTGGTTCGTAAAGGGAATTTCTTTGTTGCCTCCGTCCGCACAGTGGAGAGCAAACTCCAAACTGTCCAGAGTCGACTTGAGGGTTTTTTTTCTGGGAAAGTCAACACATTTGTCGGACCAGGAAAAGTCCCTGCAAACACATTCGGGCTCGCTCGCTGTGTACTTTGTGGGTGTCGCTCTTCCCTGGACTGTGTTGTGGAAAGTTTTCTTTAGCGAAGATTTGAAAAACAAGTTGTGTTGCGAGAGTTCAGTTTGTTTTTCGGGACACTCGGAGGAGAAAGTCAGTGCTTTTTTTTACTGTAATCTTTCAATAAAAACGGAGCATGTTCACTGTCGTCTGTCGAGTACAAAGACAAATTTCCACGTGTTGAATGAAAATAAAAAGACAGCTGAAGGGACAGAGGTGAGCTGCTCTGCTTGGGCCTCGCAGTAGCCAGCACATAGTTAAAGTGACTAGTGAAGCTGAACAGATGCCTGGCAAGCGCTGCTTTTTCCATCCTCGTGCCGGTTTCTCCCCTCAGACACCCGGGAGGCTGCAGCCAGATAATCACTCCGCACAAACGTGAGTACGAACACCCAAGGGAGCTGCAGAGATGCACGCGAAGGTGCGATACGCGCAATTAATAACTAAGAAAATGCTCTTCTGGCTTCAAACACTCGAGAAACAAAACTTAAATAGAAATCCACGCACACGTTCACAAACACGCGGATGTATCTCCAAGCTGCCGTGCAGCTGGTTGGACCCGAGCAGTGAACCTCAGTCCAAGTCCTCCCTTTAGTGACAGGGGATATTGTGATCTTACAAAAATAAGAAACACATTGTGGTCACATTGAGATGGCTGCAATAAATATGCCTAATAATTACAAATGAGTGGCTGGACGCGGAATCAAAGATGTCATGGTTTCAGTCAGTTACTACCTCTGGCTGTTTCTACTGTTCTGGTCGGAGTTTATGACACTTTAACGGCGGCCAGCGCTCCACAACATGGCCTGCGTGCCAAGTGGCGCTCAACCTCCTGGGCCTGCTGCCGTTCCTCTTCCTGACTCGCAAGCACACCACAGTGTTTTCAGTGGTGATCCTCAACCAGCCCCCTGCACCGCTCCTCCTCCTCCTCCTCCTCCTCCTCCTCCTCCTCCCCCGGCCGCCCTTTAATTGTTAATCAGGGCGAGAACAATATAGGTGCCACCGCATGGCCCCGCATTCCTGTGATGTGTTATCCACTCAAATCCAGTCATGCAGAAGACCTCTGGCACGGCCAAGTGCCACAATGTCTGATCGTCGGGGGCGAAGCACAGCAACGCGCGACCCCGTTAGGCGAATCTGGGGCGCACGCGAAAGCGCCTCTGCAGGTGCACGCAACCTTTTACACCCGAGGAGGCGACTCACTGGCGCGGATTCTCCAAATCAATAGAAGGTGAAAGCAGAATAGGTGTTCAATCCAAAGTGTTCAAGGAGATGTTGAAGGTTTTTGCAGAGTAAACACATAAACATGGATGAAAAACCAATCAAACTGTTTGAACTTAGACCTTTTGTTGTGTTTTATGATTCCCAATTACTAACGAGACTTCATGAAGTCCCAGGAAAGCCTTGTAAATTACTTCATGGGAGAACAGTGATTCTAGATCCTGTCCAAAGACAAAGCAAACGCCTTTTATCATATTGGCGTTCAGAAGTAAAGTATCACACACTAAAAAATATCCACAAGCAGACAATCTCTGAAACACGCTCCATGTTTTCCTTGTAGATACTGAAAACGTGGTTTTCGGAGGTAAAAACACGTTTTTCCTGGAACAAATAAAGATCTAAAGAAACCTGTGATGAGGTGATGTCAGGTTTTGCAAACCTGATCTCCTCCAAGCCTTCGCCACAGCCTAATCCAAGAACCACAAACTCTCAATGGGCCGTTTTTTTTTTCCAGTGAGTCCCAAAGCACCAAATCTGAAGATTGGTCCGAAGAAGCCTTTTGCGGCCCTCATCTGCTGCTGCACGTCCCCCCCCCCCGACGTCCAACTTCCAGGCTCGCAATCACTTTTCAAATAGGATAACCGCAAAACGACCCCGTGGAAACATCCCACACATAAATCCGACTTGGCGGTGAGCAACCTGATGGCCTCTGAGCAAATGGCAGCGTTTTTGCTCGCTTTAAGCCCTCCAAAGACGGCGCTCACTCCCCCTGCCTCTGAAACACCCCCCCAGTCCTTTCATTATCAGCTGCAGATGACAATAACATCATCTGCCGTTCTCATCAAGCTCACAAACACTCTCTGCTTTGAGCTCTGTTGATAGAAAATCTGCTCCTTTTCCTCTGGAATATTGTTCATGTTTGAGGTTGCTCACGGGAGGTTGGAGCTGATATTAAGCTCCTAAACAGAGAACAGCGCAGCCACACATGTTGGATCAATCCTGCCTCCTTCTCTTCGATTCGTCATTTCTCGCATCGTGCACCCACAGCAAAAGTTTCCCCAAAGGTGGCAGATGTTATCCAAGCAGATCTGAGGCGAAGACGGCTTCACCTCAGCTGCAGGCGTCCCGCAGTTTTAGCGTCGATATCGAAGGGAGGAGATCGCAAACGAGTCGGAGGCGCCAATTCCAGGGAGGCCTGAAAACATCAGAGAAATTCACGACCTGCTGTGACCTCTGGTATCGCACCGAGAGACGGAGGAACGTTCTCCAAACAGAAAGAGGACGGCTGGTTTTTGGGCGACGTGACACCGTGGCTGAGACAAGCTGGCTCCTGAGAACTGAGACCTGGTTGGCGTACAGTAGAAGAGTTACAGCTCATAAGTAGAAAATCTTGTCAAATCCCTTCACTGACGCAACATTAACAGCAAGAACTCGAGGAGTAACTTCAGCATTAAAGAATGGGATGAGCACATCAGCCGGGTCCTTACAAAGCATCATTACTCTCCCTGATTACTCGCAAGTGGAGTCAAAACTCTGAAGCACTTAGTTCAATCACCGCTTGATAAACAAGCGAGAAAAACGTCAATACGGCCTGTAAACACAAAGTATGGCGCTCTGCGAGATGTTTATCTGGTTCTCAGGGGATGACAGCAGTGAGTGTGCGTAACCGTCTTGATGCACTTCAGTGGAGCTTGTAAATCTTTGGAGGAGGTGAGTGCAGACACCAGACGAGCACACAGCTCCTGTAGGAAGTGGTAGTCATGGTGCCAGCCAGACGAGCAGCGAGCTGCTGAGATCTGGAGAAACGACAGCATTCGCTCACCACAAAGGAATTCAGCAGTCAAATAATTCAGTTAATGTGGCAGGAAAATTGGAGGGGTGACTACCAGGTTGGTAGTCACAAGGTTGGTAGTTCGATCCTCCGTCTCACTCGCCAGAGCCAAAGTTGAAGTTTTGATGAAGTTTTGGAGGACTGGAAAACTTTTGAAAGAGTTTTTGTTGTTCTGTTTCACAGGAGAAATTTTCCTGCGAAAGACAACGCAGGTTTGAAAAGCTGTCAAAAAGCAAACGAGCTGCGAATAACACACACTGGGGGATTTAGTAAAGACTAAAAACTGATGTTTGAAAAAGTCTCTGAAACTAAAAATCCCTCCAACAAAGATTTTTACTTGGACTCAAACATTCATGCTGTAGTTTGATCCAATTTCCCACTAATCCAGATTCGTTTGTAGGTTAAAATAAAAGCTGTTTTGTCAACAAGAAATAAAAGCCTTCTATTTGGGACTGTTGACCTCTCACGTTAAGGACAGAGCGGGAGGAGATCGTATCGCTTCCCTCTCCCTGGAGGGCAGTTGGGGGGGGGGGGGGTCTTTGATCGAGGGGGTCTTTGCGTTCGAGCGACAGCCAACGAGAGCGGCGGCCGGTGCTACAGGCGCCTCCCTTCAATACCTGCGAGAGGCGGCGCGGCTCCCTTTTTTTAGCAACGCAAACAGACCACAACAGGAAAATAAAATATTTGCCCGGTGAGACGACGGGCGAGCTGGGGACGCACGCAGCCGCGTGAGCGAGCTGAACAGTTGGTGACTGTGGAGCGTCTCCTGACAGCGCCAATGGCCGCATTGTGCCACCGGCTGTCCGGAGGAGGGCGTGTGACACGGGAATGTTAAATACTGCTGGAATGCTATTTATTTTCATAAAAACCGCCGGCTACCACCATGCCAACACACGTGTGAGGATGTCTGCACACATACGCACATTGAAAAGTCGGATGCGACCGCGCATGCGTGCGCACGGACTGGTTTGATGTGCTCAGTTCTGCTCCAGAGTGTCTAAATCACCGGGATGTCAGACGCACGCCAGGAGACGCGAGGGGGGGAAACGTCAACGGGAGCGTGCCTTCTCTACCCCCCCCCCCCCCAGGTCACAATGTGCCACTCTTCCTCCACACAGATGTTACAAATATCATAATTCTGCGCGCGGGTCTTGAGTAATATTTAGACAGCTGGACGCGCATCAGAGCGCAAAGCCTCGTCCGCGCTGCGTCTAGACAGCGACGCGCACTTTCTGGAGGACACCGACGCAGCTCCAGTTTCCTCCTCCGCTGCTGAGTCAGAGAAAGAGGGAAGAGAGAGAGAGACAGAGAGAAAGAGAGAGAGAGAGAGAGAGAGAGAGAGAGAGAGAGAGAGAGAGAAGTGGGGAAACGATTTGCAGACAGACAGCAACAGCAAACCGGTAAACTTCCGACCACTTCAGGGCGGTGGGAGCTGTGTGTCATCGCCCGGGCATGTGGAGTAGTCTGCGAGATGCAGCCGGGGGAAGTCGTCGCCTGGTTCGCAGCTACACGGTGGGGTGGTGGCAGTGGTGGTGGTGGGGGGTGGGGGTGTGTGTGTAGGGGGGGTTTCAGCATCCCAGCTGAACACGGATTGGGTCAAAATGTCAGAGCCAAACTCATAGTGAGAAAAATAATGAGTAGGATCAAAGTGAAGCGTGAACCAAAGTGGTAAAGCCAACATAAGCTGAACACCACCAACATTTGAAGCCACTTAAAACATAAAAGCATGACTGATGGAGAGATTACGGCAACAAGACATTTTTATTGAAGCTTCAACCCTGATTAATACTTCTATTATTTTATCTGGGACCCTCAACGTCACACTCACACAAAATAGACAGACGCCAAGTAGTCAGCTTTGACTCAAAGTCCATAAATGACCTTATTGGTGAACGTAATTTCCTTTGTTTTTCATATTGTGCTCGTAAAACTTGTGACAAACTTTCCCAGAGCACCAAAGAAACGTGGAAGCCTCCCTTTTCCCGGCGGACCGATGTGGCACACTGGTTCACACAGGCCCAACAGACCACTACACATTGTTCCCAGCTCTCCCACGTTTTCCGTCTGGCAGATTGTTCCCACGCCTTGCACCCATCAAAAGCCCATCCGAGAGATAAACCTCACGGGAAACGATGCTTCAGTCATGGACATAGGATGAGTTCACTGAGTGGGATCAGCAGTGAAAATGAGAAGGCACTGGTGAGTGGCTCTTTATAGCAGATTCACGAAAAGGCCCTTTTCAAGTGTTACCCACAAAACATTCATGTAGAAACAACACACGCTCGCAGAAGACGCCACAGAAAAAATCAACAAAGCAAACGAGCGCAGGGAGGGCATCTGTGGCGTCGCGCTGCCGTGACTCAGCTCCAGGGCTTTGATCCGCCTCCGTGTAAATCTGATACCAGCCAGATGTAAACAGACTCCTCATATTGTAACGTGCTGCTGCTGGAAACTACTGGAAACCACCTGTTCCTACAATATCAGTCTGAAAACACGGAGAAGCAGACGATCAATTCACCTGACTCACTAACATTTGTGTTGTTCTACAGCACATCTGCTACTGTAAGAAATAAAGTTCCCAGTTGCGTATGAAGTGACTCTACATCCTAAATAGGTGTGAATGTAAGTGTGACTGTCTGTCCTGTTGTGCTTTGCTTTCACCCACTTTAAGCTGCTCTCAGTGAGACAGAAGAGAACTGGACAATGCAACAGGTGGTGTGTTTTACAGCCCTTCTCTCTGGCTCGCCTGTCACGTGTACGTGTGGTGGGTGACGCACTGCAACTTGCCAAACTGTGAGTGCGTTGCTGAACCCCCCCTGTGACCTCTTATCGGCGCATCAGGTTGCCGGGCAGCAGCTCCAGCTGATGAAGTATGCAGCAGGTAATGCGGAGCAGCGGGGCACGAACCCTCCCCTGCTGCCCGGACAACAATAGCCCCCATTCAGCCCCCCCTCGTACCTTCTGATAAGCCAGCTGCAGGTAGTTGTAAGGGATCCTCCTGTTGAAGTCCTGCACCACATCCTCGCTGACTCTGTGCCTGGACTGTGCGCCCACCTTCTCCTCGATGCAAGTGTTCATGCACGCGGCCCTCCGGAGGACCACGTCGAAGAAGCGCAGGTCCGAGAAGGTTCCCTCAAACGGATGCTGGTCCTGGCACCGCAGCCGGCACCGGACCCTGGCGCGCCGGACCCCCGCGTGGCTGCTGAGCGCCCCCTCCATGAAGCGCACCACATCGCCGTAGTCGCCCCGATAAAACGCCCGCACCGCGTTGTCGTACAGAAGGTCGTGCGGCTCCAGGAGCGTCGCCGAGGACGTGAGCAGGACGCAGAGCAGGACGACGGAGCAGATAAGAGTCGGCGGGACGTTTCCATCCATCCTCCGCTTCGGTTCGGACGGCGCGGAGTGGAGCGGCGCGGGGCTGCGCGGAGCGGGGCGGCGAGCGATCAGACGGAGCGGCGGTCACAAGAAGGGGCTCGACCTCGTCTTACTGTCCATTTAAAGAGCTTCTCACGCGGACACTCGGGACGGCACCGGACCAGAGCGGAAATAATGTTAGTCGATGAGGGACACACATTTTGTTTGGACCCCTCTGTGACCGCGCTGACTCCTCCCCCCCCGACAGATGAATGGCCCGAGTACAATCAGCGCGTTTCCCTCCCTGGCGGCCGGCGGGGCGTCTCAGAGCTCCTTCAAGTGGTCCGGAGGGTCTGCTGGGGGAGGGGGGGGGGTTGTCTTTTAATTGACCTTCACTTCACTAGTCAGGAGATTGACAATAAAAGTGTTATTTTAAGACTACGGATCATTTGGTTTTAACGGCGGTTTCAGGACCTGCGAAACTTTTTCAGCGAAGTTTTGGAAGTTGATTAAAATGTCCACGTGATGCCAGAGAGGACTCTCGGCTTGTTTACAGATGGTACTTCATCATTTATTTCAAAGTGAGCAAAAACGCTTCAAATTTAATCAGTGCTTGAAGAAATTTTGAGTGTCACTAAAGTTTCAGATTTATCGCGTTTGGCGATCAAATAAAAGTGACTTGCTGCCATGTTTAACTCCCGTAAAGCTTCTTATAATGAACTTTTTATGTTCCGTTGCCTTCCAGAACTTCTGCCAAAATACTGAAACGAGAAAACACGCGTTTTCAGCGAGGAAGTCTGCCTGACAGACAACCCATATAAGGTTGACAGCCTCCCTCTGGTGGTGATTGGAGGAATAACCAGATCACGCAGACTAGGAATTAATTTAATCGTATCACTTTAGATTTATTCTAATAACCTTCACTATTTTTGGATCAGCAGATAAGGCCAAACAATTGGGGACATTCTACTTTAGGTAATTACAGTTTCCCACTCAGAAAAACTTTTACAGGCGTTAGAAGTTTTGACTCTGAGAGTCACTGGAGGAGCGAAGACGAGTCGAATGACAATAAAGCAGAGAACCATCAACCAGGCTCTAAGTACAGGGCCAAGTCATCGGGCGGGGCGGTTTATGGGGGGGGTTACTGTGCAGGCTTTGATCCACCCGTCAGTGAGCATCATGAGCTGCTGCTGTGATGGAGTTCCTGCAGAAAACAGTGATCCACACTCAGGTTTGGTTTCGGGATTACCCACAGTTTAATTGAATAAAAAGAGACGACTCATCATCTGTGTTTGAGGATTGAGGCTGGTGCTTCACGATCTAAAAGTAA
>JASSRZ010000055.1:9340152-9355480 GCA_032164315.1 Malacoctenus gilli | reverse complement strand
GAGAGAGAGAGAGAGAGAGAGAGAGAGAGAGAGAGAGCGAGAGAGAGAGAGAGAGAGAGAGAGAGAGAGAGAGCGAGAGAGAGAGAGAGCGCACCGTATATAACCCGCATTGGATCAAGTTTGAGCGCTTTTTTTTCTCTCCTTTCATCAAAGGGTCGTGAGAGGAAGCGAGTTCATTCTCTCCGAATCAAGATGAAGGTTTTGATGAAGAAGCGCGGGGTGGGAGGGGGGTGACAGAAACCAGAGGGAACTATAATTATCGCTGCCTTTCTCGGTGCGAAGAGTGGGTGTGTCTTCGTGTCCCAACACGGCGTGCTGCACTTGACAGGCAGCCGCACTCGCCTCTCTACCTGCCAGGTGAGACCCAGCAGACACGCTCCGTCGCCCCTCGCGGTGAACACGTGAACGCGGCGGCTCCTCGGCTCCGGTGACCGGCTGAAGTTCTGCCCAGGTGACCACCCCCTATAACAGGTGAGTCCAGCCACCTGTCAGCGCTCGATTTGTCATGTTTTTAAGCTCCATAGTGCAGTGAACGGCCTGCGCAAGTCTTCACGTTTCCTCCCAGTTCGCAGTGAAAACACCTGTTGCAGCTCCGCGTTGAGTCAAATGAGTCGCCTCACGCTGCAGCGAGTCTGAGCCTGAACGTGAATAAATATTTGCTTGCATTTGTGAGTTCCGCTCCTATTTGTACTGGGCCTCGTCTACGCGCAACACTGAAACGCTTAGCGAAGATACGTTTCCATTTGCACACGAGCGCTGAGGCCCCTTCGCTGCGCACAGAGGAAACCTTCGCCCTCGTCCCGCAGCAGCACATCTGTTATCCGCACAGCTGGAAACTTTGCCTGGGAATTTTCTGCGCTGTAGATTTTCAGTCATTGTTTCTGGTCGTGTGTGTAACGAGCATCCACGTGACAGCCGGGACGCTGGACGGACAGACCCGCCGGGAGACTTTTGACAGGCCCGCGCTGCAAAAACAGGCCTGAGATCTGCCTTTGGGAAGTGAACCAGCCGCCGGCCTGAATTCAGTGGGAGGATTTGCATGGATGTGACATAGGTTAAACTGCATGACAGCCACGCTGTCTTCCACTTTGGTGGGCCTCGTGTCTCACGGCCCTTTCCTCGCACATCTACTAGTCCAAGCAGGATCTAAGGCCTTCCTGTAAACTTCCCTCCTGTCTGGTTCTGTGCTCCCTGCTGCAGCAGCTCTCCACTTATGGAGGAGCAGCTCTCCATAGCTCCGTTGTGACATATCCCACCGAGGGCATGGCAGCGGTGTTGCCACATGCAGACAGACCTGCAGTATGTCAGGTATGTTGGTGAACCAGCTCCGCTTAGGCGTTCTCAGCCCATGGGTGTAACTCTATGCGCTCCATGAGAGTGGCATGATTTAATTAGGACGCTGACAATAAAAAAATGAAAAGATCTGCCACTGACAGGAAACTCTGTTCACAAGGAAGTTTTTCCACTGTCCAACTGCTGTGACACCCGACTTCCTGTAAAACACAATCAGCAGGACAAAACATAAAGACTGTATGGATGTTCCCAAATGCATTTGTAATAAAAAAAAAGGTCCACCTGAGGACAAATGCTACAAATCTGCAGATGCTGCCTCGTTTTGTTTCACACAACACACACAGAGGTCCTCAACCTGAATTCAACTGGTTTTGCAGAGTTGGTGCATGAATGGCGAGTAGATTTACATACATGAAACACCCAACAGGTGTGTGTATGTAAACCCAAGTCAGCTTTATCGCTCTGATTTCATCTGCATGTCAGGTTTTCAGTCCAAAAACAAGCACAAGAGGTCAAAAGATTCTCGTGAACCAGTGACCTTCAGCATCCCCTCTTACGCTCTGCTTGAAAATCAGTTTAGGAAATGAATGAGTGAAAGTTTGTGACCCGAATTCACTCATTGCTGGTAGAGGACACAGTGATGCTACAGGCAGAGGGAAGACTTTGTCTTGAAACACCAAAAACAACTACATGAAGAGCATGTTGTGAAGACTCAAGACTCCTGAAGAAGCAACACGGACTTATTTGGAGTTTGAACTTCAAGCATTTTTCTAGTAACAAATCTGGCGAATAAATGAATTGTATGCAAAAACAGTCTGAATGCTGATAACAGTTTATTTCATACTGAGACGCAAAAAAAGGTAAAAGCAACCTTAAATTCACTTTCATGACAGAGAAAGAAAGGTTCTGTTACAGCAAACGTCAGCACGAACGTGTTGACTCGTGATTGGTAGATTGCATACAAGCCCTGGATAAAAAAAAAAACAAACTTAATGTTTCACGTGGACAGTAATGTAATGTCTTTAAGCACAACATCCACAAGCACGAGGACGCATCCTGATAATCACCAGTTTTCTACTTGTTACTGCGCACACCGTCCACTAGGTGGAGCTCTCAGCCAGGAATAAAGAGCCGCGGTGGGTGAGGCAGAAAAACCACCACAGTAACTCTCGGCTTTACCCCTTTATCAAGTCCCTGAAAAAAGTGACAAACATTTGGCACCAATCCTGTTTGCTCAACAGCATTTAGCACTAATTACAATTGAACACGACGTCTGTTCTCGGCAATACAAAACTTTTTACACTTCAGGAAACCAGAGATCTCGACAGTTGAGGCCGTATAGGAAGCAGGTTTTTCATTTCAGCAACATTTATTACAAGTTATGAACTCGCAGGCAGCATCAGATAGTCGGATCATTTTGTTGCCGTATCAAACACTTCAGTAAACTCAAAAAAACTTGAATGTGCTCTTCGTTTTTCCTCAGACACCCTTATTCAATATGAACAGAAAATAAAACCAGATCCCGGAGCAGTAAAAACATTAAAATAGGTCCATTTCTGAGCAAAAAATTGTGCTCCTGCGTTCGATTCTTCCCTTCGTGCAGGCGTACTGGTGTGGTGGAAATGTTTGTCTGCTCTGCTGGCAGGAAGTGATGCCTGCCACCAAGTCTGAGACAGAAAGGAGGAGCGAGCTCGGAGGAACGGACCAAATGGGAATGATGAAAGAAAAGATGACAAAAATATCGTATGAAAATAAATATATAAAGCTCCCTTCTTTGTCCATAGATAACTGGAAGGACACACAACAAGTAATCTGCCATTTTCCACAATGCAGGACATGAATCTGACGGCACGAGGGAAAAAGCAATAATAATAAAACAAATATATAAATACGTCTGTGCCATGAGCACAAAGATGAATTCAGGGTTGACACAGACAAGCAACATGCATGCACTTCATTTGGTACTGGATTGATCATGGGCTAATTTTAGTCAGTAAATGAGAAGCTGATCTGAAAAGAGGGAGTAATATATTGTACAGCAGTAAATGAGCTCGCGCATATTTTGTTCATTCACAAAGATTATTGGCTGTTGGTGGCTGTAGCCCTTTCTGAAAGCAAAGAGGAAGCCGGATTATTGGATACAGAGCAGAGATGCATGTACACTGATGTACACTCTCAGTAAGCATGCACATAGAAACAGGAAGTCATATACGGTCATACTACTTTTCAGTTTTCAGGGGGGTTTAAAAAAAGTTCCCCTCACATCCGGAAAAAACAAAAAAAGAGACGCAGCCTAGTAGAGTCCGAGAACCACGGCAAACCTCCACCTGCTTTGCACTGGAAAACGGTGGTGAACATGTCAAAAGCGAGCAGAACGACCAGCACCATGGAAAAAAAGGCTCATTTTTGTATGAACACGGCAACAGAAACGCATCGCTCCCGCGTGGCACATGGATAAGGCTGGTGAAGCCTCGCCGCGCAGCACGACAAAGCTGCAGCGCGAAGCAGCTGCCATGTTGTTATCTAAGACACTGTAGCAGGCGTGTGCCACGAAGGGTCACGGGGGGGTCTGATGTTGCATGGTTGTATCCAGGCAGCCCTTGTGATGGCGCGGGTCCACGGACGGAGCGCACATCAGCACACGGCGACCACAGCAGGCGAGGAGGAAGATCCTCTATTTGGACAGCGAACACGCACGGGAGTTTCATGTCGCAAGGCTGCTCGTTTGGCTACTCCTGAAGTCGAGTCAGGTTAAAAAGAACGATTAAGACGACGATGGAGGAATACAGATTAAAAAAAATGTAAAGATGAGTGAAGTTCCAGCACTCACAGACCCACTTTGTTCCCTCTGGGCCAACTTTGGAGGGAAAAACTTAAAGAAAACACATCCCAATGCCAACTCATCAGATTCTTCAAAAGTTTTTGGTCAACAGAAAACAACAAAACAAAAAGGGATCGAAGAAAAGGAGGATGGAGGAGGACTGACGGCGTGTCTGGACAGAGTGGAGAGCCTGAGTCACCGCTTGTAATAGGCACCTGGAAGAGACGGAGGAGACGCAGAGATCCATCAGCAGCCCGTCACGCTGCGCCTTCACCTCAAACGTCTTAAACTTTCACATTAGCGCCGTCGTCTCTCCTTGGTCTCCTTTTACAGGAGGCAGAAGATCAGCAACACATTTCAAAGAAACGCATCCGCTTGTCTTATATGGAAGCTGGATCTTGTGTTCATTTCAACCATGTTGGGCAACACCATTCACAAGTCGTGACAACGAGCACTGGATAAACACCACAGTACCTTTGTAAGCAGCCTCAGGTCTGGCAGCACCGCGAGCGGCAACTTGGTGGTCCGAGTAGCCGTAGCCAGCGCTGACATTCTCATAGTCATGTGGACGAGACTGGGGGGGCCTGAGACAAACGCGGCGGGGGGGGGGGGGTGCACAGAGAGGAAACACTCATGAAATCGTCAAGTCCGAGCTACTGGATGAGACAACGGCCGTCTGGCCTGTAGAGCTTGGTACCTGGCAGGCTTGCTGTGGTTCTTCTGCCTGTGGTATTCGTGCTCGTCTCGTGTTCTGGGCCGCACGACGTCCTCCGAATGTGGCTGGAGACAAATTATAGTTGCAGTGCCACAGTGGAAACACACTTTGATACAGGAAATAAAAAAAACCAAAAATAATTCTTCCAAAAGCGGAGGGGTTATAAAAAGGCCTGGTCATGGATCATTACCCTGTGGTCTCCGGCCTCCAGCCGCCTCCTTTCCATGGCCATCCTCTCCATGGCCATCCTCTCCCTTTCTTTCTCTCGCTCCTTCTCTTTCTCCCGCTCCCGAATCTTCTTGTACTCCTTCTTCTCCTGCTCCATCAGCAACCGGGCAATTTCCTGCCACAGCATCACAACCCCACAACATGTACAACAACAGAAAAAAACTTCCACAGCCTACAAGACTCGAAGCAGAGGCAAAATCTGGGTCATGAGACAAACTTCCTCCTCAATAAGTAATCAGAACACACTCAGGATGTGTGAGAGAGATAAAATCAAACATAAAGCTGCTTGCAACACACTTTTCCTGCTCCAGTCAAACAGGCATTTATATACTGGTGTTTACAAGATAATGAAGCTCCCTCAATTGGCGGAAGCCAGGAAATGACACAGCACGAGTTTACAGACTCACCTCATCTTGAGCCATTTGAGCCGCTCGCACTTGCACGCTGCTCGCCTGAAACCAGACGACAAACAGAAAGTCACATTTGCCCTCAAAAGGGTGTATAAGATTCCAGCACTGTTATAAAAGGCAAGAAATGCCTGAGATTGAACACTTTCACAGAGGTCTCGAGCCGAGATGAGGCACTTTGACAACACACACAAAGCAACACAGTTACAAAAATTGCAGCAACACAAAAGGAATTGTCAGTCAAAGTGCTGTTGACTGTTACCGTTGACTGAGAATATAAAGATTTTGACCATATCACAAGCAGAAGCCAAAGTTTATAAAAAGCAGAGTAAAAATTTGAATAAATGAGCAGTTTGTAATGTCAATAAAACAAAGACATCACAGATCAACTCCACAACACAGAAAACATGAATTCAAACTGCATAAATTAAATAGCTTGTTGATCCTGACCAGAAAAACATGAGCTATCTTACCTTCAAGACTTAAGAGCTTTATTATATACGAGAGTTATGTTCCCAGTATCTGATGTTGGAGGTCTAAACTCACTTTACATCCAAGTGCTATTGTAAACATTTAACTCCTGTTTTTTCACAGAATCCAGCATTTCTTTATCCAGTTACTATCCAATTACACATCTCGACTGATCACTGCTTCTGACAGGGAATAATTTGGTTTCACTTTCTAAATCAACCATCAGCACCACTTTAAACACAGTGGGTCATATGCTGTTCGCCCGCCCTCCATTTACCCTCTTTTATAAATCGGAGACAAGTTACCTTGCTCACCTTGAGCTCCTCCTCTTGAAGCATTCTGGCCACCTCCATGTCCTTTATCTCCTGCTCACGGATGTCGAGCGTGCCGAGACCCTTGGTGGCCTCGTTCAGGCCGTACTCGGTTTCTGCTACAACGGCGCCGCTATTACGGTGCACAATGCGGCCTGCGAACGCCAACATACGACTTAAGTGATAAAATAAGGTAAAGAAACAAGAAGACAAAAATTCACAACTTCCTAAAACTCAAGAACGGATCATCCACTATTAGATTTTTGAAGATTTCTAATTTAGTAGAATTTCCTGATGAATCACAAATTTGCCAAAGTGCCGATTATCAAAATTAATGTGGAAGTGGAACAATTTCAAAAGATGTTCTGGTTCATTGATTGACCCGCCAGAGCATTTGGCTGAAGACACAAAAAAGCCACAATGCAACTCAAAGGGCTGCAGTGCATCCTGATTGGTGTGAGTGAATTTTAACAACTTTCAAAATACGTTGTGAATGTTTAAAACTAAAAACCAATTGTGACATTAATTTGAGGTGCGTCTTCACTTGATGTCACGACCGGCTCAGCAGCTCTGAAGCCCTTTGTGATGCCTCGTTTCTGTCCGTCGATGATGAAAAAGCTCCTCTACTCCACAAGTCACAGCACACAGTTCAGCTTCAGCAGTGAAATCATCGTTCTGCTCAATCAAGACACGTGTGAAGGCGAAAACCCAACGGAGCAGCGGCGACGCTGTGAATCACATCAGACGACTGTAAAATTTGTTGTCATGGAAACAGAGACACTTCACGTCCTCATTAGTGATTGCCCTGTTAGACCAACCCACCACCTGAGATTGCCAAAGCGAGACAAGCAACCCCAGCACACCACACAAGCGCCCTGCCAGAGTCCGGACGAGGGTCTCTGGGTGGTACCTGTCTCTCCGTTGGGGTGACTATGATTGCGTTCCCTGCTGGGAGCATCCCCCTCGCGGGGGTCCCTGAGTTCCCCTCTTCTTTGGTCGCTCAGGAACTCGTCAAACACTTCTTCGGGACCCGAGAGGACGCGCTGCCGCCCCCTGGTCCTTCTCCCCCTCTCATCATCATCCTCTTCATCCTCCCAGGAAGCCCTGCTCTTCTGGGGTCTGTCCCTGCCGTGTCTTGGTTCCAGATAGTCATCGTCGAGTCCTCTGTCTCTGCTCCTTGTTCTCACTTGATATTTGTCTTTGTCTCTTTGCCTCTGTCTGTCCCTCTCATGCTGTCTGTCCATACTGTGCCCTCTGGCTCTCTCCCTGTCTCTCTCTTTCGCCCACCGGTCCTGCTCTCTGTCTCTCCTGTGTTCTCGTCCCACATGCCTCTCATATTCATGGTCTCTGCCTCTGTCACGCTGTCTGTCCCAGTCTCTGTCCCACGCCTTGTCTCTTTCTATCTGTCGTGGAGGTGATCTGGCTTGTCTCTCCTTCCGTCTCACCACCATCTCTGTGTCCTCCCAGCTGGGCCCCCTGGCTCTGCTCGTCTGTGCATGCTCATAATCAAGATTTCGATCTCCACGCTTTCCTCTGGAGGGCAGCAGGTGCTCTGGGTAGGGATCAGCATGCCTGCTACGCCCACCTTCTGCCACTAGGTGGTGCTCTGGGTATCTGGAGCGACCATGGGGGGCTGCTGAGTCCTGTTTGGGGTGCCTGCTCCTTTTGGGTTCAGTGGAGCTATATTCCGGAGAGCGATCACGATGCGAGCCCACCGGAGCGTACGTATCGTATCGGCTGGGGGAACTCGATTTGTGACGCGTGTGTTTGTCCAAGTCGAGCGGCCGTCGAGCAGCTAAGCAGGGCAGAGACGAGGAGACGGGGGAGAAAGGTTGATGAGAACACGACCATGAGAACCAACAACACTGAAAGGAATGATGTGAGCCGTGGTTAGTAAACACTGAGTTAGACAAAGCACCTGTTAGAGAGACAGCGCCAGAGAGAGAAACACGCCACAGATGTAAAGCAAAGACACCAAACAGTGAGGGGATGTTGTTGATACTGTCAGAGTGTTTATGTAAAGACTTCAAACTGAAAAGTGTGCCTCTAGTTTTCGGAATCAGGAACTTGCATATCTCTTGATAAACCCTTAACACTCCTGCTCCTTGAAGGTCACAAATCTGCATAAGTTACATGTCCCCAAATGAGCAAAGTGGATTTTATTCTCGTTTGTCATATTTTATACAGATCTTATTTTTACACCTCTATCTAATTTAGATCTGTTGAAGCAGTGAGAACAACCTTGAAAACATCCAGGATCGAATTTATCCAGCGATCCCGTTTGTCACAGAATAATATTGTGACTTTGGTGCCTGAAAAGTTCTCACACGCCTTGCTGCCGATTTCAGCCGAACAGGCAGATTGTTTTGCCGGCATGTACCGACCCGACTGAACCAGAGCATGACGGAGTGAGAAAGTTAAAACCACACAAACAGTCGCGACAGAACAACATGTTCGCTTGTTAGAAAAACCAGTCTGCTGGGAGTTGGCGAGTGACTGACAAAGGTTCAAATGAAAACAAACGCGTGGCGCTGCACGTTGAGGAAACACAAAGCACAGGCCAGTCGGAGCAGCGCTACCAGTCACTTCAATGGAATTTCTGCTATCTCACCAGCTGCCTCGCGTCAAGGCGGCTCTTCGAAGCAGCAGGCAGGTACAAACACAGTTTGACAGGAACTTGCTCGGAGCCAACGAGCTGATTTAAGCATAAACTCTTCTGAATAAAAAACCCCTTAAAACTTTCTTCTTCTGTTTGTCAATTTGTGCGACATTTAGACAGCGGCTTCCTTCTGCACCGTGTTGGTTTTGTGTGCCACTGTGATCCACTGGATTCACAAAAATGTAGACAGAAGGCTCTAATTTCCTGTTTGAGCAGCCAGTTTTAATCATCTGATGAGAAGAATGTGTGTAAATAGCACACACACCACAGAAACTGAAGAGGGATCAAATATCTCCCGAAATACAAGTGAAAGACATTAAATCGCTAGGCAATTGAAACTTCAGGAGCTTGACACACACTCGCTGTCCTGTGACCTGCAAAAACTCCCACTACTCAGTCACAGTGGCACTAATACAGAAGCAACAGTCAGAGCCATCGGTTTAGCTTACAATAACAATCCACAGCTGCTACAAAACCATAAAGCACCTGTGCAGCATGTCGTCCACGCAACAGGACGAGGAGCTGACACCTGGTGACACCTGTCCAGTCTCCTGTGTGTCAACAAAGAGGCCGGCATCTGCGTCTACACAGAGCTGTGTTCACCTCCAGTTACACATCTGAAATCATTTGCGAGGGAAAAAGCTTCACTTTCAGTTTCACCATTGTTACAAGCAAACAAACCAGCTCAATTCAAACCTAAATATCGCAGCAAGCGGAAACTTTGTACTGGAAAAGTGCAACATTCAAAGGAGATATAAAAACAACTGCCTGAAAGGTGAATTGTGGTTATTTAAATGTCAATTACGAATCATTTTCCTTCCAGTCTGTGATGTAGGAGTGACGTTCATGTGGTAAATACTGTCGAATGTCTGCAGCAAAAACTACAGCAGGCCCAAAGGATCAGCCAGAAAAATGGGAGACTGTCAGATTTCATTCAGGGGGACAAGGCAGCTGCAGAGAGAAGCCGGGGGACTCGTGGAGGGAGGTAAAATCTTCTCCCTTCCTCCACTCAAAAGTCACACCTCTGTTTCAAGAAACACTCAGACCATGTAAATGTTTCTGCCATTTCTATAAAGAATGTGCATTTCTTGACACAGAGATGCTAAAGCGTGGAGGATCAGCTGCGATCCCGAGGCGAGTCTCCCACATAGACTGCTTGAAGTCGAATCAAAGAGGAGGATTACGTGACTCAATGTTTTGTTGCAGCCTTCGGTGGGATGAATCATGCAGTGGAGTAATGAGTGAATGAATCATCGTGTGTATGAACAAGACTCTCTTCACTTGGAGCAGCACAAACGTGTTAAAAAGCAGCAGATCCTCAAACAGAGCATCAGAAAGGTCAGTGCTTGCTAAACTTTTTCCATAAAAGCCCCCAAGCGCCTCGAGAAAGGTTACAAACCACCTCAATGTTCGAGCGAAGCGAAACGCTGACGACCACAACCGCTCACATCAACACACAGGGCAGATTCCAGGTCCGCCTCAGACTGTACAATCAGTTTTATTTTGTTGGTTTTTTTTCAAATGAGCAAATCTAATTTCAACAACTTCCAAGCAGGCTCGCTGGTGCTCGTCTCAGGGGTCTCGGACCCACAGAAAGTCACAAATAGACCTGAAACGCTGACATTTAGTGTGAGAAACATGAAAGTTCAGAAGTAAATTTAGAGGGATATTTTTAAATGCATTTATCACAACGAGAGTGTTGGTGATTGCTCTCAAACAAGAGTGAATTGACAACTTGGCAGCGCATTGTGAAGTGCTCACTTCAAGTACATTTGGAAACGTTTGCATCCTTATTTATTCTGTTACAGACACACAGGTACATGAGGAAGTGATGCTGTCCTTACCTCCCTGGTCCTCAAAGTAATCCTCATCAAAGCCGGTTTCCACCTGCTTCTGTCTCCTCCTCTCCTCTTTCATCTCCTTCTCCTGCATTTTACGAGCGAAGGCCTGCGAACACACGAGGTCGCAATCAGCAAGCCGCTGCACATGAATATGCAGGTCTACTGAGATACCTCCCACCTTGATGTTTTGGAATAAAATCAAACAAGCAAATGCTGCACACAGTTCCCCACTCTGACCAATTAGTACACGTTTGCTGCACTGTGGAGACTCAACGTCAGGGCGAAAAATACACAGAAACATCTGCAAAAATTTGACAGATTCACTGGCTGAATATAAAGCACAGGGGGTCTCAAACCAAGCATTTTACCCTCCTCTTACTCCGTCTATAATATTTGAGGAACTTCAAAATGTATTTCATCTTTGAAATAAAACACCACAGCACAAGAGACAGTTTCTTGAAAAACAGTAACTCAGAAGTCACTTGCATGCATGTGTGAAGTAACTCAGCTTTCCGAAATATCATCTACAATCTGTGACGAGAGTCACATTTCCAGTTTTGATGTAAAAAGTCAGGAATAAACAAAGATTACATCTTCAGATAAGAAAACAGTGATGCAACTACATCTGTGAGAGGGCTGCTGCAACAGGGCGTTGATTCGATTAAATGCACCCCACCCAAAACAGGGTAATGATACCTGAAGCCACAGCGATGACTGTCTTCAGCGTTACACTTGAATGGGCAGAAAAGTGTGACGGTGCGTTTCTTACCGCATCCTTCTCCTCCTGCGCCCGCTGCAGCTCTGCCTGTCGGACCAGTTCTTCCTGAATCTCCTGTGCGATCTCATTGTCTTGCCGCTCGCTGAGGTTCCCACAGGTGCACGCGTGACAGCATAGTTGGGACAAGACATTGACATTAGGACCAGGCAAGAAAAGGAAAAACTTAATTCAGGTTTTCAAAGACCACATTCTGTTCGTTCACTAGGAAAAGTTTTATCTCGCCTGGTTTATCTTCAATGACAACCTTCCACATTTTTTTGCAAAACAGAGGCAGTCGCAGAATACACAAATAAACAGTTGTAGCAAATGTTGAGGTGTTTTTGTCGCAACTCTAAAATCATGACAAGGCACAACCTGCGTTTTGTTTCAGCAGTATTTATCATTCCCTTCCAGCCACGGAACCATTCATTAGCTTCAAAAACTGCAACATGACGATTAGAATCATTTCTGTGTAGTTAGTCGAAGTAATTACAGTTTCATGTTTGAGCCATATCGCAAAGAAATCCAGGAAGTGAACCATTTTATTACAATTCAAATCCTACATATATGCCACTTTGCTCACTTTCACACTCAATAGATTTGTGCCCCTTGGGGGTACTTGAAGTAGTCTTTCAACATATACCTTCAGAATCAAATACTGTGTGCTGGTTAGAGGTACTCACCTAAAAAAAACCCCAACTTCACAAATAGTTACTATAAATTACTAAATCGCTACAAACTTAAAACTTTTTCTGACTGCTGCATTTGTTTTTGGTGATTTAACATTTTAGACCGACAAACCGGGAATCAAGTGAGACCATAATTGTGCTCATTAATCATCTGAATGACCCCTTAAATCTTTTGAAATTAGATACATTAGACATCATGTTACACAAGAGAGTTGAGCTGGTCTGAGTGCAGCTTTGAAGCTCTGTTGGAGGCTCAATGTGCTTCAGGCAGCAGCAGGTGATTCCTGCCTGTCGTGATGTTGATCAGCTCGCCATGGCTCATGCTCGTCTTTAAGTAACATGACTTTGACAACAACACCATCTGCCTGGAGGGCTGGTATGCAAAGATCATTCTTCTTTCTGTGTGTGGTGTAACGTTTTACTGACGGGGAAGAAAACGTGACGCCTTATCTCCGCTGAACGTCACCTGCATTTGACCTGAGCCATTTCCCGCTCGGGATGAAATGAGCTGCCAAAGGTATATGAAATGTAGGAGCTTGATGTGCAGAGCAGGTAAACAGGTGACGTGCTATTAACTCGAATGTCTGCGTTTGGTCACGTGCTACATGAGAGGCCGTTGGCAGGTGCAGCACGGATGGCGGGGTGGGCGCTTTGCCCTGCCTAGCATCGATGGAGGAGCGTCTGGCGTCTCCCCGGGGAAGCAATCCCACAGTAAAAATCTCAGACATTCTTGTTTATCGTGCTGAGATTTGAGTCAGCGATTCCATTCGGATAGAAAAATTGCAGGGCAGAAATGAAGGCGTCCTTTTACGTCTAATTGTGCAGAGACGGAGACGAGCGCTCTCTGCGACGGTAGCAGGAGCCGCTGAAGCTTGATTTGTGCTTCTGCTTCAGACCTTTGCGGTCGGCACATGCGGATGCAGCATCGCTTTGGACGTGCAGCTGGAGCGCACCCAAACCCCCTCAAGGAATATAATTATGTACCACAGCTACAGATGAACCACAGAGAGGCCACAAGTACCGAGGAGGATCCGCTTAGGCTGCGTGTGTGTTTATGGACCCGGTTACTGTTGGTGACGGCAGTGTGCTTGTAGCTATTCTCTCTGGATTCAACAGGAGTCATTAAAGCACTCAAGTTACCTCGCCGGCTCCAGCTCTCACCTGAAGGATGAAGCCTCAGCATGAACAAGCTTTTGCTATTTGGTCTCTTCAATTCCAGAGAATAAACACTTCTGTTTTAGGATATATTGTGAAAGTTAAGGTATTTTGGGTCCTCAGTCTTTAGGCAGCTTGACTATTTGTGTGTGACTGAAGAAAGGAGAAAACCAGCGCAAAGCAGTGATTCATCTCCTCTGTAGTAAAAGAGCAGTTCTGAGCCAATCAAAGCTGCTCTCATCTCCCGGTGAATATAAAGATGCAAATTCATTTTGATTTGGAAACAAGTGTAAGAAACTCATTCAAAATAACAATAAAGCTCGACATGATGGGCGAGTAGTTGTTCCCTACAGCAGGAGTGTTTACACGTCACCTCGCCACAAAGGTACGGTGCTAATCTGTTTAGCGTGAGAGGATCAGGAGCAACTAAACGGGATTAGACTAATCTGAAACAGACGCTGCCATCAAAGCAACAAATACTCAAAACAATCAATCATGAACAATATTCTGACTATATCCCCTTAAATTGGAGCAGTGATGTTAAAATCTTGAATGTAGACTACATTTATTTAACAATTTATCATCAAACATAAATATAGAAAACTGTCATAAGTCACATTTGTGCTGTTTACTCAGCCTGGTTAAAAGTCATTCTTCATGTGTTTGGCAATATTATCTTTTATGTTCTGTGTGTGTGCTTGTGTGTGTGCGCGCGCATGTGCCACCCACATGTCTTGGTGTTGTTTCTGGCTCTGGATCTTCGCCCTCTCGTCCTCCTCCTCCTGCAGCTTCTTGGCCACCTGCAGATCCTTCTGCACCAGACGGCTCTTATGAACGTTGGAGGCCAAGTGGCTCTCAACTGCGGACACAAAAACATAAACAGCGCTTTCGAAAAACTGTGTACACACAAACCGGAGTAGTGGGTCAGCTGGCTTCCATGCCTGCACTGATGAAGCACTGAGTGAAAGGATGAAGAGCAGGGCCGTGGGGAGTTTATTTACAGATCTACAGAGCTCGGGTTTCGGATGTTTTCCTCTTTTCGGCAGGGCTTTAGTGGCGCTGAGATGGCTCGCGGTGAGAAACATAAACATTGAGGACACAGACGCTTCAGTCTCTGGTATTGAACTGAGGACGCTCGCAGTCACTGAGAAATGAATTTTGGCTGCCGAGGCGTCGTTCCAAGGTTGTGTGACGGCACCTCGCGGCCCATCACGGATGATAAATCCCGGCTGCTGACGCACTCCGAGCACTCTGTAAGCATGGAGAGCATCACTCACCCGCTCAGCTCTCTTCCACCAAGCTATTGATCTGTTGGCGGCTTCCATGTGATTGGAACCAAATTACATTTGGCAATTTCAGCTTCTGACTAGTGGAATTGAAAGAGGAAACCGAGTGACAGCTGGGCAAACTTGTTAAAAAAAGTCAACAAGCTCACATCGATTTTCTTCTCTTTCTCTCTCCTTGAACGACGCCGGGATCAACTGTTCAAGTTTATGACACCCTGCAAAAATATCTAACGGCTTAACGGATGTCACAGCGCAGAATAAGACAATCAGTCATCCATGGCTCTGTTTTTCAACAAGAGAGTCGATTTATCTTTCTAGGATGAAAAAAAAAAAACAAGAAAAAACCCACAGCCGGGCATTTTGATGTTTGTCCATTCAACAAAGTCAACCTTTAAGAGGTCCCACGTCACTCGGCAAAAGGGGAGTTGGGGTGAAACTATCTGAGCCTCAGACAAATGAGTGAAGAGCGCCTCGCTGAAATGGAGAAAACACATTCCAGAGAGCAAGGACGCCAAATGCTGACACAGCCATAAAGAAATGTTTTCCATGTGCCTTTTTTTGGATGCTTTGGATTGTGCACGCTTCACATATTAGATAGAAACAAAAGCAGGCTGGAACTACACATCAACTTGAAATTAATTGAGGAAAAATGAATCTTTAAAGGGGGCGGGGGGGGGGGGGGGGGCCCAGTTGTT
>JASSRZ010000055.1:9325882-9339972 GCA_032164315.1 Malacoctenus gilli | reverse complement strand
CCCCCCCCCCCCCCCCCCCCCCCCCCCCCCCCCCCCCCCCCCCCCCCCCCCCCCCCCCCCCCCCCCCCCCCACCAGTTGATGTTTCCCAGAGCGAAAAAAAGAAGCTGGAGTATCGAGCTAAATGATTTCTCGCTGACTTCACGGGTCAAAGGAGAAAAGAGCGTTTCCCTTCACAAATTACATCAGCTACTGAAGCAACAAAAAGAGCAAACAGAGAATAAGCCTCGGTTTCTGAACCCTGCGTCTCTAAAAGGGTTAATAACTGCACAACAGCAGAACCAGCAAAAGCAAATTGATTATAGTCAATCTGCATTCAGGAACGGCTGGGAGACATCTGTCCTTTTTCAAGCAGAGCTGGGTGCAAAACTCCTCTTTGGAGCCAGAACAAGACAAAAAGTAGGAAAAAGAAAAACATCTCGTCAAGCGAAGGAAAGTCAGTTGTGTTCGCTTGATATTTCAGCCGTCAGACCCAACACTCTGAATAGCAGCCGACACAATCTCTGCTTAAAATGCAGTATAATCTCAAGGCAGCACTTTCCGTTCTTGATAAATGTGTGCAGATAAGATATTCAGTTTAATAGTCATTTGTGTTTGGTAAAATAAAAAGGCCCGAGAAGAGAACGTGTCTTCAGCGCAAGTCAACATTGGAGAGATTCACCTTCAGATCAAGAAGTCGAGCAGAAGAGGCTCCTCGAGACAAAGTCGATTAAAAAGGAAATGACCGTCTTGGTGAGTTTTTAAAGGTTTGTTTCAGAGCCACATCGCAGCTGCAGCTGAACACACCCTCTAACAACGAGTCTCCAAAGTGCTTTTGTAATTTATGAGGAAAGAAAAAGATGCAGCTAATTACCCTCATATGATCTCATATAACGGGGTGTGCAGGGACAAACACACAGCGAGGAAAAAGCACACCAGGCTTCAGATGTTCACACACTGTGAAGAAAACCACTGTGTCTCATAGTCAGCTGCTGTTTTAGCTCCACTGAAGGCTTCTACGTGTCCCAGCTTCCCCAAACAAAAGCTAATGTGATGCAGATTAATCACATGCTTGGACTGCCGCACTGAGCCACAGACCAGCCCTGATACCCCTCCGTTGTCGGGGGGGGGGGGGGGTCCTGCACTGTGCACTCTGTCTGGATGTGTGAAAGCTTCAGCAGGCTGCAGCCACTGACGCTGCAATTTACACGGCTTCATTTCATGAGGGGCAAAATGAGGCAGTGAAAGTTGAATTCATGTTTTCAAGTCTTTTTTTTCAGTTTGGCAAATTGCAAAGTAAGCTCGAAATGCAGCTGGGCTGCAGCACAGTGACAAATTTGGCCTGATGCAGCAAACATGGAGACAAAAAAAAAAAAAACAGCAGCATTCCAATAGATGGCTGACATGAAAGAAAAGTATTTCTAGCGACTCATCGTAGCGTGAATCCTCTGTGTGAAAGGGGCTCGTCTTGGGACAGACCAGAAAAAAAATGTGAAACCTGTAACTATTTTCTTGCAGAGATTCCCAGCAAGTGTTGGTATTTTATTGTTTTCAGTGAAGAATAATATTGTGTCAATAACGCTTTTCATTCTTTTGGTGTGGAGAGTTTTTTTTCCATTCTAATATTGACACTGACTCATCAAAAGCAGCCAGGCCTTTGTCTGACTGAAACTGACCACAGTCAGGGCAGGAAGGTAAACACCTCTTGTTTGAAGCGTGTTCGTTCCCCATTCTTTAGAGTGGAAATGCAGGAATAAAGGGAGGAAATAAAACCTGCAGTTTCTTACTTTCTTGCTCCTGGAGGTTATAGGCCAGGCAGTGGTCCTCCAGCACAGCAAAGTCTCGGCACACTGGGAGGGGAAAAAAGGAGAAAACGTGGCTTAAATTTAAAATTAGATCAGAGTAAGTCTATATGTTAAAAACAGAACCAATAATCATATTCAGTTTCAGCAACAGGACGTTCAATTTTTCCACCTCTGAACCACAAAACTGGTATGTGTGAAACCTGAAGCAGAGGTCGAAATCTAACATCTGTTAGATTCGAATCTAACATTCACAGTTTCAGGTTTCACATCCGGCTTTCTGCTGGGCCGATCAGCACAGCCAGAAAGTTTGTTCAAAAGCAGAACTACACTCAGTGGCCAAAAGCTCATGTGCTGCCCGCAAGCTATTTATAAATGAAGAAAACGCTTAAAATTGTGAAAAATGAGTTAGAAACATGCAGTTACTGATGTTGGCCTCAACATAAAGTAAAATTGAAGTTTGAGGAACACATGTTTTGACTCAAACACTGAATAAAAATCGAAACTTAAGCGTGAAGCAGCTTGGTCATTGGCAGGTTGAATAATAACTTGTAAGCTTCCAAACAATCAATATCTGAACCCAAAGAACTACAAATTGGACTTATTTCTCTAAACTTTATATTATGAGTGATTCACAGAATAGCCAAGTTTTCATTCAACATGTTTTGGCCTCTGATTACCAAGCAACGTTTCACAAGTATAGTTGAGTCCTATAAAGATGAAGCGAAATCAAAATATTTGGCCACTAGCAGTTATTCTTGGGAAAACCTTGATTTTCCTGATGGTTTTCCATCTTAAAACAGAGATTGTGCATCATGATTCTCCACTGCAGCGCGTTTTCCACGAGTGGTTTAAGAATTACTGATGCAGCCAAAACATTCCTCTTGCAAACTACTGCCCAAATGGTTGTGTGTGCGTGTGTGTGGGGGGGGGGGGGGGTATTTTTTCCCTCCACAAAACCCCGACATGACCACGATGCCCCTATCAAAAGAAAGTCAAACTGCTCTGAATGCTTGAGAGTTTCTCATCAGCTTCCTGTGTGCGAGAGCCGAGGGGACATTAGGACCTTTCTCACAACCTCAGCCAACTATGTACAGTTCTGTCAACACGCAAGAGTGCTTGTTTAGCATGAAGCACCTTAAAGGGGTTTCAGTAGAAGCTCGAATAAAGATCAAAGATAGAAACAGAAATAGAGCCACGAGTTTGGGAAGCAGTGCATCGTGGTGCTGGTGAAACTAGTGTAATAATCCAACTGCAGCTATTTTATGGTGTGAACTTGTATGCCACATTAGGAGCTCTCCTCCCATCTTTCCCTTCGGCTCACACTGAGCTCACAGGCCATCATCCTGTCTGACAAAGATTACACATGAAAAATTAATAACCAGAACCTGACAGAGACGAAGCGCTTGTGTGCATTACAGGGACCTTTCGAGGGAACTCGTCTCCTGCAATTACAGCGACAGTCCACACTGTATGCTTGTAATAAGATACTTGATAGAAAGGCTTGGACAAACAAATACAGAAGAGGAGAGCGAGATTTCCACAAAGCCCCACGCTGAGGCCTGTTTCGGATTTGATCAACAGGGAGCATTTTTTTTCCCGGCAACCATATGCTTAATCTTCTTAGCCAAGAAACAGGAGATTTACAGAGCCTGGTATAGCTTTACATCTCAGCAGTTTCTAGCAATTTGGGTTTGTGACAGATGCTATCAAAGCCCAAGAAAACCACGACAAATTGTAAAACTGACACGAGCAAGCAACAAGTGATGGACGGATTACAGCTTTGAAAGCAGGCCAAGCAGGAGGGCACAGTGCAAAACGATCACCAGAAGAAGGTTTTCAGAGGTCACCTAATTAAAAATACACCAATCGTGGGAGCAAACTGGGCTGCTTGCGAGGACGAAGCTCAAACTTCTCCAGCAGATTTCTCGCTCTTTTACCCCCCAATGCAGACGAGACCAGTCGTAGGACCTCCAGATTTCTTCGCTCTCTGACCAGAATAACAAGCACTCCTGCCCAGCAGCTGCTTCACACCATCTGAACGGGTCCCCTCCACCAGCAGCCTGTCCCAATGCAACAGCCGCACTCTGCACATTAGCATTAGTACTAGCAGTAGTAGTGTGGGTGTGTCTTCAATAGTGATGTGGGAAAGGGGCTCGAAACTGAGGTCTAACACAACTAAAGCGAATCCAAACACCGACTATCAAGATGAATGACAAACCCAAGTGATTCATCTGCAGAGCTCTAGATAGATATATCTTGAAAACAGGCAAACAAGCACATAACTGGGCTTTGTGCTAAATGTCACCCGACTCCTGAGACACTGCAGTTTCTGGGTCTGGTGCCCTGCCAGACATTCAAATCCACCAGTTCACCATAACGTCATCCGCACATTGTGGAGAAACATCACCCACATGTGCGTCGGTGTGAACAAAAACAATGTCTCCCACCAGGAGCTGGGACTGCAGCCAGAGCCGGTCGGGGACACCAAATCCAACGCGACACCTGCAGCCGGCCGGAGGAGTCTTCATCAATGCCGACCCCCGACACCCAGCCCCCAGCGCCACTTAATGAGTTAGCATCCCCTAGCAAGCTCAGCTAAAAGCCATCAACACCACAGTGAATCGGAGCAGAATAAAACAAACACCTGCGCTCAGTTCGGTTAGCATTAGCCTTCGCGGTGTCGTCTAAGTGTACGCGCGTGACGCTTCACGAGCGAGCTGGCTTCACATTTAGCTTGGAAATATGTCATGAGACGTTACCCTCTTTGACTCCAGGTAGTTTATTCTTGTCGATGCTAACGTTACATTCAGCCATGTTGTCACCGATAATAAGTCAAGAAAAAAAAAGCGTTGACGGTGAGTTACACTTCCGCGTTTCCTCCCGAAGGTTAACCGCAGCCTGATTGATCGCCGTCACTCATAAACCCGATTGATGGTTCAGGTGCTGGCCGGCCCTTTTGATTAGTTTCGGTAGCCTCCCTCTCTGGATGCGTCGCTGCTGTAATTGCCTGGCTGCTCTGCCGGAGCTAGCGTGTCAGATTTTCTACGAGCCTCCCACCCTCCCTCGGTCCGTCCCCTCCCGGAGCCTGCCCACCAGCAGGCCGCCTGCTCCCGCAAACGCAGCCCCTCACGCTTCCTGCCCAAACGTGTCGCAATAAAACGCCGTGTTTGTATGCGTTAGTATTCAGCGCCTCTCTAATTTAAAGAGTCGCTATGGATACATCATGAACCGATCTGTAGACTAGATTAGTTTTCACGTCAGAAGTCTTTTCTTTCTAAACCGGGATTCGAACCCGCGTCCACCGGGTGACTGACGTCACATACCATTTCTCGCGGTTATGTGAAATTTTTGTTGTTGTCTTGAAAAGGATACCTCCAATGACATTGGAAACTGTAAAAGACGCGTAAAAAGAAAACAGAAATATTAAAGGAGAAACAACAAGTGAAATTATTGGACTTTTGTCTAATTCATTGAGATAATTCCACTTTTCTTCGCATTGGGATTGCTTATCTCCGTCGACAGAAAAAAATGCTCCCACCGTGTGTATGTTCAAATTCTTCGCTTTCATAAAGTAAGCCTAATTCACGCAATATGCAAATACAGCTGTTTTTTTTCTTAATTTAATTTGAAGGATCGTATGAACTCTCTTCCGGTATTATTCTGTTCTACTTGGCGATCCGACAGTTTCAGTGATGATTTGAACGCAGACGTCTGCAGCTGCGACTTCAGGAGATGTGCGACTCGTGCCGTCTGCGGAAGAAAATAAGGTGTTTATACACGTTTGTAAAATACCTGCCGGTAGACTCAAAGGACTTCGTGAATAAAGGACACAGTCATTCATTTTGGTCCCCGCTTCCTGGGGGCTCTCAAACAAACGCACGCTGCTCTTCTGCCGGGTGATCGTAAACCAGCGGCCAAGCCAATATTTACATTATGATAATGCAATTGCTCCATCTAGTGTCCAAATGTCGAACCTGCAGGCGTCTGCCACGCCCACGCCTTACCTGCAGGTTATTTATGTTTGCAGCTATTTTTAACCCGCACGTGAATTACATTGATCACACCCACCCGTGTGCAGGCTAATCAATAACATGCGGAGTAAAAAGGGAACAGACTGTCCATATTTACTCTCCTTTCTCAGTATAATCATTCAACCTTGACCTTTGCGTTTGCGAATAGGAGGAGAGCGAGAGAGAGCATGAATGGCTGCAGACCTCTGTCTTAGACATTGCAGCTGGAAAACATGAGGAAACAATGTAAAACATTTAACTTTCATGAGGAAAACAAGACTACTAACCACATAAAATGTTAATTGTTTCCTGTCATCTAAGTTGTTGAGATGTGTGACCTTTTAGACTTTATTATTTTACAATAAAAAATGTGCAATTTAGCTGCTCAGCACTCCAAACCCCTACATATGATATTTTCTTGCTTATAAATGTCAGTAGTTTCTTCACCGAGGCCTTCACCTGTTGTGTTAGGCATTTGTGAATGAATCGACGAATGTATTTCAGGATTGCTTTTGGACTCAAGGCTCCCAAGTGGCACCTGAGGTTCCTTTTATGAGGCCCTCGCCAGCCAGAAATAGCGGCTGCTCGTCAGGACACTGCACAGGACGCCACACGTCCCTCGGACAGAGTTATGAGATGTGATTGCATTGATGCACAGAATAGACTGTGTGACCTGGGCGGCGTTGGGTGTTCGTCTTGGTCTCAGTGATGAATGTTCCTTCAGCTCCAAGTCCATCCTTAGCCAAGATCGAGGAGCTCATCTCAGACTCTGGTGCACTTAGGGACCGGATCAATTTACTCCCTTCTATTTCCCCCAGACCAATACACTCTCACGTATTTATTTAAAGAAGCAATTAATGTAAAAGAAAAAGACTTGCAAGTGCCAAGAACATCTGAATCTGGTCTCTCATAACCAACAGGCTGATTGATAACTTCCTCTCAGTTTGATTTGCCCGTGTCAGAGTGATGGAGGGTTACTGGCCTCCGCTGCAACGTCAGATCACCGTATTTCATTCAGACGCTTCATGGTCCCCGTGAAAAGGTGGCGTACTGACGAAGTCCACAATGAGTAGCTGTTGATTTAATACGTAAGGGGCCGGCTGGCTCCTCCTACCAGCCCAGGAAAGTATAAATGTATTGACAGGATGGACACAAAGAGGTGGATTGCTTGACTTGCCTTGAGGAGGACTCACGTTGCGGAGTTTCTTTGGGACCACATCTTGAGTGCCATGGACAGAGTTACAGTGGTGAACTACTGTTTAGGACTCCTGGCTCTGTTGCTGCTGCAGGGGGTGCTTCATGTGGAGGGAAGGGGGATATTTAACCCTGGTGAGTGAGCGAAAATGGTCATGTCAGGAAGACACTAAAAAGAATTTTGGCAGGGTTTTGTTAGCAAATCTGCGAGAGCTTCTTGCCTAATATACCACCCTGGTTCAATCTTTGAAAAAAAGCAACAGGTTAAGACATGATGCATGATGAAGAAGCTCTATTTTGATTTGATTGTTGTCCTTGTAATTGTATATTTATTGTTTGCTTTCTACTTGTAGGAAACCATGTTTTTAATCCCAAAGAAGACTCAGATCCTCAGAACAAGATTCTGGCACTATTACTACACAAAAGCTTAGTACCTGTTGAAAAGGAAGATGCTCTGGGTGAGACGCAAAAAAAGAAATGTATCACTTATAATACGACTGACAGATGACATGAGTTCTTAACTAAATTTTCTTTCTGTAGGCATTGAGCTGGCCAACACATTAGCCGAGCTAGAGGAGGTAAGGCTTTTTTTTCTTTCCAATGATTACATCCTAAAATGCAAATTACTTCAGAGTCTTTTCAAGATCTAGATACATAATAGAAATCCATAAAGGTCTTAATCAATTCTTAGTCAACAAAGAGACCCTCAACGAGCATCTGTTGCTGTACTTCATTTAAATAAAGCCAGACCAGATGGTGTATTGATCCAGACATGGCAGTAACCTGATGTGATGGGCTCAATCTCTGCGATCTCTGCATGTAGCTGCGGGCGCTGAAAGACGACCTGGAACTGGAGAGGAAGATCACAGCGAACATGGCAGAAGGCAAAGCCATGACTGGGAAGCGCGGTGAACGTAAGTTACATAGCAATCAATCACAATGATTGATGTCTTCTAAATGATTTTTTTTCATCTTTTAGGAGGTTTCTTTTTGGACCTAAACTTTCATATTCATGCCCCTTTTTTGTCTCCTGCAGCTTGCTTTTGGAAGTACTGTGTCTGAGATGGACGCACGGCACAAGGACCACTGTGAAATCTTGCTGCAAAGCCCGACATAGCCTTAAACCTCACAACACCAGTAAAATAATCACAGTGTATTTATTCCAGCAATATAGAGTTATACCATGATAAATGTGTCATTCCTTGTGCACCGAGATCGAGGCGCTGTGGCTGCTCATCGGGGACCTGTAAATATTGCCTCATTCACTGGAAATACTTGAGGGTCACATATGACAAAATGTACTTGACTGCAAAGGCGTATTATGATTTTTACCAGGGATTTTCATTTTGCCCGCTCCCTTTGAGTTTTTGTCGCCCTCCTGTGGCAGAAAGAGACATAACGTTATTCAGACCACAGTCGGAAACATCTCATCTATCACTGCTATTAGAAATGCACTGCTGTTAATTTTACAGTGTAAATAAAAATAATGCGAATTGAGAGTCTGTGTTTTGTTTTGTTTTTTGTTTTTTTTTAAAAAGCGTTTTCTGAAGGAAAAAATTAAGGATTTTTTAGATATCTTATATTTTTTAAAATGACCATCGACACAAAATTCTTTTCAAAAATCAGAATAAGAAGACAAAAAATGCCCCATTTCGTTGGGAGAATGGTGATGATTATAAATGCACCTTCATATCAAAACAGTTGCGTCAAAACCTCTGAATGCAGGAACGTGACTCATGGTGCATATCTGCAGTGACGAGTGATTGATTTACTGCATCACCAAGTTTGTTGGACTGACTCTTTTGGAGGGGGGGGGGAACAAAGCTGAGTCACACGCTCAGCCTGAACAAAGAGGCGGCACCGCTGAAAAGCTGTTAATCTTCCAGAGTGCGCGATGAACCGACAGTTTCAGGGAAACCGGGCCTATCATGACGATGAGGTGAATTCAGGCCAAAAAAACAGCTTGAACAATGTGATGACTTCGCTGTGGTCATACGTCACATGAACAAACACACAAAAGAAAAACAACCTTTTCAATTTATGTACTTTCCCAGCACATCTTTGAACAGCATTTAGCAGGCCACAAGCAGTTTGCACTGTTGGTCATACTCACTCATTCACTGACAGATTCAGCACCTTTGCAAGGGGACCCAAAACATAGAAGAACCAAACTTTACCTGCTAGCTGACTCCCAAAAAGTACCTTGCTAATGCTGATTTGGTTAACTGGTAACCAGTGACCAACAACATCCTCACAGCACTGAACCAAAAGTGAGCCATGCACAGAGCAACGCAAAGACAATGTTGCTCAGCAAGAACTAAACTTGACTTAACTAAACTTAACACTTGAAGTGAGTGGACTTATATTAATCAGAACTGAATTCCATAAAAGAGCTGATAAATAATGAAATAACAACACTGATGGAGGCAAAATGACCTGCTCTGAATAAAAAAGGTGCATTTAAGTATCTTGAAGCACCTCCATCTTTCCGCCTGCTCGCCAGTGTGAGGGTCGAAGAATTTGCCTCCACCTAGTGGACATTTGGAGATCAGACATTAAAAAGCTACAGGTATCTGCAGAGGCTGAAGACAACCTGACCTTGGATATCTGCTAACACTCTTTAAAAACTTTTGATTGGTCTTGGCTCTGGTCTTGGTTGTGACTTAATCTCAGGTTAGGTGGTTTTGACTACAACACTACAACGTGTTTTGCTGGCTGAGCCACGGTCATCACAGTTTATATGCAGTGGAGAGACTTTACTTTACAAATTAGGGTGACATGATATCAAGGCTCAGCACATTGTCGGCATACCAAGATACAAACACACTGGCTGAATATCGTCATAGGATTCTGGTCATGAACTGGAAGCACCATTGTCCTGTCAAGATAGCGCTGCAGGAAATGAACCAGCACTCACAGTGTCACTCAAAACAGAAACACAGTGGTGTCAAACTCATCACAATTTCTGTTGCATGTTAGAATTAAAATCAAAATTAAAAGCTACTAAAAGCTTCATGTGAACGAAAAAAGTACACATTCAATATCTGATCTACAGATTAGTGGCAGGAGACAGAAAAATATGACAGTCCAAGGTTTTCTTATCAACTGTGTTTTCTCAAACGTCACAAACATTATCGGACTATTTTCAAGATATTAACAAAAGCTGAAAAACGAAGGTACAAGCGATTAAATGGTTTATTTCACAAGTCAAGCATTGTTGTATTTTAGCAAGCCATCCACGTATTGACTTGAAGACCAGTGATTGGTCAGAGTAAAGGATGAGTGTGACGGCTGATATATGCGAGGCAGATAAATACAGTCATCTCCTCAAGAAGACAGAAACCCAGCATGCTGCCAACGATGAATCTTTACTTCAGAGGTCAGTGCATTATGTATTTAATTTTGTTTTTGAAGTGAAATCAGATTTTACCTTACTTATCGCTAATAAAGAGGGGGGAAAGTAATATTAATGTTTGAAGTTTAAAATATTACTGATTACAAGGGGAAATCTAATTAGAAGAGCCAAATCAAAAACTGTTATTTGAGGTAAATGTCCAATCCAGTGTTTTATATTTCAGGTACCATGTGGCTGATGGTCATCCTCCACATTCTGCCCCGCCCCGCCTGCAGCATGTCTTGCCCCAGCAGCTGCATGTGCAACCTAAACGGTGCCGTCATGTGTGTTGGCGCCAGCATCACAGACGCACCACAGATGCTCCCGGTCCACACTTTCCTGCTGCAGCTCAGGAGCACAAGTATGAGCACCATAAACGAGCACAGTCTCGCGAACCACAAGCTTCTGCTGCGTTTCAGCCTGACTCACAGCCACCTGCACACCATCCATCCCCGAGCTTTCCGCGAAGCTCCGCAGCTCAAGTCCGTCAAGCTGTCGTCCAACGACCTCGCTACGCTTGCTCCCCGGGTGTTCAGTCCGCTCGGCACTCTGGAGCAGCTGCACTTGGACGGGAACAAGTTGGACATCATCGCTCCAGATATGTTTGAAGGCCTCGACGGTTTGAAGGATCTCGACCTGAGCCGCAACAAACTTGCCAGTCTGGCTTCGGACATTTTTGACGGACTGCGAAGCCTCACGTTTCTCAACCTGGGCAGGAATTTCTTGAAAAGGCTCCCGCCCACAATCTTTCACTCCCTGACGAACCTCCGTCAGCTCACAATCTACTACAACGAGTTGGAGGTCCTGGAAGATGGGCTTTTTGATAAACTCGTCAACCTGGTGGAGCTGAAAATCCACCATAACCGCATCGCTAGCCTCCCACCGCAGGTGTTCTGGTCATTGGGGAACTTAAAGGTGCTGACCTTGTCCTCAAACCAACTTCAGGGCGTGCCGGAAAAGAGCTTTTACAACATGCCCATGTTAAACAAGCTCACTCTGTACAACAACCCCCTCCTGTCTCTGCCAGATGAGCTGATGGGTCACATGCCCAACATAACAGAACTTTACCTGTTTGGCACCAACCTCACCACCGTCCCAGGGAATCTGTTCTCCAACATGTCGGGGTTGGTGAGCCTCAAATTTCATTTAAACCATCTGCTGAGGGATTTGCCACCGGACCTTTTTTGCTGCCTGTCAAACCTTCGAAATCTCTCGCTCCGTGACAACGACCTCCACTATCTGCATCCCCAGCTGTTCTCCAAACTGACCACGCTGGAGGTTCTGTTCCTCAATGACAACAAGCTGAGGAGCCTCCCGGGGAACCTGTTTCATGGCCTGGGAGGGCTTGTGAGCATTGACCTCAAGAATAACCAGCTCAAGACTCTTCCGGGAGAAACTTTCTTGCCATCGACAGCCCTAAAGAATCTCACGCTGAGTGGAAACACCTGGGACTGCACATGTCCTTTGAGAGATATCGCGAGATGGATCAGACAAAACGAGCTCGTTGTTCTTGACAGGGAAGACGTGATGTGTCACAGTCCAGTCTACCATTTGCTTCGTACCGTCTCCTCACTGAGCGATGAAGAGTTAAACGATTGCGCCGAAGGAGGGGAAACCACCTTTCCTCTGATGCATATCGCACATCAGCCAACACAACCGACTGATGGCTTTTTTTCAAAGCTGGGACAGAAAACTCTTGTTCCCTCCACAACAACAGTGAGCACCACGGAAGCAGCCACTCACCAACCAAATCTCTTGACAACTCCACCTGCTAAAGTGGAGTGTCCAACACCTCCTGCATCTACACCGACTGAAAGCCACATCTTTTCAACACCTGGGCAAAACCCACCCCTGCTCTCCACAACAACAGCAGCATTAACAACCACAACGACCACTCAAGAAATGATTCTCAAAGCCGCCCTTGTGACTCATCCACCTACGGAGGCCTCAACACCTTGTATATCCGAACAGACAATGGTGGCCGACTTCGATGAAGCTCCCCATGTGTCCCCTGCCTTCCGTGAATTTTTGGTGATTGAACAGGGGCCTGACTTTGTCCACCACAGCTTTCTCAGAGGGTGGGTCTATGTGTGGTTCCTGCCCTCCAGCCCAGGCCTTGTCGGGTTCCTCATGTTTTGTCACATCCTTCTTGTGGCGACGGGTTTGCTTCTCATCCTCGCTGCCATGTATGGCATGTGGCGCCTCAACAAGACCGTGCGCGCGCTGCGAGCTGAATGTAATGAGGGTTAATACACGGTCATCAAGGCTGGTGCACATTGAGATAAACTGTCCTCACTGTGACGACTGCTTTCTGAACATTTCCTGTTGTGCATCACACGATCAGATGTTATGTTGTATCCCTTTTGTCACACTGAACTCAAAATGATGCGACCTTAATAAACCAAGTAAATGTTTTGTTTCATGAAGACATCAGAAACTTTAATGTTGTAAAATAAAACTTGTTTTTCTCTTGTGAAAATTCGATCAGTAAACATCACTGCTGGAAAATTGCTGCATTTTTTTAGGTCAGTTGCTTATTTGAACTGCAGATCTGATCTTGTCCAGATGAGAAACGTAAACAGTGAGGTTGGAATAAGTTTCTTATCTGCTCTGACTTAAACGGAGTTGTATTTTAGCATGATGTTTAACCAGTTTGTACCAGGCCAACCGCTGTTTTTGAGAGGAGAGTTACGGGAAGCATCTTCCTGGGTTTATCTGAGGTTCATTTCCTTCTTAAGAGTGAGGGAAAAAAGTGTTTTCCAGAAGTGAATCATTTCTGACAGCAGGGATTGCATCTCTCAGCCTTACATCGGCCTTGAAAACAGGAAGCACAGTCACTCGTCACTTGTGTTTCACAAGTTGAGTTCGTTTAGGTGTGCTACTCTCTTGGGTGAGAACAGTGTCCAGTCACTTCACGAGCTGCTGTTGTGAACGTACTCCACAACAATGTGCACATCCACGCAGTTTAGTTTAAAACAAATCGTAGAAGAAACAGTCAGGAAATCAATGCCTTTTCATTGTATTCCCGGTGGTCTGAAAAGTGTTTGTTTGCGCGTTTGCATGTGTGTGACTGACCTTTTAAAACACATGTCAGATGAACGTAATGCAGCTGCCTACATTGCCTTGTTTTACAGTAACAAGGTCATAAGTGTGAGACATCACACCAGACTTTATCTGCATTGCGTGAGTGCAGCACATTCCTCTCAAAGACTGGTTTTGGTTGAAAAAAATCCTCTGAGATTACATTTTATTCATCAAATTTGTTTGATGACTTATGAAATCCAATGAAAGTAACCAGATATGGTTCAGTGGCATGTTGGGGTGAGAAGCGCAAATCTGAACTGTATAACTTATCTAATTTGTTTTTGACCATCAAGGACTGCTCAGCATAATAACTCTGATTGCCAATTTTCATCTGAAAACAGAGAAATATCTGACTGATGGCCACAAAACGCTCACAAACCGGCTGTAGATGCCACAAATTCCACTAGAAGTGATCAGACTCTAAAGCAAACACAAACAAAAGGGGATGAAATGGTGAACAGCACCCAAGTTCATCGCTATGACAACAACTGATTAGGCTTTTCCAGGCCGCTGAGCTTACACAACAGTGGACTCTCAGACACACACGCACACACACGCGTGCACACACACACACACACACACACACACACACACACACACACACACACACACACACACACACACAC
>JASSRZ010000055.1:9306525-9325782 GCA_032164315.1 Malacoctenus gilli | reverse complement strand
GTGTGTGTGTGTGTGTGTGTGTGTGTGTGTGTGTGTGTGTGTGTGTGTGTGTGTGTGTGTGTGTGTGTGTTTGCATTGGAGATGAATGGGATTTCTGTGTATGCCTCTACTCATCTGAGGGAATATTTGAGAAACATGAATTATGAAACCCGTGCCGCGCACAGATAACCGTGGTAATGAACCCGGCAGAACAACTGGATAGGGTACATATTTAAACAGGCTACTTCCTTTGTGGACATGTCATCTGGGCATTAAAGATTCAGGCGCTGTGATAGCCCAACATTAGGGGGAACTGCAGGGTGAGTGGGTTAGAGATGAGAGCATTATCTAGTCAGCATTACGGGACTGATGATGCTCGCAGGAAGCCACAGCTGGGAGGGGAAGGCTGACGAGCTGGCAGACGTAAGCCTCTCTGCCGAGTGTCCGTAATGCTTCTGCAAACACTTCAAAATGCCCTCAATTGTTAATGTTGCACATTTTGGAATGTAATGCCGAGGAAAGTGCTAATACATGGATGTGAGAGGATTATTCACTCCCACCAAACATACTGTAAGCTTCAGTTCAGGTAGCATCAACGTTGCTGCAGAACAAAACGGTTTCTGTGAGGACGTACATCTGTTCAGGAGACTAAAGCTGTTTATCTTTACCAAAACATCTCTTTCCTTTTTTTTCTCCAGTTTGGTGTCTGTGTAATTACACCTTCCTGCTCCACATCTGTGACCACGTCACTCAGCATCTCTGCAACAGAAGCCTCGCTTGATCCTTATCTTCAGTCTGACATCCGACTCCAGACTTGAATCAGGATATAATTCACCAGAGCAGAAGACACGAGCTGTTTAATCTTCCGTTATATCACGGTTAACTGGGACCACTCCCTAAATCAAACTGTTGCTGGGAGACCATGATACAGACACAGTGGACCACCTCAAGGTGCCCACTGACACCACAGCAGTGAAGGAGTATGTAGACTCCACCCCTACGTGAACTGAAGAAAAACTTGTTGTAAAGTGACAGCACTATAAACCATGCCACCATGTGGCCAAAAGTGGGAATCAGTACTGATAATGTTCGCCAGTCTGGTTGTTTCACGAAAAACCTGACAAAAAATCCCAACACGACATGATTTCTATGGAACAACAAGTGCAAGTTGGAGCTCAACTTAAACCGTCTTCACATAACTGACGACAGTTTTTCGAACTTTCTTTCCGGATAAAATCTTTGACGGTCCAGCTTCTCATTTCTTCATCTGAAGATTAATTTCATCACGAAGATCTTGATCTTCCCAAAATATTAGATATAGGAGTTAAAACCTGAAGTTTTGAAGGCTTTTCGCAAATTACCTGTGTTAATGAGAGATTGTTAGCATGCAAAGATGTTGAACAAGCAAAGTAAACATGTAGTTATAGCAAGAGTGGGGCTGTTTAATTGGCACACTGGATATATTTAGCTCAGTGTTTGCTTCAAACAGCCTGTCTATATTCAGGAGCAATTTTGTAAACAAACATCGTAGTAAATAGTGACCCAGCCTCCAATATTACCATACTCTATAAAAATAGTAATCTAATTACATGGTGCATTTAACCAGAAGCTGGCGTGTTCCCGGGCCGCTGCACAGCAGAGGGACAAACAGGCTTGTCGGAGTGTAAACCGTTCCAAAGAGTCTGCCACTCGACATCATTTGACATCATTTGTTTGCTCTATTAGCTTTTTGTCACTCTCCTCCGCAGCGCCGCAGCTCAGTGCTAATGACTTGTCCTCCAAACAGCAGATTAGGAGTTAGTGTGGTAGTTACAAAGTGTTCATGATCAAAATTAATTACATTTCAAGGCCAGTGACCTGAAGGAGCGGGCGGGTTTTTGTGAGCACAAATTAAGGCAGAAAAAAAAGGAGGATGTGGAGTTGAGATGTGACCAAAGAAAAGGAGGAAAATCTTCTCTGTGAAACGCAGTTTAGTTGTTACTAACATCGCATTTCTTCCCCTCCTCTGGGTATTTATAACAGCGACAACAGAGCCCCGTTTTAGAGCAGAGCAAACAAACATACGTCACCTCTTCTGATAGGTTTGTCTCTAAAAACACAGTTTGAGGACGAATACAGGGTGACTGTGACCAAGAAGTCGGAGACATCAAACACACAAATGTCTGGAGTGACGTCGAGCAAACACAAGACAGACGGAGGAAGAGAAAAAGACAAGAGGATGAGCGTCACATGGAGACCACGATCAGAGGTGTTTGACTGACTCCGCGTGCGACCTGTTGCTTTGTAACGATGCCAGTCGACAGAAATAACCTGAGGACAAAAGACGGTTACAGGCTGAGCTCCAGTGAAAGAAACCTCTGATTTAATTCCCATGAAATAGTTCTCACATAATGTGTTTGCTCGTATGTACAGTTTATCAGTAAAAACTCCAGGAACTTCTTGTGATCTTGAACATAAAGGCAGATTTCACGATTAGAAAAGTTTCTTCACATGTTTACATTTTGCCGCAAAGTTTTTGCTTCCACTGTGACGTTATTAATGTACCTGTCAGTGAATGATACATGAGGCAAGAATGGAAATTTAAATATTTAATTATCACATTTGTCGGCTGAATGTTTGGATCTGGGCCTCCTAAAAATAGACTTACCTCATATACCAACTGCACCTGCTCTTCTCCACCAATTTATTTATTTATAATATTACAGGTGAAAGTTAATTAACTGATAAGGCTGCGGCTCCAGTCGGACACGCTGTATTTCAGGCATTCGTTTATGCTCAGTAAGGTTACTGCTGGTAAAGATTTCACTGCTACACGAGGTCCAGATTTGGACTCTGACAGGTTGAATCACTGGTGTGGGATAAAATCACATCTGTGTTAAAGTAAATAAACTGTGCCGTCTGAAATCCCGGCTTACTGTGTCGTTTTGTATGAATGAACCAATGAGGAAGACCACCTGGTGATGATGGGGGGGAAAAAAGACGCGTAATGTCCTTTGTCTGTTTTTGCCAAGTGCGATTTCTTTCCCATGAAGCCGGATGTCCTCAGGCAAGACACTCAGTGAACCCCAAGATGGTTTAGCCTGAAATAATTTAACTCCTGTTGATCCAGATCTCGCGTGAAAATTCAATATTTATGAGACGTTTCCGACGCATGACCTCAAACTGTTTCGCCTCTGAGTCGTCTCGGACTGGTTTCATCCATTTGAGCAAAGCTGATTATTTCATAGGAGAGAAATGAACGCCTTGTGAGCGTGTTTTATCCAAACCTTTCATGCACTGGAAGCTCCGCATTGACAATATCACCGTGAAAAACTATTGTGAGAATAAACACCGCCACGTCTTCCTCGTGACTCAGCCTCAGCTGGGGTTCGACGGTGTTCAGTGACATTACTTCCAAACGCTGCGTAAGTCCACCTACATCTCTTGTGCTTTCAGATGGACACAAAAGGCTTCCTGCCGGCTGAAAGCTGTTTCTTCCCACAAACAACCACGCCCATCGTCTTATCAACCGCTGACTTTGTCACTTGTTACTTTCTGCCACCTGATGTTTTTTCTGTATCAAACGAGACCACCACACGTTTATCTTACTGCCTTTCGGATCATCCAAATAAATGGGTGGTAACGGCCCCCTGAATGTATCTGTGAATCACAGAGATGGGCTCGAGAAAATAAAAGTAGTTGTAAACGCTGCGTTCTGAATGCAGATTGCAGCTTATGGCCAATGATGCCAATTACTGATGCGTTTTCCTTTTAACTTTCCTGCTCAGTATTCATGGAAACGCAGCCTCCCCTCAGCCCGTACATTACTGCGGCAGATAAAACATTTCAATTTGACGGAAATAATTTGTCTGTCAGGGAGCCCGAGCGGTCTCGTCTCCTGTACGGGGAGGTAATTCCCTTCATTTTAACGTTAATTATTTTCTCTGTCAGCCTGTCAACACGACGAGATTGACGGCCGAGGGAGGAGAAAACCAGAAACACAAGCCAGTGAAACCCAATAAAACACACAGGGAGGTTAACACGTCACATGTATCCAAACGTATGGCAATAATTGACTGATACGATACTTTGACCAGAAAGTGACAAAGGGTCTCGTACGTGATGACAAAGTGTCTTTCCAATCACTGTACCTGTTGTGAATAATGTCGACAGGAACACAGAGCCAGATAATTATGCTGATTTTCTGGCCTTGGGGCTGCATTTGTTTTCATCAGGTGAGGCATTAAGGGTGTCAAAACACTGTGAACGGAAAACACTGCTGCCATGTTGTTGTACAACACGTCACAGGCCAGCTGGAGCTCCAGGGGGGCGCCGAGTTTGAAGCAGATTCAAATAAAAACAAACATTAACGATCATAAAATGCGGTCAATTGTAGACTCTGTCATTCATTTTGGCGGTGTTAAAAACAGCAACTGACAAACAATAACGTGAAACTATTTTTGACACTGAATGAAACAGGTGGATTTTGGCCCCCACGAGTCACAACACAAAGCGATGCCCAAGAGCCGGACGCCGGCTCGCCTTCTTCCTACACTGAATCTATCTCACGAGATCGTTTGAGAATAAATAATAAAATGGGTCTGCTTTCACGCATTGGTGTCGTTTACACATATGGTGGGAGTAACACTGTGTTTAATGGGCAACCTGAAGGCAGTTTATGATGCATTTTCTGCAGTCAATATGCGAGTAGGCGCGAGAACACCAAGTACCAGAACCTATTTGCTTCATACATTGTGATTCTTCGGTAGTCACACAAAGTTTCCAAGCTCCGAATGTAAAAAGCTGAGTTGCTTCAACTTCGGCTCTCCCTCCCAGCAGCTCCTGGTTAACCCTCGATCCGTGGTTCGTCAAAAGGTCGCTGTGAAGCCAAACATTCGCGAACACGCCCACACACACACAACACAAACGTGGGAGCCTTCAGAATAAAGCCAGTAAGAAGCATTGCTCTAATTTAATCTTATTCTGAAATTCTCAGAGGAGATAAATCCTCTGTCGATGAACTCTCTGGCGAGAACCCTCCCAGGGGGCTCAAGGGCCTCAAGTTGGGACCCCCTGTGCTATATCAAACCTCAGAGATGCACTATTAGGAGGGTGGGCACACTACGCCAAACTCTTCCCACCCACTCTTTTTTTCATTCACCACCTAATGTACATCTGCAAAAAGAGTGTTTTATTTATTTAACTTTTTTCATTAAAGAGATGGAGGATAACAGGAGTGTGAATGGACCTCTGTGGTGTTCAGTGACCACATGAGTCCACGTCTGGGGGTGCTTTCTAGTTTACGAAGGGCTTACGTAACACATGGTATTATATGCTGGACATGTTACACTAAAGTGCACTTTTATGTCTCTTCCTATAAACATTACAAGTCCTTCATGCGTCTGATGTCTCGCTCTGTTGTATGAAACATTCACACGTGGTTCTTAAAGTGTGGAAAGCTGTCGGTGGGGGCAGAAAACACATCCCCCCCGAAGCCCCCTATATAAGCACTGAGGGCTGATCTGGAGAAGTGTCTGTTGTAGTTCACCTGGAAACTGTAGGTCCTGGATTTAATGTTGCATAATGTCTTTGTCACTAAACGAGTGTGGGAACAACAGCTAATTTGTCCCCTATACGCAGGCAGCCCACTCCATCGGTCCAGACCTGCTGAGGACCGCTCAGTTTAGCTTGTTGTATCACAATGTGTTTGATAATAAGTGAAGGATGGACTCCAACCTTGTACCCTTTGAAACAAAACAAAACAAGATTTCTCAAACAGTTGTTAAAGAATTGTGCCAAAATTAAAGTTGGACACGACAAACAATTTGTGGAATTGATTTTTCCAACTAATCCTGTACGTTTTTCACAACATGATCCGAAGTGAGAGGTCGACGCGCTCGTGTGCCTCCTCGCGGAGTACGTCAGCACCGGAGGAGGCACCAGAGGGCTGGGTTAGAGGGAGTAGTTGGCAAACAGGAGAGAGGAGCGCGCTATAAGAGGAGGATGAACCCGGAGGAGCGTCAAAACACTCACACCACAGCCGAGAGAAACGAGCGGAGCGCGAGAGACACTGGAACCCGGCGACGTGCTCAGGATGAAGACCTGAACCGCGCAGAAACCTCCTGTGACAACAACAAGGCTGTCGTTCCCTCCATCCCAGCGCGGCACTTGTCCGAACCCAGCGACGGCGCACAGCGAGGGGAACCTTACAGGTGAAGCGAAGTGCGGTCCGACGTCGCACGCCCGGCGCGCCTCTTCGGTCCCTGCGCGCAGAGACAAATCCTGGATGAACCCAAAAGTGTCCGCTTCAGCACCCGAGGAGAGGACAGCTCCGCTCTCCTCCGGACCTCTTGTCCCCCAACTCTGCCTCGGCTTTTACTGTCAGTCAACACTTCCCGTCTGACACTCCTGCAAGTCTGGAGGAAGTGTGGAGAGAGATCCGCTGACGGACACATCCGCCTCTTACTGCGCGCTCAATATGTACCAGGGGCACTTACAGGTAAGACGAGGATGCCCCGCCTGCTCGCTCATATTTGCATGTAAAAACATTTGTAATTATGAAAGAACAACAGAACTGATGTGAATGCGACACAGTCTAATCTGTGCCAAGTGGCGTTTAATCTCCTTAAAGGAAACCAGATAGAAATCAGGTGGAAATCGGAGATTTCGCTCCAACCAAAACGTCCCTTTGTTTTTCTATCATCATTCACAGCCGAACCGCAAACGAAACCAAATGATAAGAGGTGATGGACGAGGAGCTGCTAATGCGCGTCGTTGATGTCAATGGTTATCGGCATCATTTTGGTGCGTGACAGCGCAGAGTCTCAGATTCTACGATAAGGCGCTCCGAGCACGTGTACGCGCACGGCAAAGGTAAACAGGGGGGTGAGCCCGCCCGCACACCTCCGGCAGGCCAGCTCCGACATGGCAACAAATCCTTAGTTTCTTTACGTGCTCACGCAACATCGTGCAAACTGACGTCAAATGCCAAAACGGCAAAGTACAGTAGCCTCGTCCATAGACCCGCGTTACATCACCGGCAGAGGCTGCAACTCAGCTGAGACGCTAAAAAATAGGACAAGAAAATGTGCATAAACAGGGCTCAGTGTTTAAAGACGAGCAGCCTCAGCTTTGTTCCCCCCAATTAAAGGCAGATGGATTCCGTGCGTAAGTGCTCCCCGGAGCTTTGGAAACTGCACGTTTGCAATGATACCAACAATCAGTCCAACTCCTTGGTGGTTCATAAAGAGAGCCCCTCCAATAGTTCAGATCCAGCGATGGAAGTTAGTGCTGGTGGTGGGTGGAGATACCTCCGCTCCCAGACAGCTGATTATGTAATAAAAGATCAGTCCTGAGTCAGGACTCTGGAGCATTAAGGACCAAAATTGAATTTTTCATGATATTCTACTCAAGCAGCAGTATTCATTGAAAATGCATGAAAAGGCGGTCAGCAGTTCTTGTCTGGATTACCGCAGATGTGTTCGTTAAAGGTCAATGGGAAAACCTGCCAACTTAATCGGTCTACAGCATGAAAGATTGAAAAAAATTCACCATCCGCAATGTGTTTTATGCATCAAAGTTTTAAATGTCCCATCCGTGTTTCAATGGTCAGACACTCTGTGTTCGTGTTTCCCATGGCATGCATGCAGCTCGTTGTACTGTGTGATGTTTGGAGCACGCGAGACGGGACGCTGCACACAAATGAAATGCAGCCGATTTAGGAGTTGATGTGGAGCGGCTGCAGCTTGGTGCCACAGCGCTCGCTTTGTGTGATGGACGTTTTCACATTTACATCTTGATGTTGACGGCATTTTTCTCCCTGATGTCCTCTTTGCACATTTGTGTGTGTGTGTGTGTGTGTGTGTGTCTTTGTGTGTGGAGATGTGAGATCTGGACACAGCAAATTTGTTCAGCCAGACAGGAAATGATCGCATGGCCTGTGTGGTGAATGGATGTGAATGCTGGCGCTGTTTTTTTTAACAAATCTTCACAACACGCAGTTTTTTTGGGGGGGCAGCCGATTGAACTCTGGTAGTCCGGGATGAATTTTGGGATCATGTCAGCTCCGTCTCATCCCGTGTTAAGTGTTTTTCATCAACATGGAGAGATGCATTGGCTTTTTTTTAATGCGTTTTTTATCATGTGGCATAAATTTTATATCATATATCATAGTAAACCATCGTATCAATGTTAATTAGGCTGGCGGCATCTTCAATTTTATGTGTTTCGGCACTTTGGGAGCCTTGCAGCATGAATCATTTAGAGTCGTGGACTTCAGGCTTCGGATTTTAAATGGAGCTCATCATGTAAAACGCTTCTTAATGTGACAATGTTACCGCATCAGTCAGCGGCTCTATGTCAGAGATGTTGGGTCTCATTGACCAAAGTGGGGAAACTCAAGAGTCCAGGTTGGTTTTTTTTCTATTTTTATGTCAAAATGATTTGTCATCCTGACACACTTTCAGGGAGCTGCAGAGACGTCCAGTCTCCTGACGGGTGTTTTATTTTTGTCTTGTCTCCGTCTCACCCCCCCCCCCCCCCCCGGCAACCCCGTCGCACCTGTGTGGGCGGGTTCATGTGAAGATTCCTGAAGTATGAAAACTATATATTCTGGTTGAATTTATAAGATCTGTGAATCTGCACCGTGTGGTACAAGATCACGAAGGTCCTTTTTCTCAGCAGGAGCCAGGAAACTGACTCCAAACTGTTGCGAAATGTTGTATGTCTGGAGTAGACGGACCTCTCAGTGGGTGGTGTCACAACTTGGCATGACTGGAACTTTTTAACATTGTGGAAACTGCTGAACTTGTGGTTTATACTTCTGTTTTCTTTCGGTCAATAACTGATACATCACTTTCTGAGAAGGGGGAATCTCCTTTACCGTCGCAAATATTGAGAAAGAGAAGCTTTTTCAGGGGTGCAGATCAAAGTCTCGGAGCTCCGTAGGTGAAGGTCCGCTGATTCAGCACGGCTTCTCATCTTCATCGAACGGGAGGCTCCGCGACTCGCTGCCGAAGTCACTGGCCTGCTTGTGTTTGCTTTGATGCGCTTCATTGATTCCAGACTTTTAAGATTCACTCAGTCCAACATGCTCTATCAGATGACGCGCTCCCGTGACGTCCGGCATGGCAGACTGGAATTGCTGCAGTGGTTTTCCTGCTCCGCTATTCATGTTTACAGTGAATCTAATTACAGGAGTGCTTGTACTCTGCGTATGAAGAACACACTCGCTTAATGGAAGTGATGCTCCAAGGCCTTTGGATATTTGCTCTGTTAAGCGCAACATGATTATGTAATTTGATTACCATATTCCAAGTCCCTCGGGGAAGAACTTGGATGGATGCTATCGCTGATCGGAAGTGGATCAAGTCTCTCAAGATCTCGGTTATTCGCATCATAATTTCATCAGACTGCTGATCTGCTCGTATTCAGTTTGCTTTTGTTGTTTGTGGTAGTAGATTGATTGTTTCAAGGTGATCCTTCAGCTATGATACGACGAAGAAAAAGCATCACATCTCCAGCCTGCGTTGTAGAGAAATCAGTTTGTGTCATTTTTTTTTTTTTTAACCAACCGAGAGTCAAAATCTCTCTCAAGGCTTTGCCGAAGCATTAATATTCAGCATATCAGCACAATAACATCTGTTCCCTGCCCAGTAACACATCTTGATTCAAATATCAATACCCATCACTGCTCAAAAATGTAAAGTGTTGTGCAGAAAATCCTTCGAGAGGCATAGAATTTTAATTAAGTGACAGACTTTGTTTAAACGGAGCAGAGGGATCAATCAAATCAATGGATACGCACGGAGGGGCGAGGGAGCGTCACATAAGCAGGAATTACCTATGACACTGCGGCGCGCGCACTCATCCATCACCGCCGATCAGGCGTCACCGGTGAGCGCTGACATCTGGTCCCACCTGACAGAAACGCCGCGCTATTCGCCGCTCCATCCAGACGTTTTCCTGCAGGCCGAAGCGGTCGGCTCGGCCTGCAGGCAAGACAAAAGAAGTCCTGCAGGCTTGCTCCACTATTTTGAAGTCTCCTTGATTTAATGAACCATGGTCTTGATTAAGAGCGATTTAATAGGCCTGACTATTTCAGGAGCCGGGATAATGAGCGAAATCAGGTGGTATCCGGCTGGAACGGAGCTCCGCAGACAGCTCTGCTCTCCTTGCTGAAGTTGTGTGCCAAGAATGGAAACTGGATGTCTGAGAGGAGCTCAGCTGAGAGTGAAGTTTGCCAGTCTGTCAGGCAGGTCTCGTTCTCTGGCGTCGGTTGTCAGGAAACCGTGAGACAAGCAGCACACGCGGCGATTTAAAGGGATTCGTATCAAATTATCCTAAATCTCCAATAATTCTCCAGCGTGATTGGCTTGAGAGAAATATTAAAAAGCTTCATGAATCAGACATTTATGCACGTTTTGCCTGAATCGAATCCCATTTTCTTAATTTCATTTCAATTTCACCATCCTCCAGTCTTTTGTATTTGAAATGAAAGGATATGCAGCCAAAGTTACAGTGTTTTGTTTGTGAGTTCCGACTGAATCTCGATGCAAAGAGGAGGTCAAGTCAGAGCGAGCCATTTTTCTGACAGCTTGCGAAGCGAAAGTTCATCTTTGGCTCCAAACACACTGACCTTCACAGCACATGCCTGATAGGATTTGTGCATTGATGTGGAGTGAAAGTTATGCTGGTAGCAGGTTTACTTTGGAGAGGGAGGCTATAACTGATTTAAATGAGGCTGCGCTCGGTAACTGCGCTCCTGCAGGAGCTGACAGAATGCACTGCAGGAAAAGGACAAGGACTGGCATCACTACTGACTGAATGTAATCCTTTGGCCTCTGGTTCGCTTCTTGAGTGCAGCTCTACATTCCGTTGACAAACGTTCTTTAGCATCAATCTGAAAAAAAAAACCCACAAATTGTTGACATTGAACGCGTCTCCCTTTTTTGGAGACACTGAAAACTGAAAGAATTACAGAGGGAGGAACGAGAAAGTTTGACTGAAGATGACACATAAACAACCTGAAGGATTTGGATTGTGCTCCCTGGCTGGCATCCAGGCTCCAGTCGTTGGTGACGGTAGGGGGGGGGGGGATCTCTCCCTGGCCTGGCTGGGTAGTTAAGGCTCCAGAGAGGCCCTGAGCAGCTTGTGGAGCTCGCAAAGCGGACTAAAGGGAGACTAAGAGGGATTCAAGCATTCATCAGCAGCTGTTTTCCTATAAGCTGATTGAGGGAAAAGGGTCGGTCCTCCCCATCCAGGGAGCATGGGAATTTGGTCCCTCCAATTTTAAGTGACGCCCGTCCACCGTGCTTTTTGTGCGCCTGCCGAGCCAAAGAAATAGAGGACCAGAAGGAGTTAATGTGGATGTTGATGGCCAATTTGTGTCTGTGTTTGGAAAAAGACCTGGGATTCTGATTGGGTTTCACAAAATCACCTCGTATCAAGTCGTTTAAAATCCTGTCTGTCGAAATCAGAGTTGTCGCTGTGGCAGGGATGAACTGAAGTGTCAGTCGTTCTTTCAATTAGTTTAAACGCTGTTTTAAGACTCTGAAGTATATTTTTATGTGAGGAAAAAGAAGTGAAAAATGACAATTGTTCACTGAAATTATCTCGCATGTCGGCAGCATTGTGGTGAAGTTTCTGGCACATTCTACTCTCAGTGAGCAGGTCCTGGGTTCTCGTCCCACCGGGGCCTCAACAGGTTCGGCGGCATTTTCTTTCTGTTTTCTCCGGGTGCTGCAGCTGCCCCCTCAGAGTCCAGAATCACACACACCAGGACAAGTGTGGACATGTTCTTGTTGGTCCTGTAATGGACAAGTGACCTGTGGACAGCACACTGCGCCTTCACGCAATCTGAGCTGAGAGGAGATAAATCAATGGAAGTGAACTCTGTGTTGTTGACTTTTCAGAAACAAACTATATGATTGCTGTCGGTACAAATTTTGGAGGTTTTGATGCTGCACACGTTTTTGTGTTCACCCCATTTCGCAGTCACAGGAGGTTCTCTCTTGCTCAGACTGCTGATACAGGACCTGCACAGTCTTTAATTTGCACATCTTAACTGCATCGAGGGACGGCGAGCAAAACAGACCGCTCAGCAAAACGGCTGTGACACAACAATATGTTTACACTTTGCCATTTCTCACACCAACCCCGTGCGTTCCTCTGGCACAACGCATCTCTGAAGCCACACGTCTCACTTTAAAAACAAATCTGTTCGACGAGAGCAAGACGGATGGCGGGTCTGTGGAGGAGAACAAAGGTCGCTCACACCCTCCTTTACAGGCAGCCGTGAAAGGACAAAGTGACTTCCACAGTTTTTCACGGTTAGGAATACAAACCGTCACCAGATATCAGAGGTGGATGCCGGCATAAACGCGCAGGTCGCTGCGACCAGTCACTGTCAGGCGGCGCTCCAGAGATGAGGGATGTTGTTACCGTAGGCTGCACTCTTTGCTCCCAAACAGACCCAGGCTCTGACAGAAGGGCTGACAGCGTGTAGGAGTCGCAGCTCACAGGCCCTCCACAATATGATGAGCTCGGAAGTCAGGGGACTGTTTTGGCCTGACATACACACACACACACACACACACGGACACACTAAATGTCAAGACAGCGAAGCGATCTCCTTACAATGAGGAGCCCGTATCCGAGAAGTGCGATAATCAACAGCTTCACAGCCCGACATCATCGTCTCTGTTGGTAGATTTCCTCTGGGTGTCTTTCCGCTCCAAGTCTGTTAACACGGCAGCCCTCCCGGCCCCACGCTGAGAGTCCCCCGAGCTACTGTACCGAGGCACATTTTTCCCTCCGCCGAAAAAGTAGGACAAGCCTCGGCATCTTCGTCACTGGGAGCAGAGGGCTGCGCAGGAGAACGGGCGGACCATCCATCTCTCTCGCCCAACCCATTCATAACAGTCTTCCTCCAACTGGGAATTAATTTGCTCCAGAAACCAGGCGTCTCAGGGCTGGAGTGCAGGGAGCGCGCGAGCTCGCTCCTCCAGGGGCGACGCGAGCGATCATGGATGAGCGCCGTTGATAAACAAAGCAGCGCTTGGCCGTGCCAGATGTGAGCAGGATGCTTCACATCTGAGGAGCAGCCCAGTGATGTGTTCGTGCCGCCGCTCTCTGTTGACCTACAAAACCCTGCAAACGCCACAACATGTTGTGAATCAACACTTTTGGGAGTCGATGCTGGTGCGGACACCTGGAGGCTCTCGATGCAATTTCATTTCTAACGTCACAACAAGGATATAAAAATTTATGTCATGTCTTTGAGAATAACACTGAGTTTAAGTTGCCTGCAACGATTCAGACAGTAGCGGATGCATCAGAAAACACAAAAAACTGAACATTCAAACATTTTATTGGTCAAAATATTTGGACTTGGGTACTTTTTAAAGAACAGCGTTGTTACTCGAGAACAATTTTCGACAAAAGCTTTCGACCCTCCTCGTCTGCGCGCGTGTGCGCTTGAAAGTCTTCATGCAGGGCTGATTAATACATCCTCCTGATTGGCTCTTTGATTAATCATCTCGTCATTCGAGCCATAAAACAATTCTTTCCAAAGAATTACCATGAGAAGCTAATCAAGATCAGCTTTTTCTCTCCCTGATTACTGTCGTTTCTGGGACATGGATCAGTTTGTTTCCGCTGCTCCAAACTCACACAGAAGAGATGCACGCGTGTGAAACTGACTCCTTCCTCTTAGTCTTTCAAAGCTCCTGCTGGAGCGGGATGGTGTGGCGAGTGTTTGTGTCTGTTGCTGCACGGGGAACACGTGAGGCGCAGCTCTCCTCCTCATCGCGGCTCAGCCTCGCTGCCGCTTTATTGTGAGAATCCTCCTCGCCGCCCCGGGCGAGAGATACTCATCTTGTGATTTGCCGACTCTCCGCTTCCTTTCTCTGGGTTTGAACGTATAGCTGTGACTCGGTGTTCACCCGCAGCCTCGAACAATGCCACTTCTTCGCCGAGACCATGATCTTGTCAGATAATTGCAGGAGAACACTCCACAGAAACCGGAGCCCCCTCATATTACCACAGTAATTAGTGTGTGTCCACAAATACCAATTACGTCCTTCTCATGATCACCACTAATGGCAATTTCAACACTCTGTCACAGCCATGATCCTACAACCGAGCGCTAATCACAGAAGCTGTTTACTAAAGAGTCAAAATAAGGGATCGTTAACGGGCTACTCTCATTTCCTCCATACTAATTTCAAAGAGCTCTTTCGTACATGAGCTCACTGTTTTCTCTCTTAAGTGGAAACAGAAAAAGCATTCAATCGTACTTGCTAAATCAAGGATGAACTGCAGGACGATCTGGATGCTGCGGGTTAAAAAATCAAGCAATTAAGCTGAGATGCACTGGGCTGGAACACATTTTCCGTGACTCTCACTGCTCCTGTTTGTGAAACCACAAGTGTGATACGTCCGCTCAGTTGTAAGTCAAAAAAACACTTAAAGAGCATATAAGCCGTTTAACTTTCTGCATGCCTGTTGGAGGCAGGTGAGAGGGGAACTGTGCTGCACTTCTATAAATACCTGCGAGACATGCGGTTAATGAGTATCCTGGCAGAAGTTGAGGGGAGGGGAGTTGAGGGCAGAGGCAGAGCGCAGCTCCGAGAGGAGGCGGGTGTACAGATGGGACGGATGTGTGTTCGCGGGTCCGAACGCATGAAGGCCTGTTAGCGTCGCAGGACCACCTCCTCACCAGGGGGCCATCCCACGGGCCATGCTGGCACTCCAGCCTCAGCTGCACGTTACCCTCCTGCGTGCAGGTACAAAAGCCTACCCAACACGTTCGTGTTTTGCCAAACACGCGTGCAGTACCTGCATGCAATTGTGTGTGCACATGTGCATCCCTGTGCCCCCCCCCCGAGCATGCAGCATGTTCGCACAAGTGTATATAATGAGGCAAGGCATGGATGTGTGATTCATATTTCTCCACATGACAGGAGCTACTGTGCGCCAGAGAGGAGGTCGAAAGGCCGCGCTCCCCTGGCTCCTCCCACACCGGCAGGGAATGAACAGCGCTGCTCGACAGCCAAGTGACTGATGACACTTTCATGCGGCCCTGAACAAATGTGACAAAGCGAATATCATCTTCAGATGGGTTCTCGGATTCATTAGGTCTCATACTGCCTTGAGGAAAAGAAGCGTTTGATTTTTTTTAGCTCTCAGTTAATGAAAAATCAGGGAAATTATGTTGAAAAGATGAGTGCATGTTGATGATACACGAGCCTTGGTGAGTCACCGTCCTTCTGCTCAATCACATTGTTTTGAATTGTTTAAGAAGCCTCGATCATGACGGATTTTTGTTGACCTGCCAATGATGAAACTAATTCAGCAGGGGGTGGGACAAGCAACAACAGTTTGGAGCTGCACGGCTCGTTTTACAGTTGGCCAGCGTTCAGCTGTTTAAATGAGGCACAAAAGCGACTGTCCAAACCTTCTTCTGTCTGAGTTTTGATGAGCAACAAGCCGCTTACCTGACGATGACGCATTTTCCAGTCGTTTCTGTTCACTTTGACCTTCATCCACTGTATTTTAGACCAAACATCAGTTGCAGAATACATTTTTTTGTGCATTGTTGAAATACCTCACAAGAGTGAGAGGACAAACAATGAAAACTGTAATGGGACTGACTCCTCAGCAGGAAGAAAGAGGTTTCAAAACAAAGCCGAGTTATCACTCGGAAACAGGAAAGCAAAGTGGAGGTTCGGAGATGAGAATTGCTGGACATCTCGCCGCGTCCCTGGTCAAAGGCTCCCTATTCATTTCTGCCCTCCACTCCCGTGGCGAGAGAAAAAAACATTGTTCCATTGTGTCGTCCCATTCGTCCCTCGGGCTACGTGATTCATCTCTGACAAAGGCGACGGGACTTTAGGTGTTTTTGTGAATCTGCGGTCTGAACGGAAGAAAGCCGCTTGTTAGCGACTAGAATGTCTCGTCTGGGTCACGCAAATACCAGGAGTTAAATCTTTGTCCAACGACGCTTTCATTTTCTGAATGAATTAGGTTGTTCTGTCGGATCAAGCTGAGCATCTCTGGCTCCGTTTTTACTGTGACAGTATGAAGAATTATTCATTAGACTTTCACATCCAATAGACGGTAAATATTGTCATAACTGGTTACCTCACTTTAAGCTGGTCTGATACTTGTTTTAAGTGAGCAAGATGTTTTAAAAAAAAAGCAGTTAGGCAACGTTCTGCAAGCAGGAGAAATAGAGAGGGATGTTTTTCACGGCAGTTTCACCAAGAAAATCACTCCGAGTAAATGTGGCCGCCACTCAGGATCAACAATACTGCTGTTTGTGACAAAACCAGGCAGCAAATACAAGGAGCAGGTAGCACTGACTCATAAAGATAGCGGGGTTAAGAGAACAGAAAGAAAAAAAAGACAAGATGCTGGAAGAAGACAAAGCTTCTAACATGGTCACATTGCCGTGTGACTGCAACAGAACCAGTGTGTTTGGATACAGCAAGTATTAATGAGCTTATGTTAGGGAGGCGGTAGAATTGGGGGCAGATGATGTTGTGATGCCGAGAATCTATATTTTCCCAGGAAAAAATATACAAGAGGAAGATTTATGGATTCTTACCGCAGAAAGACTTCAGACTGAATTTATAGTGAACAATCCCATGTTGGAAAGCCCCCCCCCCCTCCCCCATCCACTGTCAGACCCCTGGACCAGCTCTGGTTCACCTTCACTGCAGTGTGTTTGTGCGTGTGTGCTTACTGTGTATATAGAAAGGGAAGGGGAGGGGTTGTCTCATGTGTGCGCACATACAGAGTGCTTAATCCTATTAAATGTCACATTAAAAATTCCCTGCATCATTTGGTCGGACAAAGTGACACACAAACACACAGATGCATTCACGCACACACATGCACACAAACACACACGCACACACACACCTTCGTTGGGATTAATATTAATGAGTTGTTTAAGTCTTTAGTTTCCTTCGGCAGTGGCAGCAGGCTCGGTGCAGCTGCGTTCCAAGACTTCAGAAAACCACTGAAAGTGTTGCAATTTGTGACCAATTCCATCACATCAGTTCAACAAATAGCAGTTATATTTTCATCAGATGTTAGAGAATTTGCTTGTCTTTTTTTAAAACAGATGTGACACAACTGTATTTTCGGATCTTTTTTAAATCCTGATGTATTTCTCGAATTTTCTCAGTTGAGTTTTTTGCGGGTTTAAACTGCAGCACGGATTGCAGTTCAGTGCTGGAGAGCAAAATCATGAAAATAGAAGATATTATTGTTTGTAAGCTGCCAAGGAAGCAATTTTACGTACAAATCAAGTGTAAAAATCCATTAACGTGAGAAAGATTCCTGTAAAAGCCGTGGAGACGGTTACAGATGGTACGATCACTTTCACATGAAGAAACAGTAAATACGCACTTTTCTTTGCTCAAACCTTTCAGGCTTTTATGTCAATCGCAATCTAATTAGTATGAAAATGATTTCTGTTGTGTCCATCATGTGGACGTCTCACAGTAAACATCAAATGCTTCGGTCCACACCAGCTCTGAGGCAGGTGTGCGAAACGAGCAACCCTGCAGCCTCTCGCCATGGTTTTCATGCTTTGATGGTTTGCATCTGGTTTGCCTAATGAAGTAAATCACATGAATGTTTCCACGATCTCCTCACACTGTGTTTCCAGGCTGATGCTGAACGCTGCAGTGAATGGACACACAACTGTTGTGGACCTTTCGGTTCTTCCCTTCAAACACAACGAGTCTGTCTGTTAAAACATATAATTCTTCTGGGAATTCGTCCGAGATTCTTTTCCAGCTGCTGATTTTGAGGATGAAAACATCAAATCAATTTCAATCAGCTTTAGCTGAAGGAACCCGAATTCTTTCAGAGTCTCACAGAGGATCATTATGTGAGGACAAACTTTGTGAGATAAAAAGCGAGACATTTCTCGCCTTGGGATCGCATATCTCTGATGAAGTTGTATAAAGCACAACAGTCGATGGCCAAACTTAAACCATGAATGGACTCTGCGGCATTCAGAAGTGCAGTGGGAGCAATTTGGGGTTCATCATCTCTACCACTGATGCCTCCATACATGGGCAGGATGAGACAGGAATTGAACCAGCAAATGTCAGACCAGAGGCCTGTTTGCTCTGCCGGCTGAGCCGCGGTGCATCACTGTACGACTAAATCTGTTTGGCCTTTCAGAAAATGAGCCAGAAGTCTTTGAAAGGAGTTATAAGACAGAGTCATTCTTTGCTCACAACATATTTTATAATATTACTGATATTTGAATTTAAAATTGATATTTTGGTGTGCACAAAGTCTTCGTGGCTCCATCACTTGATTCTCTCCCTGTGGACTAACCCTCTGCATAAGTTTCTACTGGACACTTTAGTGAAAGTGGAGAAGCCAATTGGTTGGATCTCTTGTTCTTTGTCACATTGAGTGATCATTTGATCGTTTACAGTTCAAAGAAGTACAGTAGATAACGTTCATGGAGCAACATGATAATAGAGCTGAGAGAAGTGGTTGTGTGAGCGCTCATTAATGCCCTGAAGGGTGAGAAAGTGATGTGACGCATCCACGTAAGTCAGAAGGAAGAACACACAGGAGGCTGCGCCAGCTGGGAGGAGTTGGTTTAGATGGACGAATATAAACTAGAATGAACATAAACTTGTACAACAGATAAAAAAAAAAAATCACCACCCACGTCTGTTTGTACACTTGAGACATTAATGTCTTTTAAAAAACTGGGTTATTTCTTCACATATACGTTCGAGTTGAAGCAAAGAAGCATTGCAGCATCCATTCGATGAGGTTCATTCAGAGTTGAAACCTATTTAGGAGGATTTATCATGTTGTAGCTTATAGATATGGAAGCTCTTGAGATAAGAGTTGCATGTCGGTGGTACTTAAACACAAGGAGTCAGCGGGGCCTTTCTGTCAAGCTTGGCACTGTTGTTTTGTTTCCAGTTGAACTACAGCAGAACTCTATAGACGAGTAAAGAGGTTAGAGTAACGTCTTAGGCTCAACTGTGCGCAGCCAAGCTGTGAAACATCGAACCACTCAGGAAATTACTCCCCTAAATAGATTGCTCAGTTATTCCACGGTGCTCTTTAACCTGGAGAACTGAGAGAAATACCTTTAAAAGTTAATTTGCAACCACCTCCAAGACAAAAAAGGATGGTCATATCTTCCTGCTGATGAGAAATATTTGAAAGCTTTGCTTGTATTTTTCATTCATTGAGTTCTTTCCAACTTTAAGGGAAGAAACAAGTCACCTTTTTTGCTTTCAACAT
>JASSRZ010000055.1:9282697-9306038 GCA_032164315.1 Malacoctenus gilli | reverse complement strand
ACTGTTGTTTTGTTTCCAGTTGAACCACAGCAGAACTCTATAGACGAGTAAAGAGGTTAGAGTAACGTCTTAGGCTCAACTGTGTGCAGCCAAGCTGTGAAACATCGAACCACTCAGGAAATTACTCCCCTAAATAGATTGCTCAGTTATTCCACAGTGCTCTTTAACCTGGAGAACTGAGAGAAATAGCTTTAAAAGTTAATTTGCAACCACCTCCAAGACAAAAAGGATGGTCATATCTTCCTGCTGATGAGAAATATTTGAAAGTTTTGCTTGTATTTTTCATTCATTGAGTTCTTTCCAACTTTAAGGGAAGAAACAAGTCACCTTTTTTGCTTTCAACATTTTTTCTGCAACTTCCTATCGCTCACCTTGCCCAACCTCCAGAATGCTATCACGTCAATTAAAGCCTATCCTCCAGCTATCATATGCCCCAGGGTGGTTAGACAGGCTGCCACAGAAAAGGTCAGGCAAAGCCTTAACAATGGTGCCGAGAGGGAGAAGAAAGAAAGGGAAAAAGAAGATGTTGTTGGGAATGATGGGCAGCACCAACACAAACAACAGCAGGTCAGGTAATCATCCAGGAGGTTTTCCAGTGACAAATAATCACACATATTGGTTGTTCTGATGCGTTGACCCAAGGAGATTTAATAGTCTGACCAGGAGAAGTACAACCCTGACAAACTGCATCTGTGGCAGTCGCTCTGCTGCACTGATTGACCGAATGGGTAAAAAAATGCTAACTTGATGTTGTAAGAATTACATTTCTTCAATTTAGTGCAAAATCACAGTTGGATTTCATGTTTATTTTGAAAAATTTAGATTTAAAAGTTTATTCAAAATTGCACCTGCATTCACTATGTTGAATAAAAAGTTGCTAACTGGCTCGGCCTTCACTGGAAATGCTGCTCAGATATGTTCAATAACTTCCTCCCACAAACACTTCCACCTCTATAGCAGATTTTCAGTCGTGCTAATATGTAGTTTATCACCTGCAAATTCAAGGAGGGATCTCTTTGAATGTGTGCACACTTTAGTGCTCATTTCAGGCCCTCAGAGACCTGCTCTTCTTCCCCTCTTCTTCCACTGCTTCTTTTTAAAATTTAAGTCTGAATCAAAGCTGCCTTCACAATGAGCTTGGCAATACTCTGCCTGGAAATGTCAGAACTACAATTCACACATGTGTATTCGCTAATCATTGAATACTGCGATACACTCCCACCTTGTGAGAGTTAACCAAACAAATTCCTCCCTCACATTCTTCCTTTTTGCTACATTTTTTTCCCTGTACTCTTACACAACTCATTTCTCATTCATGCAACATCTTATTTCCATGACACTTTCAAAATCATAAACTATCAATTTTCAATAACAATGCTCAGTAGCTCATGTATATTATTACACAAATCACTGGCAAGTTTAAGCTCCATCCGCTTGAAAAGGCTTTATTACAGCACATCACCCCCCCCCCTTTTTTTGAAATATAAATTAGTCTGCTGCGCTCCATAAAGGGAGGGTTCATGCTTCGAAGAGCGAGATAATACGAGGTATTTTCTTTGCACTGTTGGCAGCCGCTTTTACAGCCAACAGCTTAAACTCCACTAACAGCCAGAGACTGTCAGAGGAAAGAAGTAATTCATATATGGGAACTAACAGAGATGAGACGCTCGCCTCTTCACAGCTTGTTCATTATGTCAGTTTGTTCCTCTCTGCATTCATTTGGCTCTACAAAGTTTTCAAAAGGAAACCAGACAGAGCAGAGCTGGGAGCCCCTCAGTCCAGCGGGGGGTCAGAGATAACGGGAATAACATGTCGAGAAGGAGAAAAAAAAGGGGGGGGGAACTGAAACTGTATGATTAGGTGTGCCTCACAGCCACTTCTGTAATCAGCACTGCTGCTCACATCTAATCCAGTGTGAAGAGCATCGTCCCCACCACAGTGGACCCCCGGACCCCACACACACACGCGCACACACACACACATGTGCACGCGTGTTGTGTTGTTGCCACTGTCCAGAGATGCTGCAGTGACTTTCACTGACTTTCTCTCTTACTCAGCTCCAGCTGAAATGTTGTTGTTGTCTTTGTGTCAGAGAGACAAAAATAATGTTGAGTGTGGCAAACGTTGCCTCATTTTTGAGAGTTTCACTTTTTTGTTGTGGGTTTTTTTTTCCAGTATATGCGATAGTTTCAGCGTTGATCTGTAATTACTTCCTGGTGAGTGTGTAGAAAAATTTGGATGAATTTATGTGAGTCAGATCTATATGGCACGAGCAAAGTAAAGCACAGGGGACAATGGCTCCCAACCTTTTTCCTCTGAAGCCCCTCCCTCTCCCTCCTTCTTGTGTCAAATTTTGACTCTTAATAGATTATTTCATTCAGTCCAACTATTGTTACGTTGGTTCTCACGTGTTTGTGACAGCTGGATTTTTTTCCACACACTGTGACTCAGGAGGCAAAGGTTCCCTTCCTCTTCCTCTGGTGGTCCGTCAGTGCCTTTTGCCTTGTTGTAGACTTATCTGCTGCAGTTGTGGCCACTACTGGCTCAACTTCAAGCTAAATTTTTGCCTTCAGTACTTGAACAAGGCTTTGAGGACCTAAAGGAGACACTCTCCTCTGTCTGTCTCTGTTGCTGCCGTGTTTGCAGTCACTCGCACTCACTCAGACCCACACTGGACCACTGGAGTGCAGATGATGACTAGTCGCCAAATTGTCCTTTGATTATCGATTCTTCAGGTTGTAATTCATACTGGAACTGTGACACTTGCACATGGAAAGCAGAAACAGCTTCATCAGAAATAACCACTCGCGCCTCCTCGAGTGACCAAACACAGAGAAATCATCAGACTGAATTTCTTTGCATTGCTGATGAAGGCAGCACTTTCCCGCTGATTGGTTGGACACAAAACACGAGGTCTGATGCCAGTTATTATAAAAAGAGTCAAAATAGCAAAGTGGGGTGAAAAAAGTGCAAACAGGTCATTTCAGCTGTAAAAATAGGAGCTTGAAAGTGACGGCACATCGAGAAGCTGCCGTGAAACCCAAGACCCTCCAATCTATGGCCGGGCACGTCGCCAGCCTTTGGTCTGACGCTGTGAAGAGGATTCCCACCACTGTGTCCTCAGTGGCGATCAGGTTCCACTCAGAACGGTGGCTCTCCATTCCGATGCCAAAGTCAAGCACCTGTTAACGAGGAATTCAGTTTAACCCTTTAACATTCTACCGATCCATCTGCTTGAGTCAATGAGTTTTCTGTGAATTTCTCAGAGCATTTGTGAACATTCACTCAGCCTGATGGGTCTCTTTTTAATTTCATCTTTTTTTGCCCTCCATTTCAATTTGTATTGTCTTTAATATTACTCCTTCATCTATGTAATGTAAATTAATGTAAATTAGTTTTCAAATCTTCTTATATGTATTTTTGTTCCTTTTTGCCCCTTTAAAATAAAAAGATATTTTTTAAAAATTCAGATCATTTTTTAATGAATTTTTTATTCATTTTTTTCAATCACGCCATAAAACAAAATCAAATACAATTGACAAAAAATAACATTAGAACCGTAAAACCGTATCATAAATCTTAAGAAACTCACAGTTATTCAAAGTTCGCAGACACAGCCAGAACAGCAGGAAGTTAAAGGGTTAAAGACGTCCTCCAGCATCAAACCTCTTGTGCCTTGGCTGCTGAGGAGGTTCTTGAATCAGCGAATTATCACCACCGTACTGAATGTCTCTATGAGGCAGCTTAATGACACAGCGTGTGAAGATGCTGCTTTTATCCAGGGTGCTTTTTATGACCGTACAGGAGCGCAACCCACATTAACCTGGCCAAGGGGGGGGGGGGCAGCGGCTGAAGTTGGACTGTGTGCAAGTGTGCCAGCAAGTGAGATTATGACAGATTACCCTAATTACGTGCGACTCCGACAGGGTGCATCGCATAAAATTCAATGTTTGATGATGAATGAAACTCTAGCTACTCCAGCCTGCTGAGGTAAATGGCTGCTGCTGTATTTTTTTTTTTTTTTTACAAAGCACGAGCGTCAAAAGAAGCAAGGTCTCGAGGGACGAGCCAAAACAAAAAAAACACAATGTCTAAATGTGCTTTCAAAGCCATCAGGGCGAATGAAAGCAAAGCGGAGTGCAGCGACTAAGAAATAAATGGCTGTAAAGGTGTTTTCTGTATCTCACCTTGCACAGCCGCTCTGCATGAATGGCCGCGCTCTCCTGAAACCTGTTTCTGTGGCGTCGCGCTGAGTGCGAGCACTCGTATCAGGACATCGGTCCTCTGCTGATAAATGGCCCGAGGAAAATCCCGCCTGCGTCCGAGTTCGGCCAAATCAGGATGACGTAACGCCGGCACTGCCTTTTGACGCCTCCCTCAACTTGTAACACTTGTTGCTGGAGCACTCTGACCCTTGATCGGCGTTTGAGTCACTGTTGTGGGTTTCAAAAAGGATCATGGCTTCACGTTTCACACTTCGCGTGTGTTTGGACTCACGCATCGCCCTGCGTGTCCCTCAGTGAGATGCCGAGTTAGTTGACTTCCCGCCTGCGCTTAGAACGAGCGCGGTGAGACGGCGTTTACCATCAGATGGATTTCTTGTAATTGTGGCGGACAGGTAATGAGCCCCCTGTGGGCATCTTCCTCTTTCTGTCTCTGTCACGTTTTTGCTGTATCGCACACACAGTCAGGTGCACCAACATTAATCGGCACACCTCTACATGCTCACACACGCACACACACACACACACAAAGCAAAGCAATCCCAGCCCATTGTAGAGCGTCTTCACAATAGAAAATCATCTATAACCACCGGCAGCTCCCATTTATGGCACGTCTCCCTCTTTGGGTCATACTTGGCTTTGATCGATTTGTACTATTACGACGCGCTGATCACAATGGGGCCATTAGAGGGGTGAGTGCACTTTTTCTTGAAAAGTAATGACTTTGCATGCCTTGCAGATACTGTGTCATTGTACGAAAGGCTCCCGAAGTCTTCGGCGACATTGTTTCCACGGCGGCGCGTGATAAGGGAACGGGCTCCTTTTCATCCTCGGAGACCTGCAGCTTTCCCCAGTTTGAGGAGGATGTGTCGCCGCTCGCTCGGCTCATCTGAGCAAAGAGCATCGACTGCTTTCGCTGAACTTGTCCTGTGGACACTTAATTCATTAGTGACCACGAGTGCCTCGGTGAGCACACAGCTCAGTGTCCACGACCGTTCCCATTACATCGGTAATCTACTGAAATGCTTTTGGTTTCCTCTGCTCTCAAAGCTATAGCGACTTTTTTTCCTACTTTGAGTTGAGTTTATTGGTTTATTTCAGCGTCACTTTCCAAACAATCACGTATGCACTGAACGATAAATAAAAACACAGGAAACATACTGGAAACTGCTTGATAACAGATTTAAGAGGCGCTAACATATGAAAAGTTCAAGTCAAATCTTTTATGAAAATAATTTAACTCAATTCATAAATTAGTGTCGACATCATTGACAAATAAAAACAAGCTCAGGTGAGAGCGTAAAAATTCAACCGGGTTTCAACACACGTTCAGCAATTTTAAGAAGGTGGAAACAAACATGCTTTTTCCATAGGATTTAATGTTAGAAAGAAATAAATTGGGCCTCTGTCAACACTTACTGCAGCACACGAGTTACACATGAAGAGCTGCTAAAAGCAAATATTCACCGAATTAATAAAGAATGTTTTTTTCTTGCAAATTAGTTTGATGTACTCTCCTCGCCAAATATGCATCTCACAAAATAACACTGTGTACAAAAGAATGAAAAGACTAACAAAAACCTGTTAAAAATGAGAGGCAGAGGAGCAGATGCTTGTGTTTTTAAATAGATATTTCTGGGTGCTTGTTTAATCACTTGGATTCGTCCGGACACTGGAAGCCTGAAAAGGTTCCTGGCTCAGTTTTCACCGTTTGCAGCCCAAACAGGCGCTCGTCCAGACTGTGTTCTTTAGACAAAAATGCCTGACTGGACCAAACTGTTGGTTAAATTCAGGGTATCATTACTCAAACTGTAAAGCAAAAAGAATATAAAAATTGCAACTACTTGAATCTTCTTTCATGGATGGTGAATACTCTCAGACATCTTCTAAAGTCCTGAAAAATTAGTCCTATTGTGTCAAATAAAGCATAAAGTCATTCCCTGATGTCAGCTGTTCCTTTATTACTATGACTGAATGCGTTTCAGTTGTATTCTCTGGTCGTCAGGCGATGATATGCAGATGCCTGCATCTAAAGACCTCTCTTCTCCCCTCGTGGCAGCGCCGAGCATCCGCAAACAATGAACCATTACTGGCAGCCTATCTCTTCAGCACAGCAGGGGTCCGATCCTTGCCAGTGAGGGAAACGGGAGGCAGGCAGGGCGCCAGCGGGGGAGGAGGGGCTACATGGGGGGAGGGGGGGTATTATGGTTTATTCGAGAGGGGTGGTGTGACACGGTACTAATCAGGGCAGGGGGGCAAGTGTAACATAATTTCAGAGGACCTGTAGTTGGCCTTCAACTGCAAGTTTTAAGAAAATTTCGAATACATTTTTCCAGATTATCATGAGTTTCCCTCAGGCTCATGAAGCCCTTATTCTGCCAATGTTTTGCTTTTTGAGTTTGTATTTCTTATTTTTAATTCATTTGTTATAAATTTATTGACATCTTCATCCTGGAAACGACACAGCGAGGAAGATGTCGGCAGGATTTTGATCAGAACCGACTGTGACTGAGGCCACCGTCTGAAAAAGGAGATGAGGTTAAAGATCGGCAGGCTGCCGCTGCTGTTGATGCTGCCTCATAATGATCCAACACCGCCCCCCTCCTCCTCCTCTTCCTCCTCCTCCTCCTCCTCTCTGTTCCTGCAGCCACCGTTTTCAAAGGCTTTAATTGGCCAAAGTCACTCAAGGTAACAAGGGCCTCATGGGCCTGTGTCTGGGCAACCCGATTACTGCACGCATGTATGTGTGAGTGTGTGTTCGTGTTTGTGAGCGTGTGCCAGCAGGGCAAAGGTACCATTACAGGGGACTGAAGTCAGCAAGGAGGACATGTAATTGCCCACGGTGGCCATGTGACTTTTGTAAGGAGCCGATCGGACTCGGCCTCGAAGCTAAAACTCGTTAAGTGGCCGAAATCGCTCGTCTTATTACAGAAGGACAGACGCCGCATCAAAATGCAGAGATGCTCGATGGGAGGCTGAGTCACGCTGGAAAAAACCAAAGTTTGAAGACACGGCTCAGTGAACGACAGCAATATGTCCTTCAGTGACTCATTTCGACCTGCTAACCCCACTGGTGCCCAGAGGATGAACACTAAAGGCTCGACCTTGTTGTCTCTCAGCTACTCAGGCTGATATCAACAAATATTGACGGCGTCACTATCAGAGAAAGAAAGCTCAACAACACATATAATCATACAAGTTCTCATATTTTATCATAAGGACTCAACATTAAGTTGTAATTAATTAAATCAAGGCCTTAAATCTTTGGGGGTTTTTTTCCTAATGCAAAAATCTTGCTCTGCGGGTCGGATGAAAAACGGATGAAGGAATATTCCAATCCAAGTTCCAGTTTGAGAAACGCTGCTCCGCAACAATAAGACACCTGGGAGCCCACCTACAAGCTGGCGACCCAAATGCTAATTAGCAAACGTTATACCTTCATTGCATCAGTACGTTGCTGTGTTGCCATTGTGAGCACGTTACGCTGCTGACTGTAGCGCTTAGCTGCGAGCACGCTGGTGCCAGAGCACAGCTGCATCGAGCCACTTACAGGGCTGGAGACTCTCACAGAGCTTTTTTTACTGGATGTCAGACTCCAGCTCCTTTGTCTCTCACTCACTCTGTCTCTCTCTGTCTCTCTCTCTGTCTCTCTCTGTCTCGCTCTCTCTCTCTCTCTCTCGCTCACTTTCTGTCTCCCTCCATAAATAGCTCCCAGTCTATTTCAGTGCCACAGATACTTGAGACAGAACAGACAAACGAGTGGGCCTGGATTGAGTTGCAGGTATCCAAAGCACAAAACGCGATTTTCTGGCTTTAGTCAACTCGTTAAAAGGTCGCCACGTGATGAGCGCGGCACTTTGAAGTCGCACAATATGATCTGTTTCCTTGCTTCAGTCCGCGGCGCAGCCACAACTCCCGGTGGCGTGCAACGCGGCCCGGCATCTCTGTCGTCGAAATGAAAAGCACCTGAACCTGCTCCGCCGGTCCAAAATAGCTCCGCAAATCACAACGGATCTGCAGTTAGGCTTGAAGAGTAATAAAGCATGTACTGCGCTTTGCAATTAAAACACTCAGACAGCTGCTGAGTTGCCCCTACGTTACGTGTGACAGCTCCTTTTAAAAGCACGCCGGCACACACAGGAAGTCAGTGCAGCCCAGCCGCTCGGCTCTGGGACCGTCGCCGGCTCGCCGTCAGGGATGCGTCTGCGGCAGTAATGCTATTTTCCAGGCCACCACTAATAATCAGGTTAGTGTACCCTCCTGCTCGATGCACAAGTGGGGGATCCTCCTCCTTTTACTGCCATCGCTCATGATTAGCAGCTGGAGGGCCAAGCTGCACAGAGTGACACAGCTGTACTGTAAATAATGACTTGGGATGGTGCTGCGACGGGGGCTCAGTGTCCTCTTTTTCTGCACAGAGTTTCCTAATGGGAAGGTAATGGGGAAGGGGGAAATTGGCCACTGGGGCTGGGAGAGGGGCTTTTGTTCTGCCAGTGTGTGAGGACTTATCAAAGGGGGGAGCGAGTGAGAGCAGGAGCGGAGGGAGAGTTCAGCCCGAGGGTGAGTGTTACCGCCCAGCTGCCATTAAAGTCCTTTCATCCTTCAGTCCTGCTCTCTCTTCCCGCACTTGCCCCCCCCCGCCCCCCCATCCCCCACAGCTCCACTCACCAGGTAGAAAAAGACGAGGAGCAGATCAAGTCCGCAAATATGGTCGAGTCCTGGTACTATTTTATAAATCATGTCCTAATAAAGTGCTAAACTCTTGATTTTATACCGCAGATGGGTCATTTTTTTGTTTTAAAACAATCACTTGCTGCAAAAGGCTTCACATGCACTTCATCCTTTCTTCCAAAAAGAATTACCTTCATTTCCTTTCTCAAAAAGTTAGTACAGCACTGGCGGTGAATCCTTTTAAAGTGAGATACATTAAGAACTTGAACTTCAGCTGAATCCCAGACGGAGCCAAGTGATCTTTCAGCTCCGCTCTGTTTCCCCCCCCCCTCGCCATTCTTCCATATAGGTTAATTATAGCTGGAGATGTGCAGCAGCATCTCGGCGATAGACAGGAGGACACATTCTTACACGGCTATAATGTCAGCTTCTTTTATCGCCCTCCAGCTGCCGGTTCTGCTGCTGCTGGAGCAGCCCGTGCAGGTCGCGCTGAGCACTAATGAGGAAAGGACGAGGCTGAGTCACGGCAATAGGAGCCAAGGTCAAGAAGGCCAGTTTATAATGCACCGGGTGAATTAGAGGGACTCTGTAATGTTTCCTGAAGGCAGTCGTGTCCCTTTAATTACACCTGCAAGCAAGCGCTTAGCCGTGTGCAGGGATGAGTTTGGTCATTACGTCCGTCCCAGGTCAGTTTGATGTGTCAAGTTCAAGAGCATCAATTGGGAAAGTCAGTGAGTTCTGTCTGAATTATAACATCATGATGGATTTTAAAAAGTATGAGTGGTGCTCGACTCGATAAGCTACTCCTGCAAATATTCAACCAACACCAGAAACTATCTATGTATCACAAACTCACGAAAACCAGAAGGCAGACCTGCCCTGCGAGGCAGCCAGAGCAGATTTGTTGTTTAAAATAAAACATGCTGACGCTGCATATTATTAGTCGACAGAGTGCACTGAAGGAGCAAACTTGAATGAGAACCTGCTAAATCTCCGGTACCTCACAGGTTGGACACCTCTTTCAGAGGCTCGCAGATGGCGCCTGTGTTTCTGAGCGCCGGTTTGTAGCTGCCGTGACGGCGGCGAAGCGATAGAGAGCTGACTCATTTTTTTATTTGTTCCACAGCTAAAATTAAGACACTGTTTCACCTACTGTTGTGTGGAGTCTTGCCGCCGGGTCATTTGGGCTTCTGGGGAAGGAGCAATAAAGTGTCAACGTGACTGCGTATAAGTCGATGCGCTCGATAAAATATTGCAGGAGGAAGAAATAAACACTTGATAAAAAGCCAATTTGGCTCCCGTGCTCGTGTTCCTGAGGGTTTATTCTGTTGTTTTTCCAGGTAATTTAATTTGCCTTTAGATATATTGTGTGTAAAATAATCTAGCGCTTCAGAATGTGGAATAAACTGGTTAGAATAACATTTTATTTTCTTCCTGCAGTACGAACTTGCAACGGGTCTTGTGGGAGAGCAGTAAAAGACTTTTTTACTCTTTTGGTCCCAAGTTAGAGGACCTCTGCTGAGCATTTTTTTTTTTAATTTAAACTCTGTTTGTTTTGGGGAAATTTCTTTGCTTTTTTCAAGCAAGAGAAAAAAACTTGGAGCAAGATGCTTCATACAAGAAATTGCAGAAAAGTAAAGAATCTGCCAACGAAACAAGTGAAAACTCACTTTTGAAATCAGACAGGCAGACCTTAAAATAAGCAAACAGTAAAGTAAACTACACTTGGTAAGAGGTATGTTTCTTGCAGTATATTTATTTCCCCAATCGCTGTTTTTTTGAGCTTCCAAAGTCATAAAATGTACAATGTAAGTTTATTGCCCCCTTTTATCTGCTTTGATACCTGGAAGCAGCCAGAGGTTTTGTGCCTTGCTCAAGCACCCAAAGTTGTGAGAGTGAGGACAGTGGCTTTCACTCTCCCAAACACAGGCTTCAGGCAACCCCGGGACTCAAACCAGCAACCTTCTGGCTAAATTACTGCACCTGAAACTTCTACGAGGGCTCAAGACGCCACCAGCCGGGGTCTTTGTTTTGGGTTTTTTTCCCGTGACAAGTTAACCACTGCAACTTATGCAGCCTCCACTTGAATTTGAAAGCTCTCCATTCATTCAATTAGATCAGCCCCTTGTTGTGCGCTGCGACTGAGGCCGTGCCACAGCCGTGAACCCGGTGAATCCTGCACGCCTGCAGCATTAGAGGCGGCAGCGGTGGGGTGGCACAGAGAGGTCGGCTTGAAAAAAAAGAAAAGGATCTCTGTGAAGGGCCCAGGTGGTGACGGCATGTGGATCAGAGGATAAACAAGCTTTGTAGCCAAGTACAAGGTGGTTGAGTCGCGTGTTGTGCGGCGATGTGAATCATGTCAGCCAGAAGGGAGGATTCCTCCAGGAATCATTCCAGGTTAATCAAAAGGTTACAGTAAATATAGTGAATTCACGTTGCGGCAAGATGCCTGGAATCTATTCAGAGAATCACGTACGTCCCGCCTGGCATCTGTGGGAGCAAAGTATTTGTATTTACTGCATGCTTAAAATCACAGCCTTACTAATGAGCTGCTTTCTTGCAATCAGGTCTAAATTTATGAACTCGTCGACCGCGACGAGCAGTAGGCCCAGATACGCAAGTGGTCTCCGACGTAGAATTCGGAGTCATCCCCTTGGTAGCCGCAAATGAGGAAGGGAAGCGAGGACGTCATGTGGAAACATGCAGGAAAGGGTGAGTCTCCGGTGCGTTCCTGCTTGCTTTCTAGTCTCCTATAGCAGCGGTGATCAATGGCTGACAGCAGTCCTTACAAGGTCGATTTGCTTGTCTGTCCTCTGCAGGGTTATGACCACTCACATGAAAGCCCGACTCCCGTCCTTGGAGCTGACAAGACTATAAAATAAAAGAAAGCATCCCTGGGTTTTCCCAAAACAACATGATACATGCAGACAGCTGCAGAATAAATAAAGCGTCTCTATCAGCAAACAGCGATGGATTCTGGTGTGTTTGTCTCACGTCGTACCTGAGAACAGCCCTCAGTCTTGACAGCATTTGAGTAAACCGAGAAAGGGGTGGAGAAAAAAATAGTAAACGCAGCAAAGGGTCAATTACGCTCTTTCGAGACTGTGCGGGGAAAAAAAACATCCCAGGAATGTTCCATATATCATTATTCATAAACACTGTGCAAAAGGAGGCGCGTTGGTCGCTATGAAACCAGACGTCATCGGGAACAAAATGTACACTTCCAAGAGGGGTAATTAGCTTTAAATCTTATCATCTTAAATGGTTTGGATGCACAGTACCTCCATCCACCGTCCCTTAACATACTTTACTTGAACAGAAACACGCTTCGAGTAAAATGTTAATATATGCGTATATAATGAGAGTTGCTGATACATTACTCTACGCTCAGAGCACTCAACCAGGCACACCAGCCGTGTCAGAGTAAAAACCTTCTGTTTTTCTTGTCCAATCAGGTTGTGCTAAGAGAAATGGTCGCGGGATAAAAACCACGCGAGTCCGTCCAACCGGAAGTGCCCGGAGGGGATCTGGGTAATGAATACAAACAGCCACTTTTTACACTGAAGCTGATGCTTCCTGATCCCTTTCGTGAACCACTTCACAAGTGATTTAAGTCAAGTGGACACAGTGTCCAGTGCGCATGCATATTCATGGCTCCGACGTGCATTCTCCGGTGTAAGATGCCGGCTGTCCCCGGAGTCGGGTCCTTGTGCAGTCTAACCTGAAATTGACATGCTTTTTACATGCTCTGTGATCCCGTGTTAATTTTTCATGAGCGCCCGCCTGCGTTTCATGTTCACGTTTCAACGCGGGTCCACAGGATCCGCACGTCAGCGTGGCTCCGGACCGGAGGGTTCACGGCGAGTATCATGTTGTGGTCTGTCAGCTGATTGGCTTTTCTAAATGATCTGCACCCTGTTTTATTACACGACACAGGCTTTGGCAGTCTATGTGATCCTCCTCGCCCCCCCCCCTCCGACCTCCTGACCGCTGACCCGCAGCATCTCGACCAAACACCAAAACAAGGTGACTGAAATGTTAAACCAGTGGACGGATGAACAAGACTGAGCCAGATCTTCCAAAACACACGAAACGAGACCCCGAGGAACAAACCAAATCACTTTAATCTCGTTTTTCGTTTGCTCTTCTGAAAGCTTTTTGTGATGAGATGCATTACGTTGCATTGCTGTGTTGCCTCTTTGTTTTGCATTTGCGACGATCGGCTTCTCTTTAGTGACTCACTGTTTTTCCGATGTTGGTTTTACCTTTTTTGGTGTTTTTGAGTTTCTTTCTGGGATTTAATTTGAAGCCCCCCATATTTTATGCATGTTCAGTCGCGTGTGTGTGTGTGTGTTTATTATTGAATCTCACATTGCGGTCTTCAGAGAGGAGAAAAAAAATACAGTCACTGTTTGATCAAACTTAAGTAGAAACGACCTCACAGTGTGCGTCAGCCGAAATGGGCCGTGGGTCTTCAGACGCCCCCCCCCCCTGCTCCAACAAACAAACGGGTGGTCATTAAGCTCTGCAGAGGCCTGATAACAGCCCATTCATATAAATCAGGTGTGTTGGGGCAGAAAGATATTACAAACATTCAGAGGGCAGGAGGTCCGCGAGGACCGCGGATGAGAAACACAGTCCAGGTCTCAGCCAAGACGATCCCTGAAGCCCCGTTTGTTCTATTGTCAGTCCTGTTTTGGACCCTCTTGCACCAAAACGCAGGTGGGCCTTTGTGTGACACGCTTGGTCTGCTGCAGTGGTTGATTTGAGAACTCTGGTGCTCATTGAAAGGGGAAAAGTTAAACTGCTGTATTGTCCTGGAGTAGAAAAGATGCGGAAAGAAAAGCTCGGCAATGAGTCAGACAGTGATAAAGAACGGAGCGTTTTTTATCTCACATTTCTGGTTCAATAAATGTTTGTTGATGAATCTTTAAATGTCCGGATGAAACTGAATTCGCTCCTTACACGTCTCACGCTTCAGTCCTTGTTAAAATACGTTTTTCATGCTTGTATAAACGGTAAATATTAACAGTTTACCACTCAAACATGAATTGATTTGAATTCCGTTTACCAACATTTATCTGGTATCAGAGCGCGACGCTTCAGCTGCTCTGTTTCAGTCCCGCTGTCTGACAGATAAGTCTTCCTCAGGGCGTGTGTGCGTGTGTGTGTGTGTGTGTGTGTGTGTGTGTGGGTAAAGCCGGCTAATGGCCTTTGATTTGTCCACCGAGTGCAAAGACACGGTCCAGTTATATTGTGAATAGATTAATCTTATTTGGCTGAGTTGCTCCGCGCTCAGAAATCTACGATGTTCAAGCCGAAGTCACAAATCTGCCGTAATGGATGGAAATCCTGCTCGATACACGAAATGTAATTTTTGTGGAATAATCGATAAGGGGTGATTAATATTGAGATGTGATTGATGGAGCGATTATTGTGGACATCGGGGGTCATGGAAACCCTCCTCCGGACTAACGGGGGAGGGATCTCCTCAGACGGACGTCCTTTTGATTCATTCGTCATTATTAGTGCAGCAGCTCAGCATTCAGGCAGACAGTTTTCAGCAATCGCCTGATTTGTGTGCCGCTGAATGTGTTGGCAAGCTTTGCACGGATTTGTATTTGACGCAAACAAAGAAAAAGGCAACGACACCAGTAATCTGACATTGAAAATGACTTGTGTATGTTGCAAACAAAGATATTGTGCAAGAATGTGATCAAGGCAAAAAACAATCCTTTAACCTCTCCTATTATTTCGATCACATCGCATCTAAAGGGTCATTTCTGACAAAGAAATCCTTCTATTTTGAGGCATCCTTGTAAAATACACATTTTCCATCTAAATGGTGGGCTCATCATATTAAAGATAAAATAAGCTCCAGTGCAAAACCATCAGTTTAACAGACATAAACACTGCCAGGCCTCATGCAGAGTATGAATCAGTCTTTTCACATTAAAAGCTCCTAACAAGCTTTCCTCAGAGTACTTTTTTTTTTTTTAACTTTTGACTGATCCACACAGCCGTCAACACAGTTTTTTTTTCGTGGTGAAAAATTACGGGACGTCAAGTATCCATCCAAAGACTGTGTGAGTTTAGAATTAATTGGAGGAGTTTTACTGTTGATGAGTGACAGTTGGCAGCTTCGTTCTGCTCAGATTGTTAAACAGGCGTTTATTTGTCTGCTTGTGAAGCAGCTCGGAACACAGTGAAAGGAAGATAATATGCCTTACAACAAAAAGTTTAGCAGAGGAGGGGACACATAAACCAGAGAGGGTCTTGGCCCCCGTTTGCTTTATTCCAACAGATTCTACTCTGAGTACGAGAATATTCCCTTGAAATGGGCCTTCGGTTTTACATCAACTTGTACTGTATCTCTTGATCCATTTTTCCCTCGTGCAATGTGTCCAGAAAACCTTGAAGGAGTTCAAGTCTTTACATTTTTGTTCTAATTTAGTTAAAGCGATTTAATTTTGGTGGCCGGAGGTCAAAGTTCGAGGTCTCTGTGACCAAAAGCTCTTCATAATTCAGGAATATTTTCTCTGCACATTTCTTGAAGCTTGGCAGAATTTTCCACCCTCACAAACAAACATGGTGATCAAGTTTTCGCGGAATAAAAGGTCAAGATCCGCGTGACCTCATCTTAAATGAAGAGATTACATAAGTCTGAAGTGATCGTATCAGTGGCAGCTGGTTGGCTGAGGCGCAGGACTGCGGGCGGCTAACTGTAATTCATGTAGGTTGTTACATCGAAGGGGTTTTATAACCTCACATTTCCAGAGGGATTTATTTAGCACTTACATATACTACAGTGTTTAAATCTCCTGGCGGTGATGGCAGCTGTCCAGATGTTTCTGTGCTCCAGACTCTAAAGTGCACATCACACTGTGCAGCTCCACATTCTGTAATCAGAGAGACAAACCGCACTTCAACATTTAAGAAAATGTCTGTTTAAGTATGCCAACGAGCGACTTCTACAGTGTGACGAAAGAGATCATCCGAGACTGTGTTGACCTCCAAACTTAAATAATGAAGTCAGTGAAAGATTGAATATTTGTAATGGGTATTGAGTGATTTTGACAAGGAGAAAAAACACGTTTGCAGTCCGTCCAGATGTGATTTCGTTCTTTTAACTTTACATTCCGTGAAAATGTCTCCTCCACTTGCTGCAGCGTTACATCCATTTGCAAGTAACTTTTCCAGTAGCTGGATTTAAAATGTTCCTCCACTCAGCCCCTCGGATCCTGAAAACGTCCCGTCTGTTGGGGTGTAATCCACCGTGTTTCTCTTTATTCTTTTCGGCCATATTGGCTCAGTCGTTCTGGGAAGTGATAGCCTGTAAGACCCTGAGGGACATTTTTTTGTCATCTATCCCCATTAAAAGGCATTACTGTCCCCGGCCTCTCACGGCGTGTCACTTTATTTTGGTGAAAGCGCTTCTCTGGCACCCCCACCCCCCTATGATGAAATGCATCCAGATGTGATACACTGAAATTAGGTTTACCGAGTATCAGAGAAATGATGATTCACTTCAGCGTAAATCTAATAGTGGGCAGTCGTTGTGGAGAGTGTTGATGAAACCAAAGTTAATTAGATGTCAGCTGATAAATTGAGGCCAGCATCCATGAGCCAACGTGTCTGTGACAAACGCTGCCGGGTTCGCCAGAGCTCAGCTAAAGCTGAAGCTGTTTATTTGTTAAGAAGCTGCAGGTGAAAAATACAAAGTTTAATAGTGAGTTTTAACTGAATCCTGTTGTATTAAACATAATTGTAATAAATCTCATCTGTCTCATTGAGTTAACATCAAAGATATGGACATAAAATGGACGTCTTTCCAGTGACATTGCTTCATTGTTTCCCAATTGTCAGTCTGGCTTTTATTTTGAAATGTCCCGTCAGTACTGCAAATGAGCGTGGCTTTGTGCTCTCTTGTTTGGCTTCCCTGTAAGGTCTGTTCACACTTGTAAAGCTAAATCTCAATAAAGTTAAAAATCAACCCTTTCATTATTGTTCATTTTTTCAGCTGTGCTAAAAGAAAGCTTAAAACACAATTTGGATTCAGACATTTCACCACGTCCTCTCCCGTGTTTCTTACTTCCGATCACAGCTTCACTGATGTGGCGGCAAGTAAACCGGCCCAACTACAAAAAGGAAACTATTTTCTTTGGAGCTGATCGGCGGCGGAGGTCCGACGTGTCCTCCAGTCATTCAATGCTGCAGGTGCAGAAACGCAGCCGCAGGGTGGCTTTCAGCAAATCGCTTGAAACCTCTTTTGTTGACTGAGGGATTTAAAGCGTCACCAAAGCTTAAATCCATACTGACTTGTCTGTCACACTTGCACGGGAGACACTACTGACAGGCAAACACTTCCACACAGGCCATCGGCTCAGTGCTGTCGACCAGGCGGTCTGTGGGTCAAGGTCTGTGCAGACACGAGAAGCTGATTCCCTCTGAAATGACTGAAGTGCTGAGGAGCAGAATTTCGTGTGATTTAGCACCAAACATTTCATTTAAAACATTCACTTAAACGAAAAAGCCACTCGATGTGAAAGGAGTCGACAGACACCACAAGTCGCCGTATTATGCTGAAGATTTAAAGTGCGCGGCGGTCTGTGTTCAAGTACGCTTCAAATCCACTTTTCCTGTTTCAGATGCAGATAATCTTCACCCAAAGCTCTGAGCAGAGTTCAAAGGTGCGGCACTCTGGGCCTTAACCAATCATCGCCGGCTTTTGTGCGTGTCGTCGAATAAACCACTCGCGGTTCAGTCCTCTGAGGGCGTCTCTGTGTGTGGATCCCACGGTCGGTGTCAATGAGGGTTTTCCTCTGCAGGAAACGGATCCACTTGAGCCCAAATAGTGAGTGAGAGCTGCTATGAAGTAACGCTCAAAGGTCAAATTGAAACAAACAAACGGGGACGACTGGAAATGTATATTTGCGATGTAGCAGCTAATATTTGACTGTGGGATCAGTGGTTGAAGAATAATAACATTGTGCTTGAGAGCCAAATGTGTGAAAACTGCTGATTTACGAGTCTTGTAAAAAGGTCCTAATGTTGCAAGTTTTTTTTTAAGGAAAATTAGAAAAGAAAAAACAAGAACGATTAACTTTATTATGAGTATTAATCACACATGAGCGACTGGAGGCCTGCAGGGCTGCCTACACGCGGCTCCCGGCCCGATTCATTGTGGCCTGCCAGCCAATTTTCATTAATTACAACCTCAGAGGTTTCACAGGTTATAAAAAGCCTTTTTCACCACATTCAAATTTAATATCCCAGAAAATGTGATAATTAAGGTGTCGAACTGAGTGTCCCAGTCGCTCTAACTAACATGTGTCTTTGTCGCAAAAGAGCTTGGTCACTTTTTGGGGCTCTGTTGCAAGAATGAAGGATAAAGAGTCAATTGTGCCCCGAGAACATCACGGTGGCTGCACGAATCTGTGTTGAAACGATGCGTTGCCTAAAATATCAGGACGTGTTTCAGTTGGCTGAGGAGATCGTTTACTGCTGCTTTTGGAGTTGCTACAAATTCACCGAACGACAGCAGTAAAAATCTCTGAATATATTGTTCAAATATGGACATAACTCAAAACCGTTGGTTCGAACGGCTTGAAAGAAAGCAAACAGAGGATTTCGATTTTGTTCACTCAACCAGCTGTGCTGTGTTGTGTTTCCGAGACGGTGATGAATTTTTCTTTCCCGCCGCATCAAATGTCTTCATAAACACCCAAGAACAATTGAAAAGGGGAAAACTTAGCTGCAGCTTCTTCTCTAATGAGTTCAGTGGCCCGTGTGGCTCTGTTGTTCTGGAGGAAATGAGGTAACTAAGGAGTAAAAAAAAAAAGCAAACTGATTAGAGATATGAAATGAACCCACCATGCTGCCTTTCAGGGTTATAATCATGTGCACATTTGAATAATTGCAATTAAATAAGGTGATTCTACCACAGGCACCAAGGAACATCACAAACCGAATGGCGCGCTGAATCCGAGGAAGCCTCCAAATTCCTGCCGAGCTCGGCGAGTTAGATCATGTCTCCAGATGAGACACGTTTATTAAGCTGGCAATGACATGATGTCACATTTTTCAAGTCTTTACAATCCACTCAGGGAGCATGAGTGGGTACTAAATGTTTTCTCATCTGACAAGCCTCGAAGAAGAGGCAAGTTATTGCTATTGGAACATAAATTCACCAGCGCTTCAGGCAGTAATCCCGCATTCTGCACCTTCACCAAATGAATCACTTGTATTTGATGCGACGCCGCTGCAGTACGATCCGATAGTTCGTCATGATGATGAACGAGCGGCTGTGAGCAAAATACGCTTTATTAATTATATTTTAAGCTCATCAGGCAGCAGTTTTAGTGACGTATTGTGTTTGCTGCCAGAGTTTCTCATCCATCACGAGACGTCCGCCGCATAAAACATCCACACACAGTCGCGCCGACGGGAGACCTCGTGAGCTGCCGCAGATAAAATGATGTCAATAACATTTGCAGGTATTCGCCCGCGCTTCGCAGCGTCTTCGTGTATTGCGTGGTCGGGTATTGCCTTTCAAATAATGACAATAAAACACTTAAAGCATAAGCACAAAGTGATTCGGAGATAAAACAACTGCAGAACAGTAATAAATAAAAAGTGAGCTCGTTTATCTCCCTGAATAACAAGGCCTTCAAATGAGAGAGCACAAGGCCCCTTCAATTGCAAAATTGAACACATACCCATAAAAGTTTTATACTGTAATTCAAAGATATAAAAAAAGGTGTTTTAAGAGGAGACAAAGGCTTCGCAGATTGTAGTGAAACCAATGGTTGGTGTCGAGCTGCAAAAACTGTGTGTGAGTATCTGCCCCTCCCGTCCTGTCCTGAGGTTGGTTTTCTCCTCGCAGAGACGGACTCTGCTGCTGTTTGGGATTTCTCTCTGAAGCTGAGAGCAAAACATGCGAGAGGTGACAGGCGAGAGGTCTAGCAGGCGTGCACAGAGAGAGAGAGAGAGCGACGCATCAAACAGCCATACTGCTGCTGCACGCCGTCAGCAGACTGTGCTCCTTTGTTTGAAATGCAAACAGCAGACGTATAGAGCTTCCTCATTCCACACCACACCTGAATTTACTGAAAAGAGATCTGAACGGGCTTGGAAAAGAATAGAGAACAGCTTTTTTTGTGATATCGTCAAAATAGTATGGGTGATTTGCATCTGTACAAGTGAGCAAGAAGGTGGCCGAAGAGTCAAATTTTGAGTAAAAGTCCTGTTTATGAACTCTGTCCAAACCTCATATAAAAACTGAGCAGTTCTCAAAACAAGATGACCACAGCGTCTGTAAATTTCTCTAACTTCCGGGAAAGAAACACGATGATTGAATATGTAGTCGCTTGATGCTTTAACAGTTCCCGACCTCCCGCTCACCGTGTATCATTACAGACTCAAACCAGTGCGATTTATCCAACATACACATGAGCAAACTTTATCCATGAAGTCCAGCTTTGCCCCACGTGCTGGTCACACTTACGGACGAAAGGTTTCTCCTTCAGAGTTTGGAAACTCTCCGTGGGTCTCTGGCTGGACGTTCGGAGTAGCAGCCACAGGACACATCGTCCGCTTCCCCGATGCTTCGTCCCCATGATGAAATGCTGAAAAGCCTGAAAGATTTGCACAGTCCTGTACAAACGATTCCAGGAGAAAACAGTGGCAATTTAGCAAACGTTTACACCAAACAAAGCAGCGGGTCGGCCAAGACTGTGCGCCAGTGCAAACTGAGTGCGTGCCTGATTGATGATCCTCCTCGCTGTTGGCTCTGCTAATGCCTGCACAGAGGGACGATTCAGCTCTTTTGAAATTGCATCGTCTGCCATTCAAACATAACAACAAAAAGCAAGTGTTTAGGCTTGTTTGGAGCTCCTTCTGATTCATCGCTGGCAGCGTGGAGCCTGCTTTGCTCCTGGCAGCATCTCGGCAAAAGGATGTTGTTCATTTATGCCGGGTATTTTGGAGCTAAAGACGCAGGAGCAGGTGGCGTTTGGGACTTTATTAAGAGCATTAGGCTTTCAAGAGACGGCTCCCTCAAGGCGAGGCACATGCATACTGTGACATGATCAGTTGAGGGAATCAGCGGAAGAAAGGCGAAATTCATTTCTCTGGCAAGTGGAAATGTGAAAAGCCTTAATAGGATCTGGCTAAAAGGCTCCTCGTGCGCTTAATGCTCCGCTGCACAGGCGGCTTCGATGAGTCCACGGGATGCAGCAGCTCAGTGTGTCGAGCCCGAGTTTCTCCTCGGTCAGCACATCGAAATGAAGCAAAAAGAGCTGTTCTGGAAGAAAAGTATCCTCTGCGGAGGAAACTGCAGACTTGAAGCTTTTTATTGAAGCCCGTTTATGCTCCCTCAAAGTTGTGTTGTACTCGTAAGATGTTGCATTTGTGGGATGAGCAGCAGAACTGAGAGAGGCTTTGAAATGCCTGTCAGAAAGCTTGTTCTGTTACTGACCCTTGTTTGATGGATCAGATCAAGTTAATTCTGAAGTAACAACAGAAGTTTGCAGTTTTATATTTATTTACAAAACAAAAAGGGGTCTCGGTAGCCAGTGGAAGGACCACCGCGGCGGCCGGACGCCTCCAATGAGTTTCTGTGCATCATGTGCAGATTAAGCTGTTGCAGTGAAGATTGGAAACAATGCACATGGTTCAGCTCTGCTGCCCATGCCACAAATTCATTATTCTCAGCATTGAAGCAGTACTTATTGGACAAATCAACACACTTTCCAACAGTTTCATTACATACAAACAATGTTTTTTTGCCTGTTTGATCTAAAGCTTTCAGGACAAATAGACGATAGAAAACTTTAAGTTTCAGCAGTCTGGATGTTTCATCATATTTCGATTGTGTGATTATTATGGAGAAGTATTCGTGCATAAGGAGGAAAACTAAATGAAGAGATGGATAAATAACATTATCTGTATGAAAGCAGGAGAAATCGTTAAAACCAGCCATGGAAGCAGTTGTTTGCGGGGTTTAATCGAAGGCTGATTGTTGTTGCTCGCTGTTCCTCCGGCTCTGATGGGAGCAAGTGTGAGTCTGGATGTTTGGGTCCAAATGTGATTCGAGTAAACGCCTAAAAGCCGATAAAGTCTGCAGGCCAGCCGCTCCCGAAGAGTCAAATTAGAAAGGATGACAATAGGCTTTCGGAAAATCAATCTGACCTCTTATATCATCAATTTCGTCTCTTATGTAACGGCCCCTCCCCCTCCCCTCCCCCCTTTACTGGACCGCTGTCTTCCTGTGAGGGGCTCTGAAGGGCAGAACAGTTTAAAGTTTAGTTGAGCATTCGTTTTTACCCACAAATGACACCCCACAAAGCCCCCTCTTGGAATGAATGGAAAAGTTGTGATTATACGACACAGAATAGGCTTTATCCACGAGCCACCAGACGTCCAATTAGCGCTGAAAAAAAACAAAATACACTATAATTTGTCCTCATAATGGGTAGAAAAGATTCTGCGCACCAAAAGATGAGAAGATTAGTACAGAACAAGCACTGGATGTGCATCTTGAATAGAAGCAAATGAGTGCAGGAAAACACGCCTCCACAAATGACATGATTTCACTCTGTCAGTCTCCTGCAATTTGGGTTTTCCACACAAGAGCCCGACGCATCAGGCAGGTCCGTCATGTAATCAATGCTGCCTTCATAGCAGCACCAGCAACCGTTGATTTAAATGATTACCAATTTAGTCACTTAGAGTGTGAATGGAGGCTGTCGCAGGGTGGAGAAGTTCAAGGTGAAGCCCTCAGACGTCCTACGTCAGTTTGAACAACAGCTCGGAAACCTCACGACGACATCAAGCAAATAAACATAAATATTTACATCTGAGAAGTTAGAAACTGTCTTTCTTTTTTTTTACATTCTTTAAAACCCAAGTTGATCCATCTGTTAGATCTTGAGTCTTTGGCTCGTAAATGCCCACTTTAGGTTTAAAAAAATCTATTTTTAAAGCAGATTAATTAAGGTTTGTGCATTCAAGTGTATTTAAGCTGTCTTCATAATGTGGAGAAATGTGGTGACCAGCCATGCTCATCTCTGTCTGCAGTCAACACCACATTGTGCGGTGACCCCCCTCCTCATTGCCATAGTCTTGTGGAAATGTCCTCAGTCGATGTTTTTGTTGTGAGACAGCCACACACACGCACATCGCTAGTTATTTTTCCATCCGTCATGCGGTAAAGTCTGTGCTGTTAGTTGCCCCGGCCGGGGGCAGATGAAGCTCTTGAGTTGACCAACTGTCCTGACACAAGCCGTTGTTGATCTCACTGTTGTAGGGGAAAGACTCTAGGGCTGCAGATAAGACTGTTGCCATGGTCCTGAAGGAGATACCAAGTAAGGCGTCATCAGAAGGGAAGCCCCTCCTCACAGTGACTACCAAGGTGGGCAGATCCATTTCAGTGGGGGGGGGGGGGG
>JASSRZ010000055.1:9248890-9281398 GCA_032164315.1 Malacoctenus gilli | reverse complement strand
GTGTGTGTGTGTGTGTGTGTGTGTGTGAGTGAGAGAGAGAGAGAGAGAGAGAGAGAGAGAGAGAGAGAGAGAGAGAGTAAGAGAGAGAGAGTTTTTTCTATACGTGTCTGTGTTTTAATAACTTGTGGCATGCTTCATACTGCTTTTATTTTCCAATACAATGTCCAGTCCGATAAGCTCTAATACGACCCAGATAAAGCTCGCACTGGAGTGGAAGCGATGCAATTATAGCCCCGCGTTTTCCGCCGACAGTTAGAATCTGCTTAGTTCACGCTAACAAGACCTGACTTATATTTTGGGACATATACGGCTCAGTTTAGTCCAATGTCACAAAGTGATGTGTCACAACTTCTGCTACTGTTTTCAAAGGGCAACAAGAAGTCGAGGGGAAACCGATTCGCATTACAGCCTCCTTAGAAATGTTGCCCTTATCAAACAACTTGTGCAGCTGAATTCAAGAATACCGTGTTTAGTTCTGTAGGATTTATTTATATTTGCTGCACCAAAAAGCAAAACTAACAATAGCATTTATGGATTTTTTTGCATGATAATTACACTTTACCGCCTGTCAAAATCAATACTCTCAGTCTTTAAACATGCAGACATATAATCACTTCAGCTTGATTTTTGTACCAAAGCTACATGTAAAGCAATACCTTCATTTAGAGTTGAGGTCTTATAATATTATAATTGTCAGTTTTACATGTTAGTTCAAGGATATAAAGGACACACAAGATGTTTTTGGGACAGGTTTTCCACACGTGCTCATTAAGTACCACAATCACTCATCTAAAACGAGCCACAACATGCAAACACCCTCATCATAGAACACAAAAGAAAAAAACATGGTACCCTGATAACTTTAGCACAACGTCAAGCATAAACCGCATACATTTTGTGATTTTTCTCAGTGTATGTTGAAAAATCAGAGGTAATATGAGAAAGTCTTTGCTCCATAACATTTTCACTGAAGCTTTTTCAGCTTCCAAGTGACTTGTAGCTCTCTTGTGACGGATTTCCTTCAATGAAACAGAAAAAACATGACGATAAACAGTTGCTGTTGTGATATTGGAGTAATACAATGAATGACACCCTGCAGATCAGAAATAAACATTTCTGCTACACGCGGAGCATCACATTCATGTAAAAAAAGTCAGGCATCGTTCTGCAGGTTGTTTCTGTAAACTCTCCCATAAACACATGGAGGATGAAGCAGCTGCTGCAAGTCAGCAGAGTTCTGCTAAAAGCAGTCGGTCAATATTTTATGTGTGAACGAGTAACCAGAACTGAACGGAAAAAGCACGTTTGTTTTACTTTCTCATGTACAGAATTTAACCTCCAGGTTCCTGATTCACCTCTCCCAGGTTTGTTTTTTTGCCTGTTCCCTGAAATGCTTTATTCGGGGGGGGGTTAAAACAAAGTTTAAATGGCGGTGTCAAAGCAAGTTAGGGATGTTGTTTCTACATGAGCGAGCGTGCTGACTGAAAAGCTCTCCGCTGGCCGAGACTTCACGTCACTTAGACAGTGACGGAGGCTGCAGCTCCTCACACCACACGTGTCATGTCAGGTTTATTAGCGAGGCCCAGTATCACACGCGACGTGGGCGTCCGAGGGGTCTCGGTCCAGACTCTCCGAGAAAAAAAAAACGTACGGAAAACTTTGCACAAAGTCAGACACGCTTCGGAATTGATGCGGCACCAAAACACTCGCTCTGCTCGTGTTCATCAATCACAACAAGATGGAAATCTATAAATATTTTTCTTGACAGTTTTTTACCCCCCCATCAAGTTGTGGCATTGAGGAGGATTTACGCTGCTGAAATAAAGTAGTCTGCAAACACGGACCTTGAATTGCAGCTGCAAAATCTCTGCAGAGTGGCTGCGAAACACTTAGCGACTCAAAAACAGCATTACTGAATGTTTGCTCATCGAAAGAGGAGATTTAACACAAGTGCAATTTGCCAGGACTTATTCTTAATCACGGGGGGATAAACACAAAATGTTTTCCTCTGTCCAAGTGATTAAAGACGTTTTACCAATTGTAACATAAAATAGTAAATGCATTTCAAATTTAAATTAAATAAAGCAGAGCTGTTGTGCGGTTTCCGTTGAGAGGCAAACTGATGCAATTAAGTCGAATTCAATCACGTTCAATTCAATCCCGGCGGTAAAATATCAGACTTCCTCCATTTTCACATTAAAAGATTTGGTCTTCAGTGGCTGCAGGGAGGCAGTGAAAAGCATTTGCATACGTTTGCTGCTTAGACACTGACCTTGATTCAGTGTGTTAAAATGATTCTGAAATAACTGACTGTTATCCTGTAGTTTCTTTTACCTTCCTAATTATCTTTATCACCTTTAAAAGGGCATTCAGATAAAGAAGCGTGCATTTTACTTCAAATGAGTCATTATATCCTACACTTGCTTTAGTTTTATGATTATTTCTTTTGCGATATATCCAAGAAAGTCGAGGTACTGGGAGACCTGAACGATACAACCTTGAATCTGCATCACATGACTTTATTTGTGCTTTAGGTACAATTTTGTCTTCGTTTTGAACCACAAATGAATGTCGTCCTGAGAAATGCACAAAAGCACTTTGGAAAACCCCTGTTGCCAACAACATTATCCAGCTGTTTCTCGTGAAGTTGTCTTTTTAGTTATTCAGTCAAATGAAACAAGAAAACACGACTGTTTTTAAAGAAAGATTTCTTCAGCAGGAGCAACAAAAAGTGTTTATTGTTTGGGTTTTTTATTTTTAAGGTGTTCGTCAGAACTAAAAAGGAAGCAGGATGAAGCCGACCTCGACTTTCCTTCCCAAACTCACGAGATGAGAAACGAAATATTTCAGAATAACTGATCATCGCTCACGATTTTGTTCCCAATTTTGCAGGCAGAAGAAAAAAAAAATGTTTCTGTGCTCTTGGTTTTCTTTTTTTTTTCCCCAATGGTAATGAGTCACAAACTTCATGAACTCCTTTAAGCAGGCCTGAGGGGGAGTGTGGACGGGATCACTGCCACCCACAACAGCCTCAGCACAGCGATAACGAGTAAACAACCTGGTGCACATCAGAGACGCTTCATTCACATTCATAAAAAGCGAAAAAAAAAAAGAGACAACAAGCCAGCAGAATTTTTGCATTTACATTCAGATGGCTCAGAGTCATCGAACGCTTCACCACCACAAACCCACCAACCTGCAAAGCCTTGACTCGTCCCTCGTCCAGCCTCCACGCTCTATCTTCTTTTAAATACACCTTCCTCTGAATGCTGCTGGGGTGTGTTTTCCCCCCCACCCTCAGCATCTCCTCCTCGCCACACCTTGGCGCCCTCCTTCAAGGCTCTGACAAGTCGAACTGGTGCGCGGTTCCCCTGACAGCAACATCAGAGAGATCTCCTGGAGTCGAGCCCAAGTGGCACAATTAGCTCGAGTTTTCCATTACATCATTTTGGAGATTACAGCTCAAAGCGCTTGTAAACAAAACGCCAAAGTGCCTTTTCACGGAAGAGAAGCGAAAGGAAAAAAGAAATAGGTATAAGGGGAGGTGAGCAGAGGGGAAACAAAGGCAGCCGGAGGAAACGCTAACCTCGTTGTTGTGAGAGTAATGGGCAAACAGCTCAGGAAGCCCCTCTCCTGGGTGAAGAGTGGGGCTGTAATTAATGTGTGCATGCTACCTGCTACGTGTCTGACATGTCTCCAAGATGAACACGGCTGATCGTCTGTCCCCATTTTCTGGATGATTGGAAGAGGAAATGAGGAGGTCTCACCATTTCAAAGCCGCAGTTTAGAAACCGGCCCCCACGGCAGTCGTAGCGAGCGCTTTGAAGAGACCACAACGATCTGCCACAACAAATTGAGCGCTCATTACTTACTGTACTGGAACCGGAGGCTGCCAGCTGAGATGTACAGACACAATCTGTCGTCCTCGCAGTTGTGGCTCGATTTGAGGACGTGCGGGATCAAAACTGATGGAGAAATGTGAGCTTTAATGAGGCTCACAGTGCAAACCAGGCCCGCAGTCCACGGCTGCATGCAGCTACACGAGGCTGCACAGTTACATGCTGCTAAACGCTCACGTTTTTACCTTCTGTCCTGATGTATCAGAGCCCACAGTGTTGCTTTGTTACCGTTAACAAAAATTAACATTACTGATTTTTTTTTCTGGGAAGTTCGGATTATTTCCTGAATGATCATTATTGCTGTTGCAACATAACAATATTACTTCTAATTCTGGGTTAAATAATGAAATGAAAAAGTGCACAAATGATCCTGTGATGGATCCTCAGCCACTCAAACATAGCTCCCTCCTGCAGTGATTTGTCCATTCCCTAATTGCTGCGTGTTTGTCAGGCACAGGGGATCTGCACAGGTGAACTGTTCACTCATGCCAGCGACCACCAGAAACCAATTTTCACCCAGAGAATCTTACTTTTTGGCTTCATTTGCCAGAGCCAGCAGTGAGTCAGACGAGGAGACGACCGAACGTCATGAAAGTTGTGACACGCTGCCAAACCATCATGTCAAATTCCTTTTCCACCATGATGTATTGGAGCGTAATCACATGCCAAAAAGTGAGAATTCACCAACTTACATTCACCAACTCTCAAACCGACAAAGCTCCTTTTTGCACAGACTGCAGCATCGTAGACTCGCCATCTGACTTCACAGAAAAGCAGACAAAGGAAACAAAGCCACCAATCCTCTTCTCCAACTATTCGCTGCATTTGGAGCTTTTGGCCACGTTCGTATCTGCAAGCAGATAAAATGAAGCAGCTCACCTTTAACAAAGACCACCAAAGGAACTTTCAGAGCACCAAACGATGTGAAACGCTTCGTTCAGAACAGAGAGGTCAAAGATAAGTGCTTCTTCTTGAATTAACTTTTTGAATGAAAGAAGCTTCAGTTAAGTAATACAATTATCAAGGATTAAGTAATACAGTATATCTAACTGATCCACAATTCAACTAAAGTTTGATACATTTGCTTTCATTATGTAATTCAAAAGAATCTGTTCAACTCACAAGCTTTCAGCAGAATATGACTCAAAAGCTCTGATTATCACATGAAACGTCATTTTTTTTTTTTTTTTTACATTTAGTAAATATTTGAGAGTTTTTAAGTTCAGCGTCCAGCACGAAGCTCCATTGACAGAAATGACCTTCAGCTCGTCTGGGACAGAAAACGGCGACGACTCGCGGCTTCAAAGGTCACACACGTAGCGCCTCGGTGAAGCCAGTCAATCACAGACGCTTCCTGGACGCTCAAGCAAGCGTCCGCAGGACTTATTCACCCGTTTGTTTGCCCAGCGATCATCCAGCCCGCATCTGAATGCAGAGAACGTCTACGTTTATGAATGCCATTCACTCGCAGAGCCCGCGGTCCTCAGGTCTCCTCTGGCACAATAAAGAGTTGCATGATAATAACCGGCTCAGCTGCTGTTTAATGGATCAGTCTGCTGGATGAAAAAAAATACAAGAAAGCAGGAACGAGACACTAAAACACAGAAATTATCTCATGCATAAAGTTTAGTATCAACCCTGAGCTTCCATGTGCAGTCTGAGGAACTTAAAAAAATTGGATTCGAAGGGAAAGAATCGCATGGAGGGATTCATGTCATGAAAACAATCCTCATCTTTTGGACAGCTCGTATCCACGTCCATGACTCACTCATGAATGATACAGACTCGCCCACGGCCTGAGGCTGGGCTCCGAGTCTCATCACCTCATCATGTGTGGTGTTCAGGAAGTCATCGCACAGCTGCAGTTTCCTTCATAACTTCAGACTATGTCTATAAAATAAATAGCATTTATAGATTTGTGACACACACTCTGGCATTAATGTGAGAAGTTAACGTGAGCGGTGTTAGTAAGATTACAGTCGTTCAGCCTGACGGCACCAAAAACAAACACTCAGAAAGTCTCTGTACAGCCGATGTCAGGCTCAATTCTTGTAAAGTTAAAGGAAATTTACTTCGTGACAATCAAAGAATTGAACACAGTGCCCCCCCACACTCACACACAAACAAACACAAGATGCTCCAACATCATCAGGAATAATGTTGTCATTATGTCGCTAGATACGAAGTGAAATCAGCGATTGGAAACAGCAGCTTGAATCATCCACTCGATAACGTTAGCGAGCGATCGTTAGCTCCCAGTTTGAGTAGCTTCATGTCTGATCAAGAATATTTCTGAAAGTCAAATCATCTGCAACACAGAGTCTGACTGCTTCCCTTCAAACACCTTCATGTGATGCTCACAGTGGAAGACAGGAGGAGAGGCAGTTTACCACTCGATCGTTCACCTTTGCACACTTCTATCTTGGCTACTTTTTTCCCCACATTCGGAGGAATTTAAATCCGCTGAGGGAACAAGATTCATGTTATTCACCAGAAACTATTGGTGAAAAGACCCATTTCCTCTCTCAAAGACCACAGGTGAGTGGTTGTTATTTCACCAAGTTCTGCGAAGGAAACAAAATGAAGGCAGTACTTCTGTCTAACAATTGTAACTGAGCCAGTGGTGCTTCAGCCTTTGTGCGGTCGAGCACATTTTCCCAAAACCTCTCAATGAATTCGACCTTTTCGAGAACAAGTCGACCCCGATGCGTTTCTCAGACAATGATTTGTCGCCGTGGTCTGGCTTTGTGTGGAAGAAATATGCACAAGCAAGCGGCAGCTGAAGGTGAAATCAGGTTAGTTCACGCAGCGAGTCTTGCCGTGAACCAGATCGTTACTCTGACACCAGAACAGCACAAACCCTCACACACCCTAATTACCTGTGCTGGGTCAGCAGCAAAACTCTCCTTCCACTGAGTAATGACCCTCTGTGGATATTATTTATGCAGGTTTTTCACAGTTTGCAGCACAAGCTGAGTTTAGACAAAACTTCAGTGGCAAAATTATACTCTTGAGGCCCTTTTTTCTCCCCGTAATCTCCCATTAAAAGATATTAATAATTGAAATTAGAAGTAGACCTCAACTGTTTGAATGTAGATGAAGTATTAAGTTTTACACCGTCCGCCTCGAGCTTTGTTTTCCATGATGTTTTTGTGTCTCTGGAGAAACGACACATCATTTAAATCTGCTTAGGAAGATTAATCTTCTGTTTGTTGTTTCAAACTTGTGTTAATCTTTTAAAAGATTGAATGATGATTCAAAAAAAAAATCCAAAACTGCCCCAAGTATTCCATCAGGTGTTTACTTAGATGCTTGTGGCTCTTTTATGACAAATATTTTAAGTTTGAGAACATTTCATAGCTTTTTTTATGGTTCAAACATGACAAATCATTTTTCCATGCATTGTCCTTGTGGCAGACTGTATGTGTTCTGAATGTGTTGCCATTCTGCAGGAGGACAGTACAAATAAAAGTATGTGGGTCCTCCCCATAATGCAGCGGAGTGCGATGGAGACCAGCAGTAAAATAAAGATCTATAAATCACTGGAAAGCTGCATGACTCATGTAATGACGCGAGCGTTTACTGTACAGCTCAGACATGTGATGAAAACCTCATTCAGCACTTTTCATCAACCATATGGCAGATTGTGTGCAGCCCATTTCATGCCTGGTAATTAAACTTTTAGCACCCTCATTAAAATTCTGCTTGCGAGCGCGGCCTGCAGAGCAACAATAGCAAATGTCATGCTTCCTCGGTGCCAGCGGTATGCACACGCCACACCGGCGGCGGTGACAGCAGCGTGTCCTTTTTTTTTTTCCAAACAAACAAAACTCCCCCCGAATTATGAAGCATCGAATGACAAATTGTGACCAGCTGCACCTGGAGCACGGCGAGGCTTTGGGCTGCTCATAATGAACTGGATGTGACCCACTTTGCAGCTGCACTGGCGAGCACACAAATTGGTGCATCACAGACAAAGTGGCATTAGCAATTTCATGATTTTTCGCGCAGGTGAGAAAAGCAGGAGCGATAATTGCTTGGGATGCGTCCATTGACGAAGGAGCGCCGGCTCATCCGGATGGCGTCGGCCTCACGTCAACTGCAGCATCCTGATCCTATTTCTCTGCCAAACTAGAAAAAACGATATGTAAACAAAAGAGTTTTTGCTAGTTCAAATCGGGTGTTTGTGTGTTTAGGATTTGCAGGTGTAATGAAGCCGGTTTTGAGGTCAATCAGTCAAACGTCAGCCATGTTTGGCCAACATCACCTCTCACCCACGTTTAATCTCGTTAACTAATCCCCTACTTTTACGGCAATGGGAGCGTGCGCCGGTGTTGGAGTGCAAGAAGCAACCGTTCTGTATTTACAATGGATCGAAATGCAGAATGTATGTTTGACAAATGGGGGCCAAATGACCCAAAAGTTCCAATATCATCGAATAATTAAGACTGAAGCAGTGAAAAATCAAAGATCGGGCTGAATCAGCGCTCGTTTGGTCCTTCCTTTGTGTCGCCGAAGCAAAATACTTTCGCCCCTGCAGAGGCAGAGACTGTACAAAGTGAAGCTCTTCTCTCCGACACGGGGATTTGTCAGTATAGGGGCACGGCTGTCATGTGAAACACGACCGAGGGGCTAAACTTCACTCTGCATAAAGAGAGCAGACGACTTATGGGGGATTTGATGGGAGTTTCGCCGAGATGTGCTGAGCGAGCGCCTGAACTGTCTCGTCTGTTTGTCCTTACAGCTGGTGAGCGAGCAACAAGAGAGCCGCCCGCTTCTGAGCCCCTCCATCGACGACTTCCTGTGCGAGACCAAGTGTGATGGGGTCTCCCGCCCAGTGACTTCCAACACAGCTGGTACGGCACTCACTGGTCATTAGAGCATCACCTGTGTTCAATAGAAAACCACTTCTCACAAAACAAGACTCCACTCATCTTGCTCATCAGCCTAATAGCTGCTCCAGAGCTAATTATGACTATTGAGGAATATTTGATAGAATTTATGGAAATAAAATCCGATTTTGCCCAAAAATTGGTGGAAAAAGGACTTCAAGAGTTATTCTACTATATAGTATATTATCAGTGATCAAAATTCCTACAATAGCAAAAACCTTCAAGTGAATGTAGCCCCCTTCTCCCTAATACATAGGAGAGAGGCCCTGAGTTCGAACTAAATTAACCCGAATAAACTCTTTAAACTACAAATCCCCCCCCTAGTGGATTGATTAGGTTTCCCTTACACAGATTCATAGATTACTTATAACTGTCAATATATTCATAACAAAAGCAATATCCTATAAGAAAAAAGGACAAAACCAACCTAACAAAAAACTTTAGAAAAAATAAATCAGCTATTTACTTAATAGAAAAATAAAACAAATGACTTATTGAAAAGGCAAATCACAAACCCGGTCACGGTTTAAACCACAACTACCGCAATATTCTCGTCACGACAGGAAACCCACTTAAACTGGCTGACTTCCAGGTTACCAAAATAATCTAAAGTACATCTAGTCACACACACGTCTGTAATAATTCGCAAAAATAATAAACACGACACAACTCAGTCGGCCCACACTCCACGTGCAAACACACACCATCCACACAGCCGGCAAAGACCCACCCCACCGTTGCAGGCCTGATGTTGTAGCTGGAGTGTCCTCCCGATCCCGAGAAGGCTGGAAAACAAACGATGTTACCTCCAAGGTCCCCAAAGCGGCGGTTCACACTGTTGGAAGGCCCTGCTGCGCGCTCCCGTGCAGCATGGAGGACGAAATATGGCAAAGGATGACGGCTCCTCCTGAACGCTGTCTCGCTGACGACGGTGACGCGACGATCCACTTTGCACCAACAGTTTAACGACTCCTCTTGCTACCGAGCTGAGACGCGAGGGTTTTCCCACGCAAGAGGCTGAATTAGCTTCTTGTTGCTAACATCCACTGGGCTCGCGGATATCGCGCACATGGACGTGACCTATCTCCACTGCCAGGCTAACACTGCCGAGTCGTAACTCCGGACGACTTTCAAAAGAGAAATGTCACCAAACGGCACTCCATGTTGTAGTCCCAAACAGAATGTCGGGTTGACAGTCTTTTGGCCCCAAAACACTCCGTCCGAACTGCGGCCTCAAAAGTCCAACGCGTTCCGCTCCGTCCTTCTCGGCGCTTCGTCTCTCCTCGATTCCGTCTGCTTAGTCTCCCGTCAGCACACCTTGCACACATTCACTTCCTCATTCATACTGCCAATCACACACTTTAACCAATTACAAACTACAAAATACAATCTTACATATTTAGTACCTCCCACTTGTCCATGAACTCTTCAAACTAAAAACAGAAGAATTCAACCATGAACTCTGGACTTCTTTAAACATTTTAACTTATTCATTACTCATTTTTTCAATCGTGTGAACAACATACTGAACGTGCTTTCAGCAGGGTTACGTGAACATGAATTTTAGCACCTATCCTGACATGCATACTTCTCATAAAAAATACTCTGAAACTGTTTCTTATTGGAAAGGAAATTCAATAACTCTTCATAAACAGAGAAATCTAGTGTATTGTAGCCTGTCTGATTCCCTTCTGGACCTCCGCCATCAGATGTCACAGTTAAATATTATCTTGTTGGGGGAAAAAAGAAGCAGAAGTCTTCATACAGTCTCTCAACATTTCCAAGGTCCTGATATCAAAATAAATATAGTGGCCTGAATAGAACCAGTCAGAGCACTTATTTCATTATAATTGTGCCAAGCCGTTTGTGACCTTAATTTTGCCTTCAAATCGTTGCAAAAGCAGGAAGCACAAGTGAGTGAAAAGTGCCATCACACATCAAGCTGCAGAGTGTTTAACAGGAAGCAGTTGACAACAGTTGCCTGCATGTTCGCTTGATTCAGTGTTGTGAAGATCTTCTCACTGATCTGATGGTCAAGCTTTATTTATACACCTCCAGACCTTTGCGCACCAACTTATCCAAACTCCAAATGATGAGCTTCCAACAAATGTTACACACGGCGTAAGACAAAGTCACAGTGTTGTAATTATTCCGAAAAAAAAAAACCCAACAACCAAAGGCCAAACTGGGTGCTGATGAACTAAATGCTCCGACTTTAACAGATGCCAGGTGCCATCTTGGTCTCCACATGGAGACCGAGGCGGCGCTCAGCGAGCTGCGCCATCTTCTCAATGAGACTTAGCAGCAGCAGATTGTAACGCTGACACGCGTCATCCTCTAACCGGCCACCGAGCGCGCTGATTCAGCCCAGCGAACTACGGAGGAGCAGCGCGAGAAAAAAAAACAAAAAACCCGAACCTTCTGTCTCCTCCGAACCTCCTGCTGCTCCCGCTGTCAGCGGCGCAGAGGCGAGCGTGACGCCGTGCGATTCTCTAAATTCAAGGAAAAAACCCCTCTGAAATGGTGCTTAAATTTCAGTTATGCAATTTTTCTAATGTTCCCAGTGGTTTTGTTAAAACTGTTCACAAGTTATGCAGCAAAAATCAATGTTGAATGATAATTATGAGTTCCAGCATGCTAGCACACTGGAGGTGAATAACAGAGTATGTTTTGCTTCACATACACTCCTGATTTAATAATAATATTCAGTTTTACAATTTTCTAGTTATTATGACTTTAAAAACACGCCTGCCAACCAAACCTCTATTTACTCTCCACGGTTGAAACAAAGTTCTAGAAATCAGCTGCTTGTCTCAGTGAAAAGAAACTCTGCGGTGGAAACAATCAGCAGAGTTCTGCTCCTCTCTGGACATCCATCACATGTCAGGTGCCGGCGAACTCATTTATCCACACGCAGACTTGCATCACCAGCCACTCGCTGCATTAAAATCCTCTCCTCTCTTTGTACTCGCACTGAAATAATCTACTTTTCCTCTTCTGTCAGCACTTCCCTCTCACATGCTGCTTCAATAGGAAGTGGAGGACTGTAAGGACGTCATGTCTCTCACCTCTGAGCTCCTCGCTTTGATCCTAAGTCACTTCCTCTGCTCCTCTCGCGCTGTTTTCTTTAAACGCAAACTAATAAATCTGAATAATTCATGACATGTGATGCTGGAGAACATATTTGGTAAGAAACCACAATACAAAAAAAAAGCAGAGATTTTGGTAGTTTTTGTTGCGTTACATTCAGACAAGAAAACAGTTTGAGTGGTCAAAACCAGCAACCAACTTCAATACAATACAATAAGGAGAGACTGGAGGTGAGAAAAAATAACTGTTACAACTACAGAAGGAGTTGTCGTGACATCAGTGTCCTTGAACCCAGTAGGCGTCTCATGTTCAGTAGGTTTTACTCCTAGATTGCTTTGTCTAAAGTCTGAGTAAGGACTAAATGCTGTTGATCTTCATCTCGTAGGCAGTTTTGGCTCACAGGTACAGTTCACTTTTCAATCGCTGGTCATCTTCGATCGTTGGGCCACGACTGGGCGTCTTGTACAGCAGCATTCCAGTGATTATACGCAGCTTAGGAGGAGGACGTCCTCGTTTGCGTGACGCGTCGCTTCCCTGCTCTGTCATTTCAAGAAGACCTGCGGTGCCAAAACAACGCCGACATCACTGCCTCTTCATAACAGCCCGCGTTGCCTTTCAATGCCGAAAACTCCTCAGACGGCCGCCCTCGTGAGTGCGCCTCCCTTGATTTGTAATTGTACTTGTCATCCAAAGAGCAGAAAGACACGGAAGACGAGCATACGCTCTAATTACGCGGAGATTTCAGTCAACAAATGCTCTCGGTTAGTTGTCATGAAACAGCGGCGCGCCAATTATGCAGTTGTGTGCCTGTACTTTTGAGCTCGCTTTGCACAAATGACACAGTCAGGGTCTGGGGAGGGCGGGGGGGGGGGGGGTGAACGGGAGGGAGTGGCATTTTCCTCAAATAACCAATGTATAAAAGTGCTGTTTCACGCGGGTGAAACATTTGTCATCTCACGTGGAACTGGCCTCCTCGACCCAGCGACTCTCAAGTGACTGCGTGCGTTCGGTTTGCTGTGCAGCAATAACGCAGCTGCAAAAACGTGCATCAGCGTGCAAACTTCAGTTGTCCAGAAGGCTGCAAGTGCCGAATCTAAGAGAATGATCATCAGATTGGTTTAATACAGGCTTTGCTTCATGCAAACGGGCGCGGGGTGAACAACGAGTGAGTAAACGATAGGTTGCGCTTTCCTCATGTATCGTAACTAAGCACACACACGTTTAACTTTTACTCAATCCTAGATACAATCCTTGACTTCAGTTTCAGACTGTATTAGTTCTGAATTCAAACTAAATAAAGTTCAACTACTTTTGAAGTATGGTAGTTAATGTAAATACTCAGGAGACACATTGGTATAGTATTAAGTTTTCCTTGTTAGTTTGTTTTGGAAAATTGACACTTTTTCCTTGAGAAGTGTCCTGATGAAGAGGATTTCTCTCCTCGAGTTGTTTTTCCTCAATGACGCATAAACAAGCTTTTACTCACATGGTGTGTGAAGCGTTGGGGGAGACTGTTATGGTCTTTCCCGGGTGTCTCTGTTGGCTGAGAAGAGCCCGTCTTCCGACTGTAAAGCCATCTGTCACAATATGGTGACATCTCAAACAGAGTCCCATGTGTGAGGACTCCCACTCCTTCTCGTCAATGAGCTCAGCGCAGACGTGTTGCCGGAGGAGGACACTTGGTTGAATTTGCGTCAGTTCTTGAGATCACAAGGTCACAGCGAAAGTTTTGTTTTAACTGTGAGTCCACTGAAAGTTAGAAGAGCAGCTGACAACAATCAGACAGAACAAAACAAATCACTTAAAAAAGTCTTAACAGTCAGAAACTACAACTACAACAGTTACGAATACAAAAACCGCAAGCGCCATGACAACCACTGCTATCCGACTACTTTTTGAACCATTACTGTTTCTACAACTACTACTTTTTCCACTACTTCAACCACGACTCCCACTACTTTTGTTTCTTTTCCCACTTCTACTACTGCTACTGTTACTACTACGCCTTGGGTTACTACCACTACTTGTCCTCCACTACAGCTGTGATGACAACTATGAAATCAACATCAATAATTCTACTACAATTTGAAAGGCTTCTGCTGCTCTGACTACAACCACCTGAACAGGCGGACTTTGTTTGTCAGGCTGTGCAGTTGAAGTATGCTTTGCTGAAAAGAGCAGCAGTAAATTTATTAGAAGTCTACCCGAGGGGGCAACACTCAAGTTTAAGTGTCCCTGACGGCTCAACTCATCACGTCAGAAATAATGCAGATCAAAATCAGAGCCTCATGCAGCATTCTCAGAGAAACCTGCTGCTCTGTTTACCTCAATAACCATCTGATCAGTGTTTGGTAGCATCTCTGAAATGGACGGAGGGAGCTGAAGTGTCATGTGACTGCTCTTTTTTGTCATCACCTGCTACCAGTTCTGTCTTCAACACTGGACCTGCTCGACCTCAGCGAACCGGGCGAGAGGAGGAACAGCCGGGACCGCAGGAGCACCCTAAAGAACAACTCGCACAGGAAGAAGACGGATGAGACCGAGCTGATCCAGGTGGAGGTCGAGCACACGGGATCGAGCATGCGAACCCCGGAGAGGGCGTCGTTAGACTCAGGTACACACAGACGTCAGCGTGGCGATGCTTGATGAGTATTTCCTTGAGAGTTGAGCTCACGTACCCACAGTTATTTATTGGTACAAATGTCTGAAGAAGCAGCTTTTTGTTAAAAAAGATTGATGCTTGACTTTAAGGATGCGGATGCTTTGTTCCTGTTGTTTGTGTCTTCGCAATTTATGATTGTTTTAAGTCATCAAGACATATTTTGTTTTCGATAGATCACATTTAGAAGAACTTTATGTTTTCATCAACTCCTCGCTGTGAATCACACAGTATAATAAATTGGAGGACTTCACACCAAAGCTACAAATCTCTGACTGTAAAAGATATTGTACACTTTTCCAACCCTGTGATTAAAACTGAGTGAAATCAGGAGGGTTCAGTACAGCCTGCGCACTGCCGCCCCCCCCCCTCCCTCCCCTCCCTTCAACGTTTCCCCTAACAACCATAACTCACTCCATCCTCAGAGGGAGCGACCTCACACTCTCCAAATCGGCCGCCGAAGGATTGAGCCAATTAACCACGATAAAAGCGATCATCTTAAAAGACATTATCGGGATACGGACGATTAATTTCATATTTGCCAGTTAAAGAGGTCAAAGTCTTCACTTGTAACTCATTATGCAGATGGAGGGGAAAACTGAAGTGTTGTGAACTATTTACAGCCGACAAACTTTAAAAGAAACTGTTGTTTACAAGCAAGACTTTGTGCTAGAAAACTGAATGGACAAACAGTGATCATTATCTGGCTGTTTTTAGCTGACTGATGTGAAAGAAGAAGCTCATTATTTCAACTTGCAACTAGTTTAATGATGGAAATACTGACTGACCGAACACCAAAATCCTGCAAACTTTGCCCCCCCCACCACACTTTTTTACATTAAAATGAATACACTAGCTCAGTTTGACTGGTTTTATTGATAAGTGTATTTTTTTCTGATATTTCTCTCTCGTCACCAGTTAATATAGGTTCACTGGATAAGTGGGAGGAGCTTAATCCAAACCCCGAGAGAAATGGGAACAGGAAATGGAAGATGGAGAGACGACGCTCGTCTAAAAACTCATCCAACGAGTTTCTCTGGTATGTTCTTTGTATTTAGCCCCTAACATGGTTCAAACCCCAGGACCCCCTCATGATCGCCCCAAACAGGGTCCCAGGACCCCAGGTTCCAAAACCCCAGACAGACACCTTGGAATTTTCGTGAGCTATGCAGGTATTTTCACTTCCCCCAAAACAGCAGCCTCGCCTCGTTCCTCTTTCCACTCAGTTTTCAGTGTTGGCTTTCAGCCCCACAGCGCTGCTGTTTTCACTCTCATTAGCATAAGTCTGAGCCGTAGCAGGTGGCTGTTTTCATCTGAAAACCTCCCAAAAAGGCGACTGTGCGCTACCTTAACAGCCATGATAAGAGACATGGAAACACACAGAGACGTGCTGGTGAATATAAAAAGTCTTCAAGCAGCTAAAGACACTTTTTCCTCCAGGAATTGGTGGCAACTGAGAAAATAGGGAGAAAGTGTGTTGGACACAACTCTTTCAACTTTGTCTCAACTATAGTGCATGAATAGAAATAATGCCAACAGATTTGACTTGGTGCTCTATTTGCGTCAGACCTAAAGAAAACATAGGAAAGATGATTGTATTGTTACTGAATTCGACCAGAAATACTAAAAGTACTCCTGAAGTCATATCGTATGATTTAACAGGCCACCGTGACATCGACCCCCAGAGAGCAGAAATGCTTTTGTCCTCATGTGCGATGAATCTGAAGAGCCCGTCCGCGAGCCGGCCGAGTCACATATCTCATTTGTCTCGCTCCTCCTTTTAGGTCCATTGACTGTAAAAGCCAATTAGACGTATCAAATAAGAACATCTTGGAAGCAAATACCAAAGTGGAGCCCGAGTCAGCCCTCGCATCACAAGTAAGTGCTCGCCGCATCAGCAGCAGCCAGCGATCACTATTACTCGGCGCTCTGTGTGCACCTGAAGCCTTCGACCTTTAAAAGTGACCAAACTTCACACGCAGTAGTGAAGACGTTGCAGTAATAACGTGATGGATGTAACTTTAACAGCTGCATGTTGATGTTTTCCTGATGTCAGACTTTGTTTCTAATGTAAACACCCTTGTTGTGTGTGACTGTTAACCCGCCATTTGTGCCCTAACACCTTCGATTCTTCCATTTCAGCTCAACAGGCAGTATATTAGTGGAAGACATGTAAGCCTCCCTACGCATCCTTTCACATAACACCGAAAGACCTGTACATTTGCACCGGTAAAAGGGCATCACACCGTCTCAATGAATCTGACTTTAAATGCCGCCCCCCGCCCCCCCTCAAAAAGAGGGGGGCGATTGTATTGAAGACAAAGACACCTTTGGGAAAATTGACACGTCCTCTTCAGATTGTTCCTTTGTGGTGCTGTAAGGTCCAAATGTCAAGTGCTTTCCTCCTTAGTTGATGTCTCTGTGTAGGTCTGCATAAGGGGTCTTGTTTCCAGACGCCATTATTAGATTAATAGCCTATGAATTATTCAGCGGTCTTACTCCGAGCCCATTAGCGTCGGTCTCACCAGGCCAGCTCAGCGTACATCACCTTTTCATCACTCCGATAAATAATAGATTTGGGGTTAAAGATAGCTGTCTGAGATGGAGACGGAGGGAGGTTATTGGCAAACAAACACACCAAATTTGTTTCACTCAGGAGTGACATCGTCGTTCACGGACAGTGATTCTGGAGAGAGCCGGAAACCACAGACGCTGACCCGCAGGCTGATCTTAGGACAGTGTGGGGGAAAAAGGCAACAATCTTCTGTTCATAATTTGTTCAGTGGTGATCTGACAAAGTCAAAGCAGGAGTCATAACTCAGTGAGGAGACCCACAACTGAACAGCAGAGGGCAGCAACACCGTCGAACAAGGGGTTAACTAAAGCTAACTACTTGATTAATAGCATACAGTATGGAAGTTAAAGGCAAAACATGGTAGGTTAATGAGCTGGAACACTGAAATGGAAGTTACCTGCATACACACTCACACACATGCATGCAGAGAACACATGCTAAGCGTAGACACTGCATGAAAGTTAAATTCTCAAAATGCCGTCAAACTTTCAGAACTAAAAAGTTTACTGTTAACATGGCAAGTAAAAGTTTTAACTGATTACAGTGTGCTACATATGAATTGGCTTTTGCTTTTTCTGTGGTTAGAAAAGGAAATTTGTCCTTTCACGTATAATTAACAGAAATTATAGCAAGGCTTTTTGTGTTCCTCTTTTTCCACATTAAAAATCCCTGACCAGCTTTTTACTACAGCACAAAATAAAAGTGAAGCTTCTGTATTTTCGTTTTTCGGCTCTCCATCGGTGGCATAAATGTGTTGCTTTTTCATGCCAGGAACTTGCAGCACTAGCTTTGTTCCTCAGTATTATACGACATCCAGCGCCTGATAAAGGTCTCTGCAGGAGGTCTTGAATATGCACGTCGGCCACAGTTGACAGCTGACATTTTACCTGACAAAAATCAATAGCTGCCAGACAGAAATGAGAAGCTGCTTTTGTGCACCTCCGTGTGTAATCAAGGGCCCACTGTTTTAATTATGACTGAAGTTTTTCACGGCAAAAGTGCCACCAGTCCGAGTGTAATGCAGGTATAAATAGCAGCAGCGACTCAGAGTTCACAGAGGCAGTTTGAAAGGTTTTTTTCCCCAAGTGGTCGGACTGATTGAGGAAAAAAAATATATAAATAATCAGGATCTTTTTATTAATTAAACACATTTATAATTACTTATCAGTATTTCAAAGGGGGAAAAAAAATTCTTTTCAGTTTGAACTGATGGATGTCAGATGAATCAGTAGGTGGAAATTTTGCTCAGAGCAAAGCTTGTTTCTATTTCTAATGAGTGTTTATTTAAAATAAAACATTTCGTTCATAGAGACACATGGGCTCATTTGTTTATAGTCTTCTCGCTACTTCGCCAGTTTAGTTTAAACATTTATCATGGACAAGACCAAAAAGTTCACTAAATGAAGAAGTTTTGAAGATTGTTTCCCTGTTTAAGGAGAATTCTTCTTCCGAAAAATCGTTGTTTTTTTTCATTCGCTACGCATAGAGAGCAATGCAAATATCCCAAAACTGAAGACTGCATTGTGTTCATGTAAATAAGATTCACGTATAATGAAGGAGGCAATTTTCCGGGTTCATTATTAGTGACATTTGGCACTCTGAATTAATCTTGTAAAATGGTAATTTGCAGAGACGGGTAATGACCAGGCGGCCTGGCGAGCAGGTGAAGCCAGAGGCTGCACACGCAGGCAGCAGCGTCAGTCTCTCTAATGGATTTGTTCATCCTAGAATAGACACAGCCCCCAATAGTTACTGTAAATCACATGTGAGCGTGAAAGGGTATCTCAAAATCATTTACCCCCCCCCCCCGCACCGCCCTCCCTCACAGTTCAAAGAGCAGGTGTCATAATAATGGAGTCAGGTAAACTACACCCTGGTCTGATAATGCAAAACCACATGCGTGCAATTGGTCGATTTCCATTTTCACAGCAGCGCTTCATGCACAAGTTTGTACCTGACAATCTTCTGATGTTGCATGTGCCGGTGCACGAGGGGGGCGGGGGCTGGGGTGGGAGTGGGAGTGGAAATCCAAAGAGTCTCGATTAGTAGCATGTTGTCCAGACGAGGAGCAGGATGCTGGGGGGGGGGGGGTGTTTGGAAGGGAGGAAGGGGAGGGTTGCTGCTGACAAAAGTGATTCTGCTGGCCTTCCTAAGCATGTCAGAGGCTTTGTTGAGGCAGGGATATTTACTCGTCCCTGAGAAAGCAGAGACGGCTGACCCTGCACACTGTCCCCGCCCGTCTCTCCCTCTGGCTAAGTGGTGTGGTGGTGTGTGGACGTGAGTGAGCGAGCGAGCGTGTGTGTGTGTGCGTGCGTGCGTGCGTGCTGTCGTGTGTTTGTGAAATGCTGAGTAAAGGTTCAGTTTTGCTCGATTTTGTTCCCGCAAAAATGTTTATATTGTGAAATGTGTGTGTGTGTGTGTGTGTGTGTGTGTGTGTGTGTGTGTGTGTGTGTGTGTGTGTGTGTGTGTGTGACAGGCCCGCCTAACGAAGGAGCAGCGGTGGGGGAGCGCCCTCCTGTCCAGACATCAGTCCCTGGAGGAGGAGTTTGAGCGAGCCAAGGCTGCTGTTGAGGTAAGCAGACTCCTGCTTTGCACACCTCTCATCTGTCACCTGTCAGCACCGGCCCTCTCCGCTTTTAATGAGACTTAACAACAAAAAAGAAAGTGGATCTTTTCCAATTCCCAGCAGCTGAATTCTGGTCTCACCACACACAGTCTGTGAAGCAGTTTCTCGTTGTCGGTGGTCGGCACAGTTCCACCCACAACTAATTAGTGAAGTTAACTTTAACATTAGCGACGGACGTGAACTTTATCAGTTTATTGAGTTATTACCTCTCATAATGGAAGGTGAAGTTTTGTTCAGCCAGACCTCCAGCCAGGGCCTGTTGGGACTCTCCAGCGGCTGTGGGCAGGGCAGAGCCAGCGTATCCTCGTCATCACTGCTGGAATTTGAATATGAGCCTCGAACACCGAGGAGATCATTTCCATTTGACTCCTTCAGCCGCTTTTATGACTTTGCCAAATGATCACTCGTGTGCTTCCTTCAACGTATGCGCTGCTATCAAGCCTGCTGACAGTTTAATAGTGTGAGTCAAATCCTCGCTCCGAGAGTCATGAGGTGTTTGACCCAGAGAGATATGCGCCGCCGTGCGCTGGCTAACAATAGGAAGGTAAATGGGTCACTCATTTATGCGGCCAGACATCAGATATCGCAGGGGGACAGCGAAGCTTCAGTAATTAGAGACGGCTTCGTTCATCGTTGGACGCTGTATCGACAGGGTGAGTGTGTCGAGTGGTGAAATATGCCCGACGTTCTCGTGTGATCAAGTTCACAACGTGGAAAATACTCTGGAAACTTTCTGCAGCTCTAAGAAGACGCACCATCACTTCTCATCATCATTTAGCCTTCAAACGCTCACGTTATGATTCAATCGTCTGCCAACAGAAAGAATGAAAAGATTCTTCCATCTGAACGTTAATGGATTTTTTCCTCTCTCACAGTCGATTTTGCTGTGGTATTTTTTTAAAGGGTTACATCATGTATCAGACACCTTAGGGCTGAGTCAGGTGCTCTGATGGAGATGAGACGGGAGACTTCACATGGTGTGTTCGCCTTTTTGAGGAAGCGCTCCACTTTTCCACTTTACGGGCAATCCCCCCTCAGAAAAATGGAAACGAGCGCCGCACATCTGAGTTACAACACCGTTGCTGCACACTGAGCTTTGTGCAGCGCTCGATAAATAATGGAGCAGGGCCGAGACAGCGAGGACAAAGTCAGGAGCAGCTGCAGACGAGCCCACTGGGGGATCCCGTCCCAAACTTAGCAATGACGTCACAACCTTGAGCTGCATCCACCCGAATGACTGCGCAGGTTGAGCACATGCGCGACCTGAGGTCATGTTTGGTGATGTGAACCTGGGATGCCGCTGGACCGGTGCCTGAGCATGCATCATTGATTTGAAACGTGATCTCCACACCTCGATCGAGCAAGCGGAGTGCCGGCCTCCACTCCAGAGGGTCCTTGATCTCTGAGGTCCACCATATTGGCTCCTATCGCCATTGTCCAACTCCCTCGGTCACATAATTTCCACTCAAGTAGCCGAACATATGCGAGCGATTTCATACTTTTTAAGATGAGGCGGTGGAGGCGCCGCAGATGGCAGAGACAAAATGAAATCAGCACACAGCCCCCATCCAATTCACTCAATTAGACAAAGCAGCCAAATGAGAACACTCAGACGAAGTATAAATGTGTTTTGTAAAGCTGACAGCGATGAGAAATAACATGTATTTTTAATTGGACAAACAAAAAAATCTAGCTGAAAAAAAAACAACCAAATTGATAAAGATGAAAAAAACTGGACTCAGCTTTTATTTCTTTCACAGAGGATAGTGAAGAGATAAGGTGGGTAAGTGACCATCGTCCCTGTCAAATGAGGACATCGGTTAAATCAGTGCTGATGACAGATTTATTGATGGAGAGCCGGTGGAACAGCTGCAGGCTCAACTGTGTCATTGGAGAACTGTGGTTTGGCTGAGGGGGCCTGAAAGAAACACCCCCACAGTGGAAACTAAGATGAGATGAAGGGGACAACCTCCAGTTTGATTACACACCGCAGTGGGACGGACCCCTTCTCCTGTCATGCATACAGCGGTCTGAGCCTCGAGATTATGGCGACGTAAAGTCAGAGACGCAGCCTTGTGTTCGAAAGGTCAGCAGTTTTAATCCAAAAGTGTGGATGGGTGAAGTGAATGAGTGATGCTTGATTCCCCCTCAATAGTTTCAATCAGTGTCTCCTCAAGCAGACCACCAAACTCCCCTTTTTAGGAGGAAGTGCAGAAGTTTGGGACTGTGGTAGCACAATGCATCAACAGGAAACACAGCGTCTGGACAACAACTTGCAGCTCCAAAAGTGGAGTTAGTCGTCCTCCAACGCAAAGATCTGCCCTCCGGGTCCCATTTCACCCCGTCCTTGTGTTGAAGTGTCCTTGAGCAAGACTTGAAACCCCCAAATGCTCATAATGATGTGCAAGCGCCCCCTTCAGTTGTCTTTTTTGCTGTGTGAGTGTGTGAACACAGCTTGGAGTGTGAAGCACTTTGGGAAAACTTAATGCAGTGAAGGAAGAAAAAAACACGATATAAGCAAAAGCAGATTTATCCAACTGCTGACAGAAGGTAAAAGTCAGAATCCACCATTAGATTACATCAACTACTTGTACTGCTATCAAAGCACTAACAAACAAGCACACATGCCTTCGTTCACCCTTAAGGGCAATTCAGCATCAGCAATTAGCCGTAGCTCAGCACGCTAGTCTTCGTGATGTTGGAGGAAGCAGGAAAGAAAAAACTCCTGCCTGGCTGCACAGGGAGCCTGCAGTTTATCGTATGAAGGCCTGAAAACTTAGTTACTGCAGCTGAAATGTGCCGTAAAAATCCAGAGTTCAGTGCGAGAGCTGAGACCACCGACCACCCAGAAAACACAAAGCCGCTGCAGCTCCGTGTCGCTACCAGAGATACGAGGGTAATCACATTGTCTGCCAAAGCGCATTCATAGCACTGTGTCCACTGTAATGTCTTTTATTCTTCTCTGAGTGACATTATCGGGGCTCCAGCTTCCTATTTTTGTCTCGCTGACCAAGGACTTGGCCTGCGCAGCGCTGAGTGTGTGGCTCATTAACATTAAAAGGGCAAACCAGCCTCGCTCCGGAGATGAGAAGAGCGTCTCCTCCGGCTTTTTTTTTTCTTTCTGGAGGCCACTGTGTCACTGGTAAATAATGAGAGTTTTTGTAATGTGAGCCCCCCGGGAAACGCGGTCAAGTAACCCCGATTCCTGAAATTGTTTCCCTCCCTGACATCACTGTGGAGAACACCTGAGATGTATTTACTTCTCAGAGAATAATGGTGAATCCAACACCTCAGTGTGATGTTTGGGAGAACTCTCTCCTGTATCAAATTTGAGCTCATGAAGAAAAACATCCCAAATTAAGTACATTTTTTTGGGGGGGGGGGGGGGGGGTTCTTCCAACAATTACCTTTATTTAGAGGGAGAAAACAGCAGACTCTGCAGAAACAAGTGTGATTATTAAAGCAATAATTAGCCTATATTGGAAGAGCAAGCAGGAGCACCATTGGTGTGTCAGGAATGACAACATTCATCTTAGCGGTTGAATAACTGAATAAGCGGATTATGAAAGAACAAGTCATTTTATTGGCCAGAAATAGTCTGTTTGTTAGCTGCCAGAAGGAGTTAAAGCCTGCAGGCCTACATTCTTTTAATACCTTATTCATGTGCCTTATTGTTGTTCACGAGAGGAAGTCGTCTGACTGACACGGCTGTCTTAACTGACACATGGTTGATACCTACGTCTGTGTGATAGTTAAATCCAACAAAATGTAGCTGAAGCTTCATGTCAGCCTGCATCTGCTGCGGACAACTTCTCCGTTTACCTCAAAAGAGGCATCTGTGAAACATTAATTGGAATCTGGAGGCAAAGCATAAATACAAGCAATGTCTCTGGAAGTGTGTGAGACAGGATGCCCCGGCTCCACACGACTCCTGTCGACGCTGCCAGGATTATTATGCTGTCAATAATGTATTCATGAGGGAACGAGTGAGTCCTAACCCCCCCCCCTCCTCCAGCCCCCTTGCTCGTTCTCTAACAGCAGTGGCGTGTTTGGCGGCAGGAAGCTCGCCGTCTTCCTCACGAAACACTCGAGCAGAGTGTCTGAAATTAGAGTTGAGCTCACTCCAGAGATACAGGGGATATAAATGACCTCAGAGTATCTTTGCCTTGTTTCACATAAATAAACTGCCACCGCCGGAAAGATGCTTCAGCGCACTGCAAAGGATTGTAAAAATGTTCAACTGTGGTATATTTGCTGCATTTTTTAAAAATTCTGCGAGCAATTCATTGTCAGCGTGTGGAGCGATTAAGAGGAAAACAAGTTAGGCGTTGAATGAGAATTCACAATTGACTTTCTATGGGAAAGTATAAATAATGAGGCGATAAACTGGGTCACGGCGCAAATAAAGACTCTCCGAGAAATAATGAAAAACATGAGGGCGATATTCTCTTAATGACCATCATGGCTCAAGCTTAAGAACTGTTCACATGAGCATGAAGATGAAGGCTGCGGGCGGCAGTTCAGGGACTCTGTCAGCGCAGGAACGGCTGAACGGCTGTGAAGTCCCTACAAACAGGTTGTTACAGCAAACAGCAGTGACGAAGATGACTTCGAATTGCCTGATAGGAATATCCGGCATTCCGCAGTGAGAGAACATTTAACTTCACCTTGTAAGATATCCCCCTTGCTGCACTGTTATCTCTGAAGTCAGCTATCTTTTGAGGTTGATTATGATGTTTTTACATCCGAGTAATTTTCTGATTGAACGGGTGTATTTTCCTACAATATCTGTTCTCTCGCTGCTGCTGCTGCTGCACTTCATGCTGGAGCCAGCCGTGAACTCTCACCTTCAGACAATTTGTCTGGGTTTCACCGGCCTGGCAATTACCCGCCATGTCTCGCGCCGTCAGGGGCCCAATGTCCGTCAAAAAAAAGCTCATCTGGTTGGGGAGGAAAAGGAAACCTTTGACACAAATGAACACGTCCTCACAGTGGAGCTTTCTGACCCTGCTTTCCTCAACACACACGTCGAGTTTCTGTCCACCGTCCTGTCGTGTGCTGATGAGTCCTTGGCTATCACAGGCTCAGTAAGTCGCAGGAGGCTGTTCTGCTCTGTTTGGCATTATTCTTGCCGGTTCACTTTGCCGCTGAGAGGACGACAGCCAAGAACCATCGAAGGAGCCAGCTGGAAGAGAAAAACGATGGCGACTCGATTCATACGCGGTTCTTCTGTAGTAACATTCAGTTATGCCAGAAGCACGAAGACCTTTTCTGTACATTTTTACTGCAAATGTAAGGGGAATCTGGCCAGCCACATGGGACACACAGGTGTGGGAACGCTGTGTATCCAAAAAAATCTCCAATGCTGTGGGTCAATGAAGAGAGAGAGCATTAGTATCTTCATCGAGCAAGCGCCATTTTGATTTCTTCTTTTTTCACAAAACTCCACGAAACACTCAATTTACAACAATTTACAACCTTTGAGCAAACATCTTCACTTTCCCATACAATTGACAAACCTATATTCAATGCTCTTTTTTATACATCTGCATTTATACATTTATTTTACATTATACAACAACATGAAATGTACTGCGACAGCCCGACGGACTGATCTTTTCCGCGTGTCTCGTGGCACCGACTCAGTCACAAGAAAACAGACAAACAAAACCAACAAATTCGTCCCATCTCACTCTCTACAACTTTCTCAACCTGAATCCCAAACATTCCCGCTCATGCGACGGCAACTTTTGCTGCATAATGTGAATAAAAACTCGTACCTGTGGGTCAATGAAGAGAGAGAGCGTTGCGTCTTCATCGAGCAAGCGCCATTTTAATTTCTTGCTCGCGCTGTTTGCTATTGACATTGAGCTCTTCCGGACCCACGCGCACTCGGTCGCCATCCTGCGACCAACCGGTGTAACTGCACACCACCAACAGTCCTTTTATTGAGCATTTGGTGCGAATATCCTAAAAGCAAAATTAGAGGGGTGCCTGATTTTCATTCTATGACATGAATTTCCTAATCCCTTACACAAACACAAAGAGGACGGCAAAAAGTCTTGTCTTTTCGTAACACAGCAAAATGAATCAGTATATTGGTTTGCTACATTCAAGTGAGTTTGTTGTTTGACGGAAATGAGCCATTTGAGCTTCTCTGGATATATTTTGATGGAGTGACTCCAGGTAGCTTCTCCTGCAAGATATCTGTTTAGATGCAGCGTTGTGAGCTTGGAGTTTGACACCAGCCTCCTGCCAGGTAAGATGCAGGCGTGAAAACATCAGAAATTGTGGTGTCAAATGGAGTGTTAGCAGCTGAAGCTTTTATGCATTAAAAGCAGTAAAGTTGTACCGACATTTCTAGTTATTTACTTAATTTACTTGTTTTCAATCTCGAACCTGATTATCAACAGAAAGAGTGAGAAATGTGTGACTAAAATCCTGATGAAGAGCCAGAAAATGTCTCTTGAAACAGTTTTGAGACAAACATTATTAACAGACAAATTGGCTAAATGGAATATTTCTGGACTGGTTTCACAGTCATGGTCAAATCCCTCGTTTGGACTGTTTGTAGAATGAAACATTCAGTCCCGGACTGAGTCTCTCAAAGTGAGAAGAGATAAAGTGATGTTTTAATTCTCTCAAAAATCAGTTACATCTATTGTGGATCTAATTTTAGCTGCACTCCAGAGACAGAAAAGCAGCGACAGGAAAAGCTTTTCAGCGTCTCTTTCAACAGTACCCGACAAAGCCCCGGCCAGCTCGACGTTTGAAGGTAGACTGGGTGTGTGTGTGTTTATCCGCAAACTCCCAGCCAGCCGAATCCGCCAGGAAGGAAAAACAGTTTCAGTTTCATCATAATGGAAAAAAAAACAAGAAAATAAGTGGTTTTGTTGCTCTGTGCTGTGAGGTTGAACAGGGTGTCATCAGCATAGTGGTGAAAGTGTCATTTCAATTTGGACAATTTTAGGTGAAGAAATCATTTTTGTTGTTGAACTACAAGCTACAAAGTGTGAAGTATCCTGTCACCAAGACAAACATCAGAGTTCTCTCACAAAAACTCACTGACATATGAAAGCAGACACCTTCGAAAAACAATTTTTTAGGCAGTTTCTGGGTCTCCTTTCGAGTCCTATTGTGTCGTTATTTAACATCCCTAGAGCAGGCAAAGACTTGGGCTCCAATGTGATTGGTGGGGGTCCCCCATGAGGGTCGTTGACCCTAGAAACAACTGATCCAAGCTATTAATCAACTCGAAATATCTTTGTCATGAGACTTTTTGAACATGAATGTCGTAGAGCTTGAAACATTCAGTGTTTATTTCATCTCCTGCTTTCAAAATTAGTCATGAGCGATCACAACGTGCGCGTCATTTCACGCCTGGCTGATCAGTGATTGTATTTCTTCAAGTTGCTTCTTTCTTCGACTGTATTCATAAAAGCGACATGCCCAGCCTTCACTCCAAGCTGATTCGGGCTCTGTGTTTCCGACAAAGTTTGAATGATTGCTCCAATGTTTGTAAGTCCTGACTTGCGGGAGGCGCGTCATCCAAACACTGCTGTGATTAACACAGTGAGGTGCACAGCGGAGGCTTTTCCAGGTACCATTGGCACCGCTGATTGCTGAAGTGCACAATCATTCATGACAACAAATTACCGTGGAAGTTGGGAATGGGAGCTGTTTTCTTTTCCAGCGAGTTTTAATCTCTTCCCCTTCACAGGCGGGACAATGTCGAGCATGAAACGAGATGATGTTGTGTTTTTGTTGAATTTTTCATGCAGCATTTTTTATGCAAATGGACTGATTCACTTGAAGTCTTTATAATTTAACCCAGTTAATGTCAAGTGTTTGCCATTCATCGGAAAGATGGTCTTTAATCCCATCACGCTGCCGCCGAGCTTCGGCGCGTCAACCAAATATATGTCGGTAATATAAACGTTTGTATCTGGTGTGCTCCTGCTGCAGTACAGTGTTGCAGTATTTCGGGCTCAGGAGGTGAACTGGCATATTTAACTGACAGGTTATCCAGCTGTGATAACCTTCCAGGCTTTGGTCAGCTAATTGAAATGCCAGCTTGAAAAAAAAAAGGAAATGACTCAAATGTCAGGCAAATAGACTTCAAAGTCAAAGCCTTACTTTTTTTTCACATCTGCAGCTGGGAAATTACAAAGACTTTGTGCCTTCAGTGATCACATTTCAGATTGTTTTTCGCTTGAGCTGAAAAACACGGCTGTGAACAGTCTCAAAAAACAAATTTTATGTTGCCTTTTAGCTGTGTTGATTAGATCCCAGTGTGAATGTGACAGCAGTTTTTTTTAGACCGCTGACGAAGTGTCCACCTATTAGTTTGCATGTGAGACGCATCGTGTCTCTAAACTCTGCCCCGACATGCAGATGTGATGAGTCATCAGGACTCTGGCATTCATATGTTTCAGCGAGGCATGAAGCCAGATAGACGTGACATTTCCAACAGCGGGACGATGGGAAGCTACAAGAGCTGTTGTTCTCATGCACACTAATCATTCATTCTCTCCCATCACCCCCCTTCCTTCACCCCCCCCCGCCCTGTCTGTCCACCCGTCTCCCTCTTGTGTCCGCCCTCTCCGCACGCCGGCAGTCGGACACCGAGTTCTGGGACAAGATGCAGGCGGAGTGGGAGGAGCTGGCTCGACGAAACTGGCTGACGGAAAATGAGCAGGCGCAGATTCCTTCCTCCGTTTCCCCGCACGAGAAGGTGACCACACATAAGACGTAAACGTCCCCTGATGGTTCACAGTAGACTTCCTATACAGGGTCTGGTAGAGATCAATGCGAGGCCCAGATTGATCGCCTCCAGCGAGGAGGTGATGCTGTCAGGAGCGCTGCTTTGTTTGTTTGTCTGTCAGCAGGACGACTAAAGAAGTTCTGTACTGATTTGATGAAATCTGCAGGACAGGTGAGGGGCGTGGCTACATTTTGGTGGTGATCCTCTTATCCCGTGATCCAAGATGATGAACAACAACATTTCTGTGGTGTTTGGGAACCTAAAAGAGAGATTGAAGCAGGAAAGATAAACAGGCGTCTGAGGTTTGAGTGCTTCGAGATGCACGTTGAATTTTTTTCTCACTTTTGAAAAAAGTCATGTGAAGTATGTTTGCAGTACTTTAATTATTATTTATCATTTGGGAACCTATTTATGGAATATAGCTTGCAGCAGACTTGGATGCTTTACAGCCAGAAGGCCACTCACAAATTTTGAGTTGTTGGTTGATGTCTCGTGAGATTTTAGGGATCAAATTAAATCTGGTGAACTTGATGAAAGCAAAACAGAATCTTCATTATTGTTTTAAAGGTCAGGCTTATTTTATTGGACACTGCCGGGAGTTTATGGGGAACACTTGTAAAACAAAAAATCCCAGAAGTTTCCCTTTTTTTTCGTGCAATACAGAAACCTGGCTGATGCAGAGCAAGAAGTGAGGCTCATTTAAACATTGTAGCTTCACTGCTTTTTATCAGGAGAAATATTGGACAGAATTGAGTTGAAGTTTTCACTTTTTTCCCAGGAGAGTTAATTGCTCCCTGCTGCTTTTCATTACTCGAAAGTACCTGCCATCAGCTTGTCCCTGTCCAAAGCCTGAATACATGTCCACTACTTTGTTAACACATCATTCCCACAGAAACGGTGTCCTCTGGTCAGTGCAGACTCAGACTCAGTTTTCAGGAGTATGACAAGAAGAAACTTTAAGGACAATCAAGGCAGAGATGACGAAAGCTACTTCACAGCGAGTTTTGATGCAGTGTCCACTCTTCAGAGGTCAAGAACATATGGCTGAGCGCTTCACTCCAACCATCAACTGACCTTCTTTCAGACAGGAGTCATGGGAGATCAGCCTCGTGCGCCCAGACTGCTCCCAGCGCAGAGCCGCTGCTTTAGGTCGGAGCTGGTTTTCAAAGTCACGGTGCTCCAAAGCGTTGCAGCACACCAGGGTAGTCACAGTTTGAAGATGCAAAGTTTAACATTTAAAACAGAACAGACCGACCCCGGGGAGCTTCAGCTAGGTTTGATGCGAAGCAGGGAGGAGGATCGATTCCTGCCGGCCGCCGCTGCTTCGCCTGAATGTATGCCAGCGCGGGACAGTTGCCCCTGGTTTGCATTTGAATATGGAGGAGGTGAACTGACATTGCCACTGTCCCTGTGTTTGTTGTCTCTTTCTGGCTCGCAGGGTTACTACTTCCACACCGATAATCCTTATAAGGACTTGCCGAATGCATTTGAGGAGGGACTGAAGAAATCCCGAGAGGGAGACTTGCCAAACGCTGTGCTGCTGCTGGAAGCGGCCGTCCTGCAGGACCCTCACGACTCCGAGGTTGAGCCCGTCATGCACACATTAACACATTGTCGTTTTATTTTCTTCGTTTAAAAAGCCCAAATTAAAAAACGGAGATGTTTACAATTGCAGATTGGATAAAATTCTTGATGCCCTCAGCTGGATGGATCAGTCGGAGGGTTTGGTTTTTTTTAGCACAAACCTGAAGGCTAAATCTAACCCAGCTAAGTCGGTCTCATGTTGCGAGGAGCTGCAGAGGAAGAACGCCTCACTGACCACAGGCTGTGTGAAGCAGGTTTAGTGGCCAGTGCCCACCGGCTCTGCACTGATTGCCTGTAAAAGGGCACTGGTCTTTTTTTTTCCCCTCACATGTTAAAAGACTTGTTTACCGTAGCAAAAATACTCAACTTGCTCTTGATGAGAATTTCCATTTGCCCAGTGAAGTGAATAATAGCTCATTCTGCAGTTTCCCCGCCTTTTCTTTTTGTGCTCTCCACATTTCAAAAGAAGTGACCTCTTTGCGAGCGGGAAGAGCAAAAGCCTTCATACAAAGTGTTCTCCGAATCCCCTGGAAATATACAGAAATGTGCCAGTTATTCCGGGGGGAGGATTATCCCGCCGTGTATGGAACTAATACGATTCCACAATTCCCTCCAGGGCGCTTAGTGGCTTATTGCCCCACTGCGAGGACCTCTGGATCATTCAGAAACAATTTCTCCCCTCGATTCAAAGAGTCGAACAAAAGAAGCATCAGTGGAGATCGGCGGCGGCGCAGGTTATTACGAGTGGCCTTACAGGAGCGTACGACAGAGGGACAGTCGAGTAATGTCACATATTTGGATCTGACTTGAGGTTCTTCATTGTGGGACGTCTGAACAGGCCCAAGTTTTATACCAATAAAGTATGAAAGTATACAAAAAGGTAATTCAGGGACCAGAGTATGAAAAATCTAAATATTAATTTATTATGAGTACTTTTTCCAGCCATGTAGCTTATTCAGAGACTCATATTTTTCTTTCAAGACCTCTAAGTCAAAATTTTTTATACTTTTTCCCTTTTAGTTTTATTTTTTGGGTGATTTCAATTTAAAAATTTTAAAAATGTTTTATTCTGAAATGGTGATTTGGTTGCTTCCGAAAAGTCACACAAAACTACAATTTTGTCCAAAATAGTTCCCAGACAAATTTTTTCTGTCACTGATTCATCAACAGCCATCAATTTTTCAGGTGTAAATAAATTACGAGTCTTTCTTGTCACTTTTTCTAGTTTGAGATAAGGCGGTTTTATCGAACCATCTTTGGTCTCTTCATGAGATAATGAATGGTTTTCTTTTGCTGGCATGATTTGATGGAATATTCGAGGGTGTCTGAGGACGCCGCGCCCAACCAAACCACTTTGTCAGTGTTAATCGTAATTGGATGTGACCTCTTGTCACCTCAGAAAAAGTTTGGGATTTCGGAGGAGTTGCGAGCATTAAAACGCACCGCAGCTCCTTGGAGGCGCTCTGTCTCAAACGCTGGCATCACGCGCGCCGCGTTGGATCCCGCTCGCTGCTCTCCACGGGGCCTCTGCCCCGTGGAGAACGCCGGCGATGGCGGCCAGGTTTTCCACCCCGCTGATTACCGTTACCTGTGTTTTGCTTTCCCACAGGCTTGGCAAGTGTTGGGGACCACCCAGGCTGAAAATGAGAACGAGCAGGCAGCAATTGTCTCCCTCCAGAGGTAATGAGTGACAACTGCATCTAATTCCCATTTTGAGGAATCAAAAAATCGCTTGCAGACGTGGCAGAGCTGTCATCTGTCGCCGCTTGGGGAGACCATATGTTTGCACAAGTGGGACACTGCGGAAATGTCAAGTGATGAGGCCCATGAAATTTGCCTGAGAGGTTGGGTCTAGTTTTGAACAGCAGTTTTCTCGACGACATTAAAAAAAACAAAGGCATCGAGCTGCTTTGAACGCGTTACACTCTAAACACGTACGGCGTTAATATTTTCTGCAAAAGCTGCCTCGGTTTTTTTCAAAGGAACAACTGGACTAACAGTTTTTTTTCCAAAAGAGAACCACAGATTGCACACTTTCACTCACGACGCCGCTGAAGCCAGAAATTGAGAAATTGCACCTATCAGGGAGAGCAAACACAGACAAGTCTACAGAAAATTACCGGAGAGTGCAATTCAGGAGGAAGCATCCCTCCTTTTATAAGTGCGCTGAGATAAACAAATAGATTTCAAGCCATGTCTGCACTCAGTAATTGCTGCTTTACGAAACTGGATTATCAAAAGGGTGTAAATTGTTTTTCAGTCCCCGCACGCGTCCCGCCTAATCCCACCGACTCCTGCAAATTCCCTGATCCCACCCGAATCTCAGGTAGTTTGCTCAGTGTGTGTTTTACTCCGGTTCTTATGCAATCGCTCCATCTGCGGGGGGGGGGGGGGGTGGGGGCCGTTTGGGTATGAAGTG
>JASSRZ010000055.1:9228073-9247076 GCA_032164315.1 Malacoctenus gilli | reverse complement strand
TTCTTCTTCTTCTTCTTCTTCTTCTTCTTCTTCTTCTTCTTCTTCTTCTTCTTCTTCTTCTTCTTCTTCCTCTTCCTTCTTCTTCTTCTTCCAAGAGATTTAAACAGACTATGAAAAAGCTACAGTTAATGATTTAGAGACAAAGTCGTGATCGGCCATGTGCTGCATGTTGCACACCTAAGAACTAAATCTTAACAGTTTTAGACGCTCCGTTGTTTCACTTACAGCAGCGTCATTCAGTCATAGAGGTGGAAACAAGTTTCAAGGTCTCTCAGCCACAGCCGGTGATTTCAGCAGCGAGCCGGCAGCGAGTGGAGCCGTGTGTATCCATCTTGCCGAGCGGCTCTCGATGTTGTAAAAGGCAAGCTGTCCGTGTTATTTTACGCCAGATGAATGAGGTTGTTAGGTATATCAGATTTGAAGGGCCTAATTCTGCTCCCAAGGTAAAGCAGCACTTTATCAAATCATTAATCGTCTAGTCGGTGGGAAGAGATACAGGTACAACCCAATTACCGCCGTCTCCCCTCCAGTCCGCGCAATATCGTCCTATTCATTGCTGCTGCGCACGCCATCACTCTCCCCTCCGCTCCTTTGTGCTCTGCTCTCCACGCATTTCACTTCACCTCTTTGTGAGGCCCAGTTCAGCGGGAACTAAAACGTAACATAAAGGGCGACTCTTATCTTCAGCCGAAAAGCCCAGAGCCAAACGGGCGTGAAAAGCCGGAGTAGCCGTCTGACGGGCTCTTGTTTCACTCTGAGGTCATGAGTCCAGCACAAAGCCCCGGCAGAAAGAAAGGCGAAGAGGACTGGAGATGAATTAGCCCTGAAAGTTTCACAGCAGACAGAGAAGAGAAGATGACACAAAACTTGTTTATCTTGCGATGCCTCTACCGTGCTTAATTTTTCCAAGAACCTCTATCGGGGTGAAAACGCTCCAATCTAGGCAGTTCTTCTTTCCCACAACCTTTCACGTGCTCACGCTGCCCTCATTTCTTTTCTTCCTCCTTTAACTGTATCACTCTCCTGCCAGTTCTCTCTCTGTCCTCCCGCTGTCTCTCATTTCCCACCTCCTCTGAGCTACAGTTCACTTATAGCACTGTGCACATCAGAGATTTGAGATCTCACAGCAGGGTGGGGGTGCAGGGTTGGGGGAGGGGGGGGGGTGTGCGCTCCCCTTAAGTCGCACCGATCCTCATCTGGGCGTTTTTGTGTCCGCGTCGGCAGCTCCCTGCTACCAGAGGTCAAGGAGCTCTTCCTGGAAGCGGTTCAGCACAACTCGGACTGCATCGACCCGGATCTGCAGACGGGCCTCGGAGTGCTCTACAACCTCAGCGGAGAGTTCAACAAAGCTGTGGAGGCCTTCAATACAGCACTGTCAGTGCGGCCTGAGGTGAGAGTCGCACACACACACACACACACACACACACACACACACACACACACACACACACACACAAGCACAATGATACAGAAACTTTGGGTTTACATGTCAACTCGTCCTCTTTGGTAGACAAACCCTGCAGTTCTCTCATCATTCATGCAATGGGAAAAAAACCCACAAAAGGTTTTAGATGCATCCCAGCAAAATAAACCATTTTCTGACTTGACAGTTTTTTTTTCTGGAGACTTTCTCATTTTATAGATAAATTGGAGTAATCGGACAGTTTCAGTCCTTGGACCTGATGAGCTGAGATGCACTTCTAAGTGAACCCTGGTTTGTTTTTCCTCCATCCATCTTTTTTTTTTGGGCTACCGGAGTTCATTCTGATCCAGTGACATATGACTCATTCAGGTTCTTACCCCTTCTCTACATTTTTCCGTTACACGACTGTGCATGTTCGTTTGTTCGGTCAAGCGCAATGGCGTGAGGGCACCACTTCAAACCATGGCAAGTAAGGAACGTGTGCCGTGTTCAGTAGCGTTCTCATCACTCCACACTCAGGAAACAGAGCAGTCGGGAAAGTTTCCTTCTTGCCAACGTGTGTTTCGTCCTGTACGTCAAAGTGTTCACATCCTGAGTCCGCGTGAGGATTCTTCCCTCAGCTGTGTTTCGGTCCAGCAGTCAGAAAGTCTGTGCCAGAGATCTCAAACCAGTGCGACATGTCGCCTGTAAGCCGCGGCTGGTGAGCACATGGGGATGCTCTGGTTTCCTCGGAGAATCAACATGTCTGACAGCTGTTGGCCTCCAGCTGGCACCGCTCGCTGCCCATGATGTGAACTGTGCTTTTCATGGAGCGCTATTTATGGCGGATCAGCAGCTCGTACGCCGGCTAACGGATGACAAGTTTTACAACGCCGCTGCTGTTCGGCTGCACCTGGTCGGAAACCAGCCGCTTGTTTTCGTATAGATGCTGGTAGACGTTGATCTGGCAGGAGGAGCCTCGAGGACACTTTGGAGAAGTGTTTGTTTTTTTTCAGCATGTCAAAGTTTTGGTTGATTTTATGTTTTCCAACAAGTTTATTAAACTAAAACAAAGAATGTGAAAAAAATATCAAAGATTTATTTTTGTTATTCAAGGTTCGACAAGAACGATGGCGTTTAGAGAATAAAGTGCATCAATCAAATCGTGTTATAAATTGGTCTCGTCAGTGAGTTTGGAGTTTTTGACTGATGAATAATAGATTTGTGTCTGTAATGGGGCATTTGTTTGTGCTTCTATTAACTTTTTTCTTCTATTGCATCATTCCAATTGTTCCAATGAATCGTGGATTTGTGAGTGGGTTTTTTCCACACAATATTTGAAGGATCTTGAAAATGTCTCGACCTAAAAACAATAATATATCAACTCGTTAGATGTTGATGTAATTTTTTATTTATTAATTTGAAGACAGTTAAAAAAAAGTTTGTTGTATGAATTGTGACCTGAGTTCAGTATTTGGCTTTTATTTTTCTCATAACATGTATGTTACAAACAAATGATGGAGTCCTTTAACAGCAGGAGGCAGAGCAGAGAATCACATTCATGGTTTTTGAGTTTTGTGGATAATTTAAGTTGAGAACAAAGAGTGTTTTGGGTTTTTTTTTAAGCATCTTTCTTTTTTTGAGGCGTAGTTTTTACATGAGGCTTCTCCTCAGCAACCGGTGTGTTTTTATCAGCCCACAAATAACCAGAATAAAACACAAACACTTCACTAATCTACAGGATAATGGTGTTTTTAGTGTAGGACAAAGTGGGAACAGAACATGTTGTGAAAGCAGCAATGAGCCTCATACTACACGTTGCCTTGCGAAAACATAAAGTGGACATGAAGGCCTAAAGCCCCCGAGCACAAAGAGTTGAAGCCGCAAACATCACGCAAACAGACTCAGTGATGCACACCAAACTGTCACAACAATGTATCTGGCCCCGTGAACTCTCCGGCATGCACAGAAACGCTCTCACTCGCCATCCAGCGGGAAAAAATTGGTGTGGTGGAAGGAGGGCGAGACAAGAAAAATGCACCTTTGCCGAAACGCGGGAGGCTCCACAAACAAAAACGGACAAACTTTTTCCCTCCACCTATTTCATGCAAATCCGCCCCGTCCTCCGGGCGCCGTCCCAGGTCGGCATGAATATTACTCACTGTTAAATCCAACCTCCCACATTTGACTTGGTAATATCGGCTCCCCTGCTGGAAAAATAGCTCTGAACACAAAGGGAGATAATTATATCCCACTGCCGGGCTTATCCGGAGATGAAGGACCCCTGCGCCGATGCAGACCGTGACCCCTTGTGCTCGCTTGTCTACCTGCAGGTGGCAAACAACAGCAAGGACATCCTGTGTGATGTAACTTGCCTCGGATCACCCTCGCCGCGCTGCGCCGTTCTTCTTTTGGTTCACAGAAGAAGAGCTTAACATCTTGCTGATCTAACATTACTGTCACTGCAGATACATTATTCACCTCCGCTCCAACCTCCTCTGTCAAAGACAGTGTTCGCTGCTCTTCCAGGTCCCCAGAAGTGGCAAAAGGCTTCAATAATTAAAGTGCAATTAAAGGCATGTTGCTGATGCTGGGTATTAAATCACTTTAAATGTGATGAGGCGTCTCTTTCGTTTGTGTACCGATGAAGTATGTCAGGAGGTATTAAGACAGGGCGCCGTATCGCTGCTGACAGCTTTTGGCGGCTTCAACCGCATGACCGATCCCTCCACCAACCCAGTGCTCCTCCTCCGTGCAGGACTACTTACTGTGGAACCGCCTGGGGGCTACGCTGGCTAACGGGGACCGGAGCGAGGAGGCGGTGGAGGCTTACACAAGAGCCCTGGAGCTACAACCCGGGTTCATCAGGTCCCGCTACAACCTGGGCATCAGTTGCATAAACCTCGGAGCGCACAGGTGGGTGCTGGGGGGGGCGATGCAGAGCAGCACACCGTTTGTCCTCCGTTTTCAACCGTCTCGTTCAAAGGAACCAGTGCAGCCACCGAAAGGAGAAAAACCTCTGAAGATGAGCCACGAACAGGGGGCAGTGTTGAGGGCGGATGTTTGGAGCGACACCGATGCGATCACATCTGATCTGAAGAAAATAAAGCTCTCCACACTCGAGCGCTTGCAATCAGGAAATGATGATATTGAAAATGCCAAAAGTAATTGAGCTAATAATAAAATAGTGGCTGATTAAATATCTGCTCGTCAACTTATCACGGCAGCTCTGGTTTAGAGAAGGAGTCGGTGAGTTGGAGCACAGAGACGCTCCTCATGAATTATTCAGAATGGGAATTGAGCAGATCGCATCAGAGCTTGATTTCAGTCCATCACACCCAAACACACGCATTCAAATTTAACCTTTAACATAAATAATGAGACGAAAACATAAACACCTTTGATGACGCAAGAGCTCCTTTACTTTACTACTATGAAGCCTTTAAGACGCTCAGTTCTTTCACTGTTCTTCGTTTATTCGGAGGTGACAGAAGACACTCGCTCACTCATGGTCTGTACTGCCTGCGGAGGGTCCCAGGGTGGCTGGATGTTGGATGAGGACAGGGTATGTCCTTGACAGGTTGCCGGTCAAAGAAGGAAAGACATAGTTAAAACCAGAGGACACGAGGGAAACTCCCACTTTGGGAGCTGCCCACACAGAGGTCACACCGGGCTTCAAGCCCAGAACCTTTGCACTGTGAGGTGGGAGCGCTTCCCACCAAGCCTCAGGTTGAAACTGCGACAAGGTTAACTCACCAGTGAGTCCTGGAAGGACACATTTCCACTGTGTTCCTGCTCCCACACACCTGCTAGCGAGCCACTCGGCACAATCAGCTGTGCTGACGCCGTGACGCATTGGAAGCACCACACAGAGGGTCTCCAAAGCACCGCTTTGGACCCTTTCCCCGAATTCATCTGGGTTTGTTGTTTCCCCCCCGCAGAGAGGCGGCCAGTAACTTCCTGACAGCTCTGAGCCTCCAGAGGAAAAGCCGGAGTCGCCAGCAGTCCCACCAGGTGATGTCGGGGAACATCTGGGCGGCCCTGAGGATAGCTTTATCCATGATGGACCAGCCGGAGCTCTTCCAGGCTGCAAACATCGGAGACCTGGATCTCCTCATGCGGGCCTTCAACTTAGACATTTGAGACGGGGATGTCTCTCCTCTTCTCTTGCTCTCTACTTTCTACCCGACAGCCAAAAGCCCAAAGTGCACGCGTCAGAATCGACTGACGTATGTTTAAAAACTATCTTGTGTTTTTTTTGTTGTTGTTGTTTTTATTTTTAAACGCACGTCCAAATTAACTCCAGTCATCGAAAGCTCTTATATTTTTTCGCCCAAGTACCTTGGAGCAGTGGCGGGGGGGACAGGTTCTTCCAAGGGTTCGAAGCGACTGCTTCGTGATGGATTTGCACTGCAATTTGTGATTTCCCTGAAGAGCACAAGGACGGGCAAAGATTGTACGAGCAATGCCTTAGAGAACACATCAATTAAAAACTGACTCATCCAGTGGAACCGAGCTGAACAAGGGGGGAGACACGTACGCAGACAGACAGCGTCCGAAGCCTGGTGGAGGAACACGCTCGTGCGGCACGCAGGAAGGCAAAAAAACGAAATGTTTGACCGGCGATCGTTTGACCTCCGTGAAGGACGGACCTCACGAGGCCCGCGGCACTGAACTCGGCGCGGCGGGCTGTGTTTCCTGGCTTGCTTCTCCGTCCTCTTTGGAGAACAGTGATCCTGCATGAATAAGCCTCCTTTCAAAACTGGGATTCTCGTATAAAATCAGCTAACTTTCCGAAGTTTGCCCCCCCTTTCGCACTGCAGGCGGACAAACCTCTCCCACCCACGTGGAATGTGCAAGCCAGGTTGTAAAGCCTTACTCAAACGCATGCGACCGATGATATTCATTTCTACTATTTTTATGGCAACACACAAAAATACGAAGCCATTTCCAGTTTGGATTCCTTTAAATAACTTTTGTTTTCCAAACTTGAAAGCTTTTTGAGCCATTAAATTTTGTTTTTGTCTGTTTGTTTTTTTTACTCCTTTTTTTATTTTATTACGATGATTATTCCTTTCCCCTTATTTTTTGATTTGGCTCATAGCTTCTCTTTGTTCCCTTTATGCTGACTGGCTGGAGAAAATCCACAAAAAGCTGCACAACACTAATCAGCAACACCTTCATTAGTGTTTCCAGACGAACTCGTGCGGAAAAAGTTGTCGTCACATCTAAAAATATTTCTTTTATCCTCTTGCGCAAAGTTTCGACTTCAGAAGTCGGCCGTGCGCACCTCGTATTACTTGTCTCTCTTTGCCGGCTATTCATTTCAGTGCAGTATAATGCTGTTACAGGTAAGAGATGTATTGCAGCCAGCCATTAGAGCAGCTTGTTGTGACTCCTAATGCAGTCATTTGTATTTCTGCTGCGCCTCTGCACGCTGCAAAGCTTACGTTTAATTAAATCAGTTTGCCTCAGCCATCATGCATAATTTAAATATTTATGTAAGCTTGGGCAGAATGCCACACATATTTGAGAGGCTGGTTTTTCTGGCGTTACCTCCTGCAAACTTCAGTTGGCATCATGATCACTGGAAACGTGACGTGGTGATGCATCGGCAGTAAAGATGATTGTATGAAACGCAGCGATTCAAAGTCATTTTTTGCAGCGGATACAAAACCTCTCTGTTCTTAAACAAGCCTTTTTTTTTCTTCTTCTTCTGTTTTTTTCCCGCCAACAGCTTCACTCGCGTCACGGTTGCTCGTTTGGACGTCACTCCGAGTGGAGTGAACATCTTGTTCTTCATCGGGCTCCAGAGTTACGCAGCAGAAGACGGATAATCTGCTGCACTGTAGCTCGCCACTCTTAGGTGTTTATCAGGCCTGTCCGCCGTCCGCGTCCGCTTCACAAGGTGATTTTTTTTTCAACCGTCGGCTCCTATGCAAAAGGTCATGTTTTATGTTTCCATTCAGAGTTGTCAGTGTCCCTGTCTGCCTCGGTGGACCAAAAAGGGAAGTGTTGATTCTGTGTTTTTGCAAGAATGCTATCAGGGGAAGCCAGAGACCAGCGCGAGAGCCATTCATCTTCTAAAGCGCACAGCTTGGATGTCACGCTCTATATAAGAAGAAGTGTTTCATCAGGAAACTGCGGAGAACAAAAACAAATGCTCTTTTTTTCACCCCCCAAGAGCAAAACAGCCAAAGTGATTCTGGAGAATAAAGCCGATAGACGCGTTCGAAGACGCTCCTCCTAAAGTGTCGCCTTCGTCCTTTATAACTGAGTGGTGTCGCGAGGTGTCTTTGACCTCAGTTGCACAGAACAGATTCGTGCTTTGAGCTCAGCGTCTGCTCGGTTGCTCAGTTAGAAAATTCACCTCATGTTCACCTGCTCTGCTTTGTGAGACTAAGGTGAGCCACAGGAGAGTGCAACTTTTATTACAAATAGCATATGTGTCCAGTGTGTGTTTGACACACACATCAGGCCTTCAGTAAGTTCCTGCACACTACTGACTCGGCTTCTGTCGGGTTTCTTCTCCTTTTCTGGCTTCTTTTATAACATTTGTAGTGAAAATGGAAGTTAAAGTAACAAGGCGGTCGTCACTGCTCCATCATAACTGAACGCCTGCTAGCAGGTACCAACGTTACCAACCGTTTCATTGGATAATGGGACAGGTTTTCCCTCCCTTTAAGCACTTTCAGCTACACTTCATTTGGAGAGCCTGAGGTCAGATTTCATGACCCTAGCGACATATAACGACAGATCTGATTGGATGAAAAAAGTGCAAGATAGAGAACACATCTGCGAATCTCTCGTCTGCCTCTAAAAGCAGCGTAACTAAGTGGGATGAAATTTAAGGCAATAGACTCAGAGGCGTCATTCGATATTAAAAAAAAAGTGTGTCATATAACAAGAATAAATTCTTCTTCTGAATGAGTTAAAGGCCAGCAGAGCGGGCTATGCTGGCCCCGACAGCTCACCACTGCATGATTTACTGTCGCCGAGGCTCAACGTAACCAACAAAACCAGAGTTCAGGCTGAAAGAGATCAGTATCTACAGCAGCCAGAGACTAAAAAAAAGAGTTGGCATGGCGCTCTCAGTGGTCGGCCATGATGTTTAATAGATCAAGGAGGCAGAGGGGCCCGGTGAGACAGAGCACATATGTGCATGCCACTAACAATCTGCGTTGGAAGGTGGGGGGAGGGGGGCTGACACTGGACTGTACAATGGCAAAGGCAGTGACGCCAAGGCGGAGGTGGATGCACAAATTTATTCACTTTGAGGGCTTGGCTGATGATAAAAGCAGAGTGTGACAGCGTGAGATAAAATGAGCGATGTCCAGAAGTTCACGCTATCGGCTTCAATATTTTATCATCATTCTCAACCGAGGTTATTTTCAGCCCTACTTGTGGGCACGGCCCGTCCGTCCCGTCATCTCGAGCTGAACTGAGATGTCTCCACCGGCAGAGGTGACGTGGAGTTGGCTGCCGACAGACGCTCCCGAGGATCAGAAGTTGACTCGGCTCCGGCGCTGGTTTTCTGGCTTAACCGCGGCATGAATTACGACGCCCCCGCCGGCGCGGCTCTCTGTTCGGTCCTTACGGCTTATTGTTCGCTTGTTAACAAACAGGAGAAAGACGATAAACATGGGAGACGTGGTATCCATTAAGTATCAGCATGTTGTCGTTGTGATTACGCTGTCAAAGCGCAGTCTGTTTTACAGCTGTACTGTCAGAAGGGAATATGAGGGGGGGGAGGGAGGGGAGGGATTAGGAAAGATGCCACCCCCCATCCTCGCCCCACACCCTCAGCCTCACCCCCCCCCCCTCCCCCCTCCACATTAAACTGCCATCCTCTCACAGCAGACAGCGCAGAGTCTGCCTGGCTCACTGATCCTTCGTCTGAGGTTTCTCGCAAAGTGCAGAAGGATTAATGAGTCCGAATTATCAGGAGAATAACCGGAAAACGTGTTAAATGTATCGACGTGGACGCCTGTTTGGACGGGCCACTGTACGGTGCGCGCACGTGGCCGTCACGTGAGTCGAGCTCTGTCTCATGGACGCTTATGCAAGCCGAGCCTCCGTCACTTTTTCTTTCCTCCGTCCTCGTTCTCCTCATTCATGAAGCCGATCTGCTTGTAAAAGCTCCCTGAGTGATTGCGGCGCAGCGCGGGAGCTTTATTTCAGGCCAGTATTTCCTGCTCTTTTTTTAAAAAAAAACATTCTGAACTCAAACTCTGTTCCCCATCCTCCCGCGTATCTTCTGTGTCACAGGAGCAGTAGAGAAAAAAATAAGAAAAAGATGTCTGGTTACTTGTGATTTCCAAAAAAAACCCAACTCTAGTTTTCCTAAGAGGTTGTAGGCCTTTTGCTTTGTTTTGGGTTTTTTTGCATTTCAAACTGTAGATGTGGTAAAATGTTCAAAAGAACTTATTTTTTTAAAGAAAAACCTGGAATTGCTAGTTTTAATCTCAAACGACTGTGTGCATCTGTTGCTAGTGCATTGATATGAAGCCTCCGGCAGTTTCTTCTGTTTTCTATCGTAGAATCTACTTCTATACCCTCTCAGGTGAACTGATCTAGCGTAACGCATGCTCCCGACGAACAGACTGACGCCGATTGCATGTTAGAGCCTCTGCATTGTTTTTCATTCGGATGCATGAAATACTCGAGAGTGCTTTCTTTCTCTCCCACGACCGTGTAGAAATCCACAATGTCATGAAGTTCTGTTGCGATATTTCTACGACGCACCTTTGAACGCTGCAACTTTGTGAGGATTGATGTATATACTCGAAATATATTACACACAAAAATGCTCTTTGTTGCATAGGGAATGTGTGCACGCAGAGGAACGAGTGTTTGGCCATTCACACGCATAATGTCTTTCAAACATACATGAGCTCGATGACTCGTTTGTCGCTTCAACGGGCAAGTCAGTCGTTCTGTTCCGTAGACATTTTGTAACTCGAGTCCCACCAGTTATAGAGACCCCGGTGAGCGGTGTGCGGACCCCAGCCTGTAAAGCTGTCAAGCTGCTGCTGCTGCACAGTCCTGTCTCCAGTCTCCAAAACGCCTTTTTTCATTAGAACCCCATCAGAACATTTTAAAAACGCAACAGAGTGTTCATTTTTTGTTTGGTTCTCACAGGCGGCGCCGATTCCTCAGTTCAACGCGTGGAGTCATTTACAAAGCAACTGACTGCACTCATTTCCACCAGCTTACTGACCCAAACTGTCAAAGAGTATCATTAAAACACGACTGCTTACTGGTGAAATATGGTCGGTAACTTTGTCACCGACTGTTTCAGGCCGATGTTTTTTCTCACTGAGAGATTGAAATCTGTGACACAAAAGGTCCTCACAACAATTACTTAAAAAAAGGTTAAATTGGTTATGAAGAAGATAAATTTAAACAGAACATTACATCATTTTTTAAAAATCCCAACAAAATTCTTGTTTTTAGTTTGTTTTCTTCAAATTTTTAGCTTTTAAAGATTTGCCCAATTTTGTCCAAAATCAGTCCTGATGATTATTTACTATCTGACTCTATTTTGCACAGTCTACATTTCTTGTTTATGTACTTCACTTGCTTAAACTCTCGACATCTTTTCTAAACGTTCATCGTTTGGGGTTCGTGAATTTCTGAGCATGCCGTGAACATTTCTTCCTCTTTGTTTCAGCCTGTATACAAAGTTTGTTTTGTTTATTTCTCGACACGTCACTCATGTATGAATAAAAAGATATTTTGCTGGATGAACTTAGAAATTCTACACTTTATATACAGCCAGTTATTTATTAAACCTACTATATTGCATACTATTCCTCCTGTATAATCACACAGAAAGCATTAGCACCTTTGGAACATCTAATATGAAAGTACTCTTTTAAAATAAAACGGTTGTTATATACTTTATCCTCTCGTGTCGTTTTGTCACCGCACGGCGGAGCGTCGTCATCACTTCTCATCACTTCTCAACAAAGACGTCCTTTATTAAATAATCCAAACATCGTAAGTAAACAGTGTCACTGATATACTGTCAATGTCATGTCTCTATTCACAAACACCTAAGCCGTATTTGGATCAACGCATTCATTACAAAAGTCAACGTAAAATAACCCAGAAAAGGAAAAACTAGGTAATGAAAACTACAGAGTTTGGCATGAACTTGTTTGCAAAAAACAAAAAAGGCAGCAGAAGTAAAAACAGGTGAAGAACCTCTTTGACATTCAGTTAAAGGAGGAAAAACAACTCAGAAAAAAGTACAATTGTACAATTCAAATGACTAAATGTCAACGTCTAGTGCACATGCTGACGGTTGAAAAAAGCCTTTTTTGTGACAAATTGAACCATTAACAACGTCGAGGAGAAGAAAGAGTGGAGGAGACCGAGCTGAAGGGAAAGCTGGAGCGAACGGCGACGGGACAAAAGGATCAGCAGGATCAGGAGAACAAAAGGTGCAAAAAAAACAAACAGAAATTGCACAGAATCTGAACACAAGTAATGACTTTGCATCATGAGGCAGCTTTTTCCCCACCATCGGGTAACAATGAGGAACAGAAACACAGGACTTGCATAGAGACTTTTTATTATTCCCCTGCTGCAGAAACCACCGACGCTGCAGCAGTTAAGAGAGATTTGAGAAAAAAAAAAAACAGATTTGAGGAGGTACAGTTGAGTTAAAGAGGAGAACTGTAGAAACACCAACTGCTTCAGGAAAACAAGACATTCTTCTTATTCCTCTTTATCCAGTAAAGAGATGCAACATGAGAGAGTCCAGTGACTTTCTGGACACTGTTGAGACTTGTTTCTCAAACTTTTACTGTTTAACGTTTTAATTGTTTTACTTTTTTCTCAAGAAATGCCAAATCACTGGATTTTACTCAAAACTGAGAGTCAATTACATGAAAAAAAAGAAGTCAAATACCAAATCGGGTGAGATTTTCTCTTGTTTTGTTGGGTTTGTTTGTTTCCAGAACTCCTCTTTAAAAAAAGCACCCAAAAAGTGCATCAGCTTCTGAATCGAAGACAATCTTGCGCATGTTTGAAGAACTAATAACTCAATTTTTGAGCGACAAAACAAAAACCAATTTAAGGTCCAAGTTCCTTGAAGATGAGAACGCGAGACAGAGGCCAAAGTACCCGAGACAAAACGCAGAAACGACTTGCGTTACATGACAAGTGGTCAATCCTACAACACTGAAGGAGAAATAAGGATGGTGCAGGTCTGGTGGGTGAGCCCACGTGAGGTTAGAGAGAGTGGTGCTGCTGTTCCAGGGTTAAAGCTGAGGAGGAGGTCTCGTTGGTGGTGAGCACCATCAAGTTTGTTTTTTTTTTTACATTCAGCCCTGCGACTACTTGTGTGTCCATGTGGGAGAAGATGCAGGTCAGTGTGCAGGCTTCATCACAGCAGAGTCAGAGAAAATGTTTCAAAAGAAATGCATATTGCTGAATATTGATATTGAATCAGGAACGAGTTCCCATGAACGCGTGAACTGAAACAACCTGTAAACGTCAGAGCAAAACATTCATTTTGCGGCTTCTGGGTCGCAGCCTGAATCTGTCAAGAGTGATGAAGAAACCCAACTGAACCAGGTGCAAGCTGAGTCAAAGCCGTGCCTACTTTGCATATTTGGGCAAAACGAAGAAGAATGCACAGTGGTGACGTCCAGAGTCGTCGTTACTCCGCCTTAATTAGGGAGAGATTACGCCTGATCTCGCAGACAAACGGCTGCCTGACAGAACAACTCGAGCGGTGGTACTGGAACCCAAACTGAGGAAAGCACATCCAGTTATCAGAAGTGAATCTGAAATTCACTCAATGAGCGTGAAACAGTGCAGGACGTCCTGATAGACGTCTGGTTATGGATCATTCAGCACAATGCGGTCTGCAATAAGTCCCTGGTTCGATTCTTACATCGCATGCACGTAAGCTGCATGTTGTTCCTGTGAAACCAACAACCTACGGTGCTTCTGATACATGAGGGAAAAAGTGCTCACAGGGAGGGAGTTGATCCAGTCAATCTGAGTCAAGAAACTTTCTCTCAAACTTCAACATTATTCTGAAGTTTGACCGAGGACAATAGAGACATTTTTCCCTTCGTACGTTTACCGACGCTCTGCAAACACCTGTGTTTCGCCCTTCCTGGTGCCCTTCTTTAATCTGTAGCCTGCACACACACACACACAACGTGCAGGCGATTTCTCTCAGTAAGCAGCCCGAGTGATCTCATTCTCGGCGTCCTCGCCATTTCCCAGAGATGAAAATTCTTCTTTGCATTTTTTCTCGAGTGAAACTCGCGGCGCGCCGGCCGCACGGTGATTTCTTGTTTGTTGTTTGAGAGAGTTTGGGTTTCAGGCTGGCAGTGACGCTCCGCCGTCTCGTATAAAACGCACCACTTTGAAAATACGGCACGGTCGCTGAAGGCAGAGAGGAGGAACGGCGAGATCTGATATGTGGTAACGTTGCATGCGTGACGCACTCCAGAAGTAGAAATTGCACACGCCCCTTTGTACCTTCACTGACAAGAAACGTTTCCTTTCCTTTTCTTTTCTTTTTTCCCCCTCCATAAACACTGAAATACACATTCAAAGCGTAACGCAACACGAATGCACAAAAAGCACATTGCTTTCCCTTTCTGACCAGTGTTCCTGGTTGCTCCTGCATGACATCACGATAAGGCGAGCAGCTGGTCTGAGAGGTTATTTCCATCGTTTCCACCGTGGCTGTTATTACAGTTGTCCGCCAATCTTCTGGCTGAAAGACTGCGGTTATTTAAAGGTTGCGGGGTGGGAGGAGGAGGAGGAGGAGGGGTGGGGGGGTGGGGGGGGCCGAAAGTTTACTTTAACTGCTCGGCAGTCGATGGTAAAAGTAGATGTAGCCCAAGTCTTTTGGAGGCCGCTCCGACAAGCACACTTTGTGGTCGTTGTAGATCACCCACCTGCGGGAGGAGGCGCAAGTCAGGCAGGTGCACATTGTCTGGTGGGATTTGAAAGCTGTGACACAACAGAAGCCTTTTCACCAGACGGCCGCAGGACAGCAAAAAAAAACAAAAGGATTCTTGGGATTTTGAGTTGGTCGATGTCAGATCTTGGATTTCAAAATAAGGAATTTAAAGAAAAGCAACAAATACTTCTGTAAACACATTCAGAAACATGCAATTTGGGAAAAAAACGACATTGTTTTGATGTGCGTTTTCCTTTTTTAAAGCCATTGAAGTCTGGACGCCGTCTGTTAGACAACAAACAAACAGTAAAGTGATGTCATTTCAGTGAGCTTCATGCAACTCACCTGCCCTCCTTTTTGATGTGACACACATAATGTCCAGACATCGTGGATGCTCCCATGTGGCTGATGAAGGCAAACAGTTCGTATCCTGAAAAGAGAGAATGAAAATGACCATATAGAGATGATTGCAGACAAATACAACGTTGATACCTGAAAGAGAGTTTTATGTATCTAAATAAAGAAGGAGCGGCGCACTGATCGCGTTTCAGGTTGTAATGCATTGGACACACTCACGTCCTGGTCCGTCTTTGATCCGGGGACCCGCCGTGTCTCTGTCTGGAGACAGCGTGGAGTCGCTGTGCGAGTTTGCGTTAGAGAAGGCGTTGTCGTTCGGCTCGGTGTCGGCCATGTCCGAGAGGGCGTCGGTCTCCTCTTCCTCGGGGTGGATGAAGATCCAGTCGAGCGCACGTTCCAGGTTGTTGTTCTGAGGAACAGAGGATGAAAAAGGTCAGCCGATCCCGGCTCGCCGCATCCTCGTGTCGAAGTGCCCTCGAGCGAGACACCGAACCCCAAGTTGCTCCTGAACAAAAATGTGACAAACTTGTCTACTTCGGCTGCAGAGCGGGGCAAAATAATTCACAGGAGCAGGATCGATACAAGAATAACAATGTTTGTCCCACTGGAGGAATAACTCAGCGGCGTTTCCTAAACCGAGTCATTGTTCGACTCCACGCTGCGAGTGGAGCAGAGTCTCTCCTCGTCTATCGTCAGGTCAGCGGGGTCGTTCCTCGTACCAACTTTGAGCTAATAATAAAGCAGCCGTGAGTCCCGTCTCTGTTTCACACGTCTATCCTTTCTCTTCACCAACGTCCAGGCTGGCCGAGAGCTTGGCAGCATCACTGGCGATAAACAAGGAAGCCTGCTGTCTATTTTGGTGCCTCACTGACTGTCTGCTGGGCTGTTTTTTTGTTTTTTGCTGAGGGGCCAGTTTGAAATATGAACCGCGAAACGCGAGTAGCAGGGGCCATTTCAAAACAGGGAAACAAATACATTTGCTGCAGCTGCATTTCCTTCGACACTAATCCAGAAATCAATCCTTTTTTTTTTATTATTATTATTCGCTTGAAATTCATCTGCGCTGGGCGGCGATGAAGCGCCTCCGGGCGTCATCTTTTTCCTCCTCCTGAACCTGCGAGGCTGCTCGGTCTGCCTGCTGCTGGGAACTATTTGTAAACACCGCGCAGAGCAGGCATCCTAAATCACTCTGACATGTAGGACCTATTTCATTTGCAGTTTGGAAAGTGAGCAAGTAGGCCAGCCAAGTCTCCCCGTGACTGACAGTTGGCTTTTCCGTCGCCTCAGCCTCTCTTTCGCTCACTTTTCCAGCCGTGCGTCACGTCAGGCCGACCCTCCGGCCTCTCTGTTTCGGGGCCGTTGTCTTCGTGTTTGTCTCAGGTTGAAAAGCTGCGCTTTTCTGTCAGTTCTACATCTAAATGTCTCTATTGAATTGATGACTAACCGCCGATGCTTCTTTGTGCGCCTGTGTCAGACTGTCTTGTGTATTTATGGTCACTGCTTTTGTGTTGCTGCCCTGCACTTTTCATCAAACTGTGTGGGAGGATCGTTGTCCTCACGTTGCTTCGGCCTGATTTTCCCTCAATAACTGTTGACTTCTTTTTTCTTTTTTTTTTTTTTTGCCCGACAGACTGAAGAATAAGCGCCACCTACGACAGACTTAGATCCTCTTTATCAGCGCGGACATGGAAACCATCTCTGCCCACATGGAGCTGAAACTTTCTTCTTTGTGTGCATTTGAAACGAATCAGTGTTATCGCTACCTTAGAGACGCCAAAGCAGGTTTCAGCCACAATATACGAGGTGACGCCTTTTTAAAGGATCAACTTATCAACTCGCTTTCATGTCTGAAGCATTAAATATTATAAAAGATGCAAAGACCCACTTTGAACAACAGCGGCAGGAACTGATTGAAAACAACAGAGGTGTTTGTTTGCTCATATGTCACATTGTTTTCCCCCCTTTGGCGGACACAAAAATAAAGGGTGTGGGCAGCAGACTGACCGTGGCTTTGAGTGCCTGGATGCTGTGAGCGCGGGGGAAGCCCATTGAAGTCAGGATGGCGATGCTCTCCTCGGGGGGAGAGTTGCCCAGCAGGGTGGCACCCGAGGGGCTCTCGCTGGTGGAGGGGCCGAGATCCGGGATCATGGAGGGCAGCGTGAGCGGCTCTGCAAAGTCTGAGAGAGAGGGACAGAGACAGAGACAGAGACAGAGACAGAGTGAGTGAGAGACAAAGGAGCTTGAGCCAGTTTTTTTTTTTCTTTACTTTCACACCACGTTTGTCGTTTGGCTTTCAACCAGCTCTGACACTGCGCCTGCAACAACAACGTCCTCCTGCTGGCCACACTTGACCTTTCAGCGAGCCTGTTCTGGTCCACTCGCCTTACGTTTGTCAGCGCTGGTTTATGAAGGTTAAAACTCACTTTCTTTTTAAACATTTCAAGCATCCTCGTTGTTTACCACCGGAAACACTTTACTATTAAAGTTTGTCTCCGTGAAACCATTTTGAAGAACGTACTCGAAGTCCCGGAAATAAAGTCGTCCCTTATCCGTAAGTAAACTTTCGGTCTTGAATGAAAGTGAAGCGACCCTCAACCCGGGAACAAGGACACTTACGCTCTAATTACCACACCGCTGGCCATAAACAGAGCATTCATTACTGTCCTTGCCGTAAATGAAAATACGCACCACTTATCTCCCGCTACCGTCTCTTTCGCAGCCTCCCTGTCTCCCGTCCTTCCGGCGGCCCCTTTATACTGTTGTTTTTATTACACCACAGGAAGACGTTTGTCTTCCTCGTACAGGAACGGGAGACGGCAAAAATAGGCTGCAGATGTTTGCATGCCAAAAGTAAATCAATATTAATACTTTTTTTAAAATTTCCACTTATGATACCAGACATACCGTTTTAGCACTCAGAGGTTTACTCTCGTTTAAACCAGTCAAACGTGACACATGCACAGCATCTTGGATAATTAATTTTCCTTGTTAAGAATAAGTGCTCCAATCACGCTAATGATGGAAAAAGAGGCGCAATTAGGAACTTTTGAGCAGCATTTAGGGGCAGAGTGTTTCGCTGCTGCTGCTGCTGCTGGGCCCATTTTGAAAATGCATTAGGCCCATTTGAAAAGCTAACAAGCAGGAGGAGCCCTAATGTTCTATCAACTGTAGAGGCCTTCTGCAGCCAGCCGAGGGAAATGAGAGCGACACCAGCCGACGCCCTCGGGGAGCGTCTCCACAGCCGAGAGGCTCCACAACACACCAGGTCAACCGCGGCGACGCTTCTGGAGAATTTCACGTTTACACACAGTCGGACACTCGCAAAGAAGCAACTCCGATCTCTCGCTGCGTCAAGGAGAAACACGAGATGTGACGCTTCACTCACTCCACAATCACCTTTGTGTTTGAGATGTCCCCGACAAGTAAAGTTAGCGTCTACCTCCCTGTGATGTATCCTGTCAGCATCAAAGAGGAAACGGTGGCGTACTCTGCTGTGATGGTTTTTGGTGTTTTTGTACGGAGACTAAAAAAAGAGCAAGACGCACTTCAAGCGGGAGCAGGAACACTCAGAATAGTTGACCACCTCCTGAACCCCCTCGAATCTGATACAAAAGCACGGACGTTTTTCCTGCAGCTGTCTTGATTATTTCTCGCATGTATATTTGGCTTCTTTGGAGTACAGTTACTACTTTAACCCTCAACACTCACTTAACAGTCGCTCCAGCCACTCACTCCCAGGAGGGACTATTTTTTGCTCAATAGATCCTTCCCACAAATCTCTGCATTTCTTTTAGGAACTCGTTACAGTTTAACTGCAAAGAAAGGACATTATTTCATATTCATAGATGCAGTTTACTTCTATCTTTACTTTCATTCAGTTCTAGTTTCTAAAGTTCACCCAAATTTTAAACCGCAAACCTTCAAAATCAGCTTTTAACATATGATCCTTTTACATTCGTAAGAATCTGCTACATACACGTGATTTTTGTCTTGTTTGGATGTGAAACAAATTCAGTGAGACACAAAAAAGATGATCACTGCACTGCTGTATTTTATCCAACATACATTTTGCATAATTATTGAGGCTGAAAATCAATAGCGGCCGCCATTACGGCTGAAAGTGAGCCCGACGACAGAATTCAGTGCAGCGCAACGTTTGTACAGAAACTTTTAAAACTGCCTTAAAACAAATTTAAAGATCTGGGATAGTTTAAAGACCGGAGGAGGAAAAATTCTCCAACTCAGGTTTCTCACTCGGAAGAGCCTCACCACTAACAACACTAACCACTGTGTCACCGTGCCATGGC
>JASSRZ010000055.1:9210782-9227973 GCA_032164315.1 Malacoctenus gilli | reverse complement strand
CTTAAATGTACAAAGTGTCCTCGAGAGCTCTGCAGAGACTGCACAGATGCTCCGATGTCCCCCGTCCGTCCCACCTGCATGCGTAGTGACGCTGCCTTACCAGGCTCCTCCATGTGGGCTATGATCCAGTTGAAGGCCATCTCCGGGCCCATGTTGCCCGTGTAGTACACCGCCTTCCTGCAGGCCTCCAGCGGGAAGCCCATCTCTGCCAGCTGCATGGCGGCCGCTTCGTCTATTTCTGGAGCTGGGGACACAACAGACCGACATCAATTACGAAAACATACAGTTGCTGATTCAACACGAGCAGTAACCCTGCAGTATTAAACGGGCGAAACAGATTGGAGGAGACTCCCTCTTTGGGACTCATTAAACAAACAGACCGGAGGAGAGTCGGCCCCGGGGGACGTATCATTATTGAGGGATGATTTATCAAGGAGAATAATGAGTCCTGCTAAAACAGGCAGAGCCACACCGAGAAAGTAAAGTTAGTCGGGAAGAAGAAGAGAGAGCAGCTGCAGCACCTGCTGACGTACACGGTCGCAGGTTTAGCTCACCGGCATTCATCACCACGGCCGGCTGCTTGAAATAACCCGGGCGGGGCGGTAACTTACAGAACTCTTACACATATCTTCTCATTCAAAGCGTGTGAAAGAATAAGAAAAAAAAACTGAATACTCACAGTCTAATGAGCTCATGGAGTTATCTGGAAAAGAAAAAGGAAAGTAATTGATGAGCCACGCTGAAAGTTCACAGTCACTCAACACTCGAGGAAGATTGATATTCAACGTGCAAAGACAAAAAATGAATCAGTCTCAGTCGGCAAATATGCATGTTTGTATACTGAATTATTCCGTCAAACACAAAAGGTTTGAGGGCAAAGGGTTGATGAATACAATGACCGAAGGGGGTTTAAATCTTGCATGTTTTGCCCCTATTTAATTGCAATTTTTTCAATATGGGGTTTTTTAACACCTCTGAATACATCAAATCTTATAACACGAGTTGCTAATAACTGATAGGCTGTTAATCAAGGTGTTACAAGAGTGACTGTTCAAGATGGAGAAGAGTATCTTGGGGTGGAGCCAATGTGTTCAAATGTAACGTGGGGCAGGCCCGTTTAATGAAAGACGGGGGAATTTTTTTCACTTCAACTATTTTTGTTCACCAAAATTCTCAAAAAAACAGAGACTTTGTTTGAGGCGCTTACTGTCAATACTTCTTGTTCAAGTAAAACCAGACAATATAACAAAGGGACTCAAACATAAAGTGACCCAGTGGGGGGGGGGGGGGGGTTGTCCTAAAGCGCAGCCGAAATGTAGGTGCCAGTAAATCCTCCTGAGGACGCCCCTCCGCAGACAGACAAAGATCCGAGACGAGCTCGGGTCAGGCTGTCAGAGTCCCCCGGGGGCCTCGGGACCACCTGCAGGGAGGAAATCGATGGATGCCTGCTGGTCCCAAACACTGCAATCACAACTCGAGAGCGCGAGTCCTCCTCACACGAAACAGCTTTCCACTCCACTGTCGCCATTCGTATTGGACAACGAACAACTTCGGAGTCTGCCACGACAAATCTGGCATAACGGTATTCGTTTTGCACGGACACAAAGATATTGTGTTAAAAAGACCTGAGGAAGATCATTGGTGGTAAATCATCACATTTGTGCCAAGTGGAAACAACGGCTTGGGAGCTAAAGTGTGCTGCTCCTCTTCTTTGGATGCATTATTTCTGAAGCAGGTTTGGGAGCTTTATGTAATCTCAAAACAAGAACTTCACCACTGAATTCAGTTCCAATGTCAATAATTCCACTGTTTTGTTTAGTTAACTCTAATGTGCATCTTGTCAGACAGCATTTGAATCTAAAGTGAATCCTGAGACAACTGCGATCTGTCACCAGGAAAGACGCATGTGAAATATCGAAAAGATCAGTTAGGAATTGAAGTTTGTTGAGAGTTCACAAGAAAACCTCCCCAGATGTGGCAGAAGGTGCACGACAGCATGAACTCCATCTGAGAAATCAATCAAATTGGCAGAACCAGAACTCGGCTTCCCTTAAGGGATGTGAAGTCAGCAGTTTCATGCAAATGGATGAATAGAATGAATGTGAAACCACAGCAACATTTCTGTCTTCTAATTTCTAAATGACCTGGAATAAATGAGTGAAGGCAGAATAAACAGACCATTTGAAAACAAAGCGGTCTCTGCAGCTTACAGGAAATACCACTTCCGTGGCGCCACATATGGAAACCTCACGGAGACAGAAAGGTGACCAGCAGTTAATAACTGCTGCTGCCAGCTGGCTGATGATGGCCCAGCGGTTAATTGCAACCAACAAAAGTCGTTACTCAAATGGGGAATAAATACAAGCGGGAAATGTACCGAAAAACGTGCATAATCTCCTCTGATCTCGACGGCTTTGACCTCCCCAATTTTGAAGCTTTTTGTCTCCGAGAGCAAATCTTCAGTTAACATGTGCAGAAAAGACGACTGAATCGCTCAAACTTCGTCGTAAAGAAGCCGACACACTCCAGCACGCTTCAATTGTGCTGTGGCCTTCTACGATAGCTGCTCAGCTCGCTGCTGCCAGGTGCAGATACGCAACGCGGGCTCCACCAGGTAGCTTCGGTTCAGAGACGGAGGCTTTAATGCGCGGCGGCGTGCAGACTTTGAAGGAGCTCCAACGCCAGGAAGCGAGTTCAGTGTGTTTGGAGGTCTGAGATAGTCAGCGCAGAGCCTGCTGCTCCGCTTTAAAATATTAAGGCACACTCAGACAAAAAGGTTCAAACTGTTCTCCCCGTTTTCTCTACAAAAGCACAGCTGGCTCAACTGTTTTCTAAATCTGACAAAAAACACACTGTATCCTTCACAGCCGAGGCTGCGCTCGGATGTTTCTCTGCTCTTTCGGCCTCTTCCCGTGTTCCCGTTTCAAGCGCGAGGAGGTACGGAGCACTCTGTGCTGCTCGTCTGCTGAAATATTAAGGAGGACACCCACTAACTTGATGTGGCTCAACTTTACAACAGAAGGAGCAGGTTTTGCAATCTCAGAGGAGGCGGAAACAAAGGAAGAAAAAAGAGAGCGAGCGGCGGTTTCGGTCTTTAGAGAGCGAGACAGACGGGGGGGGGGGCTGAAGTTCAGCGTGTTTCACGCTGGAAATATCTCTAAGTTCACCTCTCATTCAAGAAAAGTTGCATAAAACATGGAGAGAGAGTGTTTCTACGCTCACTGGCGTGGTTGGGACCCCTCCTGCGTTACCGAGAGGAACTGACGAAATCAATATGACTTATTAAGCTTAGCCACGCAGTGAGCACAACAACGTCCCAGGTAATTGATTGAGCATGTCTGTCCTTTGGGAATCCATTCAACACGGCCTGAAGAGAGAACTTTGGTGGCTCTGAGCAGAAGATCATATTAGACACAATTTCACAGATCATTTGAGTTACAAAAATATCCCACACCTGCCGAAAAGTGTGACGGAGCCGCTCCCAACAGCCGCCATCACCAGAAGTTTCACTCGCAGGAGGAACATACTGTCAGCCATAACATTAAGACCACATCCTCGGAAGGTTATCGTGGCATCTGGAACTATGATGAAATAGTTGAATCTGTTAGACGAACAAAACCCGTAGTGCGTTCTGTGGCCATCACCTTTTGGATCCCAACAATATTTTAAACCTTTAACTTCCTGCTGAGAACACTCGTTGCTCAACCAAATGAAATCCCCATGACACACGAAATCGCCATTTTGTTTGATAGCTATTAAAGTCTATGCAATTATTCACTGACTGTGAAAGTTGAAGTTCAAAATAGTCACAGAATCGTGCTAGAAAAACAACCGAATATTCCTACAATCAAAGATTAATTATTTACAGTAGGATGACAGTAAAGCTGCATAAAGTAAAGTTGCATTTTTGTGAGAGGTCATAATGTTATGCTGGATCTCTGCTCACATATTTAAAGGGGTTGAAACTGAGTGAATCATCTACTTTTGGTTGGATGGATACGAAAAACAAAGCCAAGGTGCTCCAGGAAAACAGTGCTCTTTAAAATTCACAACAGGGCTGTGAAATGGAAAACGAAGGGCCAACAATGCCCCCAGTGGTCCAGAGTGCCATTTTGATTTTTTTTCCCTCAAGAATCTCTGCGCGACTCTCGATACCCCTGCAGGCCGGAGTAGATGGTTCATGAGTGCGTGTGACCAGAGGATTTATCTCAGTGAGAAACGTGGACGGCTGCACGACTGAGAAGAAAATTAAAACACACACACAGCCTCTTCAAAAGGTGCCGCAGCAGCTCAGTTTGATCTCTGTGAAGAGACTCTTGAGTCTGGATTTGTGGTGGACACTATTAGTGGACACAACTGACCTTAAATGGTGTCTCTGAGGGTCTTTTGAGAACAGCGCCACAATAAACTGACTGTCACAGCAACCATGAAGGTTGCTTCTGTGAGGCCCCTGAGCCAGTTTATAAGATGGTGTTTTAAGAAAGGTTATTAAACTCCATCTGAAGCTGAGATGATCTCTTGTCACTCTGAAAAAAAACTTTAGTTTCAGATGGGTTCATTTTTCAGTCTGTATTTAGAGAATATGCAGTTTATTCTCGTTATTAGACCGTCAGCCAGAGCTCTCTTGGGAGGGACCCAAAGTCTCCATCACCAAAAGAGGTGAAGCAGGTCAGGACAAGCAGCGAGAGCCTGCTCACTGCTGTCTGCAACACTGAATCATTTCACAGGGGTCAGGGAGTGAAGTGCACATCAGGGGTCCCGGAGGGGGGGACATATGGCACACACAGCCCCATACTGTGGCACGATGGGGACGACACACCTGCTCAAACTACACTGCGCAGACCCTCATGATGGTGGCTCCGCCCCACCCGCGGTCATCACGTTTGGCCTCCTGCCACTTCCTCCTCTTCCACATGATGAAGTTTAAGATGAAGGGTCAGCGAGCAGGACGTTCAGGGAGCAACTCAAGCATGACGGGAGAGCCCGGAGGACTGTGTTGGCGAACGGGACGGAAACTTCACAGGGAACCGCTCGGAAATTCAAATCAAGTTTGGGCTTTTTGATTAAGTTGTAAAATTCTTTGAGAGAATCATTTTGTGCCAGTGTGAGAAAAGTCTGCAACGTTCCGCTAACATGAATTTATCATGATCAACATGTCGTCAAAGGGTTTTTTTCTCAGTGAGCAGACGTGTCCGTGAGGGTCACCTCTGGTGTCTTCAGGTAAGACGATGGGGGGCATGAGGTCCGGCAGCTCCTCTTCACCCGCCTGCAGGCCCGTCGCTCGCAGCCGGTTCAGATCCAGGAAGTCGGGCACGTCGATGGCCACATCTGCACAACAGACGGAGCAGGAATTTCAGGCATTTCATCAAATGTTTAAATTTTGATTTCACAATAAGTTTGAAAAAAATGACTTCTATACTTGTGAATTTACTATGCTAGTATGAATCCCTACAGAAAGTTATAAAGTGTGTTTTACAGCGGAGGTCTTTCCTCCAATTGAATCTATTTGCACAGCAACGTTTGCGTCCTCAAGACTGTATATTGTAGTTTGATGGCGCCCTCTGTCGGGTACTGACAGAACTGCCCCAGTTAAAATGACAGTCAAAACATGAGTGGCGGGAGGTGACAGACATTGTGAACTGCAGCTGTCGTGATGGCAGTAAGAGTATTTTACCCAGTTTCTTTGGTACCCAGTCGATCCCAAATGTGAATTTCTTGATTTGTAAGATCAGATATTCGGGGAACGAGGAAAATCGTGAAGTCCTGGAACAGAAAAAAAAAGATGTTTGGAAGAAAGAAAGATAAGAGGAGTCTAAAAATATGACTGAATTTCAAGGTTGAGGTGAAAGATATCTATATTTATATGTCATGACGTGCCACGAATGGTCTCTGCTTACTTGACTCCAGCTGACTTGGCCTGCAGCGCCGAGCTCCAGAAGTCAGGGACGTTTTCCGGCTCGGTGAAGGCCTGCAGGCAGGCGGTGAAGGGGATCCGTGCTCTCACTGGTTCTGGAGGCGCTCGCATGTTCTCCTCTGCCTCCTTCCGTTTGGCCTCGTACGCCAGCAGCTCCTCTGAACACAAAACAACCGAGATGACAATCAAAACCTGTTACAAGTTGTGAAATTATTATCACTACCTGCATGTCACTTATTGTTAGATTATAAAATCTGCCATCAAGGTGTGCTTGGTTTCTTCAGGTTACTGTCACTTTAAAGGCCACACTTTGCCTCTGTGAGTCAAAGCGACAGAATTCACATCAGGCTCATCAGGGACGCGTGTGCGTCCTCTCAGAGCATCACCTGCTGACTCTCCCGGCAGCTGCTGCCACCTGAGCTCGGGGTCACACAGCTGCACCCACCGGAAGCAGCTGCGACCTCCCGCTGCAGTTACCTCGGTTGGTGGCTGCCTCGAAGGGAGCCGGCAGCTGGATGCAGTAGTCCACCCGCTGAGTGTAACGCACCCGGCGCGTCTGGCAGCACTGAACTCGCTCCTCCACCAGGAAGCGGAAGGCGTCACTTGGGTTTTCCGAGCCGGCGCTGTTCCTCTGCAGAAACATGGAGAAGCTTGATGGGTTGGATTATAGGAGAACCAAGCACAGAAATACAAGCAACACAGACATCTGTTGGTTTTAGTTCAGTACTTGTTTCATCCTTTCATTGAAATGAACAAACTCAAAATACAAAATGTGCAAGAGGTGAATACATCAAACCTGGCAACCTAAAATGTCAAACACCACTGTGTTTCCACTGCTGCGTCGATTGGAGCCACCTGACTGATCTTCAACTGCTATTTTGACCAAGAGCTCCAAAGACATCCACCCAAAATGTTGCAGCCATTTATTGAATTAACTCCGCCTTCCTTTCAACTCGTGACCTCAATTACTGAGCCGAGCTGCGTTTTTTCAGAAATGTGGGAGCATTAATCATTATTACGCTGCCTGCCGCCCACCCCCCCACCGCTTTCGAACAGTAGGGGTCATTGAAGTTTACACCGTGTTTATTTGAAGACAGTGATGAAAGCTAGCATCACGGCTTAACACAGCAGCTTGCATGGCCGTGGTCTCCCTGCAACCTGGTCCTTCTATTCTGAGAAGTCACAGAAATACACGAGTTATAAATTTTCCTCGGGCCAAGTATGTCGGGTGACAGACTGGGAAAATGTTGCTGATGGTAAAGTCGGGTTATCTATATCTGGATAACTAAATCAGTAAGTAGTTTATGGACAGCTGAAGAAGTGGACTAAAAGGAGATGGCGTCTTAACGAGCACGCCACGTTCAAGCCTACGTTTCTTTAGATGAAAGGAAGGCGTGGATATGTAAAAACTCTCATCAGGAGAACGCGAGGCGTAATGTCGGTGACGTCCATGACGTGAGGCAAAGGAAGTGCCAGGTCCCAGTCAGGACATGTATCATCACGGCCCGAGAGGAATAAGAGGCATTATCTGGCCACCCTGTGTAACTGATAGCAGCCAGCTATAAATATCAAGGCAAAGAAAGATATTCCTGACCCCCCCCGCCCCCATGTGTGCGAACCAACTGACCGGGTGCTGCAAGTGGTCAAAAACAGACCCCCACCCTCCATATCTGTCCCCACGGGTCCGGGTTCAAGTGCTGCTGCCCTGTTTTATGAAAATGTTTTGAATCTATGATTGAAAATTCACTTTTGCAGCCTTTGTTTTTGATTTCACTTTGTTGCTCAAACTATACCAATGAATACTTTTTCAACTCCAAAAGAAGACCAAATACATCAGTTTCTTGCATCTGGTTAAGGTGACACTAAAAAAAAAAAAACACATGTTGCTTCCTTCACATGCAACTTTTAAAGATTTAATAAACACCTGAAGTAGACGTCTAGTTTTAGACATCTTACGGTTTTTAATAGGTAATACATTAAAAACTGCAAGCCAAAACACCTCAAGATGAAAGTAAGCCTGTAAAAATAAACAAAGCAGAGAGCTGATTCTTCATATCTCCCAACAATAATAATCAAGTGAGCAGAAACTTTAAGAACAAATCTCTCTAACAGTCCTCCTTATGCAGGCAGGTTTACAAAGCCGCCGCCAGGATTTCCCTTTTCAATCAGCATCGCGATAACAAATGTGCAGCTTCACTGACCTCCACCAGGTTGATGAGGTGCAGCAGGAACTCGTGAGCATCTTGTTGTCTGTTGGAGGAAAACTCCGGGTGCCCCCTGCTGACCAGAGACTTCAGCATGCGGGGGGACACGCCCTTTTGCTGGTGCTGGAACAACAAAACGTGGACGTCAACATGGACGTGCGACCAATCAAAACAACATCTGACTGCTGGCTTTATAGGACCGGTTTTTAACAATTGGTTTGGATTTTTAAAAAAGGCAAACTTTTTGTCCAACAAAAACTGACTCAGCTTTTCTGATCAAATGAAATAAAATAAAAAACCTGAGTCATTGAAGGCGACTCAAAAAATGTCATGTTTTTGAACATTTTATAATTTACTGCAATATTCTACAACATGATCAATGTGGCTGCACAGACTTCGGCCCAGCAGCGCATTAATAAAGTGGAGATGTATAATTGCAATGTGTCACATTTCCTCTGTACAAGCTGAAAACAGCATGCCAGCATGAGACCCCCCCTCCCCCCACTCTTATATCTTCTCAGCTGTCAATGCGTGTCCACGCTCGACTCCACCATCACACGTGTAGGAAGTTCAGGATCACAGCACTGTCCTATCAATTACCGCGGCTCGTAAGGCTCAAAAGGAACCCCGGGAGCTTACTGAACCAGTGGGTCCCATTATGCTTTAACGGCTCTCCTCCTCTAATTTCCACGCAGCTGTGTGTTGCTACGCTGCGGATTGGACATCGCGCGCTGTCAGGTCAGAGAAGAAAGAGGGAAATCGAAGAGGACTGAGGGGACTCGTAGCGAGTCCGAACACGCATCAGACCCAGTGAGAGGCAGTGGACGACGTTTGAGCGGGCGAAAACGGTTTGAGTTGTGCTCTGTGGTTCACAGCCAGCAGCCATTTTCAGAGCAGGAGGAAAAAAGTCGACAACGTAACTAAAAATCCTCTCATAGTTGTACTTCAGTCATCTCAGTTCAAAAAGTGTCAATAAAAAAAAAAAAACAAAGCACCACTAATTTACTAGAGCAAAGCATCAAACTGAAAAAAAAAGTTTCATGTTGGCACCACTTCCTTTCTTTTTTTAATGAACATGCTTCTATCCGTATTGGACCCAGTTTGGGAGCTGGACATACCCAGTTTAATACCTTGTATTCTTCTTTCATCACCTGTTCAATGAGCTCAGATTTCATGGGTGGTTTGGAGTACTGGCCTGAGAGCAGTCCGTGTCCCAGTTTAGCCCTGCCGGACAGATGCAGAAGGTAGAGTCGGTCTTGTGCACGTTTTTTTCAGGTTTGTTGGTTTTCTCTCAAACATGACACACGGTGAAAGTGGTTAAACTTATCAGCCAGACATAGAAAAACTTTTTCAGGGTCATATTCATCAGACCTCAAAATGTTGTCTGAGGGTTCAGTCCCAGCAGCGTGTAACCACAGTAACCTCGGACAAACCAGAGATTCTGTCTATTTTACCCACGAATTAGGAAATTATCGTCATGATATCAGCGTTTAGTTCTTGAAAAATGTCAAAGCACAGCAGCTTCATTTCTGTTTATTAATTCCTCACAAATTTAGACTCATAATTTTTCATTTTGTTGGATGAGGGAGGCAGCGTTTAATTTTTCTTACTTAAAACAAAAAAAAGAAATAACTAATAAAGAATAACTAGACATGGTGGCGCTACAGAGTCTTCCTATAAAGAAGACCATCATGAATTTAAAAACAAAATAATTCGTCGTTTTACATTATTTGAAAGAAAACTGTGGCTGATGTAAATATTGCACACTGGATTTTCAGGTGAATCACAATAAAATAGGCTGTAAATAATATTCCAGCTCAACTGAAAGAAAAACTTTTAATCCGTTACTGACCAACTTGTTGTTGACAGGTTTCGTAAACACCAACAGTCGTGAGTATAAACATGTTTATCTGACCGTATGGCTGAGATTAGCAAACATCCACACATCTGATATTCATTGGCTGCTTGGCTCAGACTCTTCTTGTCTTTCATTGCAGCATTAAACTGGCCTCTTGCAACACACTAATTAAGCAATATTAGGTCCTATTAAAAGCCTGCAATGTTATCACATAGCCGACTAATTGTTCTTGTCAGAATCTCTTTAAGGCTCGTTTATACAGCTGAAAGCACAACAGTGAAGAACAGTCCTGACATTGCATTATGCAACCGTGGAGTCACTTACATTTGTGTGGCAAAGTCCTGAGTGGGGTCAAGAGGTGAATAGTCAAATATCCTCTGAAGATTACCCACATACCTAAAGATCAAAATACACATCACACCTCACATGACAGCAAAACAGATGACACACAGATGGGGAGCCTCTCCTGGCTTGTTTTTGACAGAGTAACTGAAATCATTGAGGAATAAATAACCAAACTTAAGGGGAAACTTGACTGATTGCAGCGTGAAAAACGCAGAATGAACAAACTGTTAAAGCACAGCTGTAAATTCACAGACTGCTCACCTGCACTTTGAGTATTATGCAAATATCTCTAAAAAAATTGATGAATGCAGTTGTTGTTTCCCAGAAACAACAGTAAAAGTACTAAAAAATACCGTTTGATTTAAAGATAATTAAGGTGTTGATAATTTCCAGTTGTTTTCCATTTCAAAGTTCTCTTGCTGCATAAAAACAGTGGCAGAAGGAGGGCATGATGACACATTTAGTCCTGAGGTCATTTACAAGCATTAATGACAGTGTATTAATGGTTTGGAGAAGTCCAATCACAGTGGCCGGTACTCACATCCTCTGGAAGTCTGGGATGCTGAACAGGACCTGCATCACTGTGCCCATATAGCAGCTGTTACCCAGGTTTTTGACGCCCGTGTACCCGGAGCCAAACACCGCTTTCAGCTTCATGCCAGACTCCTGGATCACCTCCCACTCGCTGACCCGCGGCCGAGCATTGTTTTCTATGTGGTGCCCATTCTCCGTCTGAGGGTGAAGCAAGTCAGCGGTCAGTGTAAATACTCCCTCTGGTTGTTTTCTGTTTCTGTTCTTTAATTAGTGCTGAAAGTCGAAGGTGGGATGACACCGGGCGCACCGATGGACTCACTCTTTTTTGCATCTGTAGCATGTCTATTCCAAAGTGGGACAGGTGCTCTGATATGTGGGGGTCCAGCACAGCTTCCTCCTCCTCAAACGAATAAACGTCTGAAATGAAAATGCCCCGTTAATCACAATAGGGAGGAGAAAACAGATTGTTTTGTGCTCCAAAAAAATGGACTGGACTTTAAACTAAGTCTAAAATAACATTAAATGTACAAAACAAACTGTTACAATTCAGCAGCATGCCTCGATAACAAGATGGGGGTTTACTGTTAACAACCAAAGAGTGAAATTCAACTGTTAGACTTCAATAAACTGTCGATATGGCAAAGTCACTGCATTGGATTAATGTACAATACATATGTGTATAGTTTGAGTTTACAGATTTTCTGTTGACTGATAAAATCTCCTGAGTGAACCAGCATCTTCGCTCTGTGTAAACACATCGAGTGTCTCGGACCTGCTCCATCCGGGGTGATGGTGTCCATTTTGACTGCCAGCGGGTGGTTGGTGGCCCTGTAGTGCTCCAGGGCGTGGCCGTTGCCGCCGCTGCCATCGAAGAACCACTTCCCGCAGAGCACGGCTCCGTCTGTCAGGTTCAGCCACAGGTTCTCCCTCATCTCGCACTTCTGGCACTTCCAGCCGCTGACCAGACAGAAACGGGCACTTGATTCACTCCAAAAGTCAAAACCTAGTCCAGTTTCTAGATTCTTTGCAAGGATGCGGAAACTTGGAGAGAGGTTGGATGGGGGTCAAACCTGGGTGGGATCCGGACCCCGTTGTCCAGCTGTCTGAGGCTCCTGGCATGTCGGGACACCTGGATCTCCTCCTCCCAGGACTCCGGCTCCTGCTTCTTGTAAGCTGACGGTGCGTTGAGAACGGCATCACAGGCGATGGTCACCTGGGCATCAACAGCAAGGGAGGAGTCGCTCGAGTCAGCGTGTTTACTTCCAGATACGTTGATAAGTGGTGAATATGTCAAGGCAAGAAAAGTGTAGGCAGACATCTGGATGAACAGCCGAGACAGAGAGTCAAATCGTGGTAAACCAGTGGACATGCAAGACAAAAACAAGTAAAGCTGATGCACATCATGTGACGTATCAAGCATAGAAGAAGATGGAAGAGCGAGCCAAAAAAACACCTCAGAATGTGTCAGAAGTCAAGAATAAACACTGAAATCCACCAGGTGTCCATCAAAACGTTTCATGCATGAATAAACATCAAATAACAGCATCGGAACTGCAGAGTACTGAAGGAGGAAACTTCATGACAGAAGCTCAAAAGACAAAAAGGTTTTTGTGTAAATCAAAAGAACAGGTAAACATGTCACCTTTGTCTTTCATGCACAAAATCAAAACACTAAAAGAGCACCAACCTTTGCACCTTGTGGCTCCCTGGATTATGGTTTTATTCATTTTTCAGCAGAAGGAAACTGTTTATAATTTGTATCTCCTCTAAATCCAAACCTGCTTCAGTTTCAAAGTGTTGACATTCTGTTGACATCCTGCATATCGTCCTTTCAGATCACCACAACTCGTCACCACATCTCGAAGAAGAGAGCCAGTGGTGCAGCCAGGGAGCCACCGAGTGCACTGTCCCATGAACATGCACGCAGACACACCAAACATGGAGGGGGGCGGGGGGGGGGGGTGCAACAAGGACTCACTGACCAGAGCGGGCAGCTCCTCAATATTTGGTAAGGGGATCTCGAAGTGGTCTGGAAAAATGACGAGCTTGGCCTCGTCCTCATACTCATAGTCCTCCCCGTTAAAATCACGGTTTAGCTCTAAATCTTCAAAGGGAGGAAGCAAACATATGCAGTTAGACCGCGACTGCCAGACTTAAGGGACAACAACTCATCACACCTAAATTGTGTCTCTGTAGCATCTCCCATGTGAACGTGAGGCGCCGTTTGAGTGTGGTATTGGTTTATCCTCAATCATGTCAAATGAGCCAGATGAGGCTCGACAGAGTTTGAGAGGCTGCTGAGAACAGAGTGAAAATTACATTCAACTTCGACTGCAAATTTCGGAATTTTAAGATTTTATTCAAGGAGGGGGGGCGTAACGAGTCAGAGTCAGACCCAAAACTAAACAGCAGGTGGCAGCAATCCTCTTAAACAAGTTAATTTAAGGGTAACGCACCTCACTCCTCATGATAAAAATAAAAGTTAAACAAACAGCAAACTTGTCATCGGTTAAAGTAAACTTAGCCTGATGCTACTGGTTTGGCCGGCGTGAAATTGACTCTGGCTGCTGGACTAAAACAGGTTCGATGTGCCTGAGTGAGTCCATAGCAAAGTGAGGATGTAGAGATAAAAATATGGGTGAAGTTCTTTTTTCATAACAGAGAAATGACTTCATGCAACGCTGCCGACTTTTGCTCAGGCACAATTCATGAGGAGCTATATTTAGTCGTTTAACACCATACTCTCTTATCATCAGCAGTTTATAATAATGCGACGGAGGACCACTTGAAGGGCACCATCATTCTAGCTTCTGAAGCTCTGACATTTACGTTCATCAGAACAAATAACAGCTAATTACATTGTTTAATCTGTTAAATTATGTTTCCAGACAAACTGTAATTTGCTCCGTCCAGGAGGGGGGAAAAAACTGCTGAATGGCATTTTTTATAGGCAAGAGCTTCAGTGCAAACACCAAATTAACTGCGAGGACTCTTGGACATTTTTGGTAATACTTTTCCTTGATTAATTCATAAAACATTTTAAGCCAAGTTCTGCAAAACAAAGTTAATGAATGTGCCCTCAGTCAATGCATGTTTGGTTAGTCTCATCTTTCTGGAGATGAAACAAGGACAGAAAACCACTCATTCACAAATGAACAAAAGAAATGCTCACTAAAGTTTTTAGAAAGAATTAAACTTAAATCTATGATTAACCCTGTGAGTGTACTTTTTCTTTGGACTGATTGATTGTTCTGTTCAACATCTCAATTCCAGACCAAATTGAACTCAACAACAAACAGACTTCTTGATTGAGAAGCTCTTCTTCATTGACTCCACATACACAGCTGTCAGATCTGCACCGTGATCTAAAGTCAAGTACTGACGCAGGCAGAGCAGGCTCACAGGTTATCCCTGACATTGTTATTGTGCTGCTGGTTTCATGGTAACGTGTGATGTCAGCGGCTCGATTAGATCACAGGACAGGTGCGGAGCGGCTGACGGCGGTAACATACAATGTCACAGCAAATATCCTAAAAGTGTGACGTCGATCAGCGCGAGAGCGTCTGACGCTGAGTGAAGGTTTCGTCTGACATATGGATCAGAGGTGGTGGAGGGGAAATCAGAGTCTAGACGCTGAGAAAATAGGAACATCAGCCACATTTCAATGGAGGAATTCCTTCAGCTGCGGGTGAGGGAGGGAGGGAGGGGGCGGGGGAGGCGGGGGGGGCGGGGGACGGAGAGACACCTGGTGCTCGGCGAGCAGCGTCATCGCCACGGTGGAAGTGTGTCAGCCTCGACAGGAGGTTGACAGGTGGCAGCAGCTGAGGCCGGCGACTGACAGGAGGCAGCCTCCACTGTAAACCAACCGCCCCCCTCCTCCTTCCCTCAGCAGGAGGAGGAGGAGCAGGAGCAGGAGGAGGAGGAGGAAGGGATGGAGGGGAGTAGGCCAGGCTTTGATTTAGAACAGTTACCAACCACAAGTACAAATAAATGGGCTATATTTAGAGAAAAGGGGGAGGTGGAGGGAAGACCAGGGGGGAGAAAGGCCTCAGCGTGGGGAATATCTGACGCTTTGGGCAAATTCTGTCTGCAGGGGGCCACATGCGGGTCACAACAGTTTACCAAACAAAAACATGACATGTTTAAGCTGAGCTTCATCTCAACAGTGAGACAAGCTTCCTTTTGTTTACCATTTGTTTTATTCACTTTTAACATTCTACAATATTTAACCTGCTGCACATCACAAAGTTGACAGTTGCGTTTGAGGGCTCAGTGTTTCAGCTGGGACGGAGGAAACTTCGGGTTTTGTGAACTTCTGTATGTTACCGTATATTTTTCGATTTATCAGCCTCAAAAAAACCCCACAAAAAATTTAAGTGTAGATTTCTCTTTCGCAAACCCTTCCAGCTGCCAACTGTATTGAGCTTGTCGAAGCTCCAACAGGTGCACCAGTGACAAAACCATCAACCTGTCATCAGTTACATCAGGATATTTCTCAGGTGTTTGATTTTTGATGGATGGAGCCGAGTGTTTCCTGCATCCTGTAAACGGGTAATCAGATGCAGGATGTCTGTTTCGTTCATGAACCCGATCAGAGGACTCACCTAGAAACACTTTTCCGTTCCTCCGTCTGGGGATGGCGCCTCCTGCAGCTCCTGTGGCTTTCTGCAAGAGACAGGAAGGAAGTGAGATCCAAAAGGATCAAATGGACCCCGTCACAATAAAACCTCTTTTGTCGCACTGGATGAAGGCCTTTGTGAATTGATTTAGTGAGGGTTGGCGGGAAGGGGGGCTGCTTTATGCTCCACTGCTGTATATCCAGATGGTTGTCATTTTGTTCGAAATAGAAGCTGGATGTTCCAGGAGCCAGGTCGGGTTACGAGGCGAGGGGGAAAACCCAAACGATGGCAGGGTCGAAATTAAAGAATGATGCATCGATACATGGCGTCAGTTCCACGGGTCGATTTGCAGGCCTGGACAGATGTCGGCCATGGAGCGTCATGTGTTTGGGTCTGCCACACGTGTCCTCGTCTTTTCCTGCTCTTGCTGTAGATTTCTCTCTTTTGCACCTCGGTGAGTTGGTCTCCAGTTTGGTGGGGTTTAGCCGACGGCGTCTCGTTGGAGTAGAAAGGCAGGGAATGCTGACACGCTCGAGACCAAGTGGACTCATGGGAGCAAGGGAAAAAAAAAAACAGCAGACGACACAGGAGGCTGCAGAATGTGAGCAGCTGTTTGTGTCCAGATCCGAGCATGGAAATAGCAGCTCTTTACAAAGCAGAGCTGATCTGAGGCCAATTAGAGCCAGGGAGGAGACCCGGTGGCAGCTCAGGCCTTTGTTGTTCACCGACAACTTCTCAAAACAGACCAGCTCAAGTCAATCCGCGATACTGTTTCCTCTCAGAAAACATTGTTACAACATGTCACAGACTCAAAAATGGACAAAAACAAAGAGTAAACACCAAACAGAATGATGAAACGATAAAAGTTACTGCAAAGTTGGGTCAGCAGCTCTCCAGCTTACTGGGTACAAAACAGTGTTTTCTTCTTTGAGGTTTGTAAAATGATCCGTCATTCTGTCAACTTGGTGCAACATTAGAAACATTCTGGTATGTAAATAAAATACAAAATCTCTATTGATCCCCATTGGGGGAAATTTGTACGCCACCTCATGAGTTCACTTCAGAAAGTTCACATCAGTTGTAAGTTTTATAGACTCGCCTCAGGAGCAGTTATTTGAGGGGAAACTTTAGTTTGTTTATTTTTTTACAACATATCAAGACAGAATGGGAAATAAACAGCTTTGGACACAAATATCTCACAATTTTAGTCGGAATCAAAGCAGCTTTGAATTGTTAACAGAAAAATTTAAAGTTAGATATGGCTGGTTTTTCCAAGTGCACGTTTTTCGTGAACTCTTGTTTCCCAGTGACTGAATCAGTATGAGATTTATCTGGGTCCCAAAATGATGGATTAAACATTTATTTAGCAGAATTTGTCTCTGATTTGAACATTGTTTTACTTAGAAGAGTAGAAAACAGCTAAAAAGAATCTGTTACCTTTAACTAAATCACTTGATTTGGGCTTATCTATAAGATTTTACCAAGTGTAAATGTTTTGACCACACAAATAAAACTGGAGCTCAAAAAACCTTGAAATATCCAAATTGTTTGAATTGGAATCTTCCTGCAACATAATGATTCAAGATAAAGTGACGTGGAAATGCCAGTAAAATAAAGATAAGAGACGGTAATTTATGAATGTGAGCTTTCTAATGTTTTATCACTCGAGACTAAATGGAAATGAGTTGCCAGGTTTTTAAAGGTGTGTATTAAGGCA
>JASSRZ010000055.1:9180973-9199457 GCA_032164315.1 Malacoctenus gilli | reverse complement strand
ACACACACACACACACACACACACACACACACACACACACACACACACACACACACACACACACACACACAGGAGAAGCACCTGCATCAGAGCAGCATCCTGACATCACGTTTCACATTGTGAGTTTATTCTACCATGAATCATGCTTAAATGACTGGTCACCTTGTTGCAGGACGTAGCCATCGTGCACTGGAATCGCTGTCGTGTGTGTGGCCCCACTATCCAGGACCAAACCTGTCGACCTCCCATTGGCAAAGCTGGAGTATTTAGAGTTAAAAAATACATCTACAAATAAACTACAGAGTACACAAGATGATAGTTTTGAATCAACACATCAACTGATAGTAAAAATGAAAATCCCACATTAAAACTACAACGAATCACAAACAATGGCAGGAAAGGATACGCAGACAGCACAGCTGATTTGCAGAGGAAGAAGGCGGGAATGTTGTAATGCTCGAACATCAGCTCTGTTAGCTTCTCCCGTTTCGCTCGTGTGTTCCACTGCAAACACAAAGCAGATGCTGGTTAGTCCACCAACAGCAATTCATCACAGTCGGCAATGTACAAACAAATTCAATTATGTGGTGATGAGGGCCAGCGCTGTATATAAACCATTCAGTCCGAATCCTCGCCCACCAGTTCCCTCACAGATCAAATAAATATTATCTGAGAGGCTACAAGCAGTGTCACGGAGACTCTTACTGAGTGACAAGGTGAGGTCACCAAACAACAAAAAAATCGAGAATGATAGGACTAACCATCAAGAAATTTTATCATAGCTCATCTTTTCATTGTTCACCGTTAGATTCCCACTCACCGATGCTTCTGACATGAGCACTGGATGCAGGCTGGGTTCAGACTTGAAATGCATCTTGTATGTGTGATCCAGAATGGCCTGGAAACTGTCCCAGTCCTCAACTGTAAGAAACATCAGCAGGGTTTGTAACACAATAGGTCACAGATCAGTTGTTCTCAACACGAGAGACCACATATGACAACATCTACATTTGGATTTAGTGTTTCTTAAACATGCTACACACAATCACTGCATTTTTAAGCCCAGTGCGACATAAAAAGAAGTCTGTCTGTTGCTAAGCTGGGTCACATGGAGGAGAAAATAGTGCAACAATGAGCTTTTTTAGATATTAATTTGAACACCAGGCACCGATGTTCCAGGTCAGTCCCCTCTGGGAGCCCGGGGTCCCACCGGGCTGTTCTGCTGCAATTAAGATTGGTGTCACAATCGTCTCAAAATAGCCTCACAGACAAACTCTATTGGACCAGATCACGGTGAGCATCATCGGCTAGGTCAGAGACACAGCGTCCAGTTCAGCACCAAGGACAGATCTGAACATGTGACCCACATTTGGATTTCACTGTGCAACGCATGCACAATTCAGGCAAAATTAGAAATGAGAATATACCAGCTTGCAGACACAGGCATGACAGCAAACCAAAGATGCTGAAGGGGGTCACTTCAATCAAGACAAGACGAGATGTGAGTGCTGTTGATGACGAGTGGCCCTGGGCTTAAGAAAACCCCATTAATATTCATGGGGAGCAACATTCGTCTATGCATCAGTCGGGGTTTTGAGAAGCTCACCTACAAAGTCCCTTTATGGGGAGAGTTCAGACAGGCACAATTATACATAATCAGTGCAGAGGTGGCACCACACAGCCTAACAAAAACCCCTCAATAAAGACTTACAGTTATAACCTATTCGGCCCTTTTTACCACCGATACTGTGTGGACACTGTGGTGGATTGAAAACTTCAGTGAATAAAAGTGGATCCCCCCCTTTTTGTGTGTGGCACACAGAGGGGACAAAAAACTTTAATAGATCATCCAGACACTCACTCATGCCGTTCTTGAGTGGAGACATGACCTCCATGTTCTCTCTGGGCACCCTCAGCTGATTGGTATCGATGTAGTAGGTGGTGCTGCTCTGCTTGCCCTTTTCACCATCCGTCTCCATTGGCGTGCTGCCATCCTCTCGGTCCAGAGTCACACCAATCACTGTGGGGAAGTCCGCCTGAGACGAGGACAAACCAAACAATATGTAATGCGGGTCAAGACACATTTTAACTCACATCTAACCTCATCACAAATCTCTTGATGAATGTGCTTTCAAACCTTTATGAAACTGAGACAGGCTGCAATGTGACACAATACTCCACATTGGCATTTCAACTTGAATTCAAATATCTAGTGATTAGCTGACGTACTCAAAATGGGATGAAAACACATAAAAAACACAAGTGAGATTTCTAAGTAAAGCACTGAAGATGAAAAGCAAGGAAGCAATCCAGAAAGATCTGCGCTCCATTTATTATGCCGTCAGTCTCCGGGGTGACAGCCCTCATTTCTTTGACATTGGTGTAACCACAAAGGAGAAACGTAGACGCACAGAGGAAGGAAGGCACAGTTAATCAGGCCATTTGAGCGAGCCACATACCTTGGGACAGTCTTCTCCCGCATAGCCGGCTCTGACAGAGTAAGAGCCGATGTCAAACACCAAAGCTCCCACCTCATCTGCAGCAATGGGAGAAGGGTTCTGGTTAGACTTTTCAATGATCAATACAATTGAGATTTTTTTTGCAGGGGACCAACAATTTTAAAGAAATTGATTAGGTTGTCTAATTTGACGACAAACTCTGAAATAAAACATAACCTTAGATTTTTCAAGGTACATTTTTGGTACTTGCAGCCACTGGGAAAATTACATTGATGTAATTCACAAGTTATAATAATGGATCTGATAACATACAATACAATTGGCTGGAAGATAAACACTCTTGTAATACAGGAGGGAGGGCTGCACAATAAAGCATAAATTTAGCATTTTAACGATATCACAACTGCAAAACATATGTTCAGCTAAGACTGAATGAAAGGCTATAAAATGAGTGTCATGAAGTTGATTACAACAAAGATGAGTGCCAAAATAGTCAAACAAAAAATTAACAGTATAACAACAACAATAGGAAGGAATCAGCACAGCATGTAAATGACAAGATATCAACATATGAGGAGTATTGGTTCGTGCTCTCCAGTCACAGTGGGAAAGTCCCAGTCCAGCCCTGCACTGGATCAATCTGTGCAGAGATTGCATGTTATCCCCCTGCATTTCATTTCTTTCTTCATGATAGCGTTTTACTCTAATAGACCAAAGTGCCCATAGGTTTGATTGTGTACAAAAAGGGGACATTAAATAAAGAACTGCTTCAACCTTTTTTCTGAAGCAAAACACCCGTTTACAAGCTGTACGTGTTGTGTACGATCACACTTTCATTCATTTGCCGGTGAGCCAAGCGGTTTTTTAACGGGACAACGCGTTTCATTAAACGTTGACGCTCAGCCAAGATTACCAGTTTGATCCTCAGTCTAAAAGTTTTTAAACCGGGGCGACTGCATGGATATGAAAAAAAGGCCGATATAACTAGCATCCAGGGCTAAACGTTAGCATGCTTAGCATTGCTGGCTAACTACAAAGCAGGCTAACGGCAGACAGCGGCACAGCGTGGACGGTCGTTGGGTTTTATTTTCACCATCGGATGCCACTCACCGCCTCCGTACACTCCGCCACTCATCCTTCACGGTGTAACAACAGCAACGGTGTCAGGAAACGTGTTTGTAGCAGAAACACAGCCGCTAAACGTTCTATCACAACAAAGGGAGTCTGTTAGCATGGATCGGTCCAACAAAGCGGGCGCCTCACAGCGTCAGAGTCGCCGTCCAATCAGAGAGCGGCACCGCGGCGGCACTTCCGCTTAAGCTTGTGACGCCGAAATTGAGTGACTGCGAGGTCTTCCATGCTCTGGGGGGACGTGGCCCTGCGAATCTGATATCAACGTAAGTTATGAAACTGATCACAAGTCGTAAGGAACAAACTTTTAGCGATTTAGAAACATCGTTCATATCGTGGTGGTTTGTGTTCTGTAGCCTCGCGGTGACGTCAGTGAGTTTAAACTTGCAGGACCTTGACTCACCGTCGTCACACTGAAGCTTTCGACGTCCATGCTTCTTAGGCAACGTCTTGCTCCGCACAACGTTGAAAAAAATCCGAACGTAAACTGCAGATAATTACATTATTTTCAAGGATGTACACGTGTGAGATATTTTCTCCAGTGCCATGTGGATGATTTGAAACATTGCAGCCTCGTGGCAGTCTAAACTTGGATTACTACGCAAGCGCATTAAGTGACTTGTTGGACATATGGATAGTTGTACAATTGGGACGATTATGTCATTGATTTTTAAGTTGAGATGCAGTTAATCACTGTCATGATAGCCAGATTGTGTTTTGTCTTCTCTTTTATCGACGATATCCACATTCAAAAAAGACTCAATAACACTTTAGCTATAACTACACCTAAATTACAATACAGATTTGTGTGGCATAAAAGTCCAAGACAAAGTGTGAGCCAGCACACTTTGATTGTTTTTTGTCAAACGCTTGTGTCTTTCAACAGCTGGGGATCATCAGGTTGGTTTCATTATTGAAAGAATCCAAAGTAGTTAATATTTAAACCCCTCACCTGGAAAATGGCCAAAAATCCCTAGTGGAAATAAAAACCGAGTTTGATTTGTTTGTGTGCTTTATTGAAACTAAACCCTGGTATTGCATTGTTTGGTACTTTGATGTGAAACAATGGCAATTACAAATGGGTTTAGGTTTGGTCAAGCCTTATAGGTTAATTGATCATTAGGGTGGCTGACTTTATTCTACTTTTGTGAGTTTGGTGACTGATACATTCTGATCACATTTTTGCAGCCAGAGAAGATCACGCTTTATGAAAAAGCTCCTATTTTTATACTTGCAGTCAACAGTCAAAACACCTGTTGGCCGCCCTCATTCTTTGCAGTACAAGTGTACTGGCCACGCACTGGACTGTAACAGCTGACGCATGCTAAGGTTATTTATTAGCTTTGAGTTATGTTTAAACCGAAATCTGAACTCGTTTTCAAACGGGAAAAATTAAACAATTTTTTTCACTGCTTTGTGATGATGATGTGTTGCTTTTATAGGGTTTTAACGGAAATATTGATTGAATTTTAGATTGTTGGACAGGAAAAAATTCGGTCTAAAATGCTGAGTTTGGGATTTTATGCAATTTAGATTGCCCAATTTCCCCTCTAAACTCCCTCATATTAAAAAAAAACCAACAGGTGAATCATTATCAAATAGCTATTGAGTAAACTTGTGAATCTGCTAGTGAAGTTAGTCAACTACTTTGTCACTGCTTTACAAACGTCTCAAATAACGTTTTAACGTGTTTTGTTTCCAGCACCCATGCAGCGCTGCCTGACTCTGACTGTTGCCCGACACAGCAGGCTACTCTTAAAAAACAAATTTGGATTCGTCCACTGCCAGCAGTCAGCAGCCATGTCAAGTCTTCTCATCAACCAGCCTAAATACGCCTGGCTGAAGGAGTTGGGTTTGTCCGAAGACAACCCCGGGGTTTACAATGGGAGCTGGGGTGGCAGCGGAGAGGTCGTCACCTCATACTGCCCCGCTAACAACGAGCCAATAGCAAGAGTTACCCAGGCCACACTGGCTGAATATGAAGAAACTATCCAGAAGACCAGAGAAGCTTGGAAGCAGTGGGCAGATATTCCCGCTCCGAAAAGAGGCGAGATCGTCAGGCAGATCGGAGATGCGTTGAGAAAGAAGATCAACGTCCTCGGAAGTCTGGTTTCTCTGGAAATGGGCAAGATCTATGTTGAAGGAGTGGGTGAAGTTCAGGAGTACGTCGACGTCTGCGATTACGCCGTTGGTCTGTCCAGAATGATTGGCGGCCCCATCCTGCCATCAGAAAGGCCAGGCCACGCCCTGATCGAGCAGTGGAACCCAGTTGGTCTCGTCGGCATTATCACCGCCTTCAACTTCCCAGTTGCTGTCTACGGGTGGAACAACGCCATCGCTCTGACCTGTGGTAACGTCTGCCTCTGGAAAGGCGCTCCAACCACTCCCCTCACCAGTGTTGCGGTTACCAAGATTGTGGCCGAAGTGCTGGAAAAGAACAACCTACCTGGTGCTATCTGCGCCATGACCTGCGGGGGCGCTGACATTGGAACGGCCATGGCAAAGGACGAGCGTGTGGATCTGCTGTCTTTCACTGGCAGCACCCATGTTGGCAAGATGGTGGCCATGATGGTGCAAGAAAGGTTCGGCCGCAAGCTGCTGGAGCTGGGGGGAAACAACGCCATCATCGTGTTTGAGGACGCTGACCTGAACCTGGTGGTGCCATCTGCCGTCTTCGCCTCTGTGGGAACTGCGGGCCAACGCTGCACCACAACCAGAAGGCTGATGCTGCACGAGAGCGTTCACGACACGGTGGTTGAGAGGGTTGCCAAGGCCTACAAACAAGTCCGCATTGGAGACCCCTGGGACCCCAGCACCCTGTATGGTCCCCTGCATACCAAACAAGCCGTGCAGCAGTATCTGGCAGCTGTGGAGCAAGCCAAGCAGCAGGGTGGCACCGTTGTCTGTGGAGGAAAGGTCATGGACCGACCTGGAAACTACGTGGAGCCCACCATCATAACGGGACTGGCTCATGATGCACCCATCGTTCACACTGAAACCTTTGTCCCCATCCTGTACGTCCTCAAGTTCAAGAGCGAGGAGGAGGCGTTCGCCTGGAACAACGAGGTCCAGCAGGGGCTGTCGAGCAGCATCTTCACCAAAGATCTGGGCAGAGTCTTCCGCTGGCTGGGCCCGAAAGGATCCGACTGCGGTATCGTGAATGTCAACATTCCTACAAGCGGAGCGGAGATCGGGGGAGCCTTTGGTGGGGAGAAGCATACAGGAGGTGGAAGAGAGTCGGGCAGCGACTCCTGGAAGCAGTACATGAGGCGTTCAACGTGCACAATCAACTACAGCAAGGATCTTCCTCTGGCACAGGGAATCAAGTTTGAGTAATTCCCTCAGTGGCCTCATTGTTTCAATTGCAATGAGGCCAAAGGACAACACTAAGTATCTTCAGGTGTAGAGAGTTGCTGAAGAAATGCAAGACATTTGTCATTGCATTTTGTTCTTCAGAAGGGTCAGTGTGAACTGTAACGTTGGATCTGTGTCATTAGATATGCATCGGTTGTGTTGCTGTGGCTCTGATATCAATCTCAATAGTTTGTGTTAAAGGTCAAATCCTGTTTCAACAATTGTTGGTGTGCACTTTTCTACAAGCACTTAGAAAAGTACAAGTGCTAGATGACTGTACCTGCTGCATTATACTGTACAATAAATAAAAAAGGCCTCTATTTTGGAACAAGAATCTGTATTGATTGAATTGTACAAGAAGCATTTCATCTCAGACTGCCTAAATACAAAAAAGAATATTCTGCAATGACTAAACTAACAAAGATGAGTAAGATGTAGTGCATAACGTTTAGGCTGTTTGCTTCCCATTTACTAAATTCATAGGCGCTACTTTGCATCTTTTGGGCTTTTAAAGAAAGTCAAGTCTTGTGCTCTTCTGGCAATTGATCAACACAAATAAAAGTTGCATTTGTGACATCTGGACTTTGTCTGCCTTTTCCTTTCGAACTTTAGCAGAGTGAATTAGATGAAACAGACTCTGTAAAATCAATTTAGAATAAACATGGACATCAGCCTGTCTGGTCGTTTTTATCAAGTATTTTCATGCCTCACTTTAAGTGGACCTGGTGTCTGAGGCAACCAAACAAAGTGACAAACTCTAATCTTTCCTGTGAATTTATATGTCCTTTTGGACGAGGTGTCCAGATTTTAGGATGAGCTCATTTGCACTTCAATTTTAATGAACTTTCAGGATCACACAAGTTTAAAGTTCAAGGTAATGAAGTTCAGCAAGTGGAAAAGTAAGTTTATGATGTAACTTCTCGGGTTCTGTGGCAGCCCGTTTATGACAGAAAGGGCATGAATAAATTACCAGCTGAGGCTTTTCTATGTGGCCTTTACATGTTGTCTCTATGCATGTGTGCATTTTCTCACGAAGATATGTGTAGAACAAAAATTGGATGTTACATGTCTTGTGTACTATTCCAAAAGACTCAGGGACACAGTCACACAATCGACTTTTGGCTGTGACGACTGGTATAAGAGACAAAGGGAATTATGAAGAGGTGAGTAGAGGCAAGGATCCTGGATTGCAACATTGGTGGATAATTCCTTTAATTTCAGGAACAATCACGCTGGTGAAAAATTAGTTCTGTCTCTTTAATAGAAATACTACTCTCACTCTCATCCTTCATGCCCCCCATATGTTCACCCTCCCACTCAGCAGCTCTCTGCCTCATACTACAGCACTGCCCCCCTTCTCTCTCTCTCTCTCTCTCTCTCTCTCTCTCTCGCTCTCTCTCCATTTACTGCTCCTCCTCACAGCATCTACACTCAGCTGAAAGGAAGAACTGAAACCACAGCGCTCAGTGCGACTCATAATCCATGCCATTTAGGACGTATGCAGAAAACGCCTACTTCCTCTGCTGCTCATCTGCACTGGAACAAGGTAGAAGAGCTGTTTTTTAAAAAATTACTATTGTTAATTTCTTTGGAACACAATAATATCCATATGGCCTCTTTTATCTGTTCTGTGAAGCCCAAAAAACACTATAATGGTGATGCAGATTTAGAAATGCAAGTTATTTTTTGGGGCAAGGACAAATAACTTGTTTATCATTCTTGAGAATATATTGTGGCAAAATATAAGCTCTGAATTCTGCACAGTAAGCCAAGCTTAAATTAAAGCAGTTATGAGTGTGGAGTAAGACATGGGTGCTTTGGCTGAAAGAGCAGAGTTAACAGCGGGACCCTATTGGTTACTCGCTTTTCTTATTGTCAAAATAATCTTTTTATTTCCTGAGAAAGCTTTGTGTGTGTATTCTAGGCCACGGGAGGTAATAAAGGCATGTTATTTTGTGTTGAGGACCTGTGGTGCAACCAAAATGTCAAGTAAAATCACTGGGCTCATGGTAACAAACTAGCGATTACCTGGTATCACGGTGTTGCATTTGTGATGGGGGACATTTAAAAATGTGGCATTTGCACTCCAGTTGTGGTCCTTGTTTCCTTTTGTTGATTTTCCTCACATGTGGGCAACTTAGGAGAAAATCCGAAGCAGGCTTTTTTTTTATGCTTTGAGTTTTTTGTAGCACTTCTGATTTACAGAAGTGTCTGGGATTCCCCTGCACTGAAACTCTCTCACTTCTTCTGTCTGTGCATTTCCTCTGCCGCTTCTTACAGAAGCTCAGATTCACACTCGTCACTTGTTTATCCCTCTTTTTAACGCCAGCACCACTTTGTATCTTTTCCCCTGCTGCTCCTTTGGCAAACTGTAGGTTTTGTGTTGAAGACATCTGTGGCTCGATTTTAGTTGAAGAAGTGGTAAAAGTATTCATTGACAGTCATGCTTTAACGTTATGGACTTGCGACTTGCAGAGGGTGGACCGCGGCTTCGCCTGATGCCAGCTGGGCCCAGCTCCAGCACCACCCATGACCCTTAAATTGAATAAGCAGTGTTGAAGATGGATGGATGGCATGAACATCATTAGTCTCATCATATCGTGTTTGTCCATGTGAGGCTTCTCTCTTGCATGTCAGTGGTGTTTCGGGGGTCCCTGAATCTGGGTAGCAACAGTTTGGCCTTTGCCACGAGTAAACCTGACTCCACAATCAGTGTCCTGTTTTTCGATAGTGTGAATCCAACACGACATGAGAGGCATTATCACAGAAACCAGGAGGGCTCTTCAACAAGCTGCTGCTGTGACAGTCTCCCATGGGCCAACAATAGCTCCGAGATTAGACAAGGACCCGACACGGGGACGGAGTAAACCGCTCGTACTTATGTTCTAGACTTAAACATGATGGGAAGCAGTCACTTCTGAGAAGCAGCGCATGTCACTGTGGATCCTTTGTTATGTGACCAACAAAGGACCCGGGGAGGGTGATATCTGAAGAGACAGATCGCGCTGTCTTCGACGTGGATGGACAAACTCGCGTGGGAACTGGCTGCACATTATTTTTGTCACATGAAATGAGGGGTCTCTTTTATGCTTTTTAACACAACAGCGCACGCTCCACCTTGCAGAATAATTACAGAGTTAATGAATAGAGGCAATCTGGTTTTTTTGGCGAGGAGGGGGGTGTTCCAATAGATCAATGTATCAAGCAAAGATATTGTCCTTAGACTGTGTTTGACTAAATATGGTTAATTTAACCAGGGTTAGTCATGCCTTAGCTGTTCCAGTCAGCATGTAAAACCCTCAAATGTCAACATCTATTTTCCCCATCAGAGGGAGGGAGGGATGGAAGGAGGGAGGGGGAGAGGAGGGAGGGAGAAGTGGTGGCCAACTCAGCAAGGCACGCATATTTTGAGTCACTTTGCACTCTTGAAGAGGGCCCTTTTTCAATAATCCATTATGCATAGCAGCTCCGGCTCTCCCCGGCATTTCTCCTACCTTCCTGACGTCAGTTGCCATTTGTGAGGGTTACCCTAGCAACGGCCAGCCTCCCCGGGAGATGTCTGCTAGATAAGACGGCCTCGATAGAGCCTTTTAAGGTTGGACTGTTGCAACACCTTTTAATTGCCTTTGATACAGTGAAAGTATTACACGGCTGTCAGGGTGTGTCGCCATATGCGGGCCAAAAAAATGGAGGGTGCAGACAAAAAAAAAGAACGTGCATAGAGAAAACTGTTTCAGATTGACGTCAAATTACCTCCACTTAATTTGATCACCCACATCGTGGGATTGTTTCTGAGCAGTCCTGTGAAACTGAATTGGATACGATGGTTCTATTTTCGACCGCAGTTCGCTCCACTCTTTGAAAACACAAAGGACTATTTCACTTAACAATGTGACACTGTCGTGATGAGGAAAAAGAGAAATGAGATAGGCTACAGCAGAAAAAAAGAGCAGCTTCACCACACAGATGTGCTGTATTTCCCTGGAACAATATGTGTACTTCTAGTGAAAACTACAGCAAAACTTCTTTTTACAGCAGCAATAAATGGGTAGGTGGTAAAACAGTGAAATTCAACTCTTATATTCAAATCCTGTGATTCATCTGTGCTTGAACCCTGTGAACATGGACGCTCGTGTTTAATTTACGTCAGTGCAAAAATGTGTCCATTACCGGCAGCGGTACAGCGGAGATATCACACACCATACCTGTTATAGACAGCAGGTTGCTATTTATAGCCTGACCAACATGTGTGTCTTGCTTTTTTTCCCAGACACTGGGCTATTGATGTGCTATTTTTACATTGTCAATTTGCTCCCTCCCTTTCCTTTGGTTGCCAAGCAATGGACCCAGGGACCTGATTGGTCAAGGATGTGCTTTTGGACATACTGACTGTAATTCTCAGCTGGCTAATGAATTCAGTCTTTTTGCTCAGTGGAGGCAGAGCGCTCACGAGCTGACGGTTTCTGCTGTAGGTTTCACCCATCGATGAAGATTTATTGAAGAAAGGTTTTTTTTGTTTTGTTTTTTTAAATTTTGCAGTTATCGTGGCTCACTGAAATGTCTTAGATGACATTTAAATTCATTGGCATTGAGGATGCATGATTGACCAACAACTCCTGAAACAAACACAAGATCAGAAATCTTGAGACATGATCTGACAGAAAGAGTTTGGTTCATTTGAGGCAAGAGCTGCTCCAACCAGAGTTTGGGAGGTTGAAGTGAAAGGCAGGTATATGCCTTGTGCATGTCGTCAGATTATTATTATTGTAACACAAAATCACACAAGTCAGAGGTCTATTTTTAGAGCCTTAAACTCAGGTAACCTTTACAAAAACAATATACACATGAGAAAATGTAAATGTCACACAGAAAGCTCACAAACACGAAAACAACTTAGTTTTGTGTCTTTGATACGCGTGCTGACTGTCATCCAGGCTGGTTGTAAACAAATCAGCAATCAAATGTCAAAACTACATTCGTTCTGACCACAGTATCCGACATTCGACATGGCCAGATTTGTAAGATTTTCATTCAGCAATGTTCTGGAATGACTGTTAGTATATTTCAGCGTCAGCACTGAATCAAATCATATCTAAAAATAGCTTGCTTTGTGTTGCACTGAAGATTAGGGCAAAAGAGCAAACAAACAAAAAGCTTAAACCCAGCTGCACTAATGACAAACAAACCACATATGTCTCTCGTGTCATGTTAATCCTAATCCTCATGATGTGTTTAGGGGGAAATTGGACTGACACACCTAAACTACTGCTGTGTGCGTGAATTCAATTAGACTTAATCTGACCCCATGCCACCCCGAAAGGAAACCAAGGGCTGGGAAACTTTCATCTTCCCTGCATTGATTGTGGCTCATGCAGAGATATGGAAAAGCCTATCCCACTGCTCTCTTTCATTGGCCCCATTAAAAATTCATTCTGTCCCAATGGAGAGAGATCTTTTTCAATGAGCCCACTGCAGGCCAACCGTGGTGTGCCGGGGTGAGACTTGGCACAGCTGTGTCCTGGCACAGTCCAAACAGAGATTTGACTTTTAATATTTTGAGGCACTGTTTAAATACCACCTGATGGCCCTTCACTATTTACAACTGTGTTTGTCAACAGTGACGCAAATTAAATATTTTTAAATGTCTAAGGTTTTTGGAACACAGTCGATTTTTGTTTTAGTTACCATTGCCGCATATATTCCAATACCCCTACCAGGTTTTATGGCAGCAAAATCTCCTATTTAGGTTCATCACAAACTTGCAAAGCAATTAGGAAATTTATCTCTTCAAAAGAGGGCTTATTCAAGCAAAATGTGGCAGTGAAATAAAATTGACAATTTCTTCATAGGATTTTTATGACATACAAACGTAAAACTGAAATTTCACAAACGTCTTTTGAACCCCTTTTCCCCCCAAACACCTTAAATTGAAGCAAACACTTTCTTTTATTCGAAGAATGAATAAAGTGAACAGAAGAAAAAATAATACTTGATGCATAAAGCCTAAATCTAATAGTCTGAATTGAACTCTTTAGTTTGAGAGCAGCATGTGAAGCAGTTCATATTTCAAAGCTTTTCCTGCACTTTATCGTTTAATGTATTCTTCGAATACCGTTATGACGCAGGAAAATACATCATAAGCATAAAATCGGGACTGTGAGGTAGTAACAGGTGGTTAACACGTTTATTTGCGGAGTCCCCTAAAAGCCTTTTGTACCATGTTAATATTACTTATTCCTGGTTCTGGATAATCGGCTGCGTTTGCATTGGATTAGATTGGATCATTTTTTTTCAAACCTGTGTCCAAATCACTTCTATTACTATATAATAGACTTTGTAGGTCTGATTTTTGTTTCCTGTATCCCATTCGATTCCTTATAGCAGAGGGGCTGACGGACGCTACCATTTCAGCCATAGGGTGCACGACCCTGTGAACACATTTCAAAAGCAAATAGGAATGTTACTGTTCGTTGTTCTTGAGAAATATTCTCAATAAATAATACCTGAGGATAATGAAGATATTTTATAAATGTATTCTATTTGCAAAAGGTTGAAAATGTGAATCTGTCCGCCACCATGCACCCCCAAGCCCGGACTGTTGCCATGTTCCCACTTTCATGGGTGTGGTGATTAGCTTGCTTGGTGAAAATTTTAGTCAAAACCGACTCGAGTTTCACTCCCCTGTGAGCGTTTCCACTCAATATAATAATCTTAAAATTAACGCGGCTCCCTTTGCGATTCCTCTCACAGCTGTGACGATGGTTGTCGTGTGAAACCGGATCGGTGGGACTGGAATTGGAAGCACAGAAAGCGCTCAAACGCCTGTTTCAGGTAAGGACGTGGAGTCTGTCTTGATAGTTTGGTGGGGTTTTCAAAAAAGCGAATTCTTCCCTAATTGACGGCAGTTTTTTATCGGGTTTTGTAATGATGATGAAATGTCAAATGAAGAAATGATTATTCTTTGTCATAGCCTTGTTTGAGCGGAGCTTCCTCCAAGCAGAAGAGAAGCAGTTAGAATAACGGTTCCCTGACTACTGTTGCCTCGGTCCTTTTTTCCCTATCAGCAAAGATTGCCACTGTCTAAAATCCAAGGCTGGACTAACGTGGTCCTCGACACGCTGTCAATAGACTCTCAGGCGTGACTGTAGGAGGCAAAATATTTCACTGAAAACATTGCATTCCTGTGTTGACATATGGCTCGTCGTTTATTTATTTTTTATTTTTTCTTCATTTGTGGTTGAACGATACCCTGCGTAGCTTTTTTCCCTCTCCCCTCGCTTTTATTAAATATACATGACAGCCCGCCTTCACCGAGCATCCACTGGTTGCGTGACAGCGCGCAGCGCTCCTGCAAAGTGTTGCTCCTGTCAGAAATACAGCAGGACTCTGAGATGCTCTCAAAGATTACAATAAATGTTTGTTTTCAAACAATCTCGGTAGTTCAGTGGGATGTGTGGTCGTCTATTGTTTTAAGGCCATTGTGCATATAGATATGACTATTGCATTGGCCCAATATTGTCACTGTTCATTCACCCTACATCACCAATATTGCTGAGCATATTGGGTGAATGGTGAAGTAAAATTCAGGGGAATGATGAAAACTGATCACTTCTGTTTCAACCAAACTATGATATAAGCAAAAAACAAAACAAAACCAAAAACAATCCAAATAATGCCTAAACATTTTAAATAAAAGACTTGAATGATTATGAAAAAAAGAAACAAGTGAAAAAGTAAATGCTTGCAACTTAAGTAAATTTTTTAAAAATTGGAATGTCTTAACTAAATGTCAGGAGCTGTGACGTGCTTTAAAATATCAAAGTCAAAAAACAGTTCAATGGAAGACAGTTGACATGCATCGTTCATCCACAGTTGCCGAATTAATTATTAAAGCATAAAACAATCTTATGAGCTTGTCCAATAACCTTTATTAATAAGATGTACTGCAATCGTTATTAAAAAATCATTATCCTCTCATACAAGCATCGTTGCTGCCAACATGTCGTCTTCAGTGGATTCTGAATTTACTCAGCTGAAGCTGTTTGTGGTTCGTGCTGGCTTTGAATCTGAAAGTTGTTGAACTGTTCAGTTGTTTAATCATAGGCAAACATTTTAGTCATAAATCACTCTCACTTTTCTCTTATAGCCTGTTAAAAAATTACAAATCACAAACACTGAAAAATGAGCTTACAGTGTAGGACTGAAGATTACCAGCGCACAGAAACAAGGAAAGGGAAGACTTCACAAGAGTGTATTTCTACAAAATCACATTTATTTCGTTACGACATTTTGGTAACACAAACATGTTCTGAGGACACGGAAATGCACAGACACTACCGAGAAATACTTACTCAAACACGTCCCTTCGGAACATTAAAAACACCTGTATGATGCAATGTCGTATGTGCTTAGTAATGAGATACTGATCACAAATACATGTCCAGACCTCAAGCAAGCTATCCTTGAGCTCAACATGTTGTGACTTATATTTGCACAGCAGTATGTTACCAGAATTCCCCACTGGTTTGCACTACCAACCTGCATGTTGGAGCCACAGTTTAAAGCTCACACTTTAGTCTGCTACACCTTGACGTCATGCTGGCACTTTTGACATTTGAACACATGATGTCAAGAAAATGCACGGGGATAGCTGTTCAATGCTTATTTGATGGAGCTGCCAATACAATGATATTTACTGGTAAATACATATTAACTTCTGTCTAATCTCAATCAAATTGCACCACCATTACTTTGAAAGTAGACTGAAACCTTGCTCTGTGTGTGCTTATTTAGTGTGCTGCAAGATTTAGATGAGAACATTCACACCATCACACATATGCAACTTTGCCACAGACAAATCTGTTGGACCAAATCTGACAAGTGTGAGCACACCCTCGGAAGCAAAACCTGCTCCAACAGACCTGATTCAAATGGGTGGCTTACCTCAAGGTCTACACAAGTCAGAGATTGACCATTGACCTAAATGAGACGTGTTGCAGCAGGGAGCTCCGCAAACACACACTTTTGCAAATTCCCTACTTAGAGAAAGTGTTTAGAGATGATGATTAGAAACGTTTTGTGACCACATTGGGTTTGATCATGTGACTGTCTGGTTTAGAGAGGGCACATAGAGATTGAAATCACTTTGGCTCTTGCAGCATCACAGTCTAACAAAAAAGCAGGAGTAGAATAAAATGACTTTTTTTATTCTAATTTTTGCTAAATCACTATGGTGGTTTGGAAATAGAAATTGTGTATCCTCTGTTATTCATCAAGTTTCCTTTCTGCTGTTGACATTATGAACCATTCTTCTTTTGTGATGTAAATTGGTACATAAATTGACTGAATTGGAAGGAGATCGAATGGTCTCCCACTTCACTGGAATCTTTTCGTGCATGTCCTCCGTTCTACAGACGTCTGAATCATTGGTTACATGAACAAGTTTACACCGGGAGGAGCTGTCCTGCATTTAAACTTCACATTGATACAGTAAAGTTACGTTTATAAAGTGATTAGAGAATGACTCAGTCCTTGGAGAGCAGTTCTTGGAGAGAGTGACCATCTTTCTGAACATCTGTCACGGTTATCATAAAAATGCAAGTTTCAAGAAGTGACCCACAGATTCTGTTTACCTGATAAAGAAAAGGGGAAATGTTTATTTACCCTTTTCACACTGCTTGAAAACAGTTTGGTTGAAGCAGACAAAGAAACGTGATCTTTCAAATATATTGCAAGGAAAAAATGTGTGTGAAAAGTGCTAAAAATCTTCTGTCAGTAGCAACTCTTATATTTATCTACTGGTGTGCAACATAAACAGTGAGGATTACTAATCGCTTTGTTGAAGTGTTCTCGGCAAACTGTGGTGCAGGAATCTGTCCAGACCTGACAACTCATGACGTTAATTCCTGAACTTCCTGGTCATTCTTTTTATTGGACCTCTGCGTCTGCTCCTCCACTAACCAGCGTTTCCTCACAGATGACGCAGATGTGTAGGCCCCCCTGCTGTAAGTGGCCCAAACAGAAGCTCCTTGTGATTAGATTCATCACAGAATATGTTTATGTTTGATTTGATGCAGATCTTTCGGGATCTGGAGAAATTTGGGACCACTTACTGTTCAAGCAGAACACTAATAAAGGGAAAGGAGGAAGAAATGACAGTTTATTCTGAAATAAGCAGAAAATCTGAGGACTGTAGAGCTTGTGTTCTTTGTTTTCTTTCCTTCTGTTTTCATCTTTGAGTGTTAAAGTTTTAATGGTCACGGAGGAAGTTTTCATGGCCTCACCGACAATGCAGTTGTTGTTCCCTTTGGTAATTGATTCAATAATATAAAAAGAGATGTTCATTAAGGTCAGTACAGGTGTCAGTGATTTATAGAGAAAAATAAACATGATGAGAAGTGTGACCGTCATAAACCATGTAAAAGTATTGCTCCAGTCCAAACATAGCCTATCCTGAAGGCTGCTGGGAGTATTGTATGCTACTGGTTTGGTGGGTGCTTCAGCATGGTCAGTAGGGTAGCCAACGAGCAACCACAGCCTCCTGTGGCCCTTTGCTGAAACCCAACTGTAATGGTGACAAGCAGCTCTGTCTACTGTAGCTCGCTGGCACCACGCATTAAAACAATGGGCAGCTCCAGCACACAGCCCCGCCTTTGTTGCCCCTGATCCTCTGCTATGCGCTGGGCCTTTGTTGGCTTGGCTAGTTGGTTGCATGACTGAAGTCACACAACTGGAGAAAAGACACAGACAGCCACTGAGGTTTCCGTCAATAAATCGTTAAAAGATAAACTTCATCCTGTCCCATGCTGCTGAACATTTATCCATCTGACAGTTTTTTCTTTTGGCTGTTTATGTGGTAACTCTCTTTGGCAGTTTTGAGTACTCTGTTTTGGTCTCCAAATGACTAATGTGTTGTCTCAAAAACTGAGCGTCTCTTCATGTGGCACTCACGGTCATATGTGTCACAAATTGGCTGAAATAAGAGCTGTCAGTTTCTCACAAACTGATGGACACCCTCAACACCATATGTTTTTTAGCATTATCCATGGTAATTCTCAGAATTTACCACATCATTTCCATCTGTTGCTTGCATTTCACCATAAACGGATGCCCCCTGCCCAGAAACGCCCTCCTGTGCAAAAATGAAGTTGATTCGAGGCCGAATGACCCGAAAAAGCTCCGAAAACCATTTTGGGGAAAAACGACAACCCCGGCATGGTCGAAAACTGGAAAAATTGGAGGTCTTTCTTTTTGCCCCAAAGTGGCATAAATGGATTCCCCCTGCCCAGAAACGCCCTCCTGTGCAAAAATGAAGTTGATTCGAGGCCGAATGACCCGGAAAAGCCCCGAAAACCATTTTGGGAAAAAACGTAAACCCCGGCATGGTCGAAAACTGAAAAAATTGGGGGTGTGTCTTTTTGCCCCAAAGTGGCATAAATGGATGCTCCCTGCCCAGCAACGCCTTCCTGTGCATAAATGAAGTTCATTCGAGGCCGAATGACCCGGAAAAGCCCCGAAAACCATTTTGGGAAAAAACGTCA
>JASSRZ010000055.1:9167019-9180873 GCA_032164315.1 Malacoctenus gilli | reverse complement strand
CCCAAAATGGCATAAACGGATGCCCCCTGCCCAGAAACGCCCTCCTGTGCAAAAATTAAGGTGATTCGGGGCCGAATGACTCGGAAAAGCCCTGAAAACCATTTAGGAAAAAAACGTCAACCCCTGCATGGTCGAAAACTGAAAATATAAGGTCTGGGCAGAGTATAGAAGGTCATATGGAGTACTTTTGTAGTCAGCCAGGTACGTTGTATGACGTGGACGCTTTCTCAGGCATTCATTGCAATCAATCTATGTTACTCAGAGAGCAGTAGCACATCACAGGCAAGCTGATGTCAAGACCCCTCTTCAAGAGGGTTGCGTCAGCCAGAAGAGTGAGTGACGTCACTCCTGGGCAGCTGAGAGCATTGCAATGCATTGTTACTATGAAAGACCCCCTTGGCTCACATAAGAGTCCTGGATGAGCATTCACGGCATTCTCTCTTTGTCAGTGGAGCAGAAAACTGGGGCCTAAACGAGCTACACTAGGAATCAGAAGCCTTTCGGTTGAACACGTTATCGTCGTTTTGGTTTTTTCTTTGATATTTAGAAATTTTGTCTGATTTCTATTTGTTTAGAGTGGTGAAATGCCACATTTTGGCTCTGAAGCCTTTGAAAAAATGAAGATGCAGCTTGTCTCTCCACTTGTCTTTACATTACATGACTTCCTGTGGAGAGGAAGGGCTGGGTGCAGTCTAATTGTTGAATTATAGAAAATGGAACTGAAAATTTAATCTCGGCGGGTTCGACTGCTCGACAGCAGACGGTTAAAGAGGAGTGTCTAAGTGCTCTGTGACCCATATTCAGTCTCCCCAAGGTAAAGGAAGTGGCAACTGGCACATGCACACATACGTACGTACATGCATTAATCTGGCACACTTCAGGCAGAAATACAGTCAGATGGATGTTGTAAAAATGTATACATTCTGATTAACCAATACCTATGTGCCACTGTAACATATTCTGTCATAAACCATTCAGACCTGGCCACATTAAAGGGTTTCACTCAAGTGTGTACGCATGCACACTGTCGAACGAGTAAACGGCGCAGAACAGTGCAATGCAACAACACAAAAGCCTGATTGAGAAGGGAAAGGTCAGAGCCTGCTTCGAATGGCTTTTTGAACCAGACTGAGCGTGTTTGAAGAGCCAGACCACCCTCCAAGCTGCCACCCAGCTCCACCCTTTGCAGCGCCCTCTCTTTTTGTTGGAGCCCAAACAGGATACCTATGTTTGTCTGGTGGAAGTGTCCCTGCTCTGCTGTCCATCTGCCTATTGAACTTAAAGTATTTCTGTCTCTGTCTTGCAGGTGTCAGCTGGTGGAGCGTGTGCGTGCGTGCGTGCGTGCGTGCGTGTGGGTGGGTGGGTGAGTGTGAGTGTGTGTGTGTGTGTGTGTGTGTGTGTGTGTGTGTGTGTGTGTGTGTGTGTGTGTGTGTGTGTAGGCACGTTTTCCTTGCCCAAGCAGTGTTTGGAGGTTGTGGCCTGAACACACTACAAAGGGACAATGAGTGAACTGGAACAGTTGCGGCAGGAAGCTGAGCAGCTACGCAATCAGATCCGGGTACAGCAACACGTTTTCTGCACATGCTTATGTTGTCGTTGTGGATATCATTTTCATACATGTATGGAGAATACATGAGAGTAATGTCAGCTCACAGTAAATTGAGACTGTATTTTGATGAAGCAACATTTTTTTTCTTGCAGGATGCCAGGAAAGCCTGCAGTGACTCCACTTTGTCACAGGTAAGGACCTTTGTCTCCACCTGAATGATTGCTGAATGGCAGCCAGATATGCTTCCACTACCCCCACAACATTACAGATCAGTCCCTTTTTTCAGGTTAGAAATATAAACAAGTCTTGACTCTCAGCACTTCTAAAGATGTTGTCAATCTCCTCAGATTAACATCATTCACCTGTCTCCGCTCCGCTGTTGCTCATCGCAGTTCATTTATGAGTGCTATTGTTCCGTTTTTGCCCTATCAGCTCGTGTCCAGTGATGATAAAGTGTGTGTACCTCAAATGTAATGGCTGACGCTGCTTCCTGTGTTTTGGCAGATCACAGCTGGTCTGGACTCAGTGGGCCGGATACAGATGCGGACACGACGCACACTCAGGGGCCACCTGGCCAAGATCTATGCAATGCACTGGGGGAGTGACTCCAGGTAGTGTACCTATTAATATGCACTTATGATGCAGCTAATGCAGTTATCTGCTCCAAGCAGGACGTGAAATCAGTGCTTTTGATTGATTCTCCGTGTGGATTTTTCAGAAGTATTTTATGTCAGTGACATCATTCACGTTCATGAGGTTTCCTTTTTTGTTTTTTGAAAGTGGCTAAAAAAAAATTTATGAAGCATTCATCAAACTTTCCTCCCCATTTGGGATGATGGATGTGTATTTTGGCCGTTTTTTTTGTTGTTTTTTTCCCCTCAACTGATTGCAGTAAAACTCCATCATCTAGCCAGCTGCAAAAATAAGATAAAAAAGATCTTATAGTGCTGCTTGTGATAGTGACAACAGGTGGGGAGGATTTTTTCTGACTGGTGAGCGTGTGTTTCATCTGAGCTAAGTCAGCAGTAAAACCACTTGTCGTCTTTCATCAACTAAACTGGAAAAAGGCTGGAAATCTGGTGGTGTTGATACCCACGGTGAACTTGCCAATCACATGGCTGCAGGTCACAGCATCGGAAAAAACGTTCTCTGCATTCCACGGCAACACAATAAAGTGTTGCATTTTATCGGGTCTTTCTGTGAGTGTTGTTTCCGTGTGTCACTCTGTTTTTTTTCTCTGTCTATCTGTTTCCCAATGCAATGCACTGGGGCAGCGACGGCAGTCCCAGGTGTGGGGCAGTACTACGACTACTTTGACTGCCACTACTACCACTACTACTACTCTTACGATTCTACTAATATGACTAATACCACCATTAATGACTCACTTTTGCCACCTTCACCACCACTGTACATCTAAATGCGAGCACTTTGTGATGCCTTCACTTTGAGCACTGTGATACTTGCTAGAACAGAAAGCCACCACAACTCAGCGAATATTTCCTTAAAGATGCAGTTTGTAACATTATGGAGCCTTGACAGTTTTCCAGCTGTTGTGACCTAAATAATCATGCTTTATAAATTTGACTGCAGTTGTGGCTGCACATTTGGAAGTGGTTTTGAAATTGAACTCAGAAACTGCTTTTTTAAGTGTTCGCTGCGAATATGAGCACTGAGGTAGAGCACCAAGTTTAGAAGACATGCCTGTAGTTCCTCACTGGTTTGCATGCAGTGCATAAACATTGATCTATAGTTATACATAGGATGATGACTTTCACTAACTGGTTTTGTGTTTGAATTGATTTTTTTTTTTTTTTGGAAAACACGAGTCGCGCATTTTTTTTGTAGAAAAAAACCTAATTTTCATCCATTAAACTACTAAAACCTGCTTTTACAATATATTTTGATACTAAATGCTGTTGTTACTTTTCCTGTTGAATGTTTTATAATTAATCTCTGGGTGTGAATGTGAGTGTGAGTGTGCAGAAAGCCCCCCAGGTGACCCTACAGGGGGCAACTGTTTATTTTGTAAACAGCCACTGACATTTGAGTGCGATGGCACACCTCTTGATTGTTGCACAGTGGCATCAAACCACTTCCTGTTCCCGGAGAGATCGAAACACCCAGTCAGGGGGGAGGGGGGGGGTTCCAGCTGTTTTTGCATCGGCACCATCTACAAGCTACCTCGAGAATTCTCCCTCTTACCAGCCCCGGCCCCACCTTTCTCTTGTTGCTGCCCCACCTCATCGTCATCTTTGCAGTGCCTTTGAAACCTATCAGGCCTCCACCTCCCACCCTTCAGCGGGGACTTTTACATAACTGGGGTAATGAATATTACATGCAGTGGGACATTAAAAGTGGCTTCTCTAGATGAGGAGGTTTCCACAAGGAGAGGGAGATATAGGACATGTGAAGGGAAATGAGTTGTGGGTGAGAGGAGTAGGGAGCTCACACTGAATGCTTTTGGACCGAGCACCTTGGTTTCATTTAGGCTGACGGTATAGCACACTAGTTTGTAAAGTGGCTGGCTCTCATTGCTTTTAATAAACCTGGTGCATGTCTCTCTGACTGTGTGGGTTTGTCTGCATATGAGCCTTGGGTGACGCTGTTTTCATCTGTGTTTAGGTCACTTGTCAGTGCCTCGCAGGATGGAAAGCTCATTATTTGGGACAGCTACACAACAAATAAGGTGAGATCATCTGATTGAGATCACTAATTCATTTCTGGTGTTGACGAGCAAGGCAGCGCTGTACACCCACTGTACCTCAACCATCATTTCTTAAACATTTGCGCTTGATGAACCTGTTTCATTGTCTTCATTATAAGTATACCTTTGATTCTATCCATGCTCAGATGCACGCCATCCCGCTGCGCTCTTCCTGGGTGATGACTTGTGCATACGCCCCCTCTGGGAACTACGTGGCCTGCGGAGGTCTGGACAACATCTGCTCCATATATAGCCTGAAGACCCGTGAAGGCAATGTGCGTGTCACTCGTGAGCTACCGGGACACACAGGTAGGTCAGAGGAAGAAAAGATGGGGGAAATGGACTCACAGCGATTCATTTCAACTGTTTACATAGCAACCAAAAACCTGAAGTCTGAAGTGTGTGATTTTTTGAGGTACTTCAACAAATGCAGAAGTCAATTTTCAGGGAATATTTACAGTTTCTGGCTCACTTGCTCGCATCGACAATGAATTGTCCAATTTAGACTTTCACAAACGTTAGTACCATGAGACTCCAATTGTTACACAGATTTGAGTGCAGGTATTTTTTTTATTTTTCTATTGAGAAACGTACTGAGCAGACGGTGAGCTCCTCCTCTGACGTGGAACTCCTGTTTTTGTCGGCAGGTTATTTGTCCTGCTGCCGCTTCTTGGATGATAACCAGATACTAACCAGCTCTGGAGACACAACCTGGTGAGTTCAAACCACAGCTTGAGCAAGTATGTTCCCGACTCGAAGGAAATACTGCTGATGGTTTGTTTTTGATGCTGCGCTTCAGATTGAAGAGGTTACTGTCTCCAGTGATTCCAGTTTTAAAGAATGATATACTGGCTGCTGTATTAACAGAAATTAGTTTGGATTGTGGATTCCCTTTGCAAACTCTTTTATACTTCACTGTGATTCCTCTCAGTGCACTGTGGGACATCGAGACCGGCCAGCAGGCCACCAGCTTCACTGGTCACACGGGGGACGTGATGAGCTTGTCTCTAAGCCCGGACTTCAAGACTTTCGTGTCGGGCGCGTGTGACGCCACGTCCAAACTCTGGGACATCCGCGATGGCATGTGCAGGCAGTCGTTCACTGGCCATGTGTCAGACATCAATGCCGTCACCGTAAGTATCCGACCAGCCATCACAACATTGGGGTACATTAGAGAAACCCAGATGGAATAATCTGATTTCACCAAATCAGAAAACTGCTGTGATCACATTGAAAATCTATAACTCCAAAATAATGATTGATTTTTTTGAGTGCTAGTAAATAAAAGGGTTGAATGACTTTCACCAACTCTGACCTTCACATTTATTCCTCCTTTTTCCTGCAGTTTTTCCCAAATGGGAACGCTTTTGGTACCGGCTCAGATGACGCCACCTGCAGGCTGTTTGACCTGCGTGCCGACCAGGAGCTGATGATGTACAGCCACGACAACATCATCTGCGGAATCACCTCGGTGGCTTTCTCTAAGAGTGGCCGCCTGCTCCTGGCTGGCTACGATGACTTCAACTGTAACGTGTGGGACACACTGAAAGGCGAGCGTGCAGGTAAATGATGTTTCAAGCCTGGAGTGACACATATGTTGTCTGAATTTGCCAGCCTGGATTATAGAAGTGTGTCTTATCTCTGGCTCGCTTTTTCAAAATCTTCCTGTTGCTTTTGTCCTGCAGGTGTGCTCGCCGGCCACGACAACAGAGTCAGCTGCTTAGGGGTGACACAGGACGGCATGGCCGTGGCCACCGGCTCCTGGGACAGCTTCCTCAGGATCTGGAACTAAAAACCAACCTCTCGCCTGTTGTGCTCAATCACTGCCTGCCAGCTTCCTCCCTGCGACCCCCCCACCCAACGTCTCCCGACTCATCTGCAGGGCCGGACCTGAGGGGTGGGTGCACACTGTGTCTGCCAAAATCCTCCCAACCCGCCCCGGTCCTCCTCTGTGCCAGTGACCTGCCCACCTGTGAGAAAGTCAAAAAACAAAACAATTCACCAAATTATTGCTCAGCAACGAAGGCAACGTCCAATCAAAAGTTTGGAAAGGGACAAGACTGAAGGATAAGAAATTAGATTTTGCCAAAAACAAAAAGGAACAGCAGTGTCATATGTAAATTTCTAAATGTAAAGACGGTATATATGTACAACATTATATGTGTCTATATATATATGCATCATATATGGATATATGATGGATATGTATATATTTTATAGATTTTTCCAGCTTTGAAGTTTCTTTTGAAACAATTATTAGTGGAATAGTTTTATTTTCAGGACGTATTAACCCTTCCACATAATGCAAGTTTGTGCTTTGTGAGAATAAGAGCGAGTGTCAGAGAAGGAAGAGGGTCTATGACGGAGAGCATCAGAGTGTGGTCTGTAGTGGTGCGTTTCAGTCAAAGCCTCTCATGTCCTCCACAAAGAAAGTACAACATGCAAGCCAAAACCTTAATTCGGTCCAACTGAACTGGATTTCCTCCATTGGCGGTATGTGTGTTCTGAACACAGGCAGAGCTCAAGCGTCCCGCACCTCTACATGTCGTGTTGATGTGAATCGAGCCTGTAGTATTCCCCACCCTTTCGTTTTTTTTGGACTGAAGCTATCGGACCGCTGTGGTCATTATTGGAAAGAAACGCTTCAAAACCGACAGGCGCTTTTTTTTGTTGTTGTTTTTTTAAGCCTGAATTCAGCTTCAAGTCCAAAGTAGGAACTACAGACTTTTAGGATAAGATGTGAAATACTGAAGGCCCCGCATCGGCCTGTCCTCAAGGGGAGTTTTGGTTCAAACTATCCGATGCTGAAACAGAAAAAAACTTTTCTATCAAATCGACTGCAGTGTGATATGACTGACGTTGGTCCTAGACAGAGGTCAGTGTATCCAGTCGGTCGTGGCCTGAAGGATCAAAACGTTTCCTCAAAGCCCAGACGAGCATCTCATGTCGCCCTGAAAATGACACTGATGTAGAAAAAAAGGGCTTGAGGAGAGAAGTCTCCTCCCCAAGCAGGAGCCGCAGGAAGGCGCTCCGTCCTTCCTGCCACGCTGACCTGAAAGGAGCTCCGTGTCGACTCCGGAAAGGATGAACTGAGAAGCTGTGGGCAGGAGGAAAGATGAAGACGGAGCAGAAGATGTCTTTCAGAGCTCACCGTGTCAGCGTTGTCGCTTTGTTTTCTCAATGAAGGATCGCAGAATCCTCCCTTCTTTTGTCGTCAACACGGTGTGAACCGAGTGACTGAAAAGAACTGAAACTACGTCAGCCACTCCGAAATCACACCAGTGCCATCTGAAGCCCGCAGAAAAAAAAAAGAGGATATGACATGTTTTTCTAAAGGGTTAAACGTTTTCAACATTTCTTTTTCTTCACCAAAAACATGTTATGAACTGTTAAATATTGCTAGAGAAGAAAGATACACTTGGTAGACTAAAATGTACACTTAGAGAGCTAGAAACGCACTCACAAACTGTAGTACCAACGTAAAAAAACAAACCCATTGAGCACGTGACTTATTTACCCTTCAAAGTGGTATTTCTGATTTTAAGTGCGCATTCTTCATTTATTTTGGCTCCTTTAAAAAGCTTAATTCAAAGAAGAAGAAGGAAAAAAACAGATCCTGTGTAACTTGGACCTATCCGTCAGCCGTCTCAGGTGCCTCTGAACCATGCGACACACAGACTGGACATCAGAGTTTGTACACCTGTGAGATGTGGCACTGTCGTGTCTCCATTCTGCCTTACGACACCATTCATGATAGCAGGTAATATCAGCTTTGACTACAGTAATGTTTTTCTCTTGCGATTCCTTTTCACGCACTCACCTATAGGACAGACTGCTACCTTTGATTCCTTTCCCCAGTAGAAGCACATCCTGATACTAGTGAACACTAAAAAGCAGGAAAGACGCATGCTTACAGAAAACCACTGCGATCACATGCAGCTCCACACTGCTCTTCTTTAAATCAAGTGTTGTACATCACCTTTTTATAAAGTTCTGCTTTCTACTGAAGTTTGTAGTATTTATTAAGGTCAATCCGCCAATACTGAAACTCCCCCTCTGGCGTTCCATGACTCCAGTTAGCTGCTTCTACCTGCTTTGTGTCAATCAGTCCATCACGAGAGAATGTCTGAAAACAGCAAACAACTGTTGTAGTTTTTAGCCTGAGAATACTTAAGAGGTGTGTAGGATATATGGTGTGTATCGCATAGCAGTGTTGAGGAGTGTGTGTGTGTGTGTGTTTGTTTGGGGAGGTGTTGTGTATGTGGATAACCTATAGATTTAAGTGTTACTTCCTCTTTTGTGCCAATTTTATCCACAGACCCAGAGCTGTGAACTGAAATTTAGTGTGTGTGTGACGAAATGCAACACGGACATGTCGAGTGTCTTCACTCGCGTCCTCGCCATCTTCACCCCTGTCGAGGAAACTCGCGTCCGTGTTTGACTTTGAAGCCGCTCTGTCGTCTGATCAAACAGGTTGACGGATGTTATTTCACGAGGAGGTCTCGTAAACACAAAGTGTCACAAAGCTGACAGTCCTCATTAGACTCAAGTTTTCTATTCCTGTCAGCACACGTCAGACGTTCATCCGCCCTCATACGAGGAGGACGGAGGCAGGCCTGTGTATTTGAAGGAGCTTGACATTCTGGGAAACGCTGGCTTGGTGGCCATCAGATAACAGGGCTCGTTTGTTCGCTCGTGTTGGAGCAAAGATTGGAAATGATGTTTTTCCATCTCCTTTATTTAACTGCCGCCGACCTGGAATACATTTCTTAGCATGAACCGCAAAGTGTGATTTATTGTTACCCAGCTCGAAGGGCGTCACGCAAAGAGATCAATGTGAATTTTCAAGGGGTCGTCCACTCAAATCAAAGCATAAAACTGAAAAACGCAGACCTAATTAAGATTTTTTCCAAATTCACTTAATCTTGTTGCCATGTTAGTATCACTGTACTTGCAATTCTGGCCTGCATGTAGCATAACTTAAATTCCCTAAATGTTTCAAAAGGTGCTGTTCGATATGTTAAGTTCATAATAACCATCAGGACTCGACGGGAAAATACATTTATACATACAAAAACATTTAATTGGGTTAATCGGTAGCTGCAGCCTGATCTCTCCTGTCGTTCCTCTTCATACCACAAGATGCCGCATTGAGTCACATCCATCTGGCTGCAGATGCTGTCTAAAAGAAATTGTTAGGAGCTGCAGCGCTTAGCAACAAATACCCTCAGTTAGCAACTAAGCTGAGGGAGACTGGCTCACTACTGCCATCCTGTGCACAAATGTGGCATTACCTAAATCTTCTGTAACTTTTGAAAGAGAACCACCAGTTCTTGTAGATGGTTTTTGAAAAGATAAAAAAGAGTGAGCAGATGAGTGCGTTTCCCAAAATGTTGAAAGTCTTTTCTTTCTTTTTTTTACTCTGTTTTATCATCAAAGCTGTGTGACAAAAAAAACAAGCAACACACCATAGCCCTTAACAGCTTAAAGACGGGATCGTCTGTCTGTGACACTGATAATGAGCTGGTAACAGCTTGGTCACCCTGTGAATCAGCAGTATTAGCAGCTGGAACCTGGTGTAGTAACACTTCTATGTGCCTGTGCCCTCCACTCATGCAACAAGATACTTATACTTTCAAATAATTTAAAAAAGAAAGAAAAAAAGGTGCTCAATTCATTTCTCATGGTTAATGTCTGAAAACTTTCATTCCTTTAACGCACCAGCGATGGCGCTGGTGAGTCAGCTTTCCTCCTTTCTGAGGTCTGAGTAGTAGAGATCCAATCAGACTTGTATGAACAGATGAGAGGTTTCTTGGCAGACGGGTCCGTTTCACTGCGCTGCAGCGCTTCAGCAGGATTTCTGGGGACTGTTTTGGCTCCAGCTGATTCTGGTTTTGTGGACAAATGCTTGTAGTTTTTCCTCAAACATGAAACTCAAGCGGGAATGACGTCATGTGACACCCCACCACATGTATTGTTAGCATTACATCCACACCACCACCACCACCATCACCACAGCGACGTCACAGTGATGCACTGCCCTTTGACTCTACCACCACCTACTGTTCTGACTTTTTGTTTCTTTATTACAAAAAAAACCTGTTTTGATTTTGTTTTATTTATTGTTTCCATATTATAAGCCAGTAAAGACCAGGGACTTGGTGCCATGATAATTCTCTTACAGTGCTATTGTGTGAAATTATAATCACTTGTTATGGAATAATTTTTATAGTCTTTTTCACACCAGACCCTTTTTTTTGTATTTGTACAGTGGCTTGGTGATACTGATATGTTGCCATGAGTTATTGTAACCAATAAAAAAAGCCTTTAACCAAGAAAACAATGTTTGGCTGATGATCTTTGTGAGAAAACATCCAGTTTCTTTTCTTTGCCTGTTAAAAAAACCCTTTCTCCGAAGACTTTTCAATGAAATACGAAAGAACAGTCAGATCACTGCAGGTTTAATACAGTCCGGTGAACCTCGAGGTAACTCAACGCACATCCCAGAAAAAAAGACGTCTTTACAAAGTGCAGACTGGTGTTTTCTAATGCATATAAATAAAACAGGATATAAAATATAAGAGGATTTGATCTATACAGTTTCGATTGTTAGAAAATAGACCACAAACCTACAGTAATTTCAACTCATGCTTTCCCTTCCTACTCCAGATTCCCTCCTCGAGAATTTAATTTGCCCATATAATTAGGAACAAGTGCTTTCTGTCATTAAATATAATCATTTTCATTTTTTTCTATCTATCTTACAGGTAACACACCAGATCAAGCGTCTCTGAACAGACACACAAACTTCATTTGCTCCACAAGTTGGGGGGGGGGAAAGGCATATTCACAGTTTGAAGCACATTAGTGTTGAAAAATAGCACCCGACCAGGGACCCAGGTTGTATCGCCACCTTGTGGAGCACTTTTTCTCACATCAAAAGTCCTTGATGGCTTTTTAGGCAGTTTATCCAACAGCTCCTGCTTCTGAGACACCTGAAGCAGCTGGCGTGCTGATGTCAAGGGCTGGAAATACTGACGAGCTGAAGCGTTTCCTCTTCTGTCTGGTAATTAATCGGTTTTTCTGAGAAGAAAAAAGCTTCAAGATCCCATCAAATTCAAACTGTTCATTTTACAAATCAAACCCCCCCTGTGAACAACTGCTGACGTTTGACTTTGTTTAATCATAACATTACTTAAAACCTGCGGCTGTTTTACCGGCGGATAAACCAGCCGGCTCGTCTGATCTCGCAGCGCCGCCGTCCACGCGGTGGCCGCGCTGCGAGTCTGGTGATGGCGGCGTTTGGCTGAGGAATGAGCGGCTCGGCGGGAGCCTAACTGTCATCGCCACGGAAAGGGGGGGGGGGGGCAGGGTCACTGCGGGGGCTGCAGGTACTGGTTGGTGAAGGCCTCCAGCTGTCGCTCCAGCTCAGTGGCTTTGTGGCTGTAAAAGAGGGAACAAAACGCAGCTCCGAGTCAGACCAAGTTTTCCCAAACAAAATCAGTCAAAGCTCAAATTAGTCTGGGTGCAAACTCCATCATCTCTTCTTTATCATGTACCAAACAAAATATTCGTTTCCTCTTTAGAAACTGATTCTCTATCTAAGTATCAATGTTTATGAAATATAACCAACATGTAAAACCGCATCAGAGCTAAAACAATGTCGAGGCGACGAGCGCAACAGATCCATCTGATCTGTTGCGCTCGTCGTCTCCAATGAGAGAAGGAGCCGGACTGACCGCAGGGTCTTGGACTGGCTCTGGACGGTCTCCAGCTGATCTATCTTGGCTGTCAGTTGACGGATTTCCGCCTCCAGCTCTTTCTGCGTCTGGTCCACCTGCTGACAGAGCCGAGCAAAGGTCGTCGCCATCTCCCTGGCAACACAGAGGGCACAGCGGCGCATTGCTTATTTATTTAGCCCCGCTTACATAGGAGGAGGGGCAGGGGAGGGTGGGGGCTATGATTGTGTGTTTGTGTGTCTACGTGTGTCTGTGTGTGTCGTTTTACTCATTGTATGCTCTGCAACCTCAGAACTCATCATTGTGAAACCAAATCACACATGTGCTCTTGTATTTAAATTTCAGAGGTGGTTTGAGGGCTGAGGTCAGAGCTGAGTTGAGGTTCAATGAGGGATACGTAAATACATCACATTTGCACTGAGACCGTTCATGCCAAAACACTTGCAGCAGGTTGTGAGCAAGGCCTGAATGGAGCCATCAGGCACCGGCACTTACTGCTGAACCTGATGGCTGCAGCTGGCGCTGGTGAAGCTGACGATGAGCTGCAGCTTCTCGGTGGCGTAGTCCACAAACTGCCGCTTGAGAGTGCGCTCCTTCGCCTTCGTGGTCCAGGTGAGCCGCTCGTACAGGTACAGCAAACCGTAGAGGGAAGCCGAGAGGGCGATCAGCCTCCAGCCGACGGTTTTCCACACCTGAGGAGAGGACGAGCAGAAGCCACGCGAGTGTGAGCGAGATTTGAAACATCAAGGAGGAGTCGAGGGAGCGTTTGCCTTCAGTAGCATGAATGAATGAATGAATTATTACTTCCTGGATGTCAAAGTCGTTAGTGACATGATATCAGAGATCATTATGTAACGTGAATACAACCACATACCACTCCTCCAACGACAAGAACGCTCATTGAAGTACGGGAGGTGAGGGACGCCACGTTGGTTGCCATGGCTAACATCATCTCCTCCTGGGTCATGAGGGCTGTCTCGCTGTTAGGTGGCGCCGCGATGGAGGAGGGGCCTGAGGAGGGCGTTCTGGCCATGGGCAGCGCCGGTCGAGACGGCTGTGTGGTGAAAACGACGGCTTTTTTTAATTCACTCTGCGTTTTCCAAACAGCGACGAAGAGTCGTTTCGAACTGAGAGTCGGAAGTCGCTCTCTCACCGCCGCGGCCTGGAAGTTCTGGTCGACCAGCTTGAGAGCCCGCTGCGCGTTGACCGATCCCAAAAAGCGGTGCACCAACGCCGTCCAGCCCAGAGAGAACTGGAAGTCGATGTTCTCCTGGAAGTCGCTGCACAGCGTGGCGCAGTTCAGGTCGTAGCTCAGGTCGAACTTCCTGCTGGGCACCAGCATGTGGACTTGGCTCTGGACCGTAGAGGGGAGCAGCGGCAGCATGCTCTCTGGAGACACACGGCAATCAAACAAGTCACCGTGAGGAGGTTTGTAGCACAGGATGCGCTTTTACACGTCGTCAAAATGAAGATGTTTGCACTTAATCGCTACAACACGCTGAAGGAAAATGCACATTTGATTTGAATCTATCAGCTGATTCCTTTGCATAACTCACATCACGCCACGTTTACATAACAAGGCCTGCAGCCTTTTCATCAGAGGGCACATTAACACCTTTTCACCATCCGTCACAGCGCGCAGCGTGCGCGTGTGCCTGATGCTGTTGTGGCAGAACGGCCATGATGGCATTCAGTGATGTGGGTAAATATAGCCGTACTGCCAGTGTTACAGATCACAGCCTGAGAGCCAAAAAGGTCCAGACTAAGTTTAGTGACACTGTCTGAATGAGCAAAGCACAACAATATATATTTATATGGAGTGGAGCGGGGGGGGGGGGGGGGGCGCGGGGATTTTTCAA
>JASSRZ010000055.1:9137779-9153653 GCA_032164315.1 Malacoctenus gilli | reverse complement strand
TGTGTGTGTGTGTGTGTGTGTGTGTGTGTGTGTGTGTGTGTGTGTGTGTGTGTGTGTGTGTGTGTGTGTGTTTGTATTTGTAGATGGCCTCCAATGACCCCGACCTGCCTGACCCCTCCGGTGACCCTCAGCCTGGTGACCTCATTGAGATCTTCAGGCCGGCCTATCAGCACTGGGCGCTTTATCTGGGAGACGGTTACATCATCAATCTGACTCCCGTCGGTGGGTAACTAAAAACGTTTCAATTTGAAGCACAGCGCTCAGGAAAACAACACAGTGCAGGAAAACAAACGTTCTGGTTTGATCATAAACAAATGTCGAGTCATCCCAGGAATTTTTATCAATGTACTCAGAAGTGCGTTACGTCACATGTGGAGAATAATAATAATAATGACAGAATTTAGCAACATTTTAAAAGTACTTAAAAACACAGTTTCTCCACAGTGATGTGAGTTTGTGACTTGAATTACTCCCTCTGTTTGAAGGAATGATTTCGCTTGCACACAAAAAGCGGAATGCTTCAAAATAAAAGCCCTGATTGCATTGCCCTGTCGATATCAGATTGTCAAATTTGTTGTTTTCTAAAATTTGAAGACTTAGTTTCAAAACAGTGATTTGTTTCACAGTGATATCAAATCATTTAAATCCAGAAAAACAAATTTTCATGCCCCCCCCCCTATCTTTTCCTGCCCCCCTCCAGATGAGAGCCAGGCGGCCGCCATGTCCAGCGTGAAGTCCGTCTTCAGCAGGAAGGCCGTGGTGCGCATGCAGCTGCTGAAGGAGGTGGTGGGGAGCGACTCGTACCGCGTCAACAACAAGTACGACCACAACCACACGCCCCTGCCCGTCTGCGAAATCATCCAGCGCGCACAAGTCCTCATTGGCCAGGAGGTGTCTTACGACCTGCTGGGGAGCAACTGCGAGCACTTCGTTACCCTTCTGCGCTACGGGGAGGGGGTGTCCGAGCAGGTCTCTCACTGTTTGTTTTGCTTCTGTCTCATGTATCATCAGGGCAAAACACCAACCTTTAAATCTTTACATTACACCGACTGAAGCCTTCACTGGCACACATTTACTTTTACATTTTAGAGACAGACATTTAAACAGTAACTAGACTTTGATTCAAGGGGGTGGGCGATACTTGATCAGGCGTTCAGATCATTTTTTCAATATTCTGTCCCTCTAACCTGTTACTGAGGGACCATCTCTCTCTTTGCTGCCCCCACCCCCACCCACCCACATACACACGCACACAAATTCACCCACACTCACATAAACAGCCACTCGTCAGCCATTTCTTTAGATTTCTTACTGGGCGTGTTTTAATTCAACATGCAGTGACCTCCTCAGTGACCCGCGGTGGCACCTGCTTGTTTGATCATGTTGCGGAGGGGGCACCTGCCACCCTGGCCGCCCCTTTAGCCCCACCTCTGCTTTCAAAGACGGATCAGTTTTTTAATAAAGTGGGAGAATTCCAACATTAATTTTTCTCATTTGGAGGTTTGAGCTCTGCAGTGTGGTTGCTCACTCTCGTTCCCCTCCCTGTAAGAGAGAATTGATCATTTTAATTTGCCTGCTGATCAATCTTCCTTATTTCTAAGCAGTCATGAACTGTTAAGCTGCAACATAAAGTTTGTAGTCCCTGACGGTTGTCTTAGCTACCTCTTCAGAAACACACGTGTTGCTGCGACCCCAGCGGTCCCTGTACGGTGATCCTCAGCCCACGCCTGTGCTCCTCCTTCTCTCCACAGGCTACAAGGGCCATCGGGGCCATCAGTCTGGTGACGGCAGCAGCCAGTGCCTTCTCCGTGCTGGGACTGATCAACACGCGATCCAGAAACAGGCCTTTCTGACAGCTGTGTTCTTCACTGAAGAGTGTTGTTCCCCCCCAACATTCATGCGGCTGTAATAACTGGGAATGAAATAAAAGACATGAGTAATAAAAATGCTAAGTAACGAGTCTGGTTTCTGTTCGTATTTAATCTAAAGTGTTTATTTGTTCAGCTGAGGCAGTTACAACTGTATAAAGTCACCTTAACCTCCTTTCTCACCCAAAAAAATGTCATTGATCCTTTCCTCCTCATTTGATTTGTTAAAATACTGACAGAAACTCACTCTAACAAGTCGGACCCTTCAAAATAAAAGCAAGTAGTCGCGTTATAGTTCTTCTCTGGTTAACAAAGAAAGCTTCTATTGGCATTTATTGAAACGTGTTCAGATTGACACCAGTATTTTGAATGTTTTACAGTTTTCATTGATGCCAGCAGGGGGAGTCACGTCCACCTTCTTCGACACGTCGAAAAAAAACCACAGAAGAAGAAATTCCGTGACGTCAAAGAACTGCGTCGATCCGGCTGCACGTGTTGTTTTGGTGGACTGAATTTTTATCCCGAGTGTGACAACTCGTTGTTTGAGTCCGACGTCAAACCGAAGCAGCCAAAATGGGGAAGAAACTTAAAACTGGGAAAACCAGGAAGGACAAATTTTACCACCTGGCCAAAGAAACAGGTAACACGAGCACCGGCGACCGTTCTCGTCGCCCCCAGCAGACTGCCGTGGGTTTCAGGGAGACTCTCTGCGTGTCGCCCCGCCGGTTCACGTCTTTCCGTACGGTGTGTTTTCAGGTTATCGCTCTCGGTCCTCCTTCAAACTCATTCAGCTCAACCGGAAGTTCCAGTTCCTGCAGAAAGCCCGAGCTCTGGTGGACCTGTGCGCCGCTCCCGGTGGATGGTGAGCCGCCGACCCACGCTCACACCTGTGGGGGGAACTCGTGATGCGACAGTTTTTATGTCATGTAATCGAGCACGAATCTTGTATCTGTTGCGTTACAGGTTGCAGGTGGCTTCCAAGTTCATGCCTGTTTCTAGTCTTATTATCGGTAAGTATTTTGTAATCCACCGGTCATACTTTTCTACAACTAGATAGATAAAAGTTTCTTTTGTTTTAATGGAATCATGTTCTTCCTGCAGGTGTTGACCTAGTTCCCATTAAGCCCATCCCAAACGTGGTGGCGCTGCAGGAAGACATCACAACCGACAAATGTAGACAGGTCGGGAAGCGTCTGGTGTTTGGTAAATTGATCAGAACTAAGCTCACGATCATGATGTTAAACCAAAATGTTGTTGTTGTTGTTGTTGTTGTCTGTCCCATGTTCAGTCTCTCAAAAAGGAGCTTCAAACATGGAAGGTGGACGTTGTGTTAAACGATGGTGCCCCAAATGTGGGTGCAAACTGGCAACATGATGCCTTTTCACAAGGTAACCAAAATGTGCATTACACTGACATTACTCTGGAAAACAAACGGACGACAGGACTCACTCTGAAACAGACAATGAGTTTATACAGGAGAAAAATAGACCTGTTGAAATGGGAGACATCACCTTCTGCTGCCAAACTGTCTAATTTATGTCCCTCTTGTCCCGCCTCACTTCCTGTCATCCGTCTGTGACCATGTGAGTTTTTCAATACTTTTGACCTATGTCCATTTTTTCCCTTCTCGCCCCTCCGCAGCTCATCTCACCCTAATGGCCTTGAAGTTGGCCTGTGAGTTCCTCAACAAGGGCGGCACCTTCGTCACCAAGGTTTTCCGCTCCAAAGATTACCAGCCGCTGCTCTGGATCTTCCAGCAATTCTTCAAGAAGGTTCAGGCCACCAAGCCGCAGGCGTCCAGAAACGAGTCCGCCGAAATCTTTGTCGTCTGTCAGGGTGAGCGGCGGCACCCGTGCATATTATTATCATTTAAACATATTATCAGCTCTTAAATGATTTATTGCTTCATCAATAGCAAAAAACATAAAGTCAGTGTGTTAAATAAATTGATTTTAATGCTTGGGGTTTTTTTGGATGTTTACCTCCTGGTGGCTCCTTTTTGATTTCATACAGTTAGGAAAAAATTATATCTGAAGTTACAACTGTACAAATGCTGCTGTTTTTGTTATTACCAACTTAATTAGGCCTGAGTTGTTGGGGAGCTTTAAAGGAGGATTCAGTCCCTTTGCAGATTTCTTCTGACATTTTTGGACTTTGCATTCCCAGGTTTTGTTGCTCCGGACAAAATCGACAGTAAGTTCTTCGATCCCAAACACGCGTTCAAGGAGGTGGAGGTGCAGGCCAAAACAGTGAAAGAGCTGATTCCCGTCAAGAAACCAAAGGTACGTGACGTGTTGTTGGTCTGATGCTCATTTTCTGTGTTGTCACTGAGGGAAGCAACTTCAATGGGGCTCGAATATTTTCCATCACTGACTGATCAAACATCTCTGCTCGTGTTCCAGGCGGAGGGATACACAGACGGTGATTTGACGCTGTACCACAGTTTCACCGTCACGTCTTTCCTGAAAGCTGAAAACCCCGTGGACTTCCTGGGAAAAGCCAGCGAGGTGACCGCACGACATGGACCTATGAAGTCTCCTCTTTAGCGTCTTTCTAAACCGTCATTTTATTCAAAATTACATTCATTAACTGTTCTGAATCAGTCTTGAGATTGTTGCTCCAATGACTCTTTGAAAACCTGCCGACTAAATGGAGAAGCTGTCATGCATTTTGATCAACAAGGAAAAGAATTCAGAGTTTGACGTCGTTTCACTAATGCTTTTCTTTCCTTCTTTTCTCTCCCTTCAGATTTCCTTCGATAACCCAGATCTGGAGTCTCACCCCGCTTCCAGTGATGAAATCAAGGAGTGTTGTCGTGATATTAAAGTTTTGGGACGCAAAGAACTTCGGTAAGTCTTCTTTGTGCTTCAGTAAAGTATCACTCCTTTAAAATAGCGACTCTCTGCATAGATCCAATCACTTTCCTCCATTCTCACGTCTGCAGGCTCCTGCTGAACTGGAGGACCAAGCTGAGGAGATACCTGTCAAAGAAACTGAAGGAGGAGGCGAAGCAGCTCGACCAGGAGATCAAGTAAAGGCCTTTTTTTAACTTCACATAAAGCTTTTATATTTTTACATCTATTCGATTAAGAAATGAATAATCTCCCTGCTTTTTTCAGCTTATCGACAGATGAAGAAGCTGATTCAGAGGATGAAACGGACAAGAAGAAGAAGAAGAAGAAGAAGGACGACAAGGATGAGGAGGAGGATGATGAAAAGGAGGAGGAAGAAATGGAGCAAAAACTGGCGGAGTTGAAAGCTCAAGAGTTCGCTGAGCTCAAACGGTATAAAAAAAGTCTTTATGTTTGGACAACTTGGATTTTCGCTTTTTCAGTTCAGGGTTTATCGTATTCAGTCAGTGTCGAAATGTCACATTACCAACACCTGAAATGTCTTGGATTGTTTTAGCCAAATCAACCAGCAGCATTCTGAAATCTAAATGACCTCAGAAAAACTCATCAATCATTTTCAGAACTTTCACATAGAAGAATTCACAGTGAAGTTTGTGTCCTTCATATTTGCACAGAAAGAAGAAGAAGCTGCTGAAGGAGCAGCGGAAGCAGAGAGAGAGAGTGGAGCTGAAGATGGACCTGCCAGGCGTCTCCATCGCCAACACTGAGGACACGTGTCTGTTCTCACTGTCCGCCATAAAGAAGAAGACGGTAACGGCCCGAAACAAACTGAAGCTGTGAACAAAAACAAAAGGATTAAATGTTGTGTCATTGAAGGAAAGAAGCAGCTTTCATGCACATTTAAAGTTTCTGTTATTTTGTTCTCCAGGTGCTGTCTGATCTATCTAAAGGAGACATGAAGGTGGCCGACGATGTGGCGGACGAGCAGGATGACCTTCACTTCTCCGACGAAGACGATGAAGAAGACGACGAGGAGGCGGATAAAATGTCTCTGGCCTCCGACTTGGACGAGGACGACTTGGAGGAGGTGGCACAGAGAGAAAAGGAGCTGGAGAAGAAAGCACCAAAGAAAAAGTGAGTGAAGCATATTAGCCCAAAAAAGCAAAAGGCAGCAGCGTGAATTCAAACAGTAAACAAGAACGAGATGATGATGTCACAACGCAGAGTACCAGCGAGGAAGGATGTGATCCATCAAACGACATCTTTTCAACTCTTTGTTACAACCAACTTCTTTTCCTGAATGATGCCAGTTGGTCCAATCTGCTTGGTAGTATCACTGTATTTCTACAAAAGCTCATTACTTGTTGCTGATTTTCAGAGTAAAATTCGCTGAGGAAGAAGAGGATGATGAAGGGCAGGACAACGGCTTGCTGGTGGAGCTCGAGGGGAAAGAGGAGAAGATGGAACGAGAGACCAACCTGTGGTTCAGCAAGGTTTGTTCCTGTTTGGCCGGACGTGCTCATTGTTTTGTGATCTCCTTTTTGATCCATCACACCTTCACTCATCTTCCTCATAACTAATCTGTTGCCGCCTGCTTCCACGGTTTCGCCCCGCAGGGAATCTTTTCTGAGATCGACCTGGAAGGAGACGCGGAGGCGGAGCTGAACCAGACCGAGTGGCTTCAGTCAGGTTGTAATCCTCATTTGGTTTCCTCACACTCGGTTATTCCACAACTGAAAGTCGCTGAACTTGTTAAACAAAAAGTTTTCCTCTTGAAACAACAGCGAGCGAGCTGAAGTCTAACACGACTGACAAAGCACCTTCTGTCCTTCTTCTAGGAAAAGGGAAGAAGAGGAAAGCTGAGGAGGAGCAGGGGGAGGTTCAGGAAGAAGAGGAGAAAGAAGCAGCTGCTCCATCAGTGGAGGAGAAGCAAGAACCTCCGAAACAAGCAGCGAAAGAAAGCGACAGCGACTCCGACGACAGCAGCGACGATGAAGCGTAAATCCTCTTATTTTCAAAGTCTCCAGCTTTATTTGGTCCAGTCATCATTCGGTTACATCAGTCAAAGTCAATTCAACATCAAACTGATTTGATTCATTGTTGGACCACAGCAAAGTTTTCAAATGCCCATTAAAATTAATCCATTTTGTCAAATTCAGGATAAAAAAAAAATGATGTCATCTTTGTTGTTTAATCCAGCCAGATCAACAGGATGAAGAAGAGCAAAGGTGCCGGTGGACTTTTGGGAGAAGCCGATGTTGATGACTTCCAGGTCGTGCCTGTCGAAAGCATAAGTGAGACTCGCTTTTATTTTTGGTTATTTCAGCACGAAGCTGCAAACATGTCTCCCTCTTTTCAAATCTATCTGTTATTGAAGGACTGTTTGAGACAACAGAAGGAGTTCAAATGTGTCAATATATTAAAACGTGATCACTCGGAGTTCTTCGTCCTCTTATGGTGTTAAAATGCAACTCATTTTCAGGTAAGAAGGCCAGAATTCTGGATGCAGAGGGTCTGGCTCTGGCAACTCAGATCGCCACGTCCAAGAAAAGAGCAAGAGACTTGGTGGACAACTCCTTCCACAGGTGTGTGGGTGTGGGTGTGGGTGTGTGTGTGAGTGGCATGAAGCACTCTGTTGTGTTAACTGCATGAATTACACAGTATATACCCACACAGAGGCTGACTGTGCTCTCCTGCAGGTTCGCCTGCTCGGACGAGCCGTGGGAGGTGCCGGAGTGGTTCCTGGCGGATGAGCGCAAACACAGGCTGAAGCCGGTGCCGGTCACCAAAGAGATGGTGGAAGAGTACAAACAGAAGTGGAAAGAGATTGATGCTCGACCCATAAAACGAGTTGCTGAGGCCAAGGCCAGGAAGAAGAGAAGGGTAACGACCTGCACACACCGGTTCATGCTGAAGTTCAATGCTGCTGTGCTGAGACACGATTGCAAAGAAATGGAGAGGTTTTTTTCAAGGCAAAGAAGTTACGACTCCGTTTAAAATATATACACACACACACACACACACACACACACACACAGATCTACAAAACTAAATTTGCTCAAATTGCCAAATTGTTTGTCAGATGTCTTCATTTTTGTCACTCAGGGAATTTGTTAGGAAAAGAAATCAATTCACAACAGATGTTGATTTTTCTGTGTGCAACTCTTCCAGACACTGAAGAAGATGGAACAGGCCAAGAAGAAAGCGGAGGCAGTGGTCAACACGGTCGACATTTCTGAGCGAGAGAAGATGGCTCAGCTGAAGAGGTATCTTGTTCAGCCTAATTGACTGAAGTGCCATTTAAAGCTCTGCAAGTACAGAAAAATCACTTTGCATTTTTCTCTGGTCTTCTATTCATGCAGCATCTACAAGAAAGCAGGCTTGGGTAAGGAGAAGCGCGAAGTCACTTACGTTGTGAGCAAAAAAGGAGCCGGCAGGAAGGTGAGGCGGCCTGCTGGCGTGAAAGGAGCTTTCAAAGTGGTGGACGGTCGCATGAAGAAGGACATGCGAGGGATGCAGAGGAAGGAACAACGCGCTAAAGGGGGCAAAGGCAAAGGAAGACAAGCAAAGGGTGGCAAAGGAGGAATGAAAGGCGGGAAAGGGCGAAAAGGGAAATAAATCTGAAACACATGAGCGGTCCTGCTTCTCGTCCCACTGAACCCAATGGCCTCACGTTACAGGCGAGGTTTTGTGGAGCCTTATGAACGACGCTTCCGTTCAGGCTCCGGTTTCATCGGACGAAATGAACTTTGGTATCTGACACGAAAACACAATGTCCAGCAGTTCTGGCTGATGTTTTGGTGGATCGCTACAGAGTCTAAATGAGTCCTGTAGGTTTAACGTTGTTGATGTTTGGTGCATGTTATTTTTCAAAATGCACATTATTTTGTAAATAATAATAATTACACCTCTTTTCAATAAATAACTTGTTGAATGCTGTTCTGTTGTTTTTTGTGTCTTTTTTGCAATGATTTTGGCTGAACAGTGTCACTCAAAAATTTTACTGCTTGTTGAAACTGAAATAAATATCAGGGTCTAAAAATTAAGTAATGAACAATCAAACCAAATAACTTACTGAAGTGGCAAAGGTCCATGCAGTGCTGTAAGTTCAAAATAATCATGGGTTAACTGCTGGCATGTCGCCTTATAAAGGCAGCCATTGAAGTTGAAAGTTTCTCAAGTAATTTGTTTCTTCTGGTTAATTTTTGTATTGTACTGTTGCGAATATTGTGATTCCCTGAAGGTATGTGTAGGAAAAAAGTTCTTATTTATTTACTTCATTTCTAACGTACCAGTTCTGTTTTTTTTAATTCAGAGTTTAATTTGGAGTACATTTATGAGCAGGACCACAAAGTAAATGAACTGAAAATATTGCAGATTATATATTTAAAACCTTTTTTGACACACTTATTAATAATTATGAATTATAAATTATAATGTTAAAAACATGGAAAAATTATTCGAAAGAATTCATCTTCTAAAAACTGGAAAATTAAGAAATAAATTTACAGTCGGAGGAACCACATTTCCCATGAGGCCTTGGGTTAATGGGGGCGGGTTTGTCATATTCGTCTTCTGATTGGCCGGTTTTATAGGCAATCATATCCATCAGCGCGTGTGTTTGGCCGTAAGGAGTGCTGATTGGCTACAGAGAACCAATTAGAATTAGAGTGGGGCGGGTTTATTGACGAAGAAGGAAATGTTACATCCCGATACATGAAGTGTCCGTTGTTTGCCTGTGTAGGTGTTTATGTTAGAGGAAGGAGGTGAAAGAGGTTTTCTTTTTTTAGGGGAGCGGGTTGAATGCGTTTGTATTCATTATGTGAACACTGAATGTGTTCAAGTATCTAAAAACTCCACGTGGAGGTTGTTGGTGGATTTTGTTTCATAGCTTTCCCTTTAAACCAGGCTAAGGAACGTTACAGGAGTTTTCCACTTGCGCTTTCACTTTCGCCGTACTCCAGTTTGGATCCACCGTGGATGTGGTAACTTCTCGGAAAGCCCTCGTCTCTCCGGGCCGGGATGCTCCTCGTCGTCCTCGTTTGCAGCCTGTCGCTGTCCGTCCTGGGTCAGCCGGGGGAAAACAACTGGCTGGACCCCTACGACATGATCAACTACGACCCGGCCACCAAAACGATGAGGAAACCCGCTCAGGTGAGACGAATATTTGCGGGTATTTTTACAATTTTCGCTGTTCTGGGACCTGTTTTGGACTTAAGTCCGTGTGTGTTGTGTCTCCGTCGCAGCCTGAAAAGTACGACAATGTGGGCACTAAAAGGAGGGAGCACAATCAGGACCCCGGACAGGAGGAGCTCCTGACCTGCTCCAAGCAGGTGGGAGAGCTGCAGACGCAGGTAAGGGTGGCGTTCAAGGACCCCAAACACTGCAACCTGTGGAGCCACATTGAACATCACAAATGTCGCTCTTCACATGTAAGGGTTTTTGTTTATATGGTTCTTTCCCTCAGTTCGTTCGCTTTAGAAGTGAAGAAGGGTTACAATAAAGAAACACTAATTCACCCCCAGAAGAAAAGCTTTATCCTGATGTTTTTGGGATAAAATATGTTTTATGAAAAAAAGTTTTTGTTTTTCTCGAAAAAGCAGTTACGTTTCTAAGATCACTACTCATAATTAATAAACATAAGAGCTTACATCTCGGGCCAGTGACTCCAGAAAGTAGAACTGAAATAGAGTTGGGAGGGCTGATAATAAGATACTGGGCAGCAGATTTCTCTGTCATGTGTTGTAAATGTTGCACTTTGGTTTCTTTACAGATTGAAAGCCAAAAGAAGACCATCTCAGAAATCTCCCAGCAGCCGACTTGCAATCCAGTATTCAAACGGTATCTTAGCAGGCTGCTCAAGGAGATAAGACGAGTCGGTGTGGTAGGTGTTCACCCCCCTTTTTCCTTTTAAATTCCATCTGTCCTGCTGTTTATTACAGTAATTGTCTCATACCTGCTATGGTTAAACAATGTTCAAGCTGTGTCAAGAAATAGTCTGTTTCCCTGCAGCCCTCTGACTCCACTGAGGTTTTCTACGATGCCAAAGTGAAAATGTCCAAACAAACCGTGACTGAGATCAAGAGTCTTCTGGAGGGTGAGGACCGCTGGAGGACAGGAGCTCTGGACAATGCGCTCAGTCAAATCCTGGTGGACCTCAAGCAGCACGACCCCGAGATCTGGAAGTGGCGGTTTGAAGACAGCTTCGGCGTGGAGCTCGATACAGTATTAAAGGTGACCCTGAATCATTCTTATGGAGTCCTGGAGACGAGAGGCACGTTTGGCACCGCTGATTTTCCATCTCATCCAACTGTCTTCTGTCCCCGGATGCAGATTGGACTTGGAGTGCTGATCATCTTTGCCATCATCTGCACTGAGCTGTGGTCGTGTGTCTCTTGGTTTGTGCAGTTCAGGCGACTGTTTGTGGTGTGTTTCATCATTAGTATCATCTGGAACTGGTTCTATCTGTACAAGGTGAAGAACAGCTCTTCTGCATTTAATCACAGAAATTATATGATTTGGGGTTTTTTTGTTGTTGTTTTGTTTCGTTTTTTTTACCTCCAAATGTTTCAACATATTTTCCAGACTACTTTTGCTGAGCACCAAAACAATATTGTGAAGATGGACAGTTTTAATGCGAAATGCACTGGTGTGAAAAAAATGGACTGGACCGATAATTTGAAAGGTAAGACAACAGCAGGCATAGTTAAAGGTAAAGTTAAACAGAGTCAAATGTATGAAAGAAGAATCTTGGAAACATGACATCTCTGGATCCAATTACAAGAAAAAGAGCAGATATTGTTGAAAGATAGTAGTGATCATTGAAAACTAAACAGTAATGGGTGAGCATTGTTAGATTCATGATTGTTTTCATCACATGCCTTTGAAATAGAGGTCTGCTACCACCAGCGGCCTATTGAGTGTTTGGTAAAAAAAAAAAATGTCTGTTCGATTGAGACTTTCTTTGTGTGCTTTGTGGTGTTTGTTTGAATCAGTCTGTTGATGATCTTCCATTTCTCTTTCCTCTCAGAGTTTTTCAGAAGCACTTTAACACTTCAAGATGATCCCTGCAAAAAGTATTATGAAGTCCTCATGGTGAACCCGATCCTGCTGGTGCCTCCAAACAGGGTCGGTGGCTCTGTCGAGTGCTGGTTTGTTGTTATGGTGCATGAGGACTTTTCTGAAGTCTGTCATTCAAATAATGCAGAAAGCATCATATAATGTGCCACCAATACTTTTGGAGTAGTTTCATATTTATGTGCTGTAACTAAATCACTTATCACTTCAACATTTTTGTTACATCAAGAAAGAAAGAGACAAACAAACATAAACTAGGGTAAAGTGTTGTGTAATGTTTTCCTGGTTTCCTGCCAATCTGAAGCCACTTCTCTCTCTGTGTTTAGGCGATCTCGATGACCTTCACGACCTTCTTCACTGAGCCGCTGAAGCACGTCGGTCAGGGCATCAGCGAGTTCCTGCGAGCGCTGCTCAAAGATCTGCCGATCACCCTGCAGATTCCCGTGCTGCTCACCGTCATGCTCACCATTGTGGTGAAGACCCCGATAAACGAAGATTGTCTTTTGACACAGCTGAGAAGTCTGTCTCTACACTGGTGTGTGTTTTTGACTTTTTTGCAGGCGTGTTTCTACGGAGGTGTGCAGGCAACCTTCCGCCACGGCATCATGGCACCTCTGCGTGGGCCTCGCAGAGATCCGCCTCCACCTGAGCTGGAGCAGCAAAGGCGTCCTGAGCTGGAGCAGCAGCGACTTCTCCCTCCTCCCAGGAACGACCACCCAGAGCCCTACGCAGGAGGCGATGCTCCGCTGCCTCGACATGAACCTCAACCTCAACCACAGCCGCTGCGGCATCAGTCCAACGATGACCCGGCGCCCAGAAATCAAGTCTATCGGCGGAGGCCTCACAAGACCAAGCAGCAGCCGATCAGGACTGTAGAGACTCTTAGAACAGCTGAGGCTCCGTACAGTGAGGACGAGGTGGATGTTGTACGGCATGAGGAGAATCCAGAGGAGGGGCCCGATCTTTACACCGCAGCTGATGCAGAAAACCAGGCAGAGGCGACGGAGGTGGACGGAGAAACCGCAACAGCAAAAGTTACGAACAAAACGAAAGCTGCTGTTTCGGGTGGAACCAAATCCAACAAGTGTCCGTCGAAGAAGGAAAACAAAGATGAACCCAACCGAAACGGTGCACCAGACGGACCTCAGCCTGCAGACAGACAGCCAGCACAGATCGATGTTCAGGTGAGCTCCCAGATCCCACTGGACAAGACTAGAAAGGAACATTTGCTGACTGTAAATAAGCGTATTATGTCATGTTTTATTGCTTCAGTGCGGCATTAACGGAATGATGAAAATTCACAATCTGCATAAAATGGTAAACAAAGATTTAATTCATAAATGTTGTGCTCATTCAAGATATTCCCATATGTGAGTGTTGTCTTGTGATTTCCAGTCGGTGATCCTCCAAAAAATTTTCATAAAAATTACAAGTCATTGCAGAAGATAGTTCATTTCCCTGCCAGGATTCCATCAGAGCACGACTAAACACATCTGAATAGTGATATTTGAGTTTCATAACAGAATTTCATCACAAAGTTACTTTTTTAGATGAATTCTTTTACAAGAATTCTAAAAAAAAAAAAGTGGATTGGAAATGAAACACTTTGTTTGAGGATGTGAACATTTTTTTGTGTTGAAACCCCTGCAGGATCTCGGAGCCTCATGTGAATTGTCATCGCCACCGGTCTCTGTCGAGGAAACCGGCTCCGTCTGAGGCGAAGACGTTCGGTCCAGCAGGGCCGTGATGTCGAGTCAACCAGAGTTTATCTACATATTCTGACTTACAGACACCATTAAAAGTGTAAATCAGAAGCTATGACTGTGGCCTGTGGGGCTGTTGTGTCTTTGACTGAATCAGCTCATTTCATCAAGATTGTTTTTCGTCCTGTTTGTACTTCTTGAATCACAAGTACAAACTGTGATCCGCCAGCCACACAGCAGTGACAAAAGGCAAAACGGAGCAGCATCAGGGACGTGGTAATTTATTTACTAATCAGCTTGATTTGCATGTAAGGTTGTCTTATTTAAGTGCACGAGAGGAAATTTGTGCACTTGAAGTATTTCCTGGTTCCGTTTTAATTGTCATCAAACCCTGGAATTACATGAAGAGTTTTGACATGATATAATTTTGCCACAACAAGTCTCAACTCACATTTACATTTTGTAAACCACAGGGGGATGACTTTTTTATGGTATATAATTTTTGTAGGTGTTTAGTCTTATGTGTGTGCGACTGTTCTCACTGAGCTTGTTTTTTCTGCCGCAACATGGTTTAAGGCAGCAAAAACATACATACGATTTGATGATGTATAGACTAGGATGAACACAGGGATGTCTTTCTGCTTCTAGCTGCAGTGGAAGCTTCTGTTTAAACTTGTTTCACCTGCTTCACTCTGTGAACAGAACCAAACACCAGCAGAGGGGTTTTTGTTTTACATGCTGCTGAGTCTGTTTCCCTCTGTGTGATCTGTCAAAATGATGCTTAATTTGCAAGGTACCTTAAATAAAATGTACCTTGTGTTCTCACATAATAAAAATATACATTTTCTACAAACCTCAGCTTCGTAATCTTGTCTTTACTCGTATCGGTGACCTGCACATATGTATGATGGGCTTGTGTTGCAGATGACTGTGAATAAACGTGACTATCCTGATCGCAGAAAGCAAAATGATTCCAGGGATGATGGATTCAATCCTGATTATGGAGGTAGTTCAAAAATGGTGAGCTTCTCTTATAAAAACAAAGAAGCAAAGATTGAGGAAGTGACTTTGTGACAAACTATGAAAACTAAACACTGTAATGGCCTCAAATTTATCAGTTATGACATCCTATTTTGTCCGTGAGTCAGAGTAAATGGGGTTATTCATATGTTGTTTTTTGTTAAGAGAGAAATCTTAGCGTTTTTTTCACTTTGTTGAACATTTCTGTTACCAACACAAGGTGTTTTTGGAGACAAGACTGCAGGAGATGTAACAAGTCCTCTGTTCCCAGGTGGAGAACAATGTCCTCTCATCTCAATTCTCAAGCGTTGTCTTTGGAGTCTGATGAAATATCACGCTGCTCGACCCACTGACAGCAGAGCAACAGAGACACAGTGGCTGACAGCTTTATGTCAGAGGATTCATGTGTTCTTTAGGGGGGGATATTCACATAGGACTAATGACACTAAAAACTGAACTGTTATTGGTTCTAAGAAGATGCACCCTGAACAGTCCACAGACTCAACATAGAATTAAACAATATACAGTTTTAAAGTTTCTACTTTACTGTTTGTTTGGGTTTTTTTTTTTTTTTTAAAAAACGTTTTTTTCTTTATTAAAACCTAAAATGTTATCTTATCACATTTTTCATGTAAACGGAGATAATAGCACATTGAACATGGAGTCAATCGTTGTGTTTTAATTAGTTGTTTTGCAGACAAAGTGAAAACTTTCGAGTAGAGGTTTCAAAAAGAAACTAAAGAATAAAGTTGTTGGGGAAGGGAGTTTCGTTGCGTGTGATCGTTTACCGCAGGTTGGCCCCGCCCCTCTAGAGTTAACACCTTCGCGCGGCCAGAGGCTCGTTTCCCGTGATTGGCTGACAGGAAGCTCCGCGCACAGTCACGCCGCTGAAGGGCGTCCGCGCGCGTGTCCAGCATCCGTCAGTGCCGCAGTCAGTCCGCACGCTCCGCCGGAGGGACGCTACGTCCATCTTCAATCAATCATGGAGTTACTGGTGCGATATTTGGACCGCAGCAACTCTGTCAGGTGAGCGAGGTTTTGTTTGTGTGCGTGAGAGACAGAACGTTTCGTTTCTTCTCACTTTTCGGGAGTTGGGAGGAGGTAAATAAACATGTACTGGCCGCTGAAGCCCACCCAGAAAAAGTAAAAGCAACAAGTTCGAGTTTCCAGGAAGTAAAAGTGGCTTTTACCTTTATCTTAACATGAAACAAAATAATTTTAATTCTTCTATTTCACAACTTAAGAGAAAGGCTGAATGCAGCTTTTCATGGCTCTGAAACCTGAGGTGTGTGTGTGTGTGTGTGTGTGTGTGTGTGTGTGTGTGTGTGTGTGTGTGTGTGTGTGTGTGTGTGTG
>JASSRZ010000055.1:9118717-9137679 GCA_032164315.1 Malacoctenus gilli | reverse complement strand
GTGTGTGTGTGTGTGTGTGTGTGTGTGTGTGTGTGTGTGTGTGTGTGTGTGTGTGTGTGTGTGTGTGTGTTGTGAAAATATTGGGAGTGCACCCACGGAGCTAACCTTGGACTTGAACCGGACTGCAGCCTGAATGCAGGCAGTGTATTCAGTACATGGAGTCCTTCCTGCCGGGGACCAATTCGGTGCACATGACAAACGCACTATTGCTCATGAAATAACTGCCTGCGCACACTTCCACTTCTGCATTTAACACCCTGGTTTTACTCCTGAAGGTCGAGCCAGAGAGGCTCCCCACACCACCCAGTGATGGTTCGATATGGCGCCGTGACTCACCTGCATCTGCGTGTTTGTTTGTCCGCTGCGTTTCCAGCTCCGTCATGACTCAGGACACCATTAAAGAGGAGAAGCTGAGGGACGACCTGAGGTTTTACTTCATGAGCCCCTGTGAGAAGTACCGAGCCCGGCACCTCCTGCCCTGGAAAATGGGGGTCCAGATTCTGAAGATCATCATGATCACTACGCAAGTAGGTTCATAGGGTAGAACATAATCACCCAGAACAAAAAGGCTTGGCTGCTCCACGACCAGGTGCAGTAAACGCATATAAAACTGTCCAGAGTCAAATTTTAACAGTTCTGATGTTCAGGCTTCAGTCTGACAGACATTGTCCTACATGACATGCATTTTTTAAAATCTTATGAAATCTTGGTTACGAAATTCTCTATGAAATCAGTTTTTGCTGTTTTACTGCAGATGGCAAATAACTCCTTCTCACAGAAAACAAAGGAATTATATTGGCGTTCCTCCAGTCAAAAAAGAGAAGTAAAAATGTTGGTTGAAGAACTTCACATGTACAGATTCTTCCAGGACCAAAAAAAAAAAAACAGGACTGCTTGTACTTCTCCTTCAGCCTCGACTACTTGACTGTTGCTTACATAATGTATCCACGCCGTAACTCTTGTTTCCTCACAGCTGGTCCTGTTTGGCCTCAACAACCAGCTGGTGGTCTCCTACAAGGAGGAGAACACCATGGCCCTCAAGAACCTCTTCCTGAAGGGCTACAGTGGCGTGGATGAGGACGACTACAGCATCGCCGTCTACACACAGCAGGATGTCTACGACAGCCTGTTTTACGTCCTGGATCAGGCAAGTTCACCCTCATGCCTCACAAAGAGTCTCTGTGTGAAGCTGTTTCATTTACTCACTTGTGTCCAGGAGGATGTTGGGAATCTCAGGTGTTGCTGCTTCAAGTAATAAAAACTCAGAGGAAGCGAGAAACTCAACGATATTGTGTTTTTGGCCAGCTTCTGAGAATGTTTTTGCTTTAGCAAACTTAAAAAATAATGTGAAGTAGAAAGTTTGTGTAACTCCAAAAGCTTCCAAGAGTTGCGTCTGTATTAGTTTGAGATACTTGTTCACATGAAGTTTGAGACAAAATGAATTGTTGACTGAAACAGGGGTCTTAAACGCGTTTTAACAGCTTAACGCAAATGAAATCAGATCATCCGAAGCTCGACTTGTGCCTGAATAATGCAGTTGACAGTCCAGCTATTGCTGCATGTAACCGCGAAGCTCGGCTGGAATCAGACTCGATGTTTTGCGCGTGTACGACATCGTCTCACGCTCACTTTCACCCAGAGGAAGCGGATGACGTATCAGCAGCTCGGTATACGGCACTGCAGTAACTCCTGAATAAACAAAGTTCAGCTCCTCCACTGTGTGCATGTACTGAGTGACAGACACATTTACTTCATCTTAGCTTTAAATAAACACCAGATCACCCAAAGTTGCGTGATTAAAACTCTCCAAAGGTTAAAGAAGCAAACACACAAGTAACGTTTCTTTTTTCATTTTGAAGTCCTTTAGGTAAAAGTTTAAGTCATCTGACCTCAGACAAGCCAAATCTCTTGAGGCAAGGCTGACCACGCCCTCCTCGAAAGAGCAAAGCCCCTGAGTTTAGACTGGCAGGCTTCCTGTCCGACACTTCGTGGGTTTACACAAGATTCATGGTCAAAATTGTACCGATATGATGTCAACCTCATCAGCTAGGCAAAGGGAGGGATTTAAAATGAGCTCTGATTTGGACACTGAATTTTGCAATTGGGTGGCTGAAATCTCAGGACAAACTTGTTCTACTTTTATACTGTAACCTCATAAAATAAATGTGTTCTTGTACAATTCACCCTGGACAAAGGTTGCGTCTCGCACTTACAGTACAGCCAGCTGGGTCGGCTCTCGGTGGGTCCGATCAGTTACGCTCGGGGCGAAGATGGAAACCTGCTGCCGCTCGTCGTCTGTAAGGAGTACTATAGGAGGGGCACCGTTGAGCCTTCAGATGAGACCTACGACATCGACGCCAAGCTGGAGACGGGTGAGTGGGCATCTTTATCATCCTGTGATTATACATCAACCTCCCAAAGACACCAGGTGGAACGTCTTCAAACAGATCAGTCCGCATTTAATCTGCAGAAAAATGTCAAATGAAGCTTTGATCACTGATGTGTGACACTGAGAGTTTGCATGTGATTACGGTTGCTGAACACTTCTCAAAAGTACTGAAGATACTTCAAAAGTTGCCCAAAAAGTTGATAAAAACTGGTTGTACATTCGCTGAGCTGCCAGCACAGAGCGCGTCAGTCTGACGGATACACTCATTAAGTTCTGCTGGACTTAGTTAATATTAGTTAGGCATCAAATAAAGATGCACACAGGCTATTCTTTTGTGAGTATCAGGTACTAGACCAACCATCAACATACAGACCGCAACAGGCTGCTCTTATTTTGGAAAGCCAATGTTTGTTTAGGGCGGAGCGACTGTGAAACCATCTCACATCCGTGACAAAATAATGATTAACAAGCTCACAGGATGTTCTGCATATCTCACTGGAATATTGGTGTTATTGTAGAACTTTGTGTGTTTTTTACATGTGTTTTTGCCAGACATGCAGCATTTATTCAGCATTGTGTTATGTGAAAATAGTCTTTAAAGCACTGAAAGGACTCGTAGTGAAAGCTAATGAAACATGTTCGTTCTCTTTCTCTCAGTTTGTTTGTCACATGATCCAAAGACGGCCAATCAATGGAAAACCAACAATTCCTCCTTTTTTGACCTGGATTTTTACAGGTAGTAATTGTCACCTCACTGCTCCCCCCGTGTGAAATATTTGTTCTGGTTTTTGATAAACATGTTGGTCACCCGTCTCATCTGCAGGCTAGTTGACATCACAATAACTTTCCAGCTGAAGGGAATCAACCTCCAGACGGTGCGTTCCCGCGAGCTGCCCGACTGCTACTCCTTCTACGTGACGGTACGAGCGAGCCGTGTTACAAACCGTTAGTGTGAGAAGTTGCCGTGTTTGTATATTGTCACACGTGTCTTATTCTTTCCACTGTTGACAACAGATAACGTTTGACAACCAGTGTCACAGTGGAAAGGTGAAAATATTCCTGGACATTGACTCGCAGAGCAGCGCGTGTCACGACTGGAAGATATCAGGGACAGGTAAACGTTTACGACTCCAAACTTGGAAAAAAAAAACATTCCTGGTTCATACAAAGAATTAAGAAAAATTGAAAGAATGAACAGTTTGTGTTGCATGTTGGGCTTTTATTTATCTTTTTTTAACCAAAAGTAGAATGAACAGTACAAGTATTTTAAACTTGAGGTGTCGCTGACATTTAAAGTGAAACTCACCTCATAAACTCTAAACTCCCAGACATGCAAAAACTGTTCTTCACATTCAAGATCATGATCTGTGGCTGGACTCACATTCTTTTTCTAAATGAAAAGATATCATTTTAATTGGCCAATTCAAAGGAAATAGTTTTTTTTTTCGAACGAGCTTTTACTTTGAAAATAGCAAATAAGTCTCCACAAACCACTTTAACAATTCTTTGATAGATTTCCTAATACGTTTCGGAACACTGTTTTGATTTGTAAAGCTCTTTTAAGTGGATAAAATTGATCTTTTTGCTCTTCCTTTCTTCTTGATTGTGGTTTTTTTTTTTTTGCTGCTTTTTCTCCAGCAGTAAAAACATTCAGGTTTTGAAGTGTGAAATGATCGATATGTTTGAATGCTTTCCAGCTGTTGTGCTTGTGCAGCCTGGTAGCTGGTAGCGACTGTTAGCGAGGCGTTTTCTTTATCAGCGACTGTGAGGGAGTTGTGTCTGAGATAAAGCGTTGAACACACATGCCGCATCTCCACCGCAGCCCAGAAGAACACGCACTATCTGCTGGTGTTCGACGCCTTCGTCATCCTCATCTGCATCACGTCAGCTGTGTTGTGCACGCGCTCCATCGTCCTGGCCATCAGGTTGCTTCAGGTCAGACTTTCAGTCTTGCTCACACCTGGTTTGATTATTTCCACCAGTTTGGACTCATGTTCAGGTGAACAATGATGCCTTAAGTTTTGGTTAGATGATGGAACCACAGAAAAAAGTACAATATCAAACCTTAAAGCTGTGTTATTATTTCTGTACGTAATTTGTCTTAAAGTTCCAGTTGTGTGACGGCAAAATTTCCTAATACGAGAAAAACACTCACAATTCAATTTTCAATCAAAAGACTGCTTTTTGCTTGAAGACATGCAACAGTTCTTGTTGATTTGTTTGTCACTGATTGAAAGTGTAAAAAGAATGAAGACTTTAACATTCATTTTGAGGAGTTGGAGGCATTTTTTCTGGTGTTGAATTTCATTTTGTTTTGTTTTGAAGAGATTCTCTCGATTCTTCATGGAGAACTACAATCGCAAAGTGTGTGAAGATGACCAGAGTGAGTTTCTGAACGGATGGTACGTGCTGGTCATTATCAGCGACATTCTTGCCATTGTTGGATCCATACTGAAGATGGAAATCCAAGCCAAGGTAAATAAAACGACTTGCTTACCTTCTGGAAACAGAAGCGACACAGGAATCATGCTCAATTTTATTTTGAACACAATTAAAGACAGAAATCCTTACAAAGAGCACTTTTAAAAAAAATATTACTCTGACTCTACTTGTGTAAATTAAATCAGTAAGATTTCTTTCAGTGTTTCTAAACATCTGCATCGTATCAGTGGGCGCTAACTGGAGCTGGGGTGTGTTTTGTGGGGGAGGATCCTCTCTGACACAAGCATTTCTGCCTCTGTGGGAAAACCTCCCAATGATCCAATCATCCATCGGGATCAAATCTGTCTTCCAGTCACAGTGATTAATGCGACTGCAGCTGAAGTCCAAGCAAAACACATGAAAATATGCATTTCTACGATGTGAAAGCGCCCTTCTTGTGGCCACCCATGTGCTTTCCTCAAAACAATGTTAAAATAAAAGTGTGACAGCACCAATGTAACACTGTGAAGCAAGCTGCACAGCATCATATTTGTCTTTATGTGATGCTGAAGGAGCAGTCTGCATACCTGTTGAATTATCCTCTGACAGTCACGTAGACTTTGGACGTACAGTCCTGCAGCTATTTCGACCAGACTTTTTACAGCGTTGTTAATTTTAACAAAGAGCCGAGCAAGAAATACTTCAGTTCTGACTCTGATCCTACAAAGCTCTTCTCTGACAAAAGGTCGACTTTGGTATCGAACCTTGAGAAAACCCTCCAGCTGGTTGTTTCTGAGCTGCGACAACACTGTCTCATTTCCAGGGTGTTTGCCTTCAGTCTGGGCGACTACATTACCCACAGTGCAGCCTGACAGCCGACCTCTTAAGCAGTTATTTCAGACTTTCTCTCATGAGACAAGTCATGAAAGGAAAGTTCTCAATACTTTAATCACATGCATGTCTTGATTTGGTCTTGTTTTATCCTTGCAGCTCACCGATTTAGTTGCAATTAAACTGTAAAACATTTGAGTGATTTGTTCCAGTTGGTTAATAATTGACACAAGATTGCTTTCATGCCGCAACACATTGGACTTTACGCTCTCATAAGACACTCCAGAGTTTATGTCAGTCAGAGATGAGCACAGTATTATCAAGTGCTGCAGTTTAACATAAACTTGCATAATGTGGTTGGTATGTAACTTTATCTCTGCGTTCCGTCTGAAAACTGCGCATTAGTCTCGATGGGCTCAGTTTACCACAGCTGACAGTGAACGTCTTTCTCCCCCTGTTAGAGTCTCACGAGTTACGACGTGTGCAGCATCTTCCTGGGAACATCCACGCTGATGGTGTGGGTTGGAGTGATCCGGTATCTGGGATACTTCCAGAAGTACAACGTGAGTCCAAGTCCTTCCTGGTTTTACTGCGCGCGTTGCAGCACGTGAACCCCGACATGTGCGACTATGGTCAGCATCAGTTTTTATGAAGATGAGGCTCTTCTCTGATGAAACTGGTGCTCCTGCATTAAACACTGATATGGACAAAGTTTGCAGTAAAGTGACTGGCTGAAGAAGAGAGAGTTCATCATGTTCAGTGGGCAATACATCCAGTCAATATGCGAAGAACTATTATGAAATCACTGTTTAAATGTAACAGTTTGTGACTTTGACACAAGAAAATCCTCAAATTCAAACTTATCAGTGGTAGGATTACAATTACATTCATCTGTCCTGTATTAACATTTGTGTGACATCTCATCAGAGAAAGAAGATTCAACGTGTAAAATTTACATTTTGTCCCTTTTGTGTGTTTTCACTTGAGTGTTTTGAATCTTCTCTGGTCTCTTTGTGGTTCTTGGATTTTCTCACCACCCGCACTCTGTTCTCCACGGTCAGGTGCTGATTTTAACCATGAAAGCAGCCTTCCCCAAAGTCCTGCGTTTCTGCTGCTGTGCGGGCATGATCTACCTCGGCTACACCTTCTGCGGCTGGATCGTCCTCGGGCCGTATCACGAGAAGGTAACTTAAGCAGGGAGGAAGAAGAGCAGCCAGAATGAAGAGCAGTGCCGGGAAGTTTGTGAGGGAAAATTAAGAGGAACTATTGAATCTCCCCTCAGTGACGAACACTGTTTATTCATACGGAGCTGCTGAGTCCACAAGTGTTGGGAGAGAATAAGGGAAGTCGCAATCACTTCTCACTTGGAGCATTTGGGTGTGATTGTGCATCGTTTGCTCCTCCTCCCATTTGTTTTGTTCATTTTGAATGTCCTCTCATGAGTTTAAGTATTTTCAGTTCTTGTAACATAGCGTTTGTTGACTTACATCCTAGTTAAACATTGACGAATACATTTGGAGATGACATTAAGTGGTTTTAAGTTTCGAGCTAGAAAAGCCAACTTTGGCCCTAAATTCTGATACGTGTCGCTAAAATTCACAAAAATTGTTGATTGCCCCACCAAAAAATATGAGCAAGAGCAACAAGAAGATTCTCCATTTAGTTTTTATGGAATACATTCAGGAGTAAACAATGATTTTATTTATTTTATTAATAATTACTACCTGTATGTTACACTTAAAGTACCTATGAAATTTAATGTCTTTGTGATCAGTTATAGGACTCGGTTACTAATTGTTTGTCTTTCCTCTTTGTTAATCTGAATCATTACATTTTGTTTGCAGCAACCAACCAGATTTTTTGCTGTTTCAGCATCATTTGCCTTGAATTAAGGGAACTTCAAGATGAGGGTGGGAAAAAAAATGTCTGACTTCCCTTTCTGGGAGAAAACTGAGTTTTAAGTAACTTAGACGTTTTCTAGACCGTTGACGAGGAACTTTCATCAAATGACCACTAGAGGTCAGTGTGTGTTTATCTCTTATTGACATCAGTGACTGACGTGTTCAAATCTCGGCACGTTGGACTTACAGTGTGAACAGGAGGCATCGGCAACATTTTAGTATCACAAACGAATGCTTTTTTCTTAGTGAACTGCGGTGAGATGACGGGATGAAGTGAACTTCTACAATAAGAACAAAATGCGCACAATAAACTCACTTCACCTCACAACAAGCCGAAGCCGTTGTAGTCACCTTCAAGTTAAATCATCAAACATAAAGAAAAGATTACAAATTCAATTTTTTTATTTTGCGGTACTTCGTATTTCACCTTCAAAAAACCAACTTTGGCAACATTTGACTCGCTCCTTGACGCATCACCTCCTCTGTCAGGTCATGAAATGTCATCAGGGAAAACACAAGTATGTTTAGTCGTCGGAGGCTGTAAAGATAAATTATTTACGGAAGTCGGAGGAGGAGTGGGCGTTGCAACAAGTCCGAGCCGATGAGACAGATGTGAGATCTGCTGCGAGCAGCTGCAGAACATCTTGTGTGTCGCTGACCGAGGTCAGATTGGTTGATTTTTCACCTGCAGAGGAGGAACTGCTGTTGATGTTTTGAAGTGCGCCTGTCAGGCCAGTGCACTGCATCGCTTCAGGTTCATGAGTGATGGACAGTGAGCAGTACTCACGGAGCATCTGTACAGATGTTTCATGAACTGTACTCCAATCAGCTATTTTTGTAACACATTTTGTATTTCATGTGCAGCCAGCATAAAATGGTAAAATATTCCTTTCTTCATCGCAGTAACTGCAGTTTTTTCTCGTGTATGGTTCACCCGGTGGAGGTGAAAGTGCTTTGGTGTGCAGTTTCGGTTCCTCCTGTCAGCCTGAGGCTCGGCCGTGATATTTTACCCGACAGTAGCTGCGGGATTCCCCCTGTAGTGTGCCGTCAGCCCTTCCAGGACCCTCCGTGTGTTTACTGAAGGAATAAACAGAGGATGTGAGAGGACTTGCCTTTCTACACGTCTGCAAGCGCCGTGCCCAGAGTCTGGAGGGTCGCAGAGGGACGGCGTTCGTCAGATGCTATCGGGCTGCGGTGAAGCTGTGGGAGTCTGGTCTGCCGTCAGGCCCTCTGATGGCTTTCGCTAGTCTTTCTGATTAGCCGCCTCATTTGTTTCACATCTTCACGTTGAGAAAGGCTCCAAGTTCATAAGGATGAAACGTGTCAGTAATCGACCGCACGAATAGGAGACGTCTCATTTTTCCTCTGCAGGTTCTGGCCTCTGGATTCATTTCTATATCTTATCACTTTAATTTAGCGTCTGTTTGACTCCTCAGAAACAGTTATGCAATGATTCAGTGATTAGTTGTTGTTTTGATATGTGGAATAAAAACAATGGAGAAAAATGGGTGCAAAAGCGAGCAAAAGTTCAGCTTGACTGGGTTGAAAGGCGTTACTCTTGTCTGGTTTTGCTTCCTTCATGATGAGTGTTCACGGTGATGCTTCATCTCCTCCGTCTGTGTTGCAGTTTGAGGGCCTCAGTCTGGTGGCCGAGTGTCTGTTCTCCCTGGTGAACGGCGACGACATGTTCACCACCTTCGCCCAGCTGAAGGACAAAAACTCGCTGGTGTGGCTCTTCAGCCGGGCGTACCTCTACTCCTTCATCTCCCTGTTCATCTACATGGTGCTGTCGCTCTTCATCGCGCTCATCACCGACGCCTATGAGACCATCAAGGTAACCACTCGCGCCACCTGTCTGAGATTTCGCAGATGATCGCAGAAAACCTTCTGTGCCATTCAGAAACCGTATTCGTGGCACAGAGAGGAAACGCTGATTGCATTTAAGATTTTTTCCCTGATGCCCAAAATCAAAACCCACGTTAAACCTCACGAGAGAAGTGAAAATGGGCCAAAGCGTGCGTTATTCGTGTTGCCATAGAAACCTGATGTTTATCATTTACTTCCCTCTAAATCCTGTCTGTGTTGTTGCCTCACTTCTCTGGGGAGTTTCTACCGTAGTTGCTTAAACCACAGAGGTCCTCAGCTTGACTTTTATGAGTCATACAAAATTTGGGAAGTATTGATCAAACTGAAATTCTTTCTTTATCTGGTAATTATTGTTATGAGGCACTTTATGCTGAAATTACATGGAAAAATGAAGCGCTTTGCATCTTTAAGCTTTCCTGGTTGTAAACAACAACAAAATGTTCAGAAGGCAGTTATTTTGAAAAGCAAAATAGCATGATGGGAATAAAAAAAAGGGATCGCATCTAAATTTCAAAGTGATAAAGTTACTGAAAGTGGTCACACTGGTCATGATGCGAAAAACTAAACAAGCACATTTATAACAGTTATTTGAAAGATGTTCCTGACACGATGGAGCCGCGACCTGAGGTGCAGAATTATCTTAAGTTTCCGGCTGAGATCGTGGCTGGACCAAAACATCCCGATTTAAAGGACCCAGAGAGAAAAGAGGAAATCTGAGGCGTGAATGAGTTTGATCACCATGTGGGGAATTTTATCTCTCAGCTCAAATGTTACGGTGAAAAAACTAAACAAATATTGATGGAAACCTGATCATCTCGGTACTCTGACATGTCAGTGATGCCTGTGGGAAGTATTTGATACTTGTGCTAATTTCAAGTACAAAGCAGCTTCTTTGGGATTTTTTGGCTTGAAATAAGCAGGAAAAAGCCAACTTTTAGACAATTATGTCTCACTTTAAATGTTAGACGATTTAACTTCACAACAAATAAATTTGACGGCTCCAATCCTGACATGTGTCACATGCAGAACTACCAGAAGGATGGATTCCCTTTGACCGACCTGCAGAAGTTTCTCAAGGAACAGAAAGATTTCCCCGTCGACGAGGACTGCAGTCGGACAGACGCCCACACTCAACGCTCCGTCCTCTGCTGCTGTCAACGGTAGGACGCTCGCATCTCCTCGCTGTATTACTGCTGCTCTGCGCTTCTGAAAGTGCTGAAAAGAGGCATCAAAATCAGTGGTGGAAGCGACTCTGATCAGTGTGAGCGGTGAGATTTATGAAGACACTTTTAGCTGCTCTGCAATTATTACTTTTTGCCATTTGGCACCATAAATCAATGGACATCCTGGGAGGTAGCAAGACAGCTCCTCTTTAATTGAAACGTCACTTATTGATCGCCATATGCTGCCTCGGTTCATGCAAAAAGTTCTTTTTATCAAAAACAAAAGTGTGACGGCTGGAGTAGGATTTTAAATTTAGGTCCTATGAGTGGTTTCAAACATGTGCTGCTACTTCCCGAGTGTTTTGACTCTCTTTGTGGTGACAGATTTGTGTTAAGTGTTTTCTTCCTCCAACTTTCTGCCTCAACATTCTGCTTTCAGTCGTGCAATCAGCCCGACGCAGCCAAACAACACTCAAAAATAACGTTTAACATAAATAGTTGTGTAGAGAGAGTCCGGCCGGGCCGGCTCACGCTAAAGCGAGACGTCCTTTTCTATACGTTCCCCAGTTTTGCGCTCATTCCTTTTCCATGAGCCAATCTCTATCATCGGCAGGCAGCAGCAGACTGCAGTGGGTTTCCTCCAGGCTGTGGTTTGGCTCTGTGTTTCGTGGTCTGAGAGCAATGAAATTAGTGGTGGGAGCTATGCAGACACACCCGGTGATGGGCTGATTACAGAGAAACTGAGGCTGCTCAGTGGGAAGAGTCCCCCCCCCACCTCCCACCCCCAGCCATTTGCTGCCTCTCTGCTGCGTTGTCTCCCGTATAAACGGGGCCAAACGAGCCAGAAACATTTTGTTTGAGTTTCCTTGAGAAAGTGTAAGTTTAAATCCAGTTATCTTTGTTGGGGTGGATCGTTTGGTTCAATGACTTCTCAGCATGTTGTTGTTTTTGTTGTTGAGTAAATTCATATTCTCTCCTTGCCTTTGCTTTCCATGTTTGGTCATCGTCAGAACCTCTCAGGTTTTGAACAGCTGCGCTTCGTGCCGTCACATCCTCTTTCAAACCCAGACAACACGTTTCCGCAGCAATTGAACCTTTAGAAGTCGTTACTTCCTCTGTCTCGATCAAAAGTTAACAAAGCTCCGGCCAATTTGACTTGACTTTCACTTCTGTTTTCTGCAAAATTGCTCCAACACTTTTCTTGTTTTTTTGGAGGTTTTTCGTTATTCACATCCTATTCTGCAAAACAAATCCAGGTTGTTCAGAATAATTTGCAGAAAGACTGTGAGCATTTGTTGTTCATCAAACTAACCACACTGAGTCTATGAATTCTGTCCCACATGCCACATCTTTAAATATTTCTTAAATACACGCAGCTACAAATCATTTTGAATTTTAAAGTCACAAAACAATGAGTTGGGAATGAAGGGAGGCTTGGGGGGGGTGGTGTCCATTGAAGGCAGAATCTTTGACATCACTGAAAGATTGTGGCTTATGTCACGACATTCTTGCCAAACCATTCAGAAAGTAAATTTCTCCACCTGAGATTTCACAGAAATTAGTTCTTTCACCACCTTTTGTGCAAAATCTTGTGAAAAGGATAAGAAATCTAAGCCTGTATGCATTGAGGCCTGAGAGTACCACTGAGTGTGTGTAATTTTCTGAGATTATGGGTAAATCTCTCACAGAAAGAGGAAACGTTTTTTCTCAAAACCGTTGATGTCCATAAATCACCATAATCCTCCTTGAATGACGCTACAGAAAACAAACTGCTGCAATCTTCGACTCCTCCAATGATTTGCACCAGTTGCTGTCTTGTCGTTGTGAGTTACGTGGACCCTGCATCAGAAAACCGAAGTCACGACACCGAACGCATCGCTGCATTAAGAAAAAAGGAACCTGATACCCCAGAAACTGCAGTTTTACTTCGTGTGGTCGCACAGAACAAGACTTGTATGACCGCGTCTGTGAGCAGATTTGTCTTGTTACAGTGTTTTGTTTGTCCTTTCAAGAAAAAGTTCTGTACATCGAATATTAAAGATGCTTTCAGCCAATTCTATGGAAACCAACAGTAGTTTGTGTCTTACACCAAAGTCCTTTTGATTTACATTTAATTGTTGAACAGGAATATCTGATTGTTGGAGACAAACACTGCAAACAACATTTTATTTCGGGCATCTTTGGTGTTTGTGTGACAAACTCAAAGCACAAGTTGGCTTGTTAGGCCAGCATTACTCCTTTTATCAAGAATTTTTTGCTTTTTTGGGGATATTTTTGTTTTTGAATTACAGGAAAACATGATGTGCTCAGGTTTGTGAAGCCGTTGGCCGCAGGCCAGTAAAATAAACAGATTTCTTGTTTCTTCTTTTGGATTTTCTCCTAAAACTTGAACTTTGTGGGAACGGGGGATTTGTCGTCTTCAGTTTTGCAGTGAATTACATCCGAGTTTGTTTACTGATGGCGTAAATGCTTCTTTGTAAACAGAGTCCAGGTTCGGTTTCTCTCTGCATCCTGCTCGTCCCACTTCAGAGGCTCACGGTGGCTCCGTGGGACCCAGTGCAGAACGATGTTGTTCACCTCGCACGCAAATAATTCAGTCACTTGTTTGGAGTTGTGCAGTTCCCCATCAAACTGTCAACTTATCCTTCACAGAGCTATAAATGTTTGTACACACTGTAAAAGTAATTTAAAGCCTTGTGACCACCGAGGAACTTTTGATTTTATTAGCAGTAAAAAAAAACGAAAAGAGTTTCCTTTGCCGTGTTAATTTAAGTAAATCCTGACTGAGATCCTGCAGCTCAGGCGGTTTGGTCCCGCGCTCGAGACTCTCCCGTCATCATTGTTTGACGAGACGTTAACGCCGTGACTCAGGTCTTTTCTTGCGTGTCTGACAGCAGTTTTTTTGTCCCGCCAAGCCATCCAGGATTTCCTGCTTTGGAAGTCTGAGCGTTTAAGGAAGTGTCGTGTCGGTTACAGAGCCTTTGTGTAAACGACCTGTAATGCAGCTAAATGTGCATCTTCCCAGAGGAGAGGCATATTGGTTGTGTGTTAGTCTGATTGGTTTCTGTCATTAGCCGTCCTGTCAGCTCGCAACAACTGTGTAAGTGCGGTCATTGTGCATCATTTGATGCATAATGACTTAATCTGGTCAGGATTTCTTGTTCAGGAATTAGATCAGTGTCCTCAACCGATACGTTAATGACTTTCTGGATGAAACTTCATCTGCAGAGTTTGATTTGATCCTCTCGTCCTCCCGTTTTCCTCTTCTGGTGCAGTTTGTTATCTTGTATCTTCTCGCACAGTTGCTTCTGTGGACATTTCAAGCGTCTCATCTGTCTGGAGCCCGTGTGCATCATTTACCACAAGTGCAGCAAAGTCTGTGTTCCTGAAACAGGTGTTTAACTCAAAAGATGCTTAGAGAGTTCTCTCGATTTTTGCGAAGCACATTCACATCTCTAAAACGCTGCAGCAGTTTATGGAAGTGAGAGTCCGGGAGATGAAAAAGGCACAACTGTGATCCTAGCTGAGCCAAAAAAACAAGAGTTGCTGCTTATGGCAGATAAAACTGAACACTGAACAAAAAACTGATTCATACTTCTTTGCTCTTTTGTTGCAGACTTCCAGTAAATGATGATATTATGCTGATCAGCTGACAGCAGTCCCACCTCCTGAAGAGGCAGTTCAGAGAAGAAAAGGAGGAAGAGGAGGAGGAGGAGGAGGAGGATGCCGGGAACAGGACTTCACATGTCTGAAGAGCAGGAGATTGGCTGTTGTTGGGTTTTTTTCTGCAGAGTTTCTTCTCCAGAAGTGAGAGTTTTTCCTGACGTGCAATATGAAACCCCAAATGAATTATGTCGGCGTGAACAAGTGACTGAAGTATGTTTGTGTGTTTGGAGTATTTATTGGAGTTGAGGATACTGATTGGATGTTTACTGGGCCTTTAAAGGTCCACACATGCATAAAGATGCGAAAGGAGGAGATTCACTGTTTGTCTGATTCCAAGTCGTGCCACATTCTGTCATATAACTCAGTGTTTGTTGTTTATTTGTGAAGGTTGCTGTCAAATATTTGTCCCCTTTGTACAAGTTGGGGGGAAAAAAAGCGTTTTCAGTAAAAGAGATGATTTTTCTTAGTGCTCGCTAAACAGTTTACCTCGATTGCTTGAACATTTCTGCTGCCCAAAGGAGATTGAGTAAAAGGGGAATTTAAAGTGACAACATAATGACGCAACTTTATCGTTCTATCTCCAAGCAAGTGAACGTGTTTCGACAAGCCTTTCAAAAAGTTTGAACTCTGTGCCTTATAACTTGATTAAATAATGTGTTTTCTTCCCCCGTGTAATCTGATTTGGCTCATTTGGAGGGTGTATCCAGGTTTCATCTGGTGGGCTGCCTCTTTGTGTACTTCAAAACACTTCCTGACTGACTCGGTGACCCATCATACCGAACGATGATTAAACCATGTCACGCAGTGCCAACCTTTGGAGGAGTTTCCCGTTGTGGTGTTGCTGACGTTATGACCGTAATATTCGCTCCTAATTGGGACTTCAAGTCTGAACGGGGACCAGAGTGAAGCCTTATTTTCAAAACAAGAGCACGGTTTGCTCCCGGGATGCTTCTTTGAACACGTCCTTTGTTTGCTGTGACTTTTCAATTGAACGCGAGTAAATAAAGTCATTGTCCAAGCATGTCACCGGACAGGTGAGAAAAAGAGGTGGAATCAAAAATACGGTATGAATGACTACAAATCTTGGTCCATCTTCATTTGTGCTTTTCATACCTCACTCAGAGGTCAAAGCCTGAATGGATCCTCAAGGTCAAAACACAAAGGTAATCATTAATTGCAAATTAATTACACAGCTCTTGTTGCCATTCAGAGCCTCCCTCCCTCAGTCTCTGCCTGTCCTTCATCGTTGTGCCTCTTGCGAGCAGCAATGTCTTAAAGGGACACACGCTTTGAAAACACGCCACAGAAAAGATGTTTTTTCGTCATTTATGATCACCAACCAGCAAAGTGTGTCCCTGGAGCACCCGTCAGCCGTCCTGGGTGTTTCATCCAAATCCGTCCACGACTTTCTGAGTTTTTCTGTAAACGAACCGTCAAGCCATAACTGGTGATGAAGATTTAATCTGAGTGATGAATGGCGTGATCTGGTCTGTGGTCATGAATGCATGTGGACGGGTGAATGAGTTACAGCATAAAGTGTTTTGAGATTGAAAAACGTGGAGCTAAAATTTTCTTTACAGGTGCTGCATGTGGGTTCTCCGAAGCGATTTAAAGAGGCTGAATTCTCCTTAAATTATCACACCCCCCCCCCCCCCCCCTGTATAAAGCCTAGTTCCGCCTCTGGTGAGGAGCCGGGCTCTCGGGAGGCTCCTCCGCCTGTGGGTGTCTCAGCTCCGGGCTCACGCCCTCCGCGTCGCACCGCCCCGAAGCCTCAAAGTGAAGACGCTCAGCCCGCCCGCCTGCACTCGGTCCTCCGGCTGTGCTGCTGTCACCTCCTCCCTCCTTCCCTCCCTTCACCTCCTCCTCCCTCCCTCCGCGCGGAGCCGCGGAGACAACATGTTCACTGACTCAGCTCCGGGCGTTTCGCAACTTTTCGCCTACTGACGCTCCACCGACGGCTGCTCCCTCAGGTAAGCTCACCTGGGCTCCTTCCTCTCCTAATTCACCCTTTATTACCTTAGTTAGACCCCCTAAAAAATGTAGCTATTCTGTTTTTGTTCCCTTTTTTGTTTGTTTTGTGAGTTGACGCGCTCCTTATCTCAGCCAATCCCACCTCGGGAATGTCTTGCTGTCATTTCCGAGTCAGACAGGTTGTAGTAAAGTTGCATAATAAGAGAAGGTCTGAAGTGGAAACTTTTACACCTGTGTCTCCTACTGCACACCTGTGCTGCTGTTCAAAAAGGCAGAGACTTCACGTCCAGCGTGATATTGGGACACTAAATCGTCCCTGGCCCGTCTTGGACTTGAAGCTCCTTCTGTCCAGTAAATGAGTGTTGGCTCCTATTTTCTTTCTCCCGTTTGGACGTCAGTCATCTCAAGCCGTCTGTCTTTGGAGGACACGGACATCAGGCGCTGATGGGATCCAGAGAAGCATTTCCTTCTCATCACTGTTATCTCCCTCTGCAGCCTCTGATGCCTGATGTTGCTTTGCCCCTTCAAATCTGGGTTTGAATTCCTGGCAGACTTTAAAAGAGATCCTCACACAGCTACAGACGGAGGATTAGTCATGTTTACCCTAATTTCAATGTCTGTGTGTGTTGTTTCTTAACTCTAAGTAGTTATTTGTTGATCATCTTCCTTTGTGTCGCTGTCGGAGATCGCAGGGACGGATCCAGACTGTTTTAATCGAGGGGGCCCCCGACGCTAAAGTGACAAGAAAGGAAGCATGTGGTTCATGTTCCTCTTTAACATCTAGACTGCTGAGTAGAAGTCACTTTGAAAACCAGCGCGAATATGTCTTGTGATTAACTTCCTGCTCGAAATTACCTTCCAGTCTGTGCTCTTTACTTCCAGTGTAATAATACTAATAAGGAAACGGTCCCCGTTTGTGTTTTGACTTCATTTGGCAGACTTGCCTCGAAAATGGCCGAGCACAACCTCACCTGCCACTACGATGAGCCCATGGGCTTCTTCTACAACAAGAGCGGCAGCGACGACAAATGGGACAAAGCGCAGCTGATCCTGGTGCAGGTGGTGGGCTCCCTCTTCTGCTGTTTCATCCTGCTGTCCAACGCCATGGTGATCGCCGCCGTCATCACCAACAAGCGGTTCCACTACCCGTTCTACTATCTGCTCTCCAACCTGGCCGCCTCGGACTTCCTGGCGGGCATCGCGTACGTGTACCTCATGTTCAACACGGGGGAGGTGTCGCGGAAGCTGACGGTCCGAGGATACTTCATCCGCCAGGGCCTGCTGGACATCAGCCTGTCGGCGTCGCTGGCCAACCTGCTGGTCATCGCCCTGGAGCGCTACATCTCCATCATGAGCTGGAAGGTCCACAGCAACCTGACCAAGCGGCGGGTGACGCTGCTGATCGTGCTGGTGTGGGCCATCTCCATCTTCATGGGGGCCGTGCCCAGCCTGGGCTGGAACTGCATCTGCAACCTGAGCGACTGCTCGCAGCTGGCCCCCATCTTCAGCAGGAGCTACCTGATCTTCTGGTCCGTCTCCAACCTGGTGGTGTTCCTCGTCATGGTGGTCATCTACCTGCGGATCTACACCTACGTCAAGAGGAAGACGTCGGTGCTCATGCCGCACACCAGCGGCTCCATCAACCGCAAGCGGACGCCCATCAAGCTCATCAAGACCGTCATGGTCGTGCTCGGTAGGCGCCGCTCGTTGAACGTTGTCACGCCGGAATCGCTGATGATGCATTGTTGAGTCAGCGCCCGCATAAAAGTTGCGGAGCACAGCTGTCGTTTTCCGTCCAGGCGTGTCGTCATCACAAAGATGACAACAATTCCTGATATCTGCAGGGATTCTTGGAATCTAGTTTTTGCCCGATATGAGAAAGATTCCCGAGAATAACGACACAAAATCCAGGCAAAGGAAACTTTTCTTGTTGGTCAAACATTTGACTTGATAAATAGCTGAAAAGGTCAGTTTGGTTTCTTACTGTCTGTGACTCCAAGGTGTTTTCTGTTTTGTGTTTTTGAAGAGGCGGCGCGTAGTTTCCCATGAGGCAGTTGGATGTTGTGGAAAAGCTTTTCTTGGTCCAGGTGTTGTAACAGAATACAGGTTGGACAGAACAAAACAATTGTGAGGGAGCAGTATTTTCTGTGAGAGCGTGACAAAAAGGAGGAGTTTCACTTCGTTTTCGTGTCCAGACGTGGAAAATCATTCAACCTACTTCTGCGTCTGTTCGGAGACTCTCCGTCTCAGATGGGAGCTCACTGTCCTGGATGTGGGAGCGGAAGCGCTTGCGTCTATACACACTTTATTCCCGTCTGCTGTGTAATTATCCCTCACTGTCAGGACGCGGCTTCAAAGCCTGTGTGGCGCAGTTCCCACAACACCACGCTGGCCCTCAGCACACGTCCCCTCCTCGCCGCCCCCCGAAAAGAGCCTGTACTTTGGGACTCTTCAGGCCTTCAGACGCAGATCCCGCCGATCCTTCTCGTCGCTGTGCTCGTGAACAAGTTTTCTCTTGCTTGTAGTTACTGTTTACTTTTCCTGCTGGTCACTAAAAGTCAGTTTTATCTCTCTGGATCTACAGAAGGAGCCCAGTTTTCTCTGTGCACAGCCAGTCGGTTTGCACGTGCATGATGTTACAACAAGGAGGTCCATGAGAGACCCCCTGAAAGCTTTAACTAGTGTGTGTGTGTGTGTGTGTGTGTGTGTGTGTGTGTGTGTGTGTGTGTGTGTGTGTGTGTGTGTGTGTGTGTG
>JASSRZ010000055.1:9079083-9112543 GCA_032164315.1 Malacoctenus gilli | reverse complement strand
CGGCCAGTATTCACTGCGTTTGACAAGTGAGAAAAAGTGACTTGAAAAGAAATTCAAGAGGCTTTAAAGAACAAAGGAAACACAAAACCTTCCTCAGAGAGGAAACAGACTGATTTTATCAGCTGCTTTTCTCATGGAGGTGTTCTTTTATGAACCTCTGCAGGTTGGTTTTCACCCTGTAACCATGAGCCTTTTTTTGGGTGGTGCCCGTCTAATTACAGGGGAGGGGTTTATGTTTTTGGCCCCAGGGGACCGAGCCGCGTCGCGTCGCCGACGGTCACTTGTGATGTCTTGTTTCGAGGAGGCCCCAGCTGCTGCTCTCTGCTCTCCATCAAACGCTAATGGCTTTATTTAAAATTCAAAGGCACGCACGCTTTGCAATGTGACCCCCGCATCTCGCAACCTCATTCACAACATGCCTTTTATTCCTCTCGGTCCAACAGGGCAAAGGGGACATGACAACATGGTGGCTGGAAGCGAGGAAGGAGGAACTCACCGACCCGCTGTTCAGGGTGTCCGAATCCAGAGCTGTCCCCGTGCCTGTTAGCGATTAGACCCCATAAATGTCCGTAACCGTGGAGATAAGCTGATGTACTGTGCTCAGGCTTCATGTCATAGAACTGAATTGTGAACGACTTCAAATCTTGTCACTGTTTGTAAATTTGAAACCTCCACAGGAAGGTTGTCAGTATTTCGAGGACAAATTAACCTTTCTGGAACCGAATTGTATAAAAATGCATGCCTTAATATATTATATAATAATTGCACTGAATGTCGCTTTACTTGCTATAAAAGAAACCTTTTTATCTTTAGTATATCAATAATATATTTATTTTTTGTGGTACCTGATTGGGATTCTCACTGCCTGAATACTGTAGACACTATTATGAGATAGTTATAGATATGATATAATGTAACAATCATAGGCCAACAGAGCACTTTTTTCAGACTAACTACATTAATTTTAGCCTTGTTTGAAATATTTGTGGACTATGTTTTTCGAGGGGAGAAAAGCACTCAGCTCTTTTTTCTTTTTTCTTGCCAGTGGTGTCCAGTGTGAGATACTTGATCACTGTTGTTGTCAGTGTAAATGTTGCTCAGCAAACATTTGTTTGAAAATGCAAGGACAGCTCATTTGGCGCAGGACTGCACCTTCGAGCTGGCTTTGGATTTTCAAACTGTTACCCAACTTGTTGATGCAAAGATTATTCAGTTCACACAAAGAACAAGCAAGGATAGCATTCACAATGGACTCTCTACTCTATTGACTGGCCTGTCTCGTGTTGCTGACTGTGCAGTGCAATAAGTGTTGCTCATATGCAATAAAGTCTCTTTGGAATTCCAACAATTTCTCACTTGTTCTTTGTATAAATACAAATTAAATATGATGCATGGGCCTATTGTTTGGGTCTAAAATAACCATTATTTATCCTCGTGCAATTTTACCACCATTTCAAGTTGAAATTTCAAAATATATTCACTCATCAACCTACTTTGTTTCAGTCACACTTTCTGATCTTTGTATTTTAAACTCTAAATATCCCAGAGAAATTCTGGTGTTAAGCAATAAGATGTTCGTTTCAAGTGAGTTTGTATTTGATGAAGGATATTTTAATAAAGTTTAACACAATCAGATGAGTTTTAAAACCATATAGTATGATTAGAGATCTGTGTAATTGGTGCAAATACAGGAAGCATTTCTTGTTTTATTGAATCAATACAGCCACGACTTTTGTAGAACAAGCACAGAAACAATCACAAACAAGTGTTTGTATTACAGATAAAACCGTGACTTTGCACTTCCTTCAGGGGCCAATCGAAAACAATGACACGATTCAAGTCAATTTTAAAGTTTAATCACACTTAAGAACGCTTGAGGGGGTCCAGCAGCCACGAGCCAATCACCACGAGCCATGTTTGGTTGCTAGACAACCAACTGTCCAATTAGCGCCGTGTTTGGTTCGGTCGCTGCGCTGTGGTCTGTCATTCAGAGAGCGACTTGGCTTCAGGAGCTGCTCTCTTTGACCAGCAACAGGAGCGAACGACTGGTATTGTCCGACTTTCACGTGAGTTTTCGAGGTTTTGCTGTCGCGACTTTTCTCCTCCTGCCGCCGCTCGCTTGTTCTTCAGCTTGGTCTCCTCGACCGTTTGTGTCGAGGGACACACTCTGTTTGTGGGGTGCGGCGGTTTAATGTGCTGGTCACAAGCAGGCGGTGGATCGACCTGAGGGGGAACCTTTTGATTTGGGTCGCTTCATGAGCCAAAGCAGAAGCGCAACTTGAGTTTCAACTTTACTTTTGCGGTTTTGGGTTTGACGGGACTATGAAAGTTTTCCAAAACACAAGTGTCAGTTTGTTTCGCCTGGTAAACTGGGAGGGTGTGAGTCCTTTCTCCGCCTTGTCTGCCGTGTCACCACCAAGAGGTTCTGTTGTTTTTGATATTTTACGGACAGGAATGGGACACTTATTAAGTGTGCCAGGTCCATGTTTGTATTTACCGAGCTATTGTTGTGTCCTTTCTTTACACGTTGAAGCATTGCCACTTTGTTGCAGGTTCATGAAGTTCAAAGTACAATAATAAAGTTAGGGAAGGTTCAGGGTAATAAAACGGCGACACAAAACCAGATTCACGGTCATAGTCACCCATAAATCTGATCTAAATGCAAAATAAACAGTCATAGCCTCGGGATGAACTGATCCTGTTTCCTGCCAAACTCATCATGTGAGTAATGTTTTAAGAAAAGATCCCAAAAACTTTTTACTGACAAGTTCACGTTATTTGTGGTGGTAATTATTGATTTAATCTCTTCATTGTCAGCAAGTAACTGTTTTTTCGACTTAAATGTGACACAGTGATTCTGACATCTTGGCTTGATAACTTTTTCAGAAGTCAATGGCTCAGCTGTTAGTTACTTGTTTGAAACTTGAATCTTTCAACAATTACACAAAAAGAAGTTCCTGCACAGAAGTTTCTTCTCACGTGGACCTGAGTGCATGTGAGAAACCACAGCAACAATCACAAAAATGCTAATTTTTACTTTTTGAATTGTAAACGTTGATTTATTTTTGAAGTAGTGTTAAGCACTTGTTAAATAGCTGGCCTAAGCCGGGTCCTGTCTTGTGAGGCTTTGTGGATGTCAGCTTGCCATCTGTCCCACCAGACTGATTAAATATCACCCACCTTGGAGATAGAACCCCTGAATGAATGAGTGAACAAGCGAATGGGTGGACGGATCACACCCTCTTTATCCTGCACATGCATTGGAAAATGCTAAACTCTTATAATGTTGATGGGAATAAAAGACATCATTAACTCTGTTTTTTTTTCTGTTGGCCTGATCATGACGCTTTAGGATGTATTTCCTTGAATTTCACCTTTCAGTAGTTTTTGTCAACAATACGATTATTCTGCTGCTGGCAGGAGTTCCCCTGTGCTCTTGAATGCTCCCTTTTACAGACAAACCACCATGTCGCCTGTGTGGGATTAGTCTGATCAGCTGATTAGCGTGTGGAGATAAGATTATTGCCTGCTCCCATCCTGTTAGCTGTAGAACGCTCAGCCTTGCAGTGACAATACAACAAGATTAGCAGCAACAACATAGATGTTCTGAGTGAAATATGTATATATTTCAGACGTGTTACCTAATCTGTTTCCTGAGTCTGAGCGCTGAGCATCTTCACTGCTGCCAGTGATAAACGACAGAATCGCACCTCAGGAAGCTTGTGTCGCTGCACTGTGGTATTTGGGTTGCTGCCTGCTTCCTGTCTTCCTGTGCGCACTGCGAGCACGGTGTAATCCAGGTGATGTTGAATGGCAGCTGCTAATCTGATTGTGTATTTCAGGAGCACGCTGCGTAGGTGGATCCCGCGGCAGACTTGGCGTGTGCCGCACATGTTGTCGATGATCCAGACTCAGAGCCTGAAGGCTGCGTTGCAACTATGCCGGAATCGTCCTTGGGTGAGTTCAGATTTTGGCCTGTCTGAGGAGCTCCTGTGTGCTGCAAAAGAGATGAAACAATCATGCTTGACAGTTGGCAGCCTGCACCTAATTTTCTATGTATTTTTTGTAGTGTTTAACGTGAACATTGATATTGCATTGAACCGTGCTGCATTCTTCTGCCCTCACTTCGCACTAATTCTGAGTTGTTGAGTTTCTCTTCCAACATTTCACGACCAACTTTTCTTTTGAAGATGAAAGCAGCACAGGCCTGCATACTGCATTTATCTGACAGACTTTTATTTCCCCCTACAAGTCAAGGACACTCACCGCAGCTCTGTTGAATGTGGAGCGTCCCCCTTGAGACAGTTCAGCCCGCCACTGCTGCCACTGCACAGAAGCTCCCACATGCACAGCAGCTTCTGCACGGAGCACAACGTGCAGGAATGCCTCTCCCACATCGGCCAGGTTGGTACATATGTTTGTGATGCGATCAAAAATAGGTGCCAGGAGATGTTTTTAAGACTGTTTTAGTCAAGTTAAGGTTTGTTTTTTTCTTGATAACTCGTGAACGTTTCTAGTCCTCGTAAGGTATTTTGTGCAGTGATGTTTTGGATAAACAATTTTCAACTGGCTGTTATTACACAGCATTTTTTTTTCTTTCGTTCATCAAAAACATGTTGATGTGTATGAACAGTGGGGGAGAACACAGAAGCAGCTTCACTGTTTTGACCCATAATTTAATGCCCAAGTTAAGAAGCAGAGCCATAATCAGTGAGTACAGAATAAATTTAGTTAGAAATGTAGTTGTGCCAGAACAATGAATGGCTGATGGATGATGGTCAACTTATTAAAACTTTGAGTGTAACTTTGACCACCAGAGTGTATTTTGGTACCTTCTCTGTTTAAATCAGTCGTGTCATTAAACTTGCTTTTCAGGGTCTTTCTAGAATCCCCATTTCAGGCATTTCGAGGGCAGCGATCTTGTAACAGTTGTCCTCCTTTGCAGGAGGTGTCATCTCTCGGCCTCCCACCCGTTTGGCCAGAGTCAGGAAGCAGCTCCGAGCTGAACGTCGTGGCTGTGCTGAACTGCATGTATGACCTGATTCAGCTGCACCACAGGGGCCTGAAAACCCTGGAAAACATGGAGGAAGAGCAGCTGAAGTCCAGCAGTAACGTGGACTTCCTGCAGCTCACCACAGCACGCCTGAAGGTACGATCAGTCACCTCGTCACCCCTCCTTTGTTGTTACTGCCAGATATTAATCAAAGAGTTATTATGTTGCTGATAAACTGAGCAGCAGTACTGTTTATGTTCAACCGACAAAGAGATAACTTCACCAATCAACGCAGTTACATTTGTTTTTTTCATTCCGACACAGCTGTTTGTTTCCTTTGTCCTTTTTTCTAGTGTTTTCCCTTCGTTAATCAAAGGGTTGTGTTTCACAGGAGCAGCTCGAGCTTTCAAGGAGAGAAAACACAGGACTCCTGGAGCGGGAACGGCAGCTGCAGCTGAAAGTGAAGAGTTTGCAGAACTGCCTGAAAAATGAAAAAGAGGAGGTAACGATGGAGGGATCGATGTGCAGCGTATCCACTGAGTGACTGCTTTCTCAAGTCGTAACGTGGTTTTCTTTCCTTACAAGGTGCAAAAACTTCAAAACATAATTTCCAGTCGGGCCTGTCAGTACAATCATGAGATGAAAAGGAAGGAAAGAGAGTTTAACAAACTGAAGGAGCGACTGAATCAGCTCCTCGTCGACAAAAAGGAGAAGAAACAAGGTCAGCTGGATGAGGGATGATGCGTTCCTTTGCCCTCTCTTTACAATTTGCAGGGACTCAAATGCCTCTTGTATAAAAGGTACTAATGCATGTTTTTCAAGACCATTTCTTATTTTCCCTATTTGTTTTGCCACTTTTCAGCCATTGATGTATTAAACGGCATTGGCCGAGCTGATGGGAGGAGAAGTCTGTGGAAAACTGACAAAACAGAAGCAAAGTAAGTTGGTGCTTTTATGTCAGAACAAGTTAAAAAAATACTCTGGCCTGAAGTAAATGGTTTAGCATGAACTTGTACATGAATAGACAAGAAATATCCACACAATCCCAGAGTATTCCAGACATTTTTTCTGGTATTTTCAACATCTAGCACATTGGCTCCTTTGTCAAGTTTCTGGGTGACACAGATTTCATTTTTAGCTGCACGAACTTGAACAGTCACTGGTCGTTACGGTTGATGTAAAACCAGCTCATTGTGTGTGTGTGTGTTTGTGTGTGTGTTGTTTTCAGGCACGAGGGGGAGATGTATAAGACCCTTCTCAGCGACTACGACACCCGACAGCGGGAGCTTGTCCTGGAAAATGCAGAGTTGAGAAAAGTGCTGCAGCAGATGAAAAAAGACATGGTGTCCATTCTCAGCTCGAGAAAGTCAGCAGTGAAAGGAGACAAACAGGAGCATGGCAGCGTGCCGGCCGGACAGGTAGTTTCTACACAGAGTTTAGCTGAAGTAAAACGATGGTTCGAATGCCGGACAGCCATCAAGACGCCACAAGTTTTATCGTCGTTGCAGGTTGCATCAGAAGAAGAGGAAGACGAGGTGTTCGACTCCAGTAAGGAAAGCGTTGAGTTGTACTGCGTTCACGCTCGGGAGAAACTGACCAACAGTATTCGTCTCCAATGGAGGAGACTGAAGAGCCACGTTGAAAGACTCGACAGCCAAGGTGGGGGACATGTCGCTCGCAGTGTAGTGCAGTCACGGTGTATTAACACATAAGGTTCACAAACTGAAGTGAGTGTGGTGTCGACTCAGAAGTTAAAATGTCTGGACTGGTCTCCTCATTACTTGCCGGCATCTTTTTACGTTTTCTGACCTCCTCCACATTTTGTGCAGCCACACTATGAAACACTTTGCTACTTTTCAGACAGTTCATTTGAAGGTTTAAGACTCCAGATAGTCAGACGAAAGAGACTTCTTTGGAGCTACAGATACAGTAAACAAATGATAGATTAGTTGACCCTTTGTTTATCAAAAAGAAACATCACTTTGAGGTCCCGCTGTGGGTCCAACCTGTCCAGGGTGTTCACTGCCATCACCCAGTGACGCCTAGAACCGACTCCAGCACCCCCACGAATCCTGAAGGGGGGGGAAAGCAGCAGAGAAGATGAATGACTTCTTCAATTCTGTTTTCAGTGTCGTCAGCTCAGTTCGACGAGAGTAAGACTACGGACGCTGTCCCTCGAGAGACTCACGAGGAGGAGATGGACCGGCTGAAGCTGGAGATCCAGCAGTGCAAAGACTTCATTCAGACGCAGCAGCACCTCCTCCAAGTAAGACAGCGTTTCCCCTCTAATCGCCAGGAATAACAAACTGATATGAATGTCTGTATCAGAGAAATTTAAAGAATTGCGTGAGTAGCTTTGATTCTAGTTTGCTGTTTACTGTAAACATGAGCTGAGCTGTTCAGTGTCATCCGGCTGTTCTGCTCCTGACAACTGAACTGAAGTGCACACGTTGACTCTCCTCTTACAGCAGCAGCTGAGCTCGCCGTGCGACGAGGAGGCCGCCTCGCTGCTGAGCGACTGCTTCATGCTGCAGGGAAAAGAGCGCCTCCACGAGGAGTGGAAGACCCTCGAGGAACAAAGGAAGATCTTTGAGCGCGAGAGGAAGAACTTCACAGAAGCTGCCATCAGACTGAGTCATGAGGTTAATTATAGACTTTATCGAACACAGAGCTCGCGCTCCATTCTTGGACTGTCGTCACTTAGACTTTGGTTTCCTTGCAGAGGAAGGCCTTCGAGGAGGATCGCGCCACCTGGCTCAAGCACCAGTTTCTAAACTTGAGTCCATTCACAGACTCCAAGAAATCTTCACTCTCCAAGTCTAAGAGTGCCTTTTTAATATGTAAGCATCCTTTTCCCAACACCTGAACTATCGTAATCAAGTATTTCCAAGAAAGACATGCATGATAATCTGTTTACGATAGACTCAGTTGGCGGAAATGTTGGTGTCTTTCAGCCATTGTTATTTTCAGAGACGATCTCTCACTCTTTGATCTTAGCAGGTGAAGCAGAAACAAGTGCAGCGCCAGGAAGTCCCCTTCATGACCATTCAGACAAAACCTCCCCGACACGCCGTCAGGTCACACTCGCATCGCCTGCCAACACCGACCTGCACCACACACTCTGCCTTCTCCCAGAAAACAGGTGATTGCTTCGTCATGTGACCTCATATGTGCAACAGGGCTTTGATCATTTTAATTTAAATCAGTTCATCAGTTATATTTCACCCTCAAATACTGCAATTTTTCCACACACACGACCGAATCCAGTGAAAAAGCTGCAGTACACATGCCAGGCATGTAGGTGGCATCATTGACTTATATCATTTGTCCACCAGCTGGAGCAAAGACACATAAAGGTTAAATGCACTCTGAATTTAGAATGAATGAGAGATACTTTACAGAAATTCAAATAGTAGAAACTTTAATTTGAATCTGAGTACAAAGAAAGACCGAATGTTAAAACTTTAATAAATGTCTAATTTATTTGTCATTTTCCTTTTTAAATTTAGTTCTAACTCAACAAAACCAAAGAAACGGACCGAGAACATCGGAGAGTCCAGCGTTTTCGCTGGGAACCTTCAAGTCCAGCGTAAACAGTGGAACGTCCACGAGGCGTCAAGCAGAAACACTCCCACTGAGGACAGAAACGGCTCGATATGAACCAGAAGGTCTCACCTGTAGTGATATTGGATGGTTTCCGGTTGAAACCCATCAGATGAGGCAACGCCACATTCGTGAACTGTGAAGTAAAAAGCTGCTAAAAGTACCTGAGCTCTGGTAAACTGCTGGTGATCTGCTTCTTTAATGACTGACAGCGCTGATCCGTCATTCATTCGCATTCTGTTGTCACTTTACAGTATTTAGAAAATGTATTTATTTATATGTTTGTTGCTATGAATCTCGTCCTTCACTTTCACATTATGTTGAGCTTCTCAATGCTAATGATAATTAGTATGTTTTAGTCAGTGAAGCCATTGGAAAAAAAACACTTCCCGGTGATCAGATGCTGCTGGTTTAGCTGACAGCTCTGTAGTTTTTCAAGGTATCACGTTGGACCCGTCTGCCATCTCTGAGTGTAATGAAATGCTGCTGTTTCTGCCAAAGCAATAAGAGAAACGTTAACATTACAGTAGTAAACTATGTGTCTTTAGTTTGGGCTGATTAAACTCTTTATTTAAAAATAGTACAGGTAAATATGTGGCAGAGAGGTTTTATGGAGAAGATGTGAGTCTCTGTCGTGGTTTCTAGCTCAAGCACTGTGATGTTTATGAAGCTGTTTTTTAAACGATATTTGTAGTGATTTTATATAGACACGTGTCTGGTCTGAATGAATGTACAGATTGTCATCAGTTTCTGGAATTTGCTGGTATTAGTTTAGTTTCTTAAATGTCCGGGTTCCCTCAAATCCTGCAAAACGTTTGATTAATATCCAGGTCCTGGAAAATTGAAGGGGGGGGGGGTTGAATCCTGGAAAAGCTTTGATTTCTGTTTACTTCCACATTTCTCAGAACAGTGGTGCCCCCCAGTGTTCGATTCTGTCAGTAGATTTGGGAACTTTTCAAAGACTTAGAAATTTAAAAAAAAAGTCTAAAGTCTAAACGCCTGTCTTGTATTTTATCAAGTCAATAAAATTTAAGGACTTTGTTCTTGAAGATTTTAGTTGGGTATTTGTTAAAGTAGAAGAAAAAAGAGGAAAACTAGAGCAGAAAATATCAAAACATTAAAATAGATTTACTGAGAAGAAAAATAACTTGAATTTGAATTTTGTGAAGGAACTGAATGGGTTGGACATTTGTGTCATTGGCTCCATTGGAAAAAATGTGTGGAAAATATGAAATAGTTTAATTGCTTCTAGTTTAAATGAATGAGATTTGACATGATTGAATCAGCATCACAGTTATCAAACTCAAAAGTCCCAGAGGACACTTTGACCATAAGAGCAGAAACCTTTTAAATGTTTTGTGTGATGTTATTTTAAACCAATCTGATCCAATAAATACTTTCATAGAGTATGCATGAGTGGTTTAGGATTATAAACAGCAAATGTATATCACTCATAGATAATCACAGGTTCTTTGAATAGAAGTCAAATTTTAGCAAGAGAAAACCTTGCAAACTCTGCAAAGTGAACAAAACACTCGGTTCCATGAAGTGGTCTTTTGGATGCAGTTTATTAAAGATGAGATCTATAACATACACATGATGTAATTGATTGACAGGAGATGGTGTTTTTAGGCACACTGGGAGCTGCAGCTGCAGGCCAGGTGGGCCTCCGCTTGGTCCTTGAGGTGCTCATCGTGCTCGTAGATGCTGCTCATGTTCGGGATGGAACCTGCACGGGTGGAGAGAGCAGATGTATCACAAGCTGTGTATTTCTGCCCCCGTTTGTATTTTTTTTCCCCCAGACCAACGGTGTGTGTTTCAACCCACCATCCGATGTGCAGTGGTAACCGACGGTGACGAAGGTGGTCTTCACAGGGAAGCAGCCAGGCAGACAGCGCAGCACTGGCTCAATGGAGTAGCACTGAGACTCCCGACCGTTCAGGTTCACCTGTTTCCTCATCTGCACCGATTCATGGGTCAACCGGCACTCTGTGGTAAAAAAGTGCAGGAGAATTACTTGCTGCGACCGTCGCCTTTCTCATACTCTCTTTGACCGCAACCGTTTTGCTGGAGTCAGTCATTCGGGCACGGGTGTCTCACCGGTGTTTTCCTGGCAGCTCTGAGCTGGCAGAGTCCAGGAGTGGGCATAGCTCACTCTGTTACTGCTCAAGCGTCTGTTGGGTGAGCGGTACTCCTGTCTGACCTCCTCATCAGCACTTCCGCAAATTCCAAAAAGTTTTCCCTTCATCTCGTCTGAGAGTGTGATCTACAACACAAGGCGCATCCCAAAGGTCACAAAACAGCCGATATTTTTCACACTCGCAAGCAGAGTCCCGTTCGGAATGGCTTTTACCTTAATTCCTTGGGCGGAAACGAAGACTTCAGCAAGACCATATTTAGATGCTCTCACGAAAACAGCGGATGGACTTCTCTCAACAAGGATTCCATCTTCTGTTTTGGATAAACAAAAGTGAGAAGTGAATAGCTTGTAATGAGTAGCTCAACAAAGTTTTCTGCTAATCCAGAATATTTGAGCAGAAGCTGATGATGATTCAAGGGGTTTTTTGCCACTAGAAACACTGAATGTAGCCACTGAATGTAGCCACAATTGTTGCTAAAAAGTTCAACCAAACTTTGTAGCCGACTGAGGAAGAATGTCAAAACCAACCGTATTTATGTGGCAGATCTCTCGGCTCTTCTCCATTGATCTTCAGAATCAGGTTTTGGCCGTGAACGATGACGTCAACGTCGCTACGAGTGCAGAAACAAAAATTTCAATTGCGCTTGTCAGGCTCCAGACAGAAGCTTGTCTGGAAAGGCGGTCCACTTACATGTTGGCCACCTTCACAGTGAAACGCTCCACTCCCGGGACCTCCTGGGCCCTGAGAACCAAGAATCTCATTTTGTTGGAAGAGTCACCGGACAGAACCTGGGAGCAGGTCAAAGGCCAGTCCTTGGTTGCCAGTTTCTTGCCATTGAATGTCTTCAGACTGTTGTCTTGAAGGACACACTGGGCTGTAAAGGAAAATATGTTTATTCCTCAGCTGATGGAGAACGGTGGCTGCATTTTCATTGGGAAAAAAAATGGGTGGAGTTTGTCTTTACATGAGACAGCTTTGGCAAACAGTTGGTGGATGTTTTCACTGAGGTCACTGACGGATCGAACATTTCGGATCTCTTCGATGGGCAGAGTGACGGGAAGGTGCACAGACATTTGGTAGGTAGAGCTCTGTGGAAAAGATGAGTTTTCACTTTTCTTCCTGCCTTGTGAGGAGTGGCTGTATTTTGAGAAAAAAAAATGTGCTTCTTTTTCCTCACGGTTTTCCAGATGAAGTCAAGAGTCTTCTCGGATGTTATGACGAAGGCGGCTGAGAGCTTCTTGATGATGCTCTTGTCAGTCTTGCGCATCAGGTCAGACAGCATCTTCATAGGTGCGCAACTCTTTCTCCTGGGAAAAAAACAAAAACCCAAAACATTTGAGATGTTCTGCACATTCGGTTGGGTGGAGCCAGCGCGTGTGAAGCGACATACATCTTCTTGACGTAACGCCTGACAGCAGAGGGCAGGTTCCTCCAGGACAGTCTAACGCGGGCAGCAGGGTGGGAATCGACGGAGCCAGTTTCAGCGGTCATCATGGCGTCATACTGCCTACCGTTTGCGCCCCAGGTGATCTGTGCCTGTGAAGGAAAACCAGAGAAAACTTGACAATGCTGCAGGTTTTATGGGCCTGCCTTTTGTGTGTTTTTGAAGACTGAAGAGTAAGCAAGAAAGAGTCTTACAGTGACTTTGTTGTGGCTCAGCACGACACCATCAGCATACAGCCTCCAGCTGTTATCGGGCTCCAAAGCAGCAATAACAATCTGAAGCCTTGCGGTTTCTTTGTCCAGGTAGACGGCGATCTGTTGTCCCTGCGGGCGTTTGTCAGATCTCACAGCATGGAAGATGAGTGCGGCGACAGGAGCGTGGTCCTGTCCGAGGAATTTTTTCTGTGAAGGGGAGCGAAGGGAACAATTCGTCTGAGAAACGGAGGCGTTGGAGATTCCAGTTGCCGTTTCCAGTTGACCCTGTTTCCAGCTTCACCTGCTTGTAGATGACCTGGAAGCTTGAGCCACTGCTGCCGCTGCTGCCGGACATGACGAGTGCGTCGGCCTGGACGCGACTCTGCAAAGGGAACATATGTCGGTAACGAGCTGCCACCTGGAGCTTCACAACGAAACACCAAAGTCAAGCAAACATACCTTCTGATGGTTCCTCTGGAATCTGGAATAAGTCTTCTGCTTCTGTGAGAAGACATCAACGTCAGTTTGTTCATTGGACTAATAAAGCAACATTACTCTTGTTAAAGCTGGTTTACATTTGTGCCCTGGGCGCTGGATTGGGAAGAGCTGGAACTGCTGCTGATGAGAGAGCTCAGGCTTGAAGCAGAGCTTGATCTGATGGACTTCTTGATGAATTTAGCAGAGGTGGGCTTGCTGTAGTTGCTGCTGCTGCTGCTGCTGCTCTTCTTGCTGCCACTGCTGCTGCTGCTGCTGCTGCTGCTCTTCTTACTGCCACTGCTGCTGCTGCTGCTGCTGCTGCTGCTGCTGCCGCTGCTGGATTGAGATGAACTGCTGGATTCAGACGAGCTGGTCTGATTCAGAGGACTCAGGATTTTCTTCAGCTTCCTCAAGGCCGGCTGTGTCTCGACGATTTCTTCTTCGTCCATACTGATGCGTTTGATGAGTTTCTCTGCGGCCTTTGGTCCGAACTGAAGCTCCATCATCAGTTTCTCAATCTCAACTTCAGCTGGAGGAATATAGAAGGATTAGATTCGATCTCAGATTAGATTTTCTTGAAAATTTCCTTTTTTTCTCTGTGCTTACTTTGCTTGACGGAAACAGCAGCTGAGTGCTTTCCAAGCAGTGTGTACAGGAGCTTGTCCTTGCTGAGAATGGTCTTTTCCGTGGACATCTTGATGCATGCCTTGAGGCCAGCAAGAGTGGCTTTGCAGTACTTCTTGGAAGACTGGGTCACCTTGATGTCGATGGAGGTCTTGGTATCATCCTGGTCCTGGGGAAGTACCTCGGAGGACTTTGACTGCAAGAAGAAAGCGATTAAGTGTCTTCTCAATGTTGACCGATGCCATTGTAGTCATCCCCACCAGATTCTGGACTCACGCTGCTCGTGGCACGAGAAGAAGTGTCCCTCCTGCTGGATCGCGGATAGTGAGCGATGATCATGGGCGTGATTTTCTCAGATTCAGGCTCCTCAATGTTTCTCACCACAGCAAAAGTCTCAACTCTGTTTAGGAACAAAACGTTCGCATTAGGAACCTCAGACAGGCGCAGGCGTGTGATTCACACGGTGTCGGTGGAAACGTTTGGCTTACTGTAATTCTCCGAGGTTTTCAGGCACAGTCACGGGAAGAGCTTCAACCTTGAAGTCGTACTGAGTGAAGTCAAGCCTGGCCCTCAGGTGGGAAGGCACAACGGCGCTGAGCTTAGCTCTCAACATAAGGCCAGCCTGGAGGAATTCGGTGTTGACTCCCATTGCAACAAATGTGTTCACAGCAACGCTGTTGGGAGAGAAAGGAAAGTCAAACGTTTCAATTCATGTCGTGATGTTGTTCTGTCTGTACGTTTCCCTTTGGATTTCGTGTCAAATATTGTCCCCACCTGGGCTTGATCTTGGCCTCAAGCTGAATGTCAGATTTCAGGATGTCAGAGAGCTGGAAGTTCTCAGGCAGCTGTTCTGTTGAGGTGGCTTTAACTAAGAAAGTACAGAAGAGGGAAAACCCCACAACAAAGCACTTACTGAACTGTTTGTAACGTGGCGATACTTTTACACATCATCAGCAAACCAATAGGGACGTTTTCAGTGAGTTGTTGTAATGATGAAGCTCTTATTTACCCTCAAATTATTTTCAACATTTAGGAATTGAACCAAAACAATGAACTATCACCTTCGATGTTTGCGGCGGCCACAGCAGCGGTGTACAGACTGAGCTCCAGAGGGAGACCAGCAGCAGTCGGCATGAAGCGTCGCACCTCAGAGACCAGCAGAGACTTGGTGATGTGGAAGGGAGAGTGGGACAGCAGAGCTTTGCCCAGTTCTCTCAGGGTGGATCCAGAGGCGAACTGTTGGGGGAAGTGAGGATATATCATCACGGAGGCTCCGCAGAGCTGCGGTTGGATTTGGAAGATTTCTTTTGGTTTGAGTCATACCGCGAGGGCCTTGTCGATGACGGTTTTGTCGATCTGAGCGAAGGCTATTTCCTGTCCAAAGAACTTCAGATAGATGGAGGCCAGAGGTTTGCTGCTTGGCAGAGTCCTCAAGTGAGAGAGCTGTTGACAGAACAAACAGACGTCGCAACTGATCAGCAGCCTGCAGTGATTCATCCCAGAATGGATGCCTGGATTTCTGTCTCTTGCTGCTTACAGCTCGGAGGGCACGCTTCATCTTGGTGATCCTGTCGGTATTTTCCAGAAGTTCGGGGCTTCTCATGAAAACCTCCTGCAGTCCCTCAGTCCTTGCTCCAACCTGGGAAGAAGAAGAAAATCTGGTTGCTATGATGAAAACTTTCAGATTCGTTGCCAAGTATTTGATCTGGTGTCTTATTTCCTCACCTCAATAATATCGGCAGCAATGCCAGTGAAGTAGGCGCTGGTCTTAGCCACAACAGATCTTGGCAGAATGGTGGCGGCATCGTTGATGTAGAAAGCGCTGGCGGCAGCACCGAGCATCAAGGGGTCTGGTGAGGTGATTGTGAGATGCATTTAGCACACGCTACAGCATAAAATCACACCTGATGTCATTCAAGCCCAGCGGAATAGGCCTCACAGTTGTAGGTGTCCACATGCATGGCTCGGCTGAAACGCAGGCTCAGTCTCTCCAGCTTGGGGCCCACGATTTTGACGGCGACGTTGCAAGCTGCAGCACTGTGACAAAGGGAGAGACATGTTGAGAAGTAATGGGTCCACATCCAAGGGTCGACTTGCTGACCACGTCAGGAGGTGTTCTTACACTGAGTAGTGGATCGGTGCAATGCTCCTGGTCAGGGACTTCATGTGGGAGTAAGTGAAGCTGGCCACCTGAAGGTTCTTCTCCGTCTTCAAGCCGGTAGCAATAGTCAACACCAAAGCCATCTGGGGCCTGGTCTCAAACAGCACAATGCATGCGAGCATGCGGAGCTCTGGGTGAAGAGTCTTGTCCATGTAGAGCTGGACAGCCAGTGGCTGGACCTGGATCAGAAGACAAGGCGAAAATCAGTGTGATGTTCTGGGTACAGATCAGAACTGTCCTTTGGGCATGTACGATTGTTGGGTCCTCACCATTCTGGGCTCTCTCTTTGCAATGTTCCTGAGGGCCATGATGGCTTCAGCATGAACTTGGAATGGCAGAGATGCACCCGGAGTGCCGTGAATGGGCAGAGCCTTTGTGATCGGCTTCAGGCTAGAAGGATGTCCGGCGTTTCCAAGAGTCTTCAGAAGCAGGATGATCTCTTCCTGCTCAGAAGCACTTTTGAGACGATCGTGGATGGGCTGTTTGTGGGGGGAAAGAGTGTCATTATAGAACTTGTGCCTTTACACCATGTAAAGTTTGTGCTGTTGGCTTTGAAGCAACAGCAAGAAAACAAGGTGTCGTTACTTTGAGGAGCTCCTCGGGACAAGCCTCCTTCTCAGCGCAGTACTTGTAAACCATCGTTCCGTAGCCGAGCAGAGACACTTCACGCAGGACTGGGCTGTTCCGGATCTTCTCAAGTTTTGTCAAATCCTACAAGAGTGGAAATTTGAACAAAAATAAAAAGTTTAAAGCCTCGTCGTCAGCCACAAAAACTCTTGTTTCGTATGCCACGTACCTCAACCAGAGTGATGACCTCCCTGTCTGCTGTCACCATGTGGATGGATGCCACCAGAGCCTGAACGGCCTCAGTCACGGTGATTTCATCAGCCTGGAACTTCTCCTTGATGAATTTCAGAGTGTACTTATTACCGATGACTGGGATGGCGTCCATGATCCAGTATCTGAAAAAAAGCAAAAGGAAACTCAGTGGAAAGAGTCCTCAGGCTTCCCCCACATGAAGTTGAGTTGAGTTATCTGTCAAGAACGACTCACCTGGCCAGGGTGGTTTTTTTCTGGTGCCAGATCATTTCCAGGTCTTCATAGCGAGCCACACGGAGGAGCTGAATCAGTTCCAAAAACTTCAGAGGAGCGTCCTCGTGGACACTCTCCATGTTGTGGCTGACCAGGTGCTCCAGAGTTTTCTTCACCTACAGAGACGAAGTAGGTGCCATTAATCATAGCCAGTGCCCCCAGATTGCCACTTGTGGCACCACTCAACACGTGCCGCAGTTCCAAATCCGTACCTGCTCCGGCACGTTGTGGATCTTGAAGAGCTGAACGGGGGTCTGAAGATGTTCATAGGAGAACTCGTACTTGAGGGATTCGATGGGGTGATACTGACCCTGGCTGGGTGAAATCTTGCCTGGCTGAAGCTCTTGGAAAGCCAGGGATTGCCTAGAAAGCAACGTCAAGACAAATCAGTGCTCAGCTTCTTAAAACCCAAACTGCCTCTGCCATTTTTTTTTTAAAGATCTGCTCTGAATCAGTCAACGTACTTGGTCTCCATCTGAGCAGCTCCCTTAGGCTCCGAGAGAGCCGAGAATTCGATCAGCTCATTGACGGTCACCTCCTTGATCATGACACTGTCCTGCTCGCGCCTCAAGATGTACCTGTAGGATGTGGCACCTTTCAGGTTCTGCTGAATGCTCTATGGATGCAAAGACAAGTGTCACACATCAGCTTAGTTCACACACACACACAGTATTGTAGTTTCACACACAAACTGGCTTTGAACCTACCTCCTGCTTCCTGTCATATCGCTCGGTGTAAACTGAGCCCATATCCTTGATGATTCTCTCTTGGCACTGGTTCATGTCCCTGGTCTTGGTCAGATGGACGAGTTCTGGGTTTTCTTCATGTTCAGTGACGGTGTAGAAGGTCTTGCACACACCCTGAGTTCCGGCCTAACGAGGAAAGGATTTGTTTAGGACACAGGTTTCACTTCTGGCGGTAGATTCGCGATCCATCCGACGAGGTCTCCCACGAACCTCCTGCAACTCGTAGACATTCTGAGTCTTCTTGATGTTGAGCTGAAGGACGTTCAGAATACCCTTGAAGATGTTGATGGTCAGCTTGGAGATGCCTTCGGGGACAAACATTTTTCCCACAATGCCATCGGTGTACTCAAACTTGATGGGAATTGTGAGCTGGGCTGTCATGACTGAAGTCAGCTGGGCAGCCTTGCTGAAAGAACCCTTAGGCCAAATGCCGCTGTACTGGAAGAGCTCGACCTCAGCCAGCTAGAGTGGTGAGAAAAAAAACAAAGGAAATCTTGCTTTATCACACTCGGCATGTACATCAAGATATTCTCCACCTGCCTCTTTCGTGGCACTTTGAGGTTTACCTTCAGTATGTACACGTTTTGGCCTTCGGCACTGATGAGCACTTTGCTGCTCAGCTTGAGTCCGGCTCTGGCCAGACCCTCCTCTGGCAGACCGCCCATGATCCTGGCCTCATACTTGTACACGTAGGTATCACGGTCATTGAAGTGTGGAACTGCAAACATGACATGAGCAAGACATATTTTTGGTCCGGTCTGTGCAATCAAACTTTCACAAGGAAAAGGTTCAAACATATATATGTCCAAACAGAGTCGTGTGTACACTCACCTAAGCGTTCTCCAGCTAAAACAGAGGAACAAAAAGAAATTAGCAGTGAACATAAGGAAAGGAACACACATCATGTCAATGTACTATGCATGAGTAAACGGACGCACACTAACCCTAAGCCTTGAGTACTTTTTTCTAAGAATTTCAGGAACAAACCCATGAATATTCAACTCAGATTTAGGGTGAATGGGTTCAACTGGCATCAAAAGTTGTTCACCTTTAAGTTCCTAGTCAGCTTAATTTTTGTTTATGCCTTTTCTTTCTAAATTATCCTGCAGCCAATTGAATCACTTTGAAAATTTTACGAATGTCGAGCTGCTGGACGAGCACGCCACTCAAAACTTAGGCAAAGAAATTTGAAAATGAAGAGTTTTTTTTGGTAACTTAGTTCTTATAAAAGCACTGGAGCATTGGATTCAAACTATACAGAAAGAGAAATAGACACAATTTTCTCACTATGATACTCAAACTCTCAAGCGAAAGACTCCTTAACAGAAAGTCTACAGTTAGTGTGGTTTAACTCTGAAGCTGTGTCTCTGAAAGTGAAACACTTGACAGAAGATGCGCTCCTACTCACCCACGAAGGCCAGAAACAGGGTAAGCACAACCGCTCTCATGGCTGATGAGGTTGTGCCGGTCTGTGGTCGCTGGTGGCCTTTTAAAGGGAGTTTGTTTGTGTTGACAAATCTAAACGGGGACGGCACAAAGGTCTGAAATGAACCCGAGCTTGTTTGATTGGCGCGCTCCATCAAATAGACGAAATACTGATCAAACAAGATTGTCAGTTCAGTTTCAACACGTATCAGAGAAGTTAGGGTCACCCGACCTCTTGCTCCACACACGAGCCAAGTCAAGCTTGAGTGACACAATTGAAGGCTCTCACCGCTTCTCGTCAGGTTTTTATCTCAACTCTTATTTTTGTCTTATTTCATGTCACCTGCGACTTTTGATTTTGATGTTTTCAATGCTACAAACTCAAAAAAGCAAATCCTTTAATATATAGTCATCAGTCTCTTTACTTCTCTGGTTATAGAGTTGAAATTTTGTGTTTAAAGGGGATGATGCAGTCACAACTCAAAACGTAATGTCATTACATTTTTAGTTTTTCCGATATTTTCACCACTATTTTGTAATATTTCACAAAAGGCCTTAAAGTTCCGAATTTTATACAACATATTTTCTCCGTTTTCTTGATATGTAGAGTTAATTTCAGTTTTTTCCCTGTTGAATTTGACTTATTTTTCTCAGTGCCTTGGAAATAAAAAGGAATCTTGTTTTCTCGAGATCCAAATCTGCAGGTTGATCACCATCATTTGCCAAAACACAGCGTGCCCCCACTCTGACTGAGGTAAGTGAAAATTATTTTATTATCTCCTATTAATCTTTTTTACTTTATGAGAGGAGCTTTGATTGTTTGATGTAAATTAGTCACGCTCTTGAGAACACATCTTATTTCAAAATAACAATCTTTGTTTTCTTAAAATAACTCATAAAACTGAGTTCAAATCTCGAGAAATCCACTGTCAACTTATCTTGAGAAAAATGAAAAGTTTTTTCCAAAAGTATTTAGTGGGGTGATTTCTTATTGTAATGCCTTTAATGAAGTAATGATTCTGTCTGTCCACACTGTTGTTGACAAATGACTTCAAAGTTCACATTGGAGGCTGCGCTGACCGCTGCTGTTTGCTCACTGTGCTCGTCGGTGTCAGGACGACTGCTGAGGTCAGGATGTTTTAACACATCTGTGTTTTATCTGTGCAATAGAAGTGACCACTATCATCACACACTGGCACATGAAGCACGTTTTGGATGTTTGCTAGTTTGGCTCTGCTTGCTCGCTTTACTAAAGGTGGAAAAACTTAAAACTTAACAAGAGCATTTATGTTGCAACCGTTGTGGCTGAGAAGGACGAAGACAGAACGAATGAACGAAATGAATAAGGAGGTCAAACTCATGGCTTCATTTACGTCTCAATTTTTAGAACCACAGTATCAAAAACATGCAGTAAAAATGACAGTGAAGCACTTTGATATTTCCTTTCATAAAATAAAACTGAAATTCAAAAGCAAAACAGAAGTAAAAACAACGCTGATTTTGTGGATGAGTGAATCTTTTTACCCTGCAGCTACTCAGACCTAATGTTTGCATGTTGTAGACTCAGCTGTACTTCTTCGGATCCTTGCATTGTGTTTCTTCTGCTAATCCAGATTTCAAAGATATCTTGGCTGGATAAATGAGAAATAAACAGTTCTTAAATCCAACTGAAACTGATGTTCGAGTCCTGCTCTGTCAGGGTGATGCAATGACGCAGCACTGCGGGCATACAGCAGGTGAAGTTTCAGCAGCAGAGCCGTGCCATGAGAGGGAATCTGTGAAAACTGAGCAGATTTGAAGAGTAAAACGAACCCTGATATCTTCATCAATGTTCGTGCTTTTAGTTTTGAGATTTCTTCTGTCTCCAGAGCTTTTCGGTTCATTTTCAATGAGGAATCATCCGCCTGTCATTCTCGTCATGCTGCTCTGTGTGTGCTTTGGCTCCTTGTCCTGCTGGCAGACCAAAGACCTTCACCCCAACCTCTGTCTCTGGTCACTGACTGTCACGTTTCTCTCCAATGAATGTCGTCAACTCTTTGATGCACCTAATGCTTCTGCTACCACACACTTTTTCACCTCTTCTTTTTTGTGTCTAACTCATCATCCCTCCTTCCCTAATGTTGCTTCTTCACCTTTCTTCATCTTTCTCCCTGTCATAAGGCCTTCAGTGTTGACATTCTCTTTCGTCTACAAACTACCAGCTTCGTTGTACTCAAACAATCCCACGTTTTTCTTTTCAACTATATTTATTCATTTATTAATGTATCTTTTTATTTCTTTTTTTTCATCTACTTAATTGCACAATGGATTTCAGTCGAACTAATTTTCATCTCACCACTTGACTCCCCTCAATAAATTCAAAGCCAACACTTGTGCAAGTTTAACTTCTGCTTAGTTTGGAAACATTTTCTGCTCCCGTTTAAAATTTGTTTCCACAAATATAAATTTAATCCATGTTTTGCAACGTCCAGCTTTCCATTTACCTTCTTAACTTAAAGTTTAGACCTTCCAGGTTTTCACATTCACACTGCTCTTTCCTCTGGAACTCAAATTCTTCAGTTCAGTTGTTGCCAGAAAAAACATGTGTTTCATCAATGTAAACATCAAACACAACTTATTGTTTTCTATTCATGACTTCATACTTCAAAAAAGCAGGCGCGTCAGGAAGACGACAGTGAATGACACTGTAGAAAACATGGGGGGATGTTTAGCGTTTGTGAGGGTTGTTGAAAGCAAAGGGGGCAATGTAATTTGGGCGCGAGTGGATTTTAACAGGCAGTCGAAGCAACACGTTTGCTGAACTGACTGTTCCGACTACAGACCAGTGAAGCTGTAAACTCCACATGCTAGCCGTTGGCTGTACAGCCATGAATGACTTAGAGATCACAGACACGTGGCGGAAATGTTTATTCTTTTCTTTGCACGTGACGACTTGAACTCCTAAGGATGGAGTGACGGTTTGGACTATCCAGGAGACTCTCAAACTGGAGCTGCTATTCATCACAGTGAAAGAAACCATTTGCAGCCATTCTGGCATGACACCGCCTCTCTCTTATTTGGGTTGTAACAGGGAGCATTCAAGTAGAATAAGGCCGCGAGGTTGGCCACGTTGATAAGTCGTATCTTTGAAAGTCGCTGTGAGTTTTCCCAGACTGCGCTAAGGAGCCTGGAGGGAAGTCAGGCCTGTGCTGTCTATCCTGCAACCGTAACACCATGTGGACTGAGTAGGAAAGAGGATTAATGGAGGTTAATTTCAAGACAAGACGCAGTCTTTCCATGTTTCCCTTCTTATAACTCTGTTGTTTTTAGAATGCATGGGCCACATGGTGGTTTGGTGGTCCGTGCTCCCACCTCACAGCGCAAAGGTCCTGAGTTTCAGAGCAGAGTTTGCATGTTTTCCCTGAACTCACTCTGGTTTAATTCCTAGACACAAAAAAAAGCGTAAGGTCAGTTTGTGAATATTGGCACGTGACTGTGTGTTTCTCTGACTCCCGTCCTGCCTTCACCCTATGTTGACCCCACCATCCACCCTGATTTGGATAAAGCTGTGGAGATGATGAGTGAGAATTGTTGGCATTTATCATGATATGTGTGGGAAATGACAGAACCTCTTTTATTTAACAGTTTGCATCACTGATCCTATGAAGTGCAATAGACAACGCAACACATTCTTCTGATGCTTCTGCTGTTTATTTCAGTTTACATTTTAATGGAGGAAATTACCAATACTTGCAAACAACCAAAAAACAAAAAAGTGTCTCAGGACTGGTTAGTGATGAGTTCAAGCGCACTGAGCATTGCAGCGGCAAGCCACATGGGCTTCGGCGGGCTCGGTGAAGTCGACGCTCTTCTCATGGATGTTGCTCTGAACCGCTTGGGCGTTCATGTAGGAATCTATAACAGGAGTGAAGTTGTGAGCCACGGGAGGACAAGACTGAGTCAGTTTTGCAGCTGGAGTTTCTCTTGTTTTTCGCGCAGTCTCACCGATGGGCACACAGTGGTAGCCGACTTTGACGGGGGTGGTTCTGACTGGCATGCAGCCTGGCAGGCAGCGCAGCACGGGGTCAACCGAGTAGCACTTGGAGTCCTGGCCGTAAACGTTCACCTGCCTCTCCAGCTTCACGGACTCGAGCCTCATCAAACATCCTGAGACGGATATGAAACAAGAGAGTCGAATTCATTCGTCTGCATTTCCCAGCTGAATCCAAACTCCCATGTGAGGTTTGTTCTTGTGTCAGAAAAAAAAAACTTTGTAGATGTATTTAGTCAAGATAAACAAGCATCAAGCTGCATTTGGTTGGTGATACCGGAGGAGTCGCGGCAGCTCTCGCCACCGAGAACCCAGGAATGAGCGAAGCTGTTGGGGTCCTCCAGCTGACGGTTGTAGGCGCTGCGGTATCCCAGTTTTGTCTCACCATTAGCAGTTCCACAGAGTCCACAAGTCCGTCCTCTCATGCTCTCTGCAACTACAACCTGACAAATAAACAGACATCACAAATTCTGGTTGACAGAAAAGGAGGCCTATCAGTAAACATATGCGTGCAAGTGAAGAAGTTGCGTCACCTTCACAAGCTGCCCTTCATAAATAAGCTTCAGAAGGCCGGAAGCTGGTGCAGTGAGATAAAGGCTGCGACCTGAACGTTGAATTTTGATACCTGCCGGAAGAAAAGCAAAGAAATACGCGTTAAACACTCATGTGAAATAGAGCTCACTAAACAACCACTGACAGTGGAGTTTTATTTTGCCTTAGAAGTAAAAAATAAAGTGCACATGAGAATGTGTAGAAAGTGAAACAAACCCTTTTTCGGCTCAAATACGGAGTCATTCATGTCTACATTTACTCCATGAACTGCCAGTGTAGAAACATTGTCCTTCATGTAGAACTGGATGCCACTGTGGAGGAGCAGTTCGAAAGGCATTGGTGATTCTCCACGGGCCAAAGTCTTTTGGAGGCATATAACTTGATACACACGAATGGAGGAGGAATGTCGAAGGCTCTTACACGTCTCCGAACAAAACAGTGACCTCGTTCTGGTGATACATTTGGTCTTTCTTCAGCAGAACAATGAACTTCATGTCCTCTGTGCAATCTTGAGCCAAAACCTGTTCACACTGATGTGGCATCAAACTGTCGAACTTCTTGTTGTTGAACGTCGTCAGTCTGTCTCCAACAATTTGGCACTCAGCTGAAGTGAAAGGAGGAAAGAGGAACTTTAACTCTGGATTCCCGAATACATCGTTGTTATGCACGAAAGTTGTTTTCTCAATGAAATCACCTGCAGTCGTCTTCACGAGCATGTGGCTGATCCTGTCATGCCATTCGCCCTGGTCGCTCAGCTTTTCAATAGGCACAGGGATGGGGAAGCTCGCTCCAAGTTTGTAAATTGCCCTCTGTAATTGTTCAGTCACAACAGTCGGATGGTCTCAGTGACAAAGTGTGACACAAACATTTGAACATCCGAAGAAGTACGAATTGGGCGGCAGGACTCTACCTTGGAGGTCTGCAGCACCACATTGAAACTTGTCTCAGAAACAGCAGACACAGTCAGTTTGATCTGGTTCTCGATATGCTTGATCTTTGCGATGTTCAGGCCGGCTTTCTTTGCCACATGGGAGATGTATCTTGAGAGCCTGGAGCCAAACGAAGACGAGAAAATGAATAAAGTTTGGGTCCACGCTGCAGACTTTCGAGACATAGTTGTGGGAGCAGGACTGGACCGATGCATGAGGATGGGGACGATACCTCTTGATGTTGTACTGCATACGCCTCGGAAGTTTGTCCCAGCTCAGCTTCAGACGGGCCGCGGGCTTCTGGTCGATGAGACCGCTTTCAGCTACGATCTCGGCCTTGTACTGCCTGCATTCGAGACCCCAACCAATCTTGGTCTGGTGGAAAATTCAGTGAAGTTCAACGTACGGCGTCCTACTGAGTTGCGTTATCTCAGATTAGGTTCATAGGGAGTGTTTTTTTTTTAATGTTACCATCAGTTTGTGGTAGCTCAGTATCATGCCATCAGCACAGATTCTGTAGTGGTTGTCCTCAGCCAAGTTGGCCATGATGACCTGCAGTCTGGAGGTGGCTTTGTCGACGTAAGCAGCAACCTGATAGCCCTGGACTTTCTTGTCGGCTCTCACGCCCCGGATGAGAATGGTCACAGAGGGGGCGATGGATTTAGCGAGATATTTGGCCTGAATGCACAAAACCGGACATTGGTGTTAGTCCTGGCATCGATTTGTTTGGAAATTGAAGACGGTAGAAAGTAAACATCTCGCCGACTCACCTTGTTGTAGATGTTCTCAAAGCTGTAAGCACTGCTGGCGCTGTTGCCGTGGCCCGCGGAGAGGGCATGCTGCGAAAAAGAGGAGCCACGTTAGGCCGTCTGGAAGAGGAAACACAACGCACTCCCTCCGAAATTGGTCCTCACCTGGTGGATGTGTTGCTTGACAAACTTCAAGTGAGGCAGTTTCTGCTGCAAGACAAGTCCTGTGACATCAGTTCCTGCACATTCCTCGCGATGACACTGTCAGAAAGCAAGTGGACGGGTGTGAGATCGACTCACCTTAGACGCAGAGTTTTCTTGACTGCTGGACGAGCTGCTGCTGGACTTGGATGACTGGCTGCTGGAGCTGACCGGCTTGCTGAGCCTCCTGCCGCTGGCTGAAGAGTGGGAGGACTGGGAGGATGAAGACGAAGAGAAGCTGGAGCTGGAGGAGGAGTGAGAGCTGCCGGACTGAGAGCTGCTGGAGCTGGAGGAAGACGAATTGCTGCTCCTCTGGGTTGGAGAGAGGATCTTCTTCAGCTTCAACAGGACGTTCTTCGACTCGGTGATCTCGTCTTCCTCGCTCACGTTAATCTGTTTGATGATCTTCTCGGCCGATCTTTCCCCGACCTGAACCTCGACTTCGATCGTCTCGACTGCCGGTCCAACTGAAATGCAAAGGAGCAAAACTGTTAATTTGATACAATAACTTACAAGTGGTTCACAGAGGCTAGTTAGTTTTGCTTGCCTGGAGTGACTGTGATTTCAGCAACATGCGTTCCCAAAATGGCGTAGAGCGGGGACTCTCCGATGTAGGAAGCATTGCGAATTCGAGTCTCACTGCACAGCTTGAAGCCAAAGGTTTCCCACTCAGAGCATCTCTTCTTCAAAAGGTATTTGGGAAGCTGGATGCGGCGACTGTCATACTGGTTGGGACGCAGGATTTCCGATGATGCTGACTGTTGAAGCAGGAGTCGCGTGTCAGTTTGGAGCGGGTGACACGCTTGTCTTACTGACAAGTGTCCGAGTGAACGGGCCTCACATCGTTGCTATACAGAGATGACGCCATCCTTGAGCTCTGTGAGCTGTGTTTCTGGCTCGACATCGGTCCAGAACCCTCAGCTGGGATCAGTGGTGTGATTCTGGCCTCTTCCACACTCCTCACAACAGCAAATGTCTCATGCCTGTTGGAGGGATGAAAGCAAAAAGCATGAGAGGACCAACACTATCATCCAAGAAAATGTGCGGAGAAACAAGAAAGCGGGCATACTCTGCAGAAACAATCTTGTTGATTCCCTGAACGGGCAGCAGCTGGAGCTTGAAGTTGCCTCTGACCATATCGACTATTGCTTCGATCTTTGCTGGCACGATGGCGTGAACTTTAGCTCTTGACATCAGGGCAGCCGTGATCAAAGCAGTGTTCACACCCATGACTGCGTAGGTGTCAGCGGCGATGCTGTGGGCAACAGAAAGCACTTACTGTATGGGCCCGAATGCAGCTGTCCACTATGTTGGACAGCTGAGAAGAAGTCACTTACCTTGGAACGATGGCTGCTCTCATCCTGATGTCAGACTTCAGAAGGTCGGCGGCCTGGAAGTTTTCAGTCGGCTGTGGACTCACTGCGACTTGCACTGTAAAGAAAACGCAATGTGTTTCCACTGCTGCAGTTGGCGATGTAGAAGAAGTTGCAGCAGTGGCTGGACGGCACTTACATTCAGTGGATGCAGCAACCACTGCAGCGGTGTAAAAGCTGACCTCCATGGGAAAACCAACAGTGGTGGGAAGGATGCGACGGACCTCAGCCAGCATCATTGCTTTAGTATAATACATGCTGAAACCAGACTTCAGAGTCTCCAAAATGCTCAGTCCGCTGGTCTGAGCTGCGTACTGCTTCACGAGCTGTAAAACCAAATCCGCATATAAGACAAATTGTTTTGATCACGTCCCGGGGAAGAAACAAATATTCCTCGTCATTGGATGAAAACTTGGGATTCTCTACCTCAATGTACTTGGTGACAAGCTCCTTGTCGATGGTGCCGAATGCGATTTCCTGTCCGAAGATTTTCACGTACATGGAGGCGAGGGGCTTGTTGGAAGGTTCGGCCCTCCACGCATTCAGCTGCAGTCGGAAGGAAACGGCAGGTTGAAAACACCACGGGAGCATACATGGACGCTCTTCTTTGCTACTTCTTGATAGAAACGTTGGTTTCCACATTGGAGTGGCTCCAAAAAACTTACAGCCCTGATGATTGTCCTCATCTTGTTGATCCTTTCGCTTTCTCTATCGTCTTCCTGTGCAGAGATTTTACGAATTGCATCCTGCATTCCCTCGGTTCTTGCACCAACCTGGATCGAGGCAGAAAATTTGCAATTTATGATACAATGTATTTTTATTTTACAGAATAAGCTTCAAATTTAGGTTTGTTTAAGCAACATTAAAATGTGTTACTTTAGAGCATTATCGTATATATAGCTTTTAAGAAAGCAGCATTATTGTGGACAATTAGAGAAAGATTCAGTTCAGGTAAAGAAAGCAAAGTAGACGTTACATTTCATTCGGTATCCCTAATTTTGCATCTTATTTTGTTTGTTCAGCTATAAGTGAATTTTGTCACAACACAGACAATACAACGATCCTAATTGCTAAAAACAGCAGCATAATAAAACATGGTGATATTGTGAATCAATCATCAATATGGCTGCTTGGCAAAATTGTCCTTCTTTCCCATCACTGTGCAGCTGTCGTACCTCAATGACGTCGGCATGAATTCCTGCCACATAGGTACTAGCTTTGGCCACGAAGGATTTGGGCAGGATAGTTGCAGCTTCGTTGATGTAGTGGGCGCTGACAGCGGCACCAACCATCCAAGAATCTGTGAAGTCGATGGTGGAAAACTGTGAGCTCCCTATCTGAAGTCAGTCCGGACACATTATGTGGTCTTTTTTTTCCTCACGTACAGTCGTAGACGTCTGTGTAGAGGAATCTGCTGTAGCGGTAGCTCATTCTGTTCAGTCTGGGGCTGAGGATCTTGATGGCGATGTTGCAGGCGGCAGCACTGAAACGACAGCATCAAGATATTCCTCAGACTCCTGCCGCTGTCTTTGGAAGTTATGAAGCATAAAGATCATTTGAGGTTGTTACACGGAGGCCCGGTCGGGAGCGACGCTCTTGGTCATGGACTTCATGTAGGAATAGACGAAGCTGGAGATCTGCAGGTTCTTCTCCTTGAGGACGGTATCGGCGATGGTCATCACCAGACCCATGGGCAGCTTGGTCTCGAACAGCACCATGGCAGCAACCATGCGCAGCTCTTGGTTGAGTTCCCTGTTGATGAACAGCTGAATGGCCATTTCCTGGACCTAATGCACAGAAGAAAGAAGCTGTTGAGCGTGACCTCAAAAAGACGGGGGCGCATCCGTGGCTTGCAAAAGAAAGGGTCCAGAAAACAGGGTCGTACCATCTTGGGCTCCCTGCGGGCCATGTTCCTCAGGGCCAGCACCGCTTCGACGTGAACTCTGTGAGGGAGGCTGGCAGCAGCACTGCCAAAGCCAGGCAGCAGTTTCTGGATGGCCTTGCGGCTCGCAGGGTGTCCGGCATTACCCAGAACTTTGAGGTGGGAGATGATCTCCTCAGTTTCACGTCTCTCCACAGCCTGGCTGAGATAGTCGTGGAAAATCTTCGGGAGACAGAGAAGCAGCACATTGAAAGCAGAGCCGAACTTCTTCCTCCTTTACAGTAAAGTGAGCCTTAGGTACCTTCATCAGCTCAGGAGAGCAAGCTTGGTTCTCCACACAGTATTTGTCAACCAGGGAACCGTAGCCGAGTCTGACGGCATGATGCAGCAGTGGGTCCTTCTGGAATTCGCTTAACATAACCATTTCCTAAAGAGAGAGGAGAAGAAAGGTTTCATTTTGGCCTTTGTGGCAGCTCGCTTCTCATTGCCATTAGAAAGACCAAAAGCACACTCTTAACATGAACCCACCTTAACCAACCCGATGGCCTCTTCGTCAACCTTTATCCCACGAATGGACACCATCAGGGACTGAATAACCTCAGGAAGAGTCAGTTCTCCTGAAACGTATTTCTCCTTGATGAACCTCAGAGAAGCATGAATGCGGGTGGCAGGGATAGCATTCAGGATCCAGGGCCTGGAGACGATCAACACAACTCAGTCCGTCATCCATCCTCGCGTGCCTCAATAGCTTCCTCCTCGACTTAAATTTGCAGTTACCTATACTCTTGTTTGTCTTTGTACTGACGCCAGAGCTCCTCGATTTTTTCATATGGAGCCTCACGCAGGAGCTGGATGAGCTGGATGAACTTGAGGGGGGCATCCTGTTGGACTTTGCCTTGGTTAGACGTGACCAGGTCGTTGAAAAGGTCTCTCAACTGATAGGAAACAGGCAAAACTTCAGTCACATCGAGGGGAGCATGAACAACTAAAAGGCACACACAGGCATCGTTGTGGAAAGTACCGAGAGTTCATGTCCCTTCAGGATATGGATCGGGGTCAGGAGGAGCTCGCTGCCGAACTCGTACTGCAGGGATCCGCGTGGGATGTACTGTTCACTGCTGGGCACCACTTGGATGTCCTTCTGCTCGATGAATGTCAGGTTTTGCCTGTGAACACACAACCAATTTTTACTTAATCTGCCCTTTAACTCTTTTCACCTATTAAAGAGTAGATAAGTGATGTCAGCAGGTTTTTTTGGACATTTTAAGACAACCTCCAAAACTTGAGATTGCCTAAAGACAAAAGCGATCAACCAAACTGACGACAACTTAAACCACATACTTAGAATGCATCTGAGGAGCACCATTCACGATGTAGGCAGGAGAGAACTGGATGAGCTCTGTGACGGTTGCCTGCAGGATTCTTGAGCCGTTGATTTCTGGCTTCAGGGTGTATTTGAAGGAGGCGGCTCCCTTCAGGGCGTTACCTTTCTGCTTCAACAACACACACTCGTCAGACAGGCACTCTCCAAACAGTGTTCAGCTTTAGGTTGGTAGGAAGAAGAAAGCAGCACTTACATCCCTGCATGCAATGCATTTGTCCATGTAAGACAAGCCGAAGTCCTTCAGGATTGACTCCTGGCATTCGTTCAGGTCCTTGGTCTTGGAGATATAGATGCGCTCAGCCTTCTGGTCCTCTCTGATGGTGTACTGGGTCTTGCACACACCCTGGGATCCAAGCTATTGAAAAAAAAAAAACATCAACATATTGGCTGTCTTTGTCGTGTATTTTCTGAAGCCATCTTTTGTGAAGAGTGAGCCCAATTGTACCTCTTGAAGGTCGTACACATTCTGGGTCTTTTTGACGTTCATCTGCAAGATGTTGAGGATTCCCTTGTACGTGTTCAGCACGTTTTCAGAGACTCCAGTGGGTGCGTACACCTTACCGACCACGCCGCTCTTGTACTCAAACTTGACGGGTGCCAAGAGTTGAGCAGCGAGAGCTGTGGTAAGCTTGGTCGCTGGGGTGAAAGAGTCTTTGGGCCAGATGCCACTGTACTCAAACAGCTGCACATTTTCCAGCTGCAGAAGCAAACATTTTGATAAACGTTACAAAATTTCACCAACAGTCCTGTCCTCACTATAAACCAGATCGTTCAGGGCATCTAACAAATGGCCTGAGGCCCGAAAATGAGCCAAAACAAGACATTACTGTTTCATTTTGTTGTTTAAAAAAGGGGGACTTAACAACTATTTTTCATTTGTATACTGGTTAGGCAACTTTACAAAAGAAGGTGGAAGACTTGAGCAAAGAATGGCAGTGAGAACTTCAGAACTGCTGCAGGAAAAAAGCTCGTGAACTTCTCTTTCGTGATAATCACTCACATTACTTGTTACTTTAAGGTTATTTAGCTGAACTGTAACAACACCCCTAACGCTGCCAAAGCATTTAGGTCTACAGGTGTTATAATATAAAAAAAAAAGAAACCAAAAACAAAATAATTAATGTAAGAAAATAGTATTTACCTTCAAGAGGAGTTTGCTGTCAGCAGTTGCACGGATCAAGACTCTGCTCTGGATTTTCACTCCAGCTCGTGCCAGGCCCTGCTCAGGCAGCCCACCCATGATTTCGCCTTCATACTTGTAGATGTAGGTCTGTCCTTGAGTGAATTTTGGGACTAAAGAAAAAAAAAGAGTGAAGAAATTTGTTGGATGCTTTGAATCCACAATTTTAAATGAAACAGGGAAATCCTCGATAACTGCAAACAAATTCATATTGCAGTGAATTCTGGTGAAGCGGCTTACCATGATTGTCCTGGTTGGCAGCTAAAAGAAAAAAGAAAACAATGTCAATTTATTGTCAGTAAATTGCAAAAAACTTACTGCAAAAGCTCTACATTCCTTCTTTTTTTTAAATTTGATATTTGAATTTCCTTTTTTAAAAAACTTCTCTTGTTTTTCCCCCTTGCAGCTTTCTCTTCTAACATAGTTTTACTGACATTTTCACGTCGCATGAGCCATCACTATTATTCCTCTTCCCAAAAAGCACATTTTTTAGAGTGGCAAAGTTCTGACAGTTTGCGAAAAGTTTGCGAAAATTTCGAAGCCTGCAGAGATACTCACCCACAAAGGCCACAGCGAGAGCTAACACAAGCACCCTCATGGTCGGTGGATGTGGAGCTCTACATGCGGAAGACCCCTTTTTAAAGACTGTTTTTGGCTGCCTGCACCCATTAGACTGGCTCTTTAAACAAATATTGGCCCTCGCAGATCACCAAAGTTGCCATGCCCTGATCCTGCAGAGCAAACCCAGCAAATAAACATCAAACATGTAGAAAGTTGTCACAACCTGACTCTCGACTTTGCTCAAATTTCACAATGTTGCAAATACCCAAACAGTTTTATTCTTTACTGATATTAGAAAATAACTTGACACACTTCAAAGATATTGAGATTATTTTTAAATACAGCTTCAACATAACGACTTGACTATTTTTTGATGAACATAAAGATATGGAAGCAGAAGTTTTGTGCACATTTCATGAAGTAATGGCAGTTTTATTTGTATGTTGTTTTTTTCAGGTCTGAAGTAAATTCTTTAATGTTAATTTCAACATGCTGTGATTGGAAAAACGTCCAGGAAAAAATGTAATGAAAATACAACCAGTGAAGCCTTTTGTGATAAAATTTCATACATCTTTCTTTGTGAAGTGTCATTCTGACCCTGACATGCCAGCGCCTCATGTCATCTCACTCTGAGGATTGTTGACTTTGGAAACGCAACAATCCAGGCCATCATTACACAACTTTTATATTCTCCAAGAGGTTTAACAGCATTAATGTATAAAGCTACTCCGAAAATGAGCTCAATGTCTTCGAAGTCTGATTTAATTGCTGCAGATCTGATTCAGTTTCTTCGAGCTTTCTACGAAGAATGTTTCCTGTTAAAAGACTCACTGAAAACAGGTTCTTGAGTCACCTCTAAACAAAGACATTAAAAAACATCACCTGGCATATGTTTTGTGTGCTCAGTTGTTTGTTGGGCAACTTAATTTAGTAGAATATTACATTAAAAAACATTATTATCACATGATATCAGCATGTACGCTTCAAGACTATAATGACTATGAAAGTTTTATTGGTCCCAGTTGAACCAATTTTCTGAAGCTGGCACAACTCGCACAATAAAGACACAAGCTGAAAATAAAAGTCAGCACACTCAGTGATGGATACAAACAGTTTTGTTTAATAAAAGTAGAAACATTAAAGGGGTAAAATGATCAAAGGGCGTCAGATTGACATAATCTACTGATGGTTGGGAAAAAAACTGAAAGAGATAAATGAAAGAAACGAAACAAAACAAAAAACAAAGCTGGCCGCCTGTTTTCTGTGAATTTTGTAACAGCATGATGCAGCTTTGCTTCCACACAGGTGAGCAAGGTGACCTGTCGTCCACTGGCACTGGTCAATATTTATCCAGCTCTGGTTCAGGCCGCCGCTGGCAGGACGACTTCACATCAGTTTGAAGGTTTTTCTCTTTTGCTGCCACAGCTGCTCATCAACTCAAAGCGGCTTGAATTCGCTGCATTCGGAGAGGAGCGGCAACTGTAAGAAGTTTGTCCTCTTTCACGCTCCGTACAGGCACCTCTCGTCTCACCAATTCAGTTCGATGAAGTTAGTTTAAGGTTTGAGCGTTTAAGGCAACCGGTAAAAGCGACACAGCGACAATATCAGAGAAATAATGTGTTTTTTAAGCACTGTCAATAACATTTTCAATTTCTAGTTTTAAATATTTATATTATTATTTATATTATTCTCTAAATTTATTTATTTATTTATTTATTT
>JASSRZ010000055.1:9062704-9074051 GCA_032164315.1 Malacoctenus gilli | reverse complement strand
AAACACTGTAGAAATTCCCCAAAGCTTTTAATTTAAAATCCTCTGATGTTAATATGTGGACCAGTCTACTTTGCTTCAACGTGCTGTTTTCACAAACCATAAAAAAACGCTTTAAAAAAACAAACTAAAAACTTCACCCAATACGGACTAATTCAACCTAAATGACACATTGAGACAAACGTGGATGACAGAGAAAAACAGACGAGTGTCGTCTGAATCAGATGGAGCAGCTTTGTGCAAGCGGCCGCTCGCGCTCAGCGTTTCCTTTCAGTCCCGACGCCTGACTCTTCTTCTGGGCAAGCTCCGCCTTCAGTGCCCGCAGCTCGGTGGCCGCCTGCTTCCTCAACTACAAAAGACATCAAGAATGTGTCAACAAATGAGCAATGTCAACAAAGTTACTTGAGTTCGCTATTTCGAGTGTTCCTCCAACAGATCACTAACTAACTTTCAGTTTCCACTTTCAAAGCAAAGACATTCAGCGACCTTTATCTCAGTCACCAGCTTCATCTCGGCATCTTCCATCTTCCTGCTCAGGTTGTCGATCTCGTAGGTCTCCGTCATGATCTGAATGATGAGTTCGTTCTGAGAGGTCGGAAATAATTCCGTTGAACATGAGAACGTAGAAACAAACTGTCAAGAATGCTGTTGCTTTTTCCTCGTTCACTTCAATGAAGACCTACAAGTGTAAAAATGTTTTAATTGTAATGGGTGTTGTTCTAATACTGCACCCAATACACAGAAAAAACAATTAAAAAAACTTTTTTTGGGGGGACTTTTTGAGGAGTAAAACTGTTTTTCCTTTCCTTTCGGATATTTTTTGCTTGGTTCATACTGTTTTTTAGAGGCGTGTATTTTTTGTTGTGGTTGTTTCACTGTTTCCTGGTTGGGTGTTTTTTGGGCGTGGGAGTGTTGTCTTGCTGCTTCATTTGAGCACTTTACTTTCCCAGTTGTGGGCTTGCTTTGAGTGGAGTGAAGGCACCTTGGTGGAGGACCTCCCCTGGCGTCTTGGCTTCGCTCGGCTGTCTCTGGCCTGCAGCTGGTGCAGCAGTTTGTTGTAAAACGTCTCCAGTTCTTGCCTCAAGTTCCTCAGACTGTCCTCCAGCGGCGCCGTGGCCTTCTTGGTTTCAAAGTATTTCTTCTTCCAGCTGTCACGTGCTGCACAACAATATTACAGCAGTACTATATTACCTCAGGAAGAAAATATATCCGCGAATGGCTTTTCTGAATTGAGGCACAATAATTTGAAGTGACAATAATTCAATCTGAAGGTTTCGGCATTGTGAACTCGCCCCCGTCCCACCTTGGTTCCTGCGGTGTCGGTTCTGAGCCAACAGGTCTTTCCCCTTTCTCAGGAGCTCCTGTCTGGTCCACTCCAGCTGCTTCCTCTCCTCCCGCACCAGCTTGATTTCCTCGATGAGCTCCTCGACTTAAAAAAAACACAAAAAAATACACCAGCTGTTCTTCAAAGCCGTTCCACCCAATCCTGCAGAAAGTTCAATGAACGCAGTTACCGTTTGTGGGAAAAATCGGAGAAGGTGCCGAGTGGCGGGACACCGAGTTGAAATGTAGAGCCGGTGGAGGAGAGGAGCAGCGGACGGGCCGATCGTCTGTCACCTTCAAACACACACAAACCCAAAATGAACAAGTAAGAATTTTGAATCTAAGTGAATTTTTTGGGCTGGCTTTAAGTTGTTAATTCACTTGAAAAAAAAAACCCATCAACCTGCTGCAGATTGTGCACCCCCCTAACCCTAACTGTAACCCTCCCCAGAGATCCTCTCAGAGGCCTGACTAAAACCATCCACAACAGTCTCTGACTCTACAGGCACTTGCTGCGCTGCCTCACCCCGGCCATATGTTTGTTTGCGATGGAGTTCAGCGTGTGGACATTTTTGGGTTTTCCAGCCCTGCAGATCAGACGCACATTGAGAAAAAAGTGAGCAGCAGCAGCAGCAGAAATGTCAGTCTGCTGCATTTGGGGACAATGTGACACACTGAGTGATACTGAGCAAGACTGTACCTGTCTAAGACAGAGCGTCTTGAATCTCTCTCCTCCGCAGACTCGGCTGCTCCGTCACCTCGGTGGTACTGTTTCCTGTTCCTGCTGGTTCCCTCTTTGTCTGACAGCTCTTTCCTCTGAGCCAAGTCGGCCTCCGCCTGCTGTGAGGCTGCAGGTACAGACAGCACGCTCAGTACAGTCAGCACGAGCTGATTAATCTGCTCCCAAGATGCAGAACAATTCTCCACAAGTTGGATGATCAACTATCATCTCTAGTTTGACAAAAATGACAAGTAATTGCTGTAATCAGCTAGGACTGTTTTGTCTTCTTGTGTATGTATAAATTTTGTGTCACTGAGAAAACATTTCTCATTTATGAGGTAAAACAAAGTGGACTTTCTGCGAGCAGTTGTGTCTTTTAACCCCGCGAAAGTCCTGCTGTTTATTGTATGAAATGGAAAAAGTACAGATGTGCACGAAGAGAGCTGCGAGGATTCAGTTGTGATCATATCTGAAAGTCCAAACTTCAAAGTGCTTTTACTTTTCAGCTGCGATGCCTTCTGGATATGATGCGTCCTCAGGGAGCCCCCCTTCTCTCCTCTCCTGATTGGTGAGAGAGCGTCCCCCTCATTCCCTGCTTCTGAAGAGCTGTAGCTCTGGTCATCCTCCTCCTCCCCGTCCTCCTCCTCCTCCTCCTCCCCCTCTTCTTCTCCTTCCAGGCGCGGAGTGGGAGGTGGCTGCTGGGAACACTGGGCGATGTGGGGAAATTTAACAGGCCCCTTTGTTCCCGTTGGCAGGCTGCACATTTTGGGCGGGGCGTAATAGACGTGGTGGTCCGGGGAGCCGCTGCTGGTGTCTGGGCTGAGCGACTGTGAGCAGACACTGCTGTCGTTCTCCACGGCGGGCAGCAGGTAAAGCTCCGGCTGTGACGCCTGCAGATCGGTGGCAGTAACAGATTACCTGAGCAGAGGTGGTACAAACTGAAGTAGAAATACTCCAGTTGGCAAATTTCAAGTTTTCACTCGACGTACATATGGTGGGGCGAAGGTTTTCACTTTCAGGTCTCGTTCCTGTTTGCTTTTGACCTGTAAGTGGCAGGAATTTGGTCACTGTGAAAGGCAGTAAAAATGGTCACACGCACGCACACACGCACGCACACACACACACACCCAGAACCTGTCTGTCTGTATGGTTAACTGCCTGCATTGTCCCTCTCCACTGTCTCCTTGATGAAACACAACCAGCCCCACAAAAGCACACTTAGCTGCCAGCTGCACTCACCAGAGCCAGACTGCGCCCCACACATTTCAGGAAGGAGAACTTGAAGGCGCTCCTGTCGACACCGAGGAGCGCGCCCAGCTCGCCCCTCAGAGCCTTCAGCGTGACATCAGGGTAAACCCTGAAAGCGCGGCGTCAGAGAAAAGGATTTGAGATGACATAAAGCGCCAGAGCATCAACACTTGCTCCAATCAAACCTTTATCTGGAGGCTTTTCAACACACAAGTAATTTGGAGGAAAAGATGTATGAGCAATAAATATCATGAGAACAAAGAACAACACTAAAAAAATCTGAATTGAAAGAAATTCAATGACAGAAATGTCGAGAATGTGAGATCATTTATCTTATTAATGATGGCAAGCACACAGATTGAAGACATTAATTGTTTTGTGTATCTGGCATTGACAATCCTCAGTGGGCCTGGTTAGAAAATCAGTTTCCACCAATGTTTATGCTCAATATCAGGTGTGGGCATGTTTGAACAAACACAAAACTTTTGAAAAATGGCTGCTTTTTCCCCACTACAATCTAAGAAGTTGAAAAATCCCTTGTTATGGTAAAGTGAGACACTGGACAGGAGGTCAAACCTGATTTTGCTGGAAGATTTTAAATTTGTTTCCATAAAATAAAATAAGACGCACATCAGAGAGGCACAAGCTAAATGTACTTAAAAAAAAATTCATGTTTTATTGGAGTCGAAAAAACATTCAATCAAGCTTCCACGTTTCCGGGGATTTGAAGAAACCTTAAAAAGCATTTTCTTTTCAATCGGATGCCTTCAATCCGATCATTCCCGACACCGTTACCTGATGAAGCCTGCCGAGATGAAGCTCTCTGTGGCTTCAGCGGGAACCTTGTTGAGCTTCATGTTCCACTGGTCACCGGGAACAAACAACACATGAAGCTCCACGAACTAAAACAATGTAAAACAACACGACTTGCTGTCATCCCACAATCTACTCAGACCTCTTGTTTTGTCGGGTTCATCTTTTAAACCCACCTTGCAACTGCTCGGTCTTCTGTCCTCCGCATATCTCACTGACTCGCAGGAAAAGTCCATCATCAGTCCGGTTTGAAGCAAGAAGCAGAGGATCAGTGGACGGAGCGGGGACATAAATCCCAATAAACTGTAGTCAGGCGCACACGCACTTAGTTGTCAGGTGGTGTGTTTTTTCTATGAACGCGCCAACTGTGGCTTCTCGGATTCGTCTGTGGTTCCCTCTGCAGACGCCTTTCTGTGCGAGTTAACCTGGAGTTTAAAGAAACAGTTCTGACAAATCACCATATTTAGATCCTCTCAGTTGGAAGGTACGCTTTTTCGTCGTTTATTCGTGTTTTTTGGTATCCATTTCAGTTTGATCTGCGAGAAATAATCTTCCAAAATCTAAATTTACAGCATAAATGTATTTCCAGATGACCAGTAGAGGTCGCCATCTTTACAGACGCTCCGACGCTGCGTTCATGTCTCATCGGAGAAATTCCTTGTTTGAAAATGGCAAATTATAGGAATTGTGTTACAGTTCAACATGTTACAAGAAATTTTTATTGAAACCCCACAATGAACATCAGCAGATACAGAACGATGACCATAGTATGTGAAAGTGAAAAAACATATCGAATATTAAAATCACCTTACATAGCCTGTAAAGTAAGAGATTGGAGTATCTGGTTTGGAAAAGGAAAAACATCAAAGGTAAGCTATTCTTCCCAAAGTAAATGTGTAGAAATGGCTGGCTTGTTTGTTTGTTTTTTACAGCCTTACCATGTCATTAGAATCAACACAGTCAGAGTTATGAAAAATAAAACTCAATATTAATTCTTTAAAAAAGTCTCAAATGTCCCATAAGTGCAAAGAAAGTTATATGGTGTTGTTTTGCAACCTCTCAATGAACCAGGGTTAAGCTGGTTTGCACACATGCTTCATTGTACACGTCAATCATCTATATTTACAGTGACCAAACACTTAAAAAAGAGATAAAGGTGTTGACTTTTTGGACAGGAGAGCCATTGTGAAAATGTACAATTTCCGAGTGTCACTGAACATATCCACAGGGGACACTCCCTTTTAAAGGAAACAGGAAAGTCACTGTTGAGGAAGAAGTTAGCGGTTAGCTCGTAAACTACGAAGACTTTACTTAAGTCTTTTTTTCACTCCCTCTCTGGACTTCAGTCCTCCTAAGTCTCCTAAAATGTCGGGGTCATCCAACATCGTCGCGATGAAGAAAATTGTCCAGCAGCTTCGCCTGGAAGCTGGCATAAACAGAGTGAAGGTAACGGCTGAGAACGGTGCTCTTCGGGGCGTGTTGCCCCTCGGTCGCCCGGTTCAAACGTTAAAACGGCCCACTGTCCCTTTCGGGAACCGTAATGTAACCCACAAGTAACTTTTAGGGGAACTTTTCTTTGTTTAGGTGTCCCAGGCTGCGGCGGACCTGCAGCAGTTTTGCCTCCAGAACGCCCAGCAGGACCCGCTGCTCACCGGCATGTCGTCCAGCAACAACCCGTTCAGACCGCAGAAAGTCTGCTCCTTCCTATAGCGGCGACAGGCCGAGTCCTCCGCCTCTGTGAGCACCGCGCCGCCCGCCCGCAAACACCGCCTCTCCCCGAGGCTGCTAACATCACACACAGTCCGCATGTCGGACAGAAAACAGTCGTTTACTTTACTTGGAAGGGGCCAGAAACTCCTTTTTAGTGTAGGGGCTACAAGCAGCTCCACTGGATCTATCAAACTGAACCACCGAAGGGTCTATCAGTCTTGTTAAAACTACAGGTTTAGTTTAAAATGAACAAATACATTCTGAAAATGTTCACATTGAATTCACTTTTCTCAAAACCTTAAAAAACGATTTTTCTATGAGAAAAAAAATCCACTTTGTGCAGTCATTGTGACAAGTAATAAAATTGTGGAAATTTCACTTACTGATTAATTTTGCTGCCAATAACACATCTAAAATGTCTTTTGTATAAGGAAAAAGTAGAATAGGATTGTCAGGTTTGATGAACAAATTCTTTAAATGTTTATTAGATACTGCTCAACACTCCTAAGACCCTGTCAAGAGGGGCACTCGGTAGAAGATATACCTCCAAATTGCTTGTTCATATTTTTTGCTCCAACCTGTTGCTCCTGAGACATGCTATACATGCTGTTCCTTCTTAAAGGGCCACACATCGCTAAAATGTGATACTGAAATTACACTTTCATTATTTTTTGTTCACCTGTTACGTGTTTCACCTCTCACTCATCCTACAAACTTCATTCAAGCCTGTCACACTTTTGTCTTAAAAACAAACAAACTGGCTGGGGGCGCAAACATCTTGAACAGAGTTAAAGCTTATAAATTAGGTCAAATTTAAAGTTTTAGATCATGGTTTCAATGGATAGTTTATTTCTAATGATTGCCACTGTTTTTGCAGGTTTTGGACATCGTGGTGCTTTCTGGAACTGAGCGGCAGATCCTGCTTCATGGACTGGAATCGTCTCAGGAGTGTTTGGGCCAAACAACTAACTTAATGTGTTTTGTTTTTCTTTTTTTTTCTACTTTAGCCTTTACAAAGAGAACTTATACAGAAACCTTTCCAGGTGCTCATGTTGCACATTTTTCTAACCCTGCGCGACAGTAACCACCTTCAACCCAGACGTGCCTTTTTGAAATGTACATTTTCTGACATGACTGAAAAAAAGTGCTTCCCTATTTTCAACTTGTTGCTTAATGTATTGAAATAAAAATACATTTACAAATATGTAACATTCAAGTCAACCATTTTTATGGAAAACCCCTCATGCTAACCAGTCGTCACTGTCAGATTGCTGACACTCGGTTGAGTCGGAACCACTTTTCTACTTTGACCAGAGCAAAATGTGATAGCTGTACATCTGCATGGACCCATGATGAGGGTATTTGTACATTTCTACTCAATACAACTGAGATCTACAAACAATACATTTATAGGGAAGCAGGTTTTCGTGTGTTGACAAGAGAGATGTCCAAGATTGAAATCAGCTTTGTTTCCATGAGTCAAGGCAAGTGGGTGGAGATTACCCAGCAGTGCAGCTGAAGTGTTAAAAAGCATTTTTACGACTGACGTTATAAAATCAGTTTTGGCAAGTCCACAAAACGTAGCATCATTGGTGGGTGAAGAATTCCTTTTTAGATGGTCCGTCTGCACCTAAAGCTGGAACTTGCGTCTGCAGGCGTCCATCTCATGGCGCTGAAAAGAGAAACGTTGATAATTTTACCAAAACTGCTTCCTTTTGAATTCAAGTTTCAGATTTTTCAGAAATCCAGGTTCCACATATCTGATGTCAAAACTGACCTTAAGAACCCACTCATACTCCCCGAACTTGGAGTCGAAGGTGCCTTTCTGTAGAGAGCGCAGTTTGAGGGTGAAGCGAGGTCCCAGTTCCTGAATGCCAACCTTCTTCTCATTCTTGAAGATGTACCTTTCAGAGAAGCAATGTGAGGATCAACTGACTATCGAATTTGCAAGCCAAGAGGACGACTGCACGACGATCTGTCACGTTCCAACGCTCACCTGTGGAACCTGAAAAAGATGAAGTCTCTCTGGTTGTGGAAGGTGGCGACTTGTCGACCCACAAACTGAGGATCTTGCGGAAAAAGCGCAGCGAACAGGCGGCCGATGGTGTGTCCCAGACGGGTGGTGAAGTTGTTGAGGATCACTTCAGGAGAGTGTTCAGTTGGATCCTTACCTCGTCTCTGTGGGGGGTGGGGGGGGGGGCGCGAAAACGGTACAATGATGTTGAAATCAGGCTGTGACTGTTTGGTGAACAGTTTTGACTCATTACTGGTGAGATGTCTTCATTTGTAAGAAAGCATGCAGACAACAGCCACGGATTCCTCCGTGAAAAGACCTCAGAAAAGAGACCCCCATGAAGTGTTTTGGACTTGCCTTCATCTCTTTGCGTAGTCGAACGCTGCTGACTTTAAAGTGTGCGGTTGGCCCATCAGGGAGGTGACACAGAACCAAACCATCTTGAAGAAATAGTTAAGGACTCTGACATGAGGTTATCAAACAGCCACAATAAAGACAACCATCCAGCTTTCTAATTGAGGTTTGGGTGGGTTTTGTGGTGGCAGGACGATAGAAAATTCAACTTTCACACTGCACTTCTGAAAGCAGGAACAGTTATGGGGCACCTAAACATTGATAAAAACCTCTACTTTAAATGATCTCATCCCAGGATGAGCCATCTCATCCCGGTGTCCTCAATAGGACAACTTGAGGATACTGGGCACTTGGCGGTCCTCGTTGATGACCATGAGGTAGGTGAAGTCCCTGGAGATGCACTGCGGGATGATCCTCTTGAGGGCCAAACCTCTCCTGTAGTACACGTGTGCGTTGGGGATCACTGTGGTGAGCTGCTGGCAGAACTTCATTGTCCTCTGTGAGAAGAGAACAACAAGGTGAGACGAAAGACGGAGCCTGAAGATAAAGTCAGAATCACTCAAAATGTTGTGACAAGGGTCTGCAACATTCTAAATCAGCCGAATTTGTGTACAAATGTCAAGCATGTACACCAGCACACTGCTGAAACACCATTTAAGTCCATCAGTGGATTGCACTAAGAAAAATAATTACCTCCAGCGCTGATATGACTGAAACTTCACGTCAACATCGATGCAATGATGAGAAAACAGTAAAAAGAGCAATTCTGATGCTGAGCAGCAGCTACTCACTCCTCTGGGTCTGTCCGATGTCGTGATGAGCACTTTGGGATTCGTCAGTCCGTTAAAGTAGGCCGAAAACTCGTCGGTTCCCTCATCAAATGCAACCTGCGAACGACGCATGAAAAAAGTCCCAAAGATCAGAAATGTAACTACTTTTCTTAGAGTTATCATATGAAGAATTTTTCAGGAGACCTTTTCTAGGATGCTGATGTTTTCCTGTTCTACAGAGCTGCCAAATGAGTTAGTAATTTTCCAGGGTTTCCACGGCAAAAGGGAGCATCAGGTTTATTAAAAAAACGTGTTCTTCATACCTCTTCGTCCTCCGGGTCCACCATTGTCTCATCAAACACTCTCTGGTTTTCTATCGTCTTGGGGACTTCTTTTGGTGGCGCCTTCATGAGGAGCAGAACAAGTTGGCAAGTTAAAAAATAAAACAAAATAAACTGCAATTCCTGTGTTTGATAGAGCGTTTGAGAAACTTGTGAACAAAGACAACCCCAGAATGAAGCCTTACCTTGTCACCTAAAGCTTCTCTTTCTTTTCTTTTCTTTTTCCTCAACTGCATCTTTTGCTGGAAAACATTAAAAAAACAATTTTTAGGATTTTTTTTTAGGGACAGAAACTTCACTTCTCATCCAACTTTATTGTTATTTGTTAAAAAGAAAAGAGTAAAACACAGACTCAACTTGCACACTTCCTCCAGAATTAAACCCAGTACAAATTCAATGATTAAAGTCACTGTATTTCAAAAAGCACTCCCAAACTTCGGACTAAATTTGATCTTGAAGGTTTGTATCAGGAAGGGGGAAAAAAAGACTTCAACATAAATCAGGAAGGAAAACAATGACTGTGGTGGTCAGACCTTGAAAAAGTCTCGGCACAGTTTGGAGCGGCACAGCTGCCTGGTTGCTTAGTAACCATCGAGCACGAGTAGCAAACAATGACGTATTTGTTTGTGTTAGTGGAGCCCTGTTTTCATTTTTAAATCGTCCATGTTTTATTGTTAATTCTGCAGCAAACGTTGAAAGGTTTCGCTGACAAAGGAAGATCTCCAGACCGCAAAGATCCATTTGTTGACACGTACAAGAATGCCTTTAACTCTGATGTGATGCCCTCACATTAAATTTCGCAAAATTCAAGATTAAAGTGAAGAAAGAGCGAGTTAAATACGTGAGAGGTAACGTATATCAGGCTAACAGTTGTCAGCTTTTAGCGTGTTTCTCCGTGGTAACTGTCAGAAATACGGCGACCTGCGAATTCTTGTCCGAGAAATAGCGGCGTGTTCTGCTGCCCGTTAAATGTTGAGGCTACCTTTCTTTTCTCCTGCTTCAGCTTCATGAACATGAGGTGTCTCCGCTGTTTGTTCTTGATTTCGGACACACTGAAGGTGGGAGGAAAGTTAGCTGTCGCTGCTGGCTCCATCTTCCTCTCGTCGCCTCCCTCCGTCTTCGGTTCAACTCCGTCCCCCGCTGGAGACGCCTTCATCTTCTTCTTCTTCTTTGGCGTCTTGTCCTTCTTTTTCTTTCCTTTGCTGTCCGAGGTCACAGGTACCTCTGTGAAGTCCATGTTTTGTTCGTGGTGAGTTCGCGATGGTTGTTTTCACGTGTGAGCTTCACGACGCGTATTCTCTTCCGGGAGCACGAGGTGACCAATAAATGATCGGAAGCAAAGATATCTGCGGGACTCCTAGCGGCGAGGAGGAGAAAGAGCAGCGAGCAGCGGGCTTTTACAAACCCTGGAGTTTAAACTCTTTGGTTTGAAATGAAATAAAAACGCGCAGACAATGGATCAAAACGCTGACTCTAAAATATACCCAGAAATCAAAGACAGTGAAAAAAATTGTTTTTTTTTATTTCATTGCTGTGACTGTAAAGACAAGCGATGTTCCCTCACATTTTAGTTATATACGATAAAGGTTGCTCAATGGTGAAGAGAACAAATCATACGACACAATTTTTCAAATAAAACAGAAAAGAAATCCAGAACAAACATGCTGTCAAAAGTTTTGCTTCAATTGTGAAATGTTTTACGGAAGAGGATTAGGGCCACTTATAAAAAAGATTTCTGTTTTTATTCTCAGAATTCTGCCCTTTTTTCCCAAAAACATAAAAAACATTTTTAAGGAATGGAAAAATACTTTTTTTCTATTTCTGAAAAAAAGTCAGAATTCTGACATTAATCTCAAAATTCTTTTTTTTTTTTTTTTGTGGCCCAAATCCTCTTCCGTAAACACCAGACCCGAACTGTTTCAGATGTTTTTAATCAGCGGGTTGAAAGAGAAACACGACAAGATATGTCGGCTTTTTTTTTCATCGAACTTCGTTGAATCCATTCAGAAACACATGTTCATGAAAACAGTTGACCCACGCTGAAACTTATTTGTGC
>JASSRZ010000055.1:9038077-9055341 GCA_032164315.1 Malacoctenus gilli | reverse complement strand
AGTTGTCTGAGCTAAAATTTCAAGAGTTTTATCTGGACAGTATTGTGCCTCTGAGATTTCAGCCTGATCGACGTAACTAAAGAAGAGATGTGAAAGGTTATTATCAGCATGATTCATACTCAGTGATAACAGCACCTGTATTTGCAGTAAAAAAAAACAAACACACACACCAAAAAATGCGAATAACTGTTTCACAGAAGTGATGAAATTGGCTGGATTGACAGATCAGAAAAAAAAATTGTTGAAGTCAGCCTTGATCTTGGATCTACAAGAAAAAGCAAAGTAGAAAAGACAATAAAAATGGTCAGAAATGGTCGTTTGTACAAGTTGCTCTTCTCACGGTTCGTTCACGAAGCCTAATCTGAAGTGGAGAACAACGGTTTGTCATTGGTTAGGGAAATACAACTTTGATGTACCTGTGAGTATGCCTGTGTGTCGTGTAAACATCACTTGCAGAAGCTCAGATGTCACAGACTAATCAGCGTGTTTCCCGGCTGATGCAGAATGTAGAGTTTGTCCGAACGGGCTACGGCAAGAACGCCGTGAAGGTGCTGGTGATCAGGCGGGAGGGGGCTCACCACTACATCATCGAGCTGAGGGCCGACGTGGAGCTCACGCTCAAGACGCGCAAGGACTATCTGACCGGGGACAACTCGGACATCATCCCCACGGACACCATCAAGAACACCGTGCACGCCCTGGCGAAGCTCAAAGGAGTGAGTCCGCCGTGGTCATGATGCCGCGTTTCCAGGAGGAACGAGAAACATCACGCAGCAAAGAGGAGTCACTGCTGTACACACACAAGTGAAAACACTTTGACCCAAATCTTTGTTCAAATTAAAAAAAAATAACCGTTAAAGGGTTTGGAAAGTCACGAATGGCACCATAAGAAGGTTACAGGGTCCTAATCAAATTCAAACCCGTGCAACGTGACACTGCAGGGTTACAGCAATTTGACATTACCAGCAACATTTTTTCCTAATTGATGCCTCACATTTACCTTTAAACTATTAAAAAAACACATTTGAAGTTAATTAGTGATATTTTGTTTTCTGCGTCTTAGGTGAAGAACATTGAACAATTTTCCTTAGACATCTGTTGCCACTTCCTGACCTCCTTCAATCACGTGCTGAAGGCCAAAGTTTCCATGGAGGAGGCTCCATGGAGGAGACTGGAGAAGGTGAAGTTCCTGGTTTTTAATTTCAGCAGCAATCAAACCAGTAACTCTTCACATGCTTTTATTGGACTTCTATTGAGTGTCTGGTTTTATTTTTCAGAATGGCGTTGAGCATGCTCACGCATTCATCTTCAGCCCAGAGGCCTATCGCTTCTGTGACGTTGAACAAAATCTAGATGGTAAAAAAACACGCACACCTTCATCACTGATTCACTGTTTAGCCTAAACAAATCAGAAGCTTGTTTTTCTTCTTGAGTTTTTTGAATTAGAAATGCAGACTGAAGCTCAAGCGGATGGTGGCACTTAGCCACATGTGGATCTACACCACATATTTTACTTTGCCTCTTAAGTCTTATCCGTACTCACTGCCTGCGTCCCACCCAGGCACCCCGGTAGTTCACAGTGGAGTCAAGAACATGAAGGTGCTAAAAACCACCCAGTCTGGCTTCGAAGGGTTCCACCGAGACCGCTTCACGACTTTGCAGCCCGCCAAGGACCGCTGCTTCTGCACCTCCGTCTACGCTCGGTGGCTCTACAACACCACCCAGGATGTGGACTTTGACGCTGCGTGGTAAATATCCACAGAATGATTCTTCACACGCAGTAAAAGTGCGAGTCTTTTTCCTGAACCTGCTCTTTAAATTCCACAGGAAGTGCGTGAAGGAGACGATCATCGAGAAGTTTGCGGGCCCATACGATCGTGGGGAGTATTCCCCCTCAGTGCAGAAGACCCTCTATGAAACTCAGGTCCTGGCTTTGGAGAGAGTGCCTGAGGTGAGCCAAACACCGCTTCTGAAACTGAAAAATTGAGATTACACACCATCCTTTTGCTAATTCACTACTTATTTGAATATTTTATTGCCCTTTCACTAAATAAAATATTGAAAAGTTTTAGCTCACAGTGCATAGCGGGCGTGTTTTGAACAGACGGGCTTCGGGGTGTTTTGTGTTTCAGGTGGAAGAAATCGAGATCGTTATGCCCAACCAGCATTACTTCACCATCGACATGACAAAAATGGGTCTCAGCAACAAAGACGAAGTAAGTTTCTGCTACTGGAGTGAATCTGCTCACTTGCTGGGGCGTGACATCCTCCAGTCTGTCTCTCATGCGTCTCACTTTCCCCCTCGAAGGTGCTTCTTCCCCTGGATAACCCCTCGGGGAACATCACGGGGACAGTGTGCAGGAAACAGCGAGCCCGGCTGTGAGGACGCCCAAAGAACGCTGCTGCCGCCGCCGCCGCCGTCCTGATGCGTCTTTTCAAAAGTTTCGCTGACACCACACAGAAATCAACCCCGTTTTGCAGCCGAGAGTTTGGCAAACGGGATGAGGGGCCGTTCTCTGCGCCGGGGAAGCACGTCACCGAAGATTTGAAAGGACAAATAAAAACAACTTTGATGTCCTACGCTAACATTATTCTTTGGTGAGAAAAGAGCACCATTTATTGCAAATGTCTGATTCAGATATTCAAACTCCAGTGTCATGTAGCACAATATACATTGGTCTTACACACTTCAGTACAGTTGTCAGTGCGACAATGCTGAAAGCACCACAGGTAGGTACATCATCATAATAATAATATATAGATGTATATACACATAAATATTTTCATATCAAGAACTTCAAGCCTGGATAATCTACGTGTGCAGGAAAAGAGAGGCTGTCAGTTGGGTCCTCGTGTCTGGAAAAACAAAACGGCTCATTCTCACATGCGAAAGACGACGATGGACTCAGATGCACAGTTCAAATATTAGAAAAAGTTTCAGGGCAAAATGAGATGCATGAGGATTATTCCCTATGTATCAAAGTGTTCATGTACGACAGAACATACACGGTTTTCATTGTTATACCATCTTATGTACAAATACTTTTTGTCTTTTTTAAACTTGCAGAGGTTATTTCACTTTGTGCACACACCCACCCACCCACATACATACAGAGATGTACAACACACACACACCGGCACACACAGAAAAATCGAACCTACAGAGTAAACGCCCCCTAATTCCCTTCTTTTAAATAAAACACAAAAAAACCCCACATCTCAAGCAGCAAAATGAAGAATGGCTAAACAGGGTAAACATCTGAGAGGACACTGTGTGCAACCCATTTTTGGAGTCCACGCTTATAAAAACATACAGCATTCAAATCCTGTTAAGGTGCCACAGTGGGCCGAGGAGTCTCTGTGGAGCTAACCTGGTGGCGGGTGGGAGGAGAAGTCTCCTGACACGATGATTGTCGCTGTGGCAGGTCGTGGGCGGACCCGCGGTGCTATGAGGCGTTGCTCTTTAAGTGCTGAGTTTGCAGCGGCTTCACGTGATACTCGTAGATCTTCAGCGCCGGCCCGAGCTTTATCGACAGCCCCGTCAGGACGTCGTTACGCGTCATCAGGAGCAGCGACTTGCCATCAATTTCCTGTCAGGTGAAGGGAGAAGAGTTCAGTCCGTCCGTCTCACTCGGTCTGTCACCATCTAATGGCGACAACAGTGAACAGAAACAACACAAAACGAAAGAAGACCCACCTGATCCTGGAAAGCAGTAGCTTGCTCCTCAAACCCTGTAGCTTTGAAATAGTTGACAACGTCTGTGACCCCCCAGTTGGAGGGGTCTGGCAGCTGACCGTTCTCCACTGGGCTAAAGAGTGAAAGTGAACAGATTTATCTCAGTAGTTTCACCAGAGGGTGAAAAATTATTCAATTCATGGAAGCATCGTGATGCGGGCGATAAAGATTATCAATCAATTAATGAAAGAAACACAAGAAGACAACAGAAATTTTTGAAAACAAATTTCTGTGTTAAAGATAGTGTTCATTCAACTGTTTTCATTGGGGCTCATTTGGAAGCATTTCATCTTGAAAATGAAGAACATCTGTAAAACTGTGGGAAAAAAAGAACATTCAAACTTTTCCATTGAAACGCATTGAAAAAATGGTTTTAATCATTGGATCCAATCTGAATCAAATCATCAAGTGCCGAAAGATTATTTATCAGCAAATCATTTGACAGTGACCGTTCCAGACCTCTAACGAATCTAAAATATAAAGTATAATACGTCAAAACTTTGAATGATTTCTTCATTACAAATTGAGCTTAAAGCTCATGATATTCAAAATTCAATATCAGTTATTCCTTCTTATCTTTCAAACAAGCTGGCCTCGTTTTAAAATGTAAAATGTGTGTTATTGCATCAAGTGCCCCTTGCCCCCCCCCCAGAAAATCAACATATCTAAAGAAATAAAAACAAACAAAAAAAAGCCATGCTTTAGATGCAGAACTGACCTTTTGGTGTCAACAGAGCCATTTGCTTTGTCTTCCATGCCAGCTGTAAGAATAATGATAAAAAAGTGAATGAAAAATGGCTAAAATTATTAAAAACCAGCAAAAAAACTTTAAAAAAAATCCATTCAAGCAAATTTCACCAACAGGTTAATATTTTTAAATTGACAAAGACATGCTAAAACCACAGAAATTATCACGACTCCAAAACGAGTCGAATTTCAATGTTTTGACTTTAACTTTACGTGATTACTGCCTGTATAGTCCTATAATATTGAAATGTACATATAACTGAGCTTGATGAACTACATGCATCACAGTAAGACAGAAACATTATGAAACAAAGTTTATAAACGAAGTAAATGTTTTTGATTGAGAAACCCAGTCAGGAATAGTTTAGGACCAATTCAAGCACTTTTTTGTCATTTACAAAGAATTTTATCCAAGAGTTTCACATTGCATTATTTGGACCTAGGGAGGTAAAATGATAATGTACATTGAGTGCACAGGTGTTCATGCAGATAAACTGTCAAAGAATCAGAGCAGCGACTGGAAAGAAAGTATATAGAAACTGCAACATAATAAAACTTTGCATCCTGATTTCATCTTTCATCACTTAATGAGGTAAAATGAGGTTCTTACAATCTGTGACGTTGCAGTAATTTTTCATTAGATGTCCACTCTCAGGGGGAGAAACTCAGTGTGTTGGCAGCTCAAAAACCATCATCGGTCGACTTCTACAGCCTTGCATTCAACTGGATGTCTCCGCTGCAAAAACAAGGAGAGAAAAAAATTCTTAATTTGGGTCTTAAAGCATCGTGCCAAAACAAAACAAAACTGCCCCTGTCACACGAAGCGAGCTGTACTAGTGTGTGATAACGACGACCTAAAAAACTCACGTTGATAGCGATGCCGAAATATAGAATAACTTTACTTGTTCGGCGCTTTTCCACATCCATCCACAAGCTCATATTAGCGAGGCGAAACAGAGGAAGAACGCAACACTAAAGAACGACAAATATCCGAACGCTGCTTCTTCGTATTGTTTATTAACGCTAACGCCAAAGCTAACAGGGATAGTTAGCTTGGCGTGCTAATATTAAATTTAACAATTACCTGTTTTTCAGATGATTCGTGCTTGACAACAGCCGCTCGTCCAGCCCGATGCCCCGATTTAAATTACAAAAAAATCCCGTGACCGCTGTGATATTTTATCGATTTATTACGGTCGATATTCGCCTGATAAAATCAAAATTTAATCAAGTAAAGCCAACTAGCCGCCGTTCATCGCTTTCGCTTCCCTCGCCCACATGACACCAGAGAATTATGGGAAATGTAGTCCGCCGACTGCCCGACGCTTCTCCTCCAGTTCGAACGGGATCCCCAAATGGATATTTAAAACTGCAACTTTTGATCTGAATAATCAAACAACCACGTTTTCTTTTTTAATAAAAAGAATTTATTATAGTGACATATCCTTTGTTACATAAAATCTGCTACAGCAAAGTATATTCCCCTTGCAAACACAAGTAAATATGGGTGGGAAAAAAACGAAAAAAACAAAACAAAAACGTGTCAGCTGTCTAAATGATGTGCAAAAATTCCACAAACTAAATACAGACACATTTCAGATTATTGATCCCGTTTCGGCATGTGTTACTAGCTATGAAGAACTCAAACTTCCTTCAGTCAGGAGTGTGAAGTGGCTCAGGGAAAAGTGCCATCGTTTACATCAAATTCGACAAACATTAGTACACACATGGTGGTGGAGGGAGGCGGGGAATTTCTGCACATGTTCTGGGATCATTTACACACAGGCAGTTTAGACTGAAACATGCTAATTTCCCAGGCGTATTTTTCAAAAAACACTTCCGATTCAAAATATAGTGGATTTAGCAATCACATTCTGTTCACCCTTCAAACTGTCTAAATTACATCGGATGCGGTTTGATGAAGTTGATTTTCACAGAAAAGAACAGTAGAGAAACTTAGAAATAACTTAAAATAAAGGGCTACAATTTTAAATAGGCATTAGAGGTGTCAGTGTGCATTAACTATTGGTAAGTATGTGTATTTCTATATATTGTAATGAGGTCAAATAAAATTAAAAAGTGGTGTAAATAAATAACCCAATATATTCACTGTTAATATAACTTTTGCAAACAAAATATTTGGAGTCTCATGTACACTTGAACAACGTGGGATTAGACATTTATTGTTACTTTATAAACATCTCTGAATATAAATTAAAAGAAGCTTAAGAAAGACTTGTGCCTTTGAAATGAGAGTCGGGCTTAAATGTCATCAAGTGCTCAGTTGATGGGAAAAGAAAGTTTATATTCAGCATTTCAGGAATTTCCACAAGCAATACATGAGTACCTAAAAATAGCATTCAGTCCCCAAACCATTTTTCACATTTGGTTGTCTACGATTGTTGAATTTGATTAGGTTGCATTTCCTTAGTCTAAACACGCTGCCAAAAAAACTTTCAAAACTTCCGGACAATTCAACGAATTACAAGTTCAATGAGCATCAGAACAACAACATTGTTTCTGACACTACGTGTAACATAAAACTTTGACTTTTTTTCCTCACGGCTCCGAGTGGCCGCCTTGCAGTAGTGACCCCAAACTGACTGTCCAGCAGAGGACAAGCTGAGACGAACCTCTTTCAGGAGGAGTTAATGACTCACAAAACTTTTTCCGACGTCTCAAACAAACTTGTGGCGTTATTTGCCATCTGTCTCGCAGATTCACACAGACAGGTTCGTGCCGGAGCAAAGATTGTAGAGGCGAGGATGACATTCCAGCAGCGAGGACAAGCAACAAGTCAGAATAAAGGGGATGAGACACTGTACCAGGGGTGAAGGGATTCCCTCATAAATCTTCAGAGAACATATGCATCAACTCTACATAAATAACAATGGATGAGCGAGGCTTACACTGGGAAGAACCCTTCAGAAGACAGACATTATTTCCTTATCAATCTGACATTTGGTCGATCTTTTCGAACTGACCTTTGAGCAATTATCGTTCCGTCACAGTGTGCAAGTAGGTTAGAAAATGATGCAAAGCTACAACTGCAGTTAGCAGGTGGGTCAAGTAGGTAGTGACCAGAGTGAATAAAATACTTCAAGGGCATAATAATTCACATTTCTGTCAATGTCCGAGATAAATGGTTTGGTTTTTGCTCCAATGGAATTGTGTCATCAGAATTAAAGTACTCAACTACAACAACGTCCCAGCCTAAGAAACAAACTCAAGGTAAAAACAAACAAACCAAAAAGTGGGAACACTTGTAGGACACTAATAGCTTGTTGTGACACTGCTGTACAAACGTAACAAACATGCAAAAAATAAAAATGACAACAAATATTTCAGTTGCACAATGATTTTTCCTCAGTGCTCTGCTCAAACACAACAAATAATAATTAAAAAAAAACTTCAAAAAGCAACTAAAATGGACAAAATGTGTCCGAGTGACCAACACTGCTTCGCCTCCATGATATCACCTGTAACAAACTGACCCTTCAGCTATCAAAGAATGCCATGTTGATGCATGTATATGTATATATAGATATCTCTGTGATGTAGCAAAAACAGCTTATCTGTTGTGTGCAGTGACGTACTCGGACTTGTTCAGTTTCCTTCCCTTCAAAACGGAGTTGTACCTGAAAAATATAGATTTCAATCCAATAATTGAATACCACCACAAAACTGAGGTAAAAAGGAACTATCCTGTAACCAGATATGGATAAACGATGCTACAATTGATCAGCAAACACAGCACTGACATCGTCCTGATGAAGACCATCAGTTGTCGTGATTGATCCATCTAAAAAAACAAAACAAAAACTAAACCCAGAATACTAAAACTGAGACACTACAGACGATCCTCGGCATTTGTTTTCCTTCAAAAAACACCGGTTTCTTTGAGTTTTGGTCATGCTTCACAAACTAAAGGACTTCAGATTGCCTCTATTATGCTTATAGGACTAATACATGATTGCAGGTCCTGAAGGATGAGTAAAGGTTTTTGTTTAGGTGTTCATGAGTTATGAATACTAAACTGAATAGACGCTCGGGCGTGTAACAGACGACTGACAAACTCAATGTCAGAGTTTCAAACACCACCGAAAGAAAAGATCCCTTCAAATTCCCAAAAGCTCAAATCACAACATGTGCAACACCAGCTAATACAATCAATCACTCATTGTGCCGCTTAAAATGGGAGTAATATTAGTTTTCATGTTGCTTTTCAAATACAAACCTAAACAAGGGCAGGGAGGATACTCAAGAGTGGCAAACGTAGGCAACAAAAGAAAGAAGACAAACAATGACAACGTGGTCTAGTACTTTGTGTCTGCATAATGTGCCTGTGTATAGATTAGTGCTAACTGCACGCAGGATCATGGCAAAAAGGACCTCATTCAGCTGTGTGGAATGGAGGAACTAGGCATTTGTTTTTGAGCACGTGATGACCTCAGTTCCACTTTAAACCCCTCAAACAGAGTGCAAATATCCCGAAACCAAGAGCCCTGACGGGACTCATGCCCGTTCACTAGAACTCTGCGAACTCTTTTGCACACTTCTCCGTTTGCGAGACACGAATGTCTTCCTCCTCATAGTCGTCGAAGTTGCTCGTGTCTCCTGGTCCTCTGCACTTCGGCAGGAAGGGAGCTTCAATCTGTGGATATACAGCGACACATCGGAGTAAAGACACCGAAAGGCAATTAATTGAACAAAACATGCGCCACATGAAAGGCCTGTAACACAAAACGAGATCATGGAAAGAAGCAAGGCGAGTCATCATGACGATTTGCATTTCATGTTTGACCACAATGTTTCAAAACCACAGTGGAGCAAAAATAAAGCAAACCAAAAAACACAACAAAACAAAAATAGAAGACGACAAGAAGATGAGAACAGACTTCAGAAGCTGCCAGGAGGCCGACTATAATATAACAATATTACGTGTTAATTTTGATGTTTTTTCACGTTAAACCTCAAAGCATTTGAGATTAAGAGTTTAGGAACTTAGTAAAAGAAAGAGTTTTTTGGTTGTTTTTGTGGATGATTTGACGCAAAATACTTCATGGACGGTTAAAAAGTCTTTCCTCTCTCTCTGAAACTTTCTCTGAAACACTCTCCGTGTGTTAAGGACTGCATTTTTCAAAAGAACTGAATAGTTAGTCAGCAGTGCTTCATACCCGCTGAGCTCTTATCTTGAACATAACCTGCTCTGAAGCAGGCTTGACAGTTCGCATTGAGTTACCTTGGCAACATACCTGGTTAAAAAGCAAACCACCTCACAAGTGGAGACAACCCCGAGTTCACCCTGAAGTTACACCACCGAGCCAGAACCCAGCTCGGCAGTCCGGCCTCATGCCTCGGCTGCAGAAAGCGTGTTGTAACCTCATCGCTTATCTCCGGGCGGAGCAGCAAACCGGCGCAGTCTCAGTGAACAAAAGACGTGAAACAAAAAAACAAATGACGAACCTTTCGCTCATAGATGGCAATCCAATCTGTTGTGGAGAACCACTTGTGATTTTTGATGTCATTCACACCGTTCTTCAGATTGCCAAATCTCTTCGTCAGGTCAACCTGAAGCAGGTTCCTCAGCAGATCCTTCAGGTCGGAGCTGAAGTGAGATGGAAATCTTACCTGCAAAACATGAAAAGCTGGTGGGTTTCCAACACAAACTCGGTTCGAAAACACGTTTCTGAATTTTTCCTTTCGTTTCTTGGTCGGCAGCAAGGGTCAAAGAGAAAGCGGTAAATCAGAAACACATCAAGTGTTTCAAGTAGGTGAAAGGCAACAGGAGAAAATGACAGCGCTCAAGTATTACAAATATTTACACCTGGGCTTGGCCTGTGGCTATCTGTGCATACCTTGCCCGACACAATCTTTTCATAGATCTGGATTGGCTGATCTGCAAAAAAAGGAGGGTAACCAGCAGCCATCTCATAGATGAGAACTCCAAGTGCCCACCAGTCCACAGCTTTGTTATAGCCCTGAAAAAACAAGAGGAAAAGTCACAATTGGGTCGAACAGAGTTTGGCTGGTTGACCTGCAATAGAGAGGTGAGGGAAGAATGGCCCGCTGAAGAGCAGACTGGTGACGATAGAGACCAGTGCAAGGATCAGACTCTCAGGTTGGATATCAGTCTCAAATCTGCTGTGGTGCTGCTGTGTTTGGAGGACTCACCTTACTGAGGATGATCTCTGGAGCAAGGTACTCGGGAGTTCCACACAATGTCCAGGTCCTCCCTTTTACTCTTTTGGCAAAGCCAAAGTCTGTGACCTGAGGGAAGAACAGAGTGTACATGGCGGTGAAACATGCTGCACTTCTTTACCCATAGTTGTTAAGTCTGTTAGTCAAGATGAGACTATACTTCATTTACCGGACAGCTTTTAATGAGCCTTTTTTTCCCCCAACATTGGTTCTTTTTAAATAATAGCCAGAAGGGGGTACATTATCACTCCAGCTTGTCTGGCCATAACAACTACCAAGTACAAAGTGTTCCTGATTATATTTCAGCTACTCGTACACAATGAATAATTGTGCGCCGAGAAAATGTTGACTTTTTACCCAATCTGCTTCTCTGAGATCGAGTTGATACGAATTGTGTACCTGGATATATCCATGCTGATCTATGAGCAGGTTTTCAGGCTTCAGGTCTCTGTAGATGAGGTCTAAGGAGTGAAGGTACTCAAAGGTGAGCACTATCTGAGCTGCATAAAACCGTGCATGTTGTTCACTGGGGAGTGAGAGAGAAGTTAAAAAAAAGAGTTCAGACCATGTCCCACAAAAGCAGTGGTGCTTCCTGTATGACAGAAAATGTTATTTTTCGCTTGTTATCAACACAACTTCAACCAAAGTGAATGTTGTCCACAAAAACAAGCTAATAAACAAAAAGTATGTGCACATTACCTGAACCTTCCAGTGCGTCTGAGGTGTGAGAACATTTCTCCACCGGGCACATATTCCATCACCATGTAGAGGTTTGAGTTGTCCTGGTAAATAAAAAACATTACACATCAAACATTGTCCTGCTAAATTTCAAACTGAGCCGCATCACTCAGAGAGAAAAATAAGAATGCACTTTGCACGTGTTTGATGCAGCGATGCGAACGGAGGATCAGAATGATGTGTTGTACCTTGAAGGCGTACTCCAGTCTGACGAGGAAGGGGAAGGAGACAGCCTGTAGTATTCTCTTTTCATTTAGTGTGTGTTCTATCTGCTTCAACTTCACCACCTACCGCGAAAGGTCAAAAACAAGGAGAAAAACCATATGAGCTCTGCCAAAATTAAGCATTTTTGCACAGTGTTCATTGTACACTCCCGTGTTGATAATTCATACTTCAAATTTTGTTCTGACGTGATTGAGCATGTGTGAGGTAACTTTTTCGAGTAGCCTCCCTGTTTACTTTGACTTCAGACAAACTAAGCTTGCACAAGGTGTCAGTTCCCCCCATCAATAGTGTGACTACAAGACGTACAGTCAGAAGACAAAAGTCGATCCTAATTTGATAACTCTTTGTTTATACAAAGGCTGTCAATTGAAAGTCGACTTTTGAGTCCGAGATATCAAATGAACACATCAGCACAAATTTGCCTGTGAGACACCAACTGAGTGATATGAAGCTGTCAGGCATGCAAAGCTAGTTCTGGTCATCGTATGTTCATCTGTATGAAGCTGTAAAGTCCTTTTAAGGGAACTGCTGTGTAAAGTATTTTAATTAGGTATGGAGACGATTGGGATTAGAAAAAATAATCAAGGTAAATTTGTCGGAAAAATTGAAGTAAGCAGCTGAGGACTTTATACACAAAACAGCGACAAAGAGAGATAGTCAGACTGAAAAACCTGACACAGTAAAAAGAAAAGCTTTCGAGTCAGAGCATGAAGTCAGACAGGTTTGCCTCCTAAATAACTGAAATTCAAAAGGAACTGAGCACTGCTACGTAAGCAACCCACTGTGGACGTGCAAACTTGCTCCTTCAACTTTCACATCAGTATTTAAAGATCGAAACCCTCAGCTGAAGTAGCTTTGAGGTTTCCACTGATAACATGCTGGTAATGCATGAGAGGAAGTGTTATGTTTCCTCTGCTGAGGCGCACACCGTCTGCATGTACATGAAAATGTTCACAGAGGTTTATCACGCACCGGTCTATTGTACACCACAGGTTCTCTTAACGATAGCGTTCACCTACTTTTTGTTTGTCCAAGATCTTCATGGCAAAGAACTGGTTTGTTCCTTTATGTTTCACAAGCATTACTCGTCCAAACGATCCAGTGCCCAGAGTCTTGAACCTGTCAAAGTCATCCAGGCACGTCGTGCTCTGAGGAAACACGTTAGCAGTAGAAGTCAGACAGCAAACTGTGGCATATCTTACAGATACTTACTTATTTTTGCATTCACACAGCTGAAAGTTGGAAACAATCACCCACTGACACGCCGTAGAACAGTAAAACAACACTTAACAAAGGTAATAATGTTTGAATTGATTGATATTACCAGTGAGTGTCAATGCTGTGTTTGAGGTTCAAGTTTGAAATAATTTTGAGTCAATCATGTTGTGATGGTTAATGCTTGATATCCCCCATGAATGATAATGGCATCAGTAAGTGTATATTAACTGGCAAACAATACATAAAAACCAGTAACCTCTTATTTTCCTAAAAATCCATTAATAAATTGCCTTTTTTACTTTCCTCTAAATATGCCTGGAACTTTCCTCTTGCATGTTATGAAATGCTAAATCAATGCTTTTGCAACATTAGCCTTTAGTAAAGGCTGAATGTACAAACATATCTGTCGAAACATACTTTCATTCCTTTCACAGGCCCGATATTTACATGCCACAGTCAAAAGTTGACACATTCGAAAGAAAGGAAGTAGCTAAGTAGTTTCACACCGACTATTCTCAGCACTCTGGTGAAATTCTTAACTTAAAAGAACCGAGACAAATTAGGTTCAGCCTTCAAGAAAGCAAAACGTTAATAGACGACTACATACCTGTGCTGGACACTCCCATTTTCTTAAAAAATCTTCTTTGGCTTTAGCTAAGAACTCTTTCACTATAAAAACAAGACAGATGTGTGATAAAGAAAAGGGAAAAAAAACAAAAGGGGAAAAAAAAACAATTAGTAATTTTTGTAGCCAGGCAAAGTTGGTAAACAAGTTCAGGGAAATAAAACTAGGGCAGTTTGTGTTCAGGAAAACAAACTAAGGCACTTCACACGTTCAGGAGGGCGATGCATTTTAAGGTCAGGCAAATGTCAAGAACTGGGGAGGCAGGACTCTACTAAGAAACAAAAAGGCAACAAATATCTCCATTGTAAAATTCAAACACCACACGCCTAAGCAGGAAAAGTTCATCAATGAAGTGATGCAAAGAGCTCTGTGGGCTTTACAGAGATGGCCAATTTCAAGACAAGCTATTCTGCATCTCTTTCAGGAGTAGGTGGGAATAAAAAGGGAAAGGGGGAGGACGAAAGGCAGAGAGGAGGACAAAATGCAGAACATAACTAAGACTACATAGCAGGCAATAGAGAGACAGTGCATTGTGAAAGTCACAGCAGACATGAGAGGTCCAAAGTCACAGAGTCATTGAAAAGTGTCTCGTGTGTCACGATTCGTGTTGATAGAAATTTAGGTGCTCGGTGAGAATTGAAAACGAAACGATGTGTGTGAATTCTGCACATACATGGTGAATTTACTTGGGTAATGTTTTAGCAGTGTGTGAGCAGTGTGCCTGCGATGGGAAATCAGAAGGTGTTCTCTGTGACTTGGGATGTCTCATGGAAAAATGAGCATACCAAAAGTCTCTACAGTTCACCAAGGGTTTGCAGGAACATTCACCCACATGGATGGAAATGATGGAGAAGAGAAAGAGAGGAAGAAACATTTATGAAGTGCTGAAAACAAGAACATTTTAGATTGACATAACAAACTGGTGACACTGGAGAGGACAATGTATGACACCATTACGACATGACAAAGATAATTCTGATATACTCTTATACAACAGCTATCTCATTCTGGTTGTTAACAAATATGAAAAAGGGAATGTTGTTGTTTATAATTGATTGGGTACACTAGGTTTAATGAATATTTAGTTCTCGGCTAGACTGTTAAACCAGACGTTGTAACGGTCCTACAGAAGAACACAGCTTATAGTTTCAAACAGCACACAAAAGACAGATCACAGGTATTATGATGATATAAGCAGCAGAAGCATGACAAATGGCTTGCGATCAAAGTACTATGCTTTATCTGTATTTACACATGTGTTGTGTACGCACACAGTATGGACACATACAGCTGTTAGCTACATGAGGAAGGCAACTTGGTACAGAGAAAAAGTTATGGAAACACGGCTTAGGGTTTTGAGATTTGATGAATTCATGAGGCCAACCATTTTGACACAAAAATCACTTAATTTATTTCAAAGGTGTGAAGCGACTGCTTCCTCCAACAGAAGCCGAATCCCATCTTGCATAGAAAACGAAGATGATGGCGCACACATTTTAGAAAAAAGGCGCTGCACTTACTCAACTGATCCCACATCACGGTGAACTCAGAGATATGAGGCACCTCACTCTCCTGTCCTCTCTGCTCTTGGCTACCTTTTCGATATCTTTGGAATAAACGGCTGGCGAAGGACTGATCTTTTCCCTGGGCCATTTTGAGGACGAAATCCTGGTGTGTGAGTGACAAAGCTCACAGGCAAAATAACGGCTTTTTTTAATTCAACATGAAGGGGACTAACTTCCTGTATGCTGTCAAGAGCGCTGCAATGCTCGGCTAACCACATAAAGTTAAGCTTCCTGTTTAAGCACACTGTCTCAGTTGCAGCAACCAACTGCATGACCATTTTTTTTGCACATGTCATTTGAGAGCATTTTACTCTGTCTCACTTTTAGTGGTCATGCCATTTTGCTAAAGGCATAAACTCCAGAGAGCTGCCAGGAAACACTCACAAAAGGCTGCTATGTCAGAAGTACTGCAGAAATGCAGAGTACAGATAAGCAAAGTCTGTAACACCCACGTAAAAACTAAGGAGGAAGTAGGCTTCAAGTATGTCTGCACCCTGCTGGTTGTGTTCAACAATGCAGATCTTTATTTGAAATGACCCGTCTGGTCTGACCCTCAGGTACACACATTCCCTGATATCTTGTGTGGGATGGTTTAAGATTTACGTCAGCACCGGTCACTCAGTATAACAGCATTAAGTCTACCTAATGACAACAGGTTAACGAGCTTTCTGAGTTTGCATCACAATGTTATTGTACGCGCCACTCGGCCCCTCCCCTGCGAAACTACAAGTAGGCTTGAGTCGCACGTCTGGGAGACTCGGTGAATGACTGCCAATCAGAAAGCAGGTCAAGATCGATGCTCTCCAGACAGACCACTAGTTACGGCACAGTTTAGTGGATTAGGCTGGTCTGTACTCACAAATGCGCACTGAGCACAATAGACCGCCCTCTGGCTACAGATTTTTATTTTTTTTTATCGGATCACAACAGTTGCTCAAATTGAAAGACTGATCTTCAACAGGTGTAATCTGACTGATAAGAGGACCACTCATGTTTGATGTTGTAGCATCGTTGGACTGACATTTTGTTTTACTACATACTTCTAGCAGCTGACTTAGCCCATCAGTTCTGACCTGGAGACATCTACGCTGTCATATTTGCAGGTCTCGTTTGACAAACAAGGACACTTGAAAAACAAACAAATAGGCTTCGAAGAGCAGTTTAACCGTAGGAACCAGCCTCTTTGGCCTCCTGACTCGTTATCAGGTACCTGTTGTTAGCACTGACCAACCCTTGTACTGCAGCTCCAGAAATGAAAAAACACACTGCTTGCTGATGCTATCTGGCTTCAGGCATGTGATATGAGCTCCTTGTAAATGGTGGCTTGTTGGCTAATTTTGAACATTAGCGTCGATAAATTAGGATAATGTTGCATCCGTTGAATAGAGGGTCTTTATATTCATCGCAGGGGGAAACCCTGAGTAAGCTAGTGATGGCCACACTGCCACCTCCTCCTCTGTCAAACTGAATAAATGCCCGAATCATTTTTGGAAACGTTTTCCAGAGATAAGCAGACAGAGATGGTTCCAAGGGAGGAAAACACAGCGTGTGAAACTGCCCGTGCCAAAGACGTGTCTTCTCTGCAGCACATACTACCGTACTGTCCGCTAACACTGGTCAAAAACAGCTAAACGTCGCTCCCCACCGACTTCCATAAGGAGCCTCACGCTGTACAAAAGCTGACAGTAAATGGCTACCGAGCTAGCTGGACGGTTCCAGGTACTCACCGCTTTCTTGTTCGTTGCCTTTCTTGGCAGTTGCTGTGTTTCCCATCGTAGGAAGACAGGGCGAACCACAGCTGGCGAGGAGCGATGATGGTGGCGGTTAGCTAACAGGGGTCCTCCGTTAGCTAGCTAACAAAATACAGCTTGTGCTAGCGGATGGGCTAAAAACGACATCAATGTCTCCTGTTGGTGGACAAAACCTCTACGTGCTCTGCTAACCGCCTCGGTAATCTTTATTTACAAGGCCCTTTGTCGTTCATGTATGCCTCCGCTGGAATGACAACATGATCCAGACTTTTCACCTCTGCCTGCTGTCGTTTCGTGCTGCGTTCACGTCATATGGGAATACCCAGGCTTAGACGGTGCAATGCTGCCTTCACGTATCGGTCAGAAATAGCGGAAACGTTGCATAATAATAATAATAATAATAATAATAATAATAATAATAATAATAATAATAATAATAATAATAATAATAATAATAA
>JASSRZ010000055.1:9025020-9037977 GCA_032164315.1 Malacoctenus gilli | reverse complement strand
CATAATCTCACCACTAGAGGCTACTGTTGATCTCTTTATGGAACAAAAAAGATGGCCAGTCTGTCTACTGAAGCCTACTGAGCATTTCTAATTTATGAGGCCCCTATGATATACAAGCTATCATTTAATAGAGCAGTTTCATATATATTTTACTTTACAATTTTGAAATTGTGTTTTTACTTCTAAAAAAAAAACCCGCTCCCTTATCTTAGGTTCACCTTCACTCTAACACTGCTATGTTCTGCAAAAATTGGGAAACTTATTTAAAAAAACCCGAAAACAAAACAGTTTTTTTCACTTTGGGTATTTTTTTTAATCAAATGATATGTGGTGTTCCTTCATTTTGATTTTTAATTCCTTAACTTTACTTAATTTTCAATTAAAATGATCAAAAAGTGTGCTTCATTCAGCAATGCATGTCTGTAAAGGTCATGAATGATATTCATCCTGCAGCATGATTGAAGAGTGAGAATCATCCGGATATAGAAATAATTCTTTGTGGAGATGAATATTGGAAGTGTTTTGCACTCGATTTGAATTTAATTATACCAGTTCAGGTCTCTTAAGCAAGTAGTAAAATGTTCACAAAAGATAGGTAAAATTTTCTTATTACATTATCACATCCATGTAAATGTGTATGTAAAAACACTGAACCTAACCTCACATGCACAACAAGTTGTGTGCTGTTTGGGTTTTGTGTATTAAGGCTCAAATGATCCTTTGACCCATATCAATATTTTCACAAAGTTGGACAGGAGGTCAATAACCTCTCTTAGAGGCTAATTGGTGGGATCTGGATTAAAAGAGTTGAGATCAAGTGATCTTGTGAATGAGCAGAGGTGAAAATCACGCTCACCACACACACATAAAAAAAAGGCCGGAAATAGGATTGAGCTACTCCTGTCACACAGTGAGAGCACAGCGCTAATCACTGAAGTACTATGTTTCCTGAGCAAGCCATTGTTGTGATGTTGACAGGACATCCCCATGATGGCTGATTACCTCCAGAAGTGTTGTGGAGGCACATTCAGTGACCACGGCCAAACAGTATCAGGATCTGGCTGGTGACCTGCGTTAATTTCCCTCACTGTTCATCGCCTGCGGGCGTCTTTGTAACAAACCACTGTAAGGGTGCCATCTGTTTGAATGAAGTGACCTCCCAGCCATACAATTAAACCCAGCTGGCACCAGGCACAATGAGGTGCTGAAAACGCTTTACTTGACAATCGCATTAATATTTCACCGCGATTTTTACGGAATACCAATTACTCCTGCAGACATCGCGCAGCTTTAGATTATTTCATTAGAGCCACTGCTGTGTCAGAGCTGCATGGAGGTCTCTCTGAGCTGCCCACTGCCAGATTGACTGATGCGGCCTGCGAAAAGGGCCTGTGTGCTGCTGCTGTTGGTGCTGCTTTACATCAAAGAGCATGTTCAATGCATTCAGGGTCCAGTAAGAAAATACGCGCTGATCCACACTGTGCACTACAGTTGCTCTTTGAGCAGTCGGCCTTCTACGACTGTTCCACAGCTGTAAAATATGTTTTGTTTTTTATTTTTCTCGACAGGCATTCCTATCCCCCTCCGTCCACCCCCTCCCTGCCTCCCTCCTCTTGGGGCTGTAAATAAGCTGGGGCTGTGTAGACCCTTGAGAAGTCCTCCCCCTCTCTCTCTGCCCCCCCCCCACCCCCCACCGGCTCCCCTGCCCACTCGGATTCTTTGGCTGCTGTTTATGCTGCTGAAAGGTGCCAAGGAGATGCTCAGATGATCCATTGGGCCATTTTGAACCACACCGTCTGCACAGCCCCAGACAGGGAAGAGTAACTAGTGCAACTGTGAGAGAGCCCTTGGAGGGTGCTGCGAGCACCCTGTGAGGCCCGCCCGCCAAGCCTGGCAGAAAGCTTGGCTTGCCCCTTTTCACCTCCGGCTCCTGAGATGCCCTCCCCTCCCAATGATGGAGGTGAGTGAAAAAAGTTTCAGGACTGACACGGGTATACTTCAAGTTGGTTCATCTGTTCTTCTGGACATAGTATATCAACAAACATAGTATAGTAATATAGACACACATCAGAATGAACCGTTCATCTTGCTCATCTGTTAAGTGAAGCAAATAATTTTTTATTAATTTTATTTATTGGTTTTTTTTTTTTTTTTTTTTAATTTTGTGGAACTTTACCCAGCTTGTGTTTACTTCTCTTCTTTCAAATAAGATTATTTTATTTTTTTTTCAATTTTCCTGTCTTTCATTTTAAGTCATACAACTGTGTTAGGGTTGTGGCTCTTTGACAGAATTATTTTAAATTTCTCTTAATTTTTTCAGTTTTATGTCATTGTCAATTAAACATATTTTGGATGCTTTATTTATTTGTATCAATGTCGACAAAATTTTATTTAGTTTAAATCTTTTTTGGGGTGGGTGGGGCTTCTGCTGTCAAATAATATCTTTTTTTCTACAAAAGTAACTAAACTGAAATGAAAATACTAATGAAACATCAAGGAAGTAAAATCAAGCTGAATGAAATTGCATGAAATTATAAGACATTCAGTGATTTGAAATTAGCTTCACTTTGTTACACCAGACTATCTGATTTTTTTTTTCTTAACAACATTTTAGCCTCATAAACAAATACTGCTAAACCCAGTTGCAAAAGAACACAGTACATTAGAGGGCTGCCGTTCCCCTCCCTGGTTGGAGCACAAACTGTGACTGAACCAAGTCTTGTTTTGTTCCATCTCCTCCTCCAGAGGATCAAGGAGCGTCCCCCGTGAACAGGCCATCTGTGGGCTCCTACCAGAGCAGTGGGAAGAGGAAGGTGCGCAGCAAAAAGAAGAAAGGCACCATCACCGCCAATGTTGCTGGCACCAAATATGAAATAGGTATTGTAACTTACTTCCAATGATTTTGAAAAGCCTTAATGATATATTAACAAAAAAAACTCCGGAAAAAACACAGCAGATGTTGGACAGGTATAAAAAGAATTTTAGATAGAAGCTAAAACAGACATATGAAGTATAAAAATGTGTTTTCAAAGATGAAATGATTTCTGATCAGTGTTTGACTGGCGTGCCACAAAGAGATGCTTTTACTTTTTTGTGATTGTCAGATTTTTTTCTCAGGATGTTTCTTCAAAAGACAGATATGAAACTACAGGATGGAAACGTTTTTTTTCTCACTGTTTAACTCATATGATGGCCACCACTGCAGCATGATGCATTTAATGCCTGACGGTTTCAAAATCCTGAACTGATATTTTGATTTTCCTCATGAAAAATTCATCACTGAGAAAGTTCAACCTTTTTAATCGTGGCCCCCGAAAGGAACAGGAATTTATTATAACACTGTGAATAGTATATTAATTTCGGAGAAGGCTCTCGGTAAGGCTTAGTCAGTCTCTCCAAACACCACAAATCCAATCACAATGTTGTCTCAACAATAAAATCTAATTTGCTGCGGTGGATCGTTTCAAAGAGTCCGTTGGTATTTAATGTCCTAAATTAAACCTAAAAGAGTTGCAGTCCAGCGAAACAGTTTATACACAGTCAACTCGGCCCAACATACATACATAAATCTTTGTTGAAGTAATTTAACTTAGCAGGGAGTTGTTCTTTTTTTTTTTTTAAAGATTGCGCTAAAAGAGCATTGTAAGCACTCCTCAGATGTTCAATATATTGTGGCAGCGAAGCTCTCCGGGGTGAACTACAACCTATGAAACTAAAGAGTCAGCAGCAGCAAGTAGAAGTTGGAGGCTGGCGGGGTTCTGTAGGTAGATGGAAGTCCAGCTGTGAGTCAGTCAGCTCGCTGTGACGAGACCCTCACAGTGGCCATTCTGAGAGCAGCGCGCGGCTATTCTGAAGCGAAATTAACACTAAGGGCCGGGCGGATGGCTCATTTTTGCCGTTATCTTTTCTGCGCTTGTCCTTTTTGTTTCAGAATTGATTGTATCACAGGTAAAGGTTAGAGTTCAGTGGCGGCCGTGTTAGAAATCTGTTTTGTACCCGCTGCGGAAGCGAGATAAACTCTGGGCCTGCGGATATCTCTGGAGTAAGATGTGTAGAGAAGGATTGATTATAGCCTGGTTGTGCCCACAGACCCCGCTGTTCACTGTAAGCACGGGCCCGCTGTGATGTAAACCTTCCTTGTTCCAGTTAGCAAAACACTGTTAGACTCTACCGACGTTAACAGATGGATGAAGTCACGTCGGAAACATCTTTTTCCCATTCAAGCGCCATCACGCAACATTAGGCAAGCCTTCTCCAGGTTTGTGAAGGCTTTCAAGAAATTAATTAATACCTTGTTTCGTTAGGGCATATGAATTTTTCATTACTCCCTGAATTATGAATAGTTGTTGGATTAATGTCCAAATGGGCTTGCCACCTATCTCTCATACTATGGGGTTTCCACTGGGATTTGAATGCATTACAGACAATTAATTTATCTTTTTGAAAAGAGGCATTCCGATTGGCTGCTCCGCGACCATTTCATGAATGGTAAATATCGCTGTGAGCATTTTTGATCTATAATCTACCAGACTCATTTCTCCACTAATGTATGCAAAAAACAAAATTTAGACCCAGCAAAATATTTGAATGAAATATTGATCTGTGAGGAAGTCATATTTTATTAGCGGTGGCCAGTCATATTTCATTCCTGTTTTCCATCTTTATCATTAAGTTGCTTTTCCCTCATGAATATGGCTCGCGGGTCCTCTCGGGCTCTATTCCTGAAATCACCGCGCAAAGGTTATCCGAGGGACTGTGCGGCTCATGCTGTTGATGAAAAACAATATAATCTGCCCGTTCGTCCACAGTTCGCATAGTCATCAACGAGATGGACTTCATCAAGACCCGGGACGACGATGAGACCGCCAACCTCATCTGGAATGACTCAGCGGTGCAGCATGAGAAAATTGCTGAGCTCAGGAATTATCAGGTACAACGCGCAGCCATCACGTCAAGTCAGCACACATTGATTAAGGGGCACGATAGCCTAGAGAAGGGAGCAGAGAGTCTATGTGCTCTATGAAAGGGCATCAGGTCCAATTTGCTGCACTGACCAGGTAAATGTGCTGCTTAACCTTTGTGGTCGGCCTCAGAAACGCAGCTCAGTGGCCAACAGCGCTGGCTGTGAATGTGATCGTCTCCCAAGTGAAAACCTTGCGTGTGACTTTAACGCTGGGATTTTTGAGGAACCTTTTAGAGCAAAAGGAGAGAACCTGACAAAGTGCAATGGTTAGAAATGAAAGTTCTGTAAAGGAGAAACACTAACAAAACAAATTTAACACGACTGTGTTTTTAGATTCTTAAATAAATGTTTCTCCTTAAAGAAAACCAATTTTCTTTCTTGTTACTTTTTGTTTCTGTTGTTGAGGTAATGCAGGTAATGCAGTTCAACAAAAATGGCGTAGAAGAGACGCCCTCAAGCCCCTTGAACATTTTACAGCAAAATATTTTAAAATATGCATCGTAATAGGTTGGTTGATGGGCTCTAATAAAAATAGAAGTTGAGTATTTCTGGCCCACAAGTACTAAAACCAGAACAATGAATTATAAAGTCTAATGCCATCATTTCTGGGCATGAAGGAACAGCATAAACATGCAAATAGTGCAGAAGTGTTTCAAGCTGTACAAACACATGGATGAACTGTGTTAACTGGAGTTGAAGAAACCATCAGGGAGAGTTGAAGATTTTGCGTGCTGCGGTGAAGAGACGACAGTTTTATGACGTCTTTAAATAACTTTACCTCACTGTGAATAACGCAATTTGAGGAATAAGTAAATACTCTGTTTCATGCTGTGTTTCCTGAGGTGAGGTATTTCAAAAGTGCTGGTAAAACTTAACGTAAGTGGAGGCAATGTAAATAATCCTCGATCTACAGCTTCCAATACAATAAAAGTTGCGCAGAGCTGTTGGTAATAACTTCATGCTATAAACCTGAAGAAGTTCTACTCTCCAAAGGGAAGAACCAAGAAATAAAAAGTTCTTAGTAGATAGTTGGAAGAGAAACTTGTCACTTGGGAAAAATGAGGGCTCGTTTGATATAAAAGTAGAATTAATATTGGCAAAAATTAAAAAATCTATTGCAAATAAATCGGAGATGAAGAATCTGTTCTTCCTAACACCCTCGGCAGTCAGTTAGAGACTAAACAGGAACGATGGCTGAGCTTGGTGAGAGGGAACAGCGGCGTTTACACAGAGATGGGCAGACTTGACAGGTAGACTGACAAGTTGTAAGAAGCAAAGGGCGGAGGGGCAGGTTTCACATGTCACCGCTAACGCTGATAAGAAAGACCCAAACAACAAGCGTTTGCTCTGAGCCCTTTGTGCTGGTCTGAGAGTGATCCCACCTCTGTTTGACCCTCCCCGTCCCGCCGAGTGAACTTGGCTGCTCCCCCTCAGCCCTGAGCATTAGCCATCCATCTCAGCCTGCGCTTATTTGATTAGACTGGGCACTAATGATCGATTAAATCACAGGCTAGTCAGAAAGAGTAAGGCCTGTTCGGGTAGGGGGCAGCAAGAGTTCAGCTAAGTAGATTGAATATTGCGAATACTGTAACAGCTTAACATGTAGTAATGCTGCTAATGTTGCACATGGATCTGGTGATGTGTTTCGTTAGGTTGTGTTTCTCTCTGGCTCCTTCATGCTACCGTGATGTTTCATAAGATAATTTCTCGGAAGAAAAGCAGAAGTCCCTCAACAATTGGTTTTGATTACCCCTCACAAGCCATGTCGTCTCACGGCATTGGCATAATTGTGCAATCGCTTCCGAATCCCTAATTGCGTCTGTCTCGTTTGGATAATAATCACACATTCCCTTTCTCCTCCGTATCCCCCCCCCCTCTTTCGCTCTTACTCCCCCTCTCTGTTTTTTTTCTCCTTCCCGTGATGTACTGTGAGAGTTTGCTGTCAAGTTTCAGCTCATACGAGCCTAATTAACGCCCCTGTTCAGGCTCATTTGGTCAAAGAATACAGAAAACCCAGAGTTTTTCCTTTACCCCCGCCCCCCCCTTTCGGCACATTCAAAGCAATTCATTCAACTGTCACTGCAGGAGCTTGCGATGCAGAACCAATTACCTTGGCCCCTCTGAGTTGAGATTGATCGGGTTTTTTTCTCGCCTCTTCCCTCCCCAACCTTTTAAAGTATAAAAAAAACCATGGTAAACTAAATAAGGGTTGAGAAAGGTCTCAGCGTCACCTTTTTGTTTTGAGTCCGTAATTGGGCATAAATGTCAGAACATTGTAAGCTCACTTCAGGTTGCTGCCTTTAATGTGCTCATTTTTATGATGGGGTGGGGGTGGAATTGAGTGGCGTAATGGCCCTAACAACATTATTATGTCTGCTTGTCCCTCTGCAGAGAATTAACCATTTCCCTGGCATGGGCGAAATCTGCCGAAAAGACTGCCTCGCAAGGAACATGTCCAAGTAAGTTTTTCCGTGCCCCCGATTACCTAAACTACATTGAAAAAGCAAGTAGCCTAAATTAACAGAGCCAAAAATAATACTTGAGGTTGTTTTTTGTGAAGTTTGACAAGCTGTTTGGAGAACAAATAATAATAATGAAAAAAAAAAAAAAACGTGGCAAGACTTACATCCATGCAGGGCAGAGAATCTGGTTCAGTTGTAGACATATGTAAAAAAACCAAAACCACCCAGAAAACATTCACATTACTGTCGTTCAAGTATTTTTGTTGCTTGCACCAAGTATTTTCCACCATGTAATCTCTGTTGCTTTTTAACCATACTTTGCTCCTGAGTGCACCCACAATTTTTGATTGTTGTCTTCAAACATATATCTAGTACTTTGCATTTTATTTTGAGTATAGAAAGTTTACATGAAATTGAATAGAATTTAAACAGTGTACCAGGAGTTGTACTAAAGTACACGAAGTCATTACAGAACGTCTGCTCAAAAGGGAACAAAACAAACAGTTTTTCAACTGCACCTCATTCAGACCAAATCCGTTGTCACAGCTAAAGAATCATAAACTTTGTCTTTACTCTACGAAGATGAAAAGCTTCTAGAAATATCAGAAAAGTGGAAGACTCAAAAGCATCCCTGGATTCTAAAGTATTACTTCTCTGTACCCTTTTTTCTTTGTGTTCTTCCAGAATGATCAAGAGCCAGCCTCAAGAGTACAGCTTCACTCCCAAAACCTGGATCTTCCCAGCTGAGTACACGCAGTTCCAAAACTACGTCAAAGAGCTACGCCGGAAGCGCAAGCAGAAGACTTTCATTGTGAAACCTGCCAACGGAGCCATGGGTCACGGGTAGGTCAAAGGCTAGCAAGTGTCCCACTGTCTAGTCACCACCTGACTGACAGCCAGGGCAGCGGAGGACAGGGCGCGAGTCAATGGAGGAGGAGATAAGCGAGTGGGTGAAGCAGGAAGTTAGCGGTCGAGCAAATAGAGGACAAGAACAACAAAACAAGACATTAGGGGGTTGGTGACCCTGACATGGGTGTCTATGGAAAAAGCATCATTGTGGGGACCAGATTGAGTGTTTGAGCGTTGAGGGTGGGATGAATCTCATTGCGGGTTTCTTTGTCCTCGACGGTCAGTCTCTCCATAAATCAGAGGTTATCTTGGCCGTTTCAGGACACACATGCACACATGCACACACACGCACACACACGCACACACACGCACGCACGCACACGTGCACACACGCGCACACACACACACACACACACGGTTGCAAGCGGCTACTGTATTTCCTTCCCTGAAGGTGTTCGCATGTGATTATTGGATTCCTTCATGAGGCACCATCAGCAGGGACCAGTCATAGACTAGAAAATGGACAGAGATGATCTGCTGCAGGGCCTTTTGTCCCTCAATGGCATCACTTTATCAAAAAATGAGCTGGCTGTGTTACCAAAATAAATATTTCATCCTTGTGGTACCCTGAGCTTACAGCCTCCGTGGTGTCGTGGTTCCACAGTATATTTGCTTCCGCTGAAAGAAACCATTAAGTATTTACAAACTCAGTCTCGTGGATCTACAACCGCTCCAACACGGTGGGTCCCTCTTGTTGGTCACCAGGGAATAAAACTTTACTAGTTGCACTTTGAAGAGCGCAAACCGCCACCAAGATGCTTGTTAATCTCTCCTGCTTCAACCTTTGGACTCTCCTGAGTGTAATGACATATTTTGACTTGGCTAAAACCAGTTTACTGAGTAAAATTTAGATTTCCACAGTAGGATCATGCGACTGTTTTAGCTGGTAACAGCTCCTTGTTGTTTCAGTTTTGCTTTTGGGAGCACGGGGGGTGGGGGGTGGGGGGGTTTAGAGGCGTTTCTACCGTGAATGACTGAAAGGAGTTTATGGAGCAAAGCTGTCGCATCCTGAAAGGAGTGCGTCTCTTTTCCAGATTGAGTCGATGTAAATTTGGAAGCTTTTGAAACATTTCATTGTTCTGTCCTGTGCTCCCACAATGCTGAATCAAATCGTTTTTCATGATTTATGAAGGGCTAAACAATGCAAATAACATTTATTGTCTTTTGGAGAGTTTTGGATTCTGTCTGTGACAATAAGTCTAACACAAACAAGTATGATGTGAAGACAAAGCTGAGATAAAAAAGAGTTAAATGAGGTTTCATTCGTGCTGTGAAATAAGAAAAAACTTACAGATGGCCACAACACTAATCACAACAGTTTATTATCAGTCTCATGCGTTTACTATCTGTCTGTAAATACTTTATTATTGCTTTGTCCATTGCACCCATCTTTTTTCAGCACATGAACATCTGTTTAACTTGTTGCGATTGTGCAATATTTTTTTATTCTTTAAAGTATTTGATCCCTGGAGCTGTGAAGTATGAGGAAATAATTTAGAGTGCCTTCATCTCGTGCGCCAATAGGTGGGGATATTGAAGTACAAATAGCTCAGCGTGCCTCACCTCTCCCTGTAATTCTCTTTGAATTTGTCCTTTCTGGTATAATGTGAGCATTACTTATAACTCCATGCTGCACTAAGCCCTTATTTATTAAAGAATAAAAGGCAGCAAAGGCTGAATTATTGCAATACATTAAGAATATGAAAGATGATGAGTTTAGCTCGACCACTCAACGGCAGGCAGCTCACGAGATTAGATTTTTCTCTCTTTTCTTTTTTTTTTTGCATGGTGTGACGCGGCAGGAAATTAAGTTATATCTACCCCCTGTAATTTATTTTTCCGTCGACCAACTAAATGAAGTTATTGTTTGTGTCTGAGGCCCAGCTTGTTATAAGGGGAAACAAAATAAAAGCGCGTGTGGAGCTTAAAAAGGCGAGATCCCCTCCAGTGCCAAATTAAATAGGCAGGGGAGAGTGGGCTGTGATTATCTGACACCCCGGCTCATCAATCATGTCATCTTCTCCTCAGCTATTTCTACTCGACTAACTAACACTGTTAACCCTGTCCTCATCATTCAGCTTGCTGTCTGCCTGTTAGGCGGGCCCCTCGGTTTGCTGGTCAGGCTCCAAATGACTCCCTGCTCCTTTTTTGTTCAACTGCTGTGATAAGCAGGCCAGTGAAGCCTCATCCATAATACGACGGTGTCTCGTTTGACAGGCAGGCGCAAGCGCCGACTTATAACCCAAAGTAACAACAACATTGTAATTATAACAAGAAGAAACCACAAGCGAGGGAGGGCTTTTTTTCTGAACAGACTCATTAGGGAATGTGAGCTGAACTAAGGTTTTATTTATTAGAACTTGGAAAGAAATATCTGATTTTTCGATAAATAAAGGCCCCTTTGAAGCTTGCCAACAATATCCCAGTGTTTTTGCATCATTAGAGTTTACTGAGCAGGTTAATTATTTGATGAAATTACAGCAACATTGGCTGCACTGTTCCCAGGATACAGTAGGTTCTGATTACAGGAGCCGGGATATAGTTTGCCCTCAGGTAGCTCGGTGCCATAACATCCCATACCGCGAGCAATGCGATTTGCGCAATCAAGCCTTTGCATCTTGGCCCGCGTGTTGTGTTTGTGTGCAGGGTGTGCCTGCTTGCATGTGTATAATGGAGCCTCCCAGGCCATGCATGTAACCAATTTAGCCCGAGTCAACCTTAACTATGAGTGATGGTGATAAAGGTCGCCCGGTTTGCTTGTACATAGTGGAAGATTGTTTAAAAATGACCCCTCGCCCTTTCTGCACACACTCCCAGACACACAAAAAGTTGCCCCTCACCCTCGCACAACGACACGCACGTACACAAAGCAACACACCTCCTTCTTGAGTCCAGCTAGTAAACGTCTGTGGACTATAAGACCTGAGTGCCCCTGACATGAGACCAAAGCAAATGAATTAGAGTAGAGTTTGAAACAGAGCACAATGTCGGCTCCTATTAACCCGCACACAGCTAAGAGACCCTGGTGCAGCATTTGATGCACTGTGGCATGAATTCAGACAGAGCTGAGGAGAAAAAAAGATAGCGTTCGCCACATGCATGGAGTTTGGGTCAGACACACCAGCGTTTGTGTTGTCTGCATCTGTTCTGTGTGCAGTTCAAACAGTTTGATTTCGCCTGGCAGGTAAGCGCCACAAAACCTGTATAATGCTGGATGCCTGATGGAGCCAAACACCTTGTCCTGACTACAGAAATTTTTGCTCATTTCACTTTGGAGCGTCACATCAATACCACAAGAGCAGCATAGCTGTAAAACTCCCGATCAAAGGCTCAATCTGTAAAATGTAGCGCTGCGGTTATTCAGTGAACGGCAAGGAGATGCCTTTTTCCTCCACATGCATATATTGCTTGAGCAGATTAAGGTTATTATCCAGTAATTAAAAAAAGCAGCAGGGCAAAGTTAATCTTGGGCTGTGAAGATTAATAGTATGGCAAATGTGACGCACCAGAAATATGTCTCCAACTTTTCCCGATGACTTTGTGGTGAAATATTACATTTCAAGCCATAAAATCTGTGTCTTGTTTGCCTTAATTTTTTTGCTCCAACATGTATATAAGACAGAACCAATGTCATCAGTCTTGTTCATGGTCCCTACTATGCTCCCATCTATCATTTTTTTAATTATCTTTTTTGTCTTTACTATGCCATATTTTATTACGCTGCTGACGACACCATAATTCCCCCGAGGACTAATAAAGTTTTCCGTCGATCCAGGATCTCACTCATCCGCAACTGTGAGAAGCTGCCAGCTCAGGAGCACTTCATAGTTCAGGAGTACCTGGACAAGCCTTTCCTGATGGAGGGCTACAAGTTCGACCTGCGCATCTACATCCTGGTCACATCTTGCGATCCGCTCCGCATCTTCCTGTACAACGACGGCCTGGTCCGCATGGGCACAGAGAAGTACCACGCACCCAGTGAAGCCAACCTGGTGAGTAACAAATGATAAAATCACCACATATGATATCAGTTTGATGGGTTTTGCATACATAAGCATGTACAAATACACACATTCTTTAATCTAAGTCATCAGATGTACACCTTGACTACTGTGTCACATGTCAGAAATGTTTTACCAACAGATAGCATGAATATATTCAGGGAGCAGTAGATTTACTGTGCACCCTGGTGAACCCAACAATGGGTTCGTGCAACTCAACATAACCAAATTAGACACACAAACACAGGAACACAGAGGTTAGGGCCCACAGTGTAATCTACACGTGATCAACATTCATGCACTCATACGCATCGTCGGCACTGCAATCGCAGACCACTGCAAGGCTATTCGCAATCACGCGCACACACACACACACACACACACACACGCTCAGAGGGTGCGGATGTACTGTATGCACACAGCTGAGCATGAATGTCCACATGCCAGATGTCTCCTGTAATATCAAGCCGCTCATATTTGCCTTGAGGTTCTGCACCTGCTGAAGCACAGTCTGTTTGCTGATGATGGGAAGCACGCACGCACGTGCGCACGTACACACACACACACACACACACACACACACACACACACACACACACACACACACACACACACACACACA
>JASSRZ010000055.1:9004124-9015102 GCA_032164315.1 Malacoctenus gilli | reverse complement strand
ACACACACACACACACACACACACACACACACACACACACACACACACACACACACACACACACACAAACACACTGTGTTTCTGGTGTGGTTCGCACTTGAGCAGTTTTTAAATTATTGCCCATCTGTGGAGAGTACATTACAAATTTAATGTTATTATAGCTTTACCTAAACGTGTCAAGAGTAGTCCTTTAAAGCACGTCTATTTTCTGAGAAAATTCGGAGGAAGGCGTTTGGAGGTGAGCCTGCCTTTCGCATATTTCCTCAGGAAATTTGAGGAGTGTCTCCTAACCCCCTCCAACAGCTGAGTCAAACATTATTGTGTATTCTGAGTGATTAGGAAGGAATTTACTCTCTACCTGTGCTCTCCAAATAATTTTCATCCCCTTCATGATTGAATTTTCCAGGCTGAAAATAGGTAGAGGAGAACACATACAGTTTGATACACTCAATTATTATTCGGAGGCTCTCCTGCCCCATTTTCACCTTTCAATCTCCTTTTGCCTTTGATTAATCTCCGGCACTTTGTGGGATTCGTTCTTGGTTGAATGTACACTGGCCCTTCTTTCGGAGGGGAAGGTTGTCTTTCCACCAGTGAACCCTAGGTGGCAGTAGTGACCTGCAAGCCGCACTCCGTCCCAAAAGTGGTATATTAAAGAATAATTAGAATGATGTATGGGACTGTCTGTGTCTATTCACATCCAGTTTCCCCCAACATGACTATTTCATAGAATGAGAATCAAATTAGGAGCAAACAGGCCTTTGTATGTGGGGCAGTTGAAAACATACTCCAACATTCAGTCGTTCATCATCAGGCGCGTGTGGCAGCAACAGTGACTGTTTCTGTCTGTGTGCCTGCGTCGAACTGAGCAGAAAATATCATGCGCATGTTTATGACTGACATCTGCAACCGCTTCTGATTGCAAGAGGTTTTTAGAGCAGCATATATTTCTGTGTTTATAAAGGACAGCTTCTCCTTCAGGGTGTGTTTGGTTTGTTTTATTTCCGTGCATATTTGTGTGCACCTGATTCACTAAGTGAACCCTTCTTTGTGCAACTCTTGACTTTTCGGGGCTTCGTTTGATCGTATGTCTTCAAAAGGCGGTACTGGCTCCCCCCTGCCCGCCACTCAGCCAGTCAGGCGGGTCAGGCTGAGTGGTGGCTAAGCTAAAGCTTTGGCCCTCTCACTCCCAGGACCTTTACCAGCAGCTCAGCGCAGTCAGCTAGAGTTTCCCCGTGTCCGAGTGGACCACGTAAAGCGCCACGAAAAGAACAAAACAGTGATTGATAAGACGGCTGAAACAAGAGAGCGACTTAACAGGGCGGCCAGCTGTCTGTCTTTCTGTCGCTCTGCTACTCATGCTCGGTTTCTCTCTCCCTCTCTGCCTCCCTTTCTCATTCCTCCATTGTGCGGCAACAAACACTCCATTCTGACAGCGGTTGAACTGTGCCGATACCCTTGAGTGTGCGGGGCAAAATGGGAGGCTTGTCAAAGCAGTGGTTGTTTACACTCTGCCAGGAATAATAAGAGGGGGTCGTTTTTCTGAACCGATTAATCACCAGCAGCCCTCGTACTTGTGTTCGAGAGTATTCCAGACACAGAGTAGATGTCGATGTGGGGAAGCAATTTGTTTTGGAAATAAAGCAGCTGATTGTTGTTGATCCAGCGCTGTTGCTATATCATTAAAGTCAGGCTGGCAGAGCAGGAGCCACAGGCACTAAGTTTTTGATGCCCACTACATTTTTTACAATGAGTGAGTCATATTATCACAGTAGACTTTCCTTTTTTTCACCGGGTTTATTCATAACTGAGTTGATTACAGTGAGTGGTTGGAAGGGTTTTTTACTGTCACAGTGTCGTATGAGAAGAGTCCCCTCTCTGTAGGAATACAAATGACCTGCAGCTCTGTTGCTACCAGTGTTATTATTAGGGCATGATTTAGGTCGTTATTTACTAATTAACCATCTCTAAGCAGTTCACTTAATTCCCACATGCTTCAACAGGCCAAACACTGTCAGGCGGGCCCTGAATCCAAACACCAAAATTTACCACTTGGAAATTAATAGAGTATATCAAATTAAATAAGCCGTGTAAAATTTGCAGGTTGAGTTTCCCCCCCTTCTGTTTGCACTTAAGGGCCTGTAATAAAGATCAGCAGATCAACTTGCAAATTACAGACAATCCAAACCAAATGGACATCTGAAAAAGTAATGAGGCTCTGCTACAACTCTCTTTGTTTCACAGATGGTTTCATAAACAATGGCAGGTCACTTCTGCTCCTCAAACACACACCTCCAGATGCCGAAAAAGAAAAAGGAAAAACCTCGTCTCGTATTGTTTTAGTGTTTAGCAGATCAGCTTTTGATCCCAGCATGTTTAATTGGATGATCCGATGAAGATAAATGCGTCCTGTGAAAAATTACCGACTGATGTGTCTTTTCTGTCTCAGGACTGATTGATATTTGCCTGTGTCGATGCACTACGGATACTGAAGCGAATCAAAGAATCAGTTTAAAAAAGAAGGTTTTAATCTTTTCATCTGACATTTTTATTGAATGCGTCTTGGAGGAACCAAGAGCTCCTTTAAGACCCTGCCAGAGTCACTTAAGGAAATCAGAGTGGGGGTTTTGGGAGCCTGCAGGGGTTCATTAGGACCAGACTGGTCCAACTTCCTCTGCCAAAGAAGGAAAGGAGAACACAGAAACATGGAGAGAGAGAAATGAAGAGAGGTAACGGGCAGAGAACGAGGGCTGAGAGGGGGGAGGGAGGGTGGTGGGTGACCAGTCAGGAAACATGGTGGGAGACAGCAAAAAAAAAAGTGGGATTAAAAACTCTCCGGGACAGTGTGCGACAGACAGAAAGTGGATGGAGAGAGACAGAAAAAACCCCCAAACAAAACAAGGGAGAATGAGGAAAGACGGAGAGCGCCACGATGCCAGTCTCTCCTGTGACAGCCAGACGTCGCAAATCAAACCAGGAAATGAAGACAAGTAACGAGACAAGCGTCACCAGGATCACTGCCAGTCTGGCTCTTACCTATGGGCTACGGCGCTCTAAAGCCGCTCTCTTTTCATTGTGGCTGTCACATTGTGGAAGCGCTCTAAATGAAAACAGACCTCTCCCCCCCCTGCTTGTCTTAAGGTACAGCAGGTCGAAGCAGTGCTCCGTCCTTTGCACACAGAAGGATATATTGTGTACCTCTCTGTGTTGAGTGAAATAGTTGGATAGCGTCTGTGTTCCTATTTTTCTCCGCGTGCTGGAAGACATTTATCACCCACCCTCTGATAAATGGTTGCTGTATCCAAAAAAACGAACATGCGGGTGCTCTCCCTCACACACACACGCACGAAGGCATGTCTATACAAACCCCACTTTATATTGGGGAGGATTTAGTAGCTCACCTGTGGTATTTGTGGAGCTACCGTCTGAACTAGCAGCAGAGATTGGAGCCGGCGAGACTCGGGGAAAAGCTGTACGAGCACTTCAGACAGCCACCCTTCAGCACCAGGCTTCTGATTCTCGGGCGCACTTTTTCCCCTCCTTTCCGACAGCTTTTTTTTCGCGCAACCATGTTCATGCAGATTTTAGATGTGTGTGCCGACCATCAACGAACACAACAAATTGTCCAACGCACCCGTGCCAGTTTTTCTGTCCCAGATTTCTTTCCCTTACAGCTGGCTCGTTATTCTAATGCCTGATCTTTCGGTCGTTACTGCTCTCTCCGGCCTACCTGCTGTGTGGTTGGCAACTGTCGCGCCCCTTCAGCTCCTGGGAGGCTGGTTGTGATGTAAATATTATCTTACCTTACCGCTCCGAAATCTGCCACACAGCAGTGAGCACCTTTATGTTGGGATTAGCCACGGTTAGTTCAGAAGGAGAAAAAGAGATGAAAAAGGATGGAGTTACTGAGAGCGAGCCCCCCCAACATGTGAGATACTCTTCAGACGTCTGTAAAAGAGCTTTGACATCGTGTGGCTGGTTTTCAGACAAAAGGGGGGGGACCTCAAAAAACGTTATGGGACCAAATTGCTTGATGTCGTGTGTTTTCGCCTTAGCTTTTTTACATCATCCCTCACCCGCGTTACTGACCGTTTGATAGAGTGGATCTATATTACTCAATAAAACCTCCGGGTAGCTGAGTTTTGCTCTTTTACTCAAATTACGACATACAATTGGCTGTTGCACTGCTTTGATGTGCTCAGCTGTGTCCAAAGGCTTTTAAGAAAGGAAGATAGCAACAGGACGAATAGTGTTTCTGACGCAAACACCTATTCTGACTGCAAAATAAAGTCCACTGGGAAAGACGAATTCTCAGCTAGGCTTTAACTTTATTCTGTGAAAAAATAGGGATGTTTTGCTTTTACTTATTGCTGCATTATGTATACATACCAAACAGCAGAGCAGGTATAATAAAATAATATTGGGCCATTTTATTCGAAGGAAAAATTGGAGGTGGTTTCATTACTCACCAGATCTGCGAGTGCAGGATCGCACTTATTACTGGATGCAAGGTTGTGCTGTGACATTGGAGAAGTGAAGCAGATCTATCGATGAAAGAGTCGACTTCTTGACTCATCGCTGGTGGTTGTGATTGTAGCTTCACGCGCTCCCAGCGCCGGTTTTCTCCATGCGATCAAACACAAAATGGAGGTTAAAACGAGAAATCACGAAAGTAAAAAAAACATTAAAAACTTTATGACTTCTTCGAGTAAAGAATTTGTGTAATGAAGCGATAGATCAGTGTCCTCCATCAGAGTCAAACTTTTTATCCCTTTTGGCAATGAATCCTATGCCGACTTATCTGCTCTAGAAACCCTTTTTCTTTCTTTCTCTCTCTCTCTCTGTCTTTTTTTTTGTTTTTTTTTTTTTAAGCTGTTCGATAATAAAATACTATACCACCGCCCAGGCAGTTTTTTTCTTACAAAAAGAAGATCTTGGACAGCTTTGTGAGACTATAGCGATCCTTACAATCACATTTTATCAGCCCGGCACATCTTTTCACCGGGCATCTGTTGCATTGTCATTTGAAGTCCCCTCATAGGAAGACACCTCTCCACTCCCGGTTGCCAGTTCATTCACCCTGCCGCCGCACTTCTCTCCTCCTATTGTTGCCTCACGTAATCTCTTTGTCACCTGGGGAGAGAGACAGAAGGGAAGCTAACAAAGAGTGGAAGAATTGATTTGTTGTGTCAGGTACAGGTATAATAACTGATATTTGAATACCTCGCTCTGGTGCTGGAAATTGTTCACTTAAGAAAGGTAAGCTGCTCTGGAATCTTTTCCCAGGATGATACCAGGTTTTGTAGCTCAAATCACAGGTGGCTTATTCTGTTCCTGCTCAGCCAAATCTCTCCGAGGGCTCTTGATCGCATAAGATGGCACTGAGCTGAGGAACGGTAATTCTTTGATGCTCACAAGGATATCGTCGGTGGCAGGGCTGCGGGCGGGGTGTCGCAATGTTAGGCTGCGGCCGGCGTACTTGGGTTACAAACTCATGGACCAGGGTCACTTTCATGGTGAGCGTTTAGCCTACACAGTCTGTTTTTGTGCATGGGCTCGACATTAACACACACGCGCACACACACACACACTGACAGGCGCTTCTTCATGCACACCCATACGCACGACAGAGTGACAGACAGGATTTATGCCCAGGCAACGGCTAACAGCTCTAAAGTGTCCTTCAAAGAGAGGAAAACTCTCATCTTCTACGTCTCTTTGCATTCATCCCTCCTCTTTTCTCCTCTCCTCCTAGGAACACATTTCTTTTTTTCTTTATATGAAGATATCCCAAATCCACTCCTGTAATTGCATAGCGTTTCTGTCTTCTGCTCTCAGAAGAAGAAGAAGACACAGAGAGACAAGGCAGCAAACGATCCAGAATATTCTTTGAATGTTTCTCTTCTCCCCTCTCTGGCAGATCAATCGAGCGCCGAGCTTTGGGACCGATCAGAAGATCGATTACGATGTGAAGAAAGGCGTGCTGCTCAACGCGCTGAAGCTCCTCAACATTAGGTACAGTTTCACACCGAGCTCACACAGACATGTGGATGCTTGGAAATACGCACAGTGTGCACAGAGGGCTGAAATAAGTTGGACGAATGATCTGGCAAAACTGATGTGAAGACGCGCTTTACAGCGATACAGCCAACCTTTGTTCCTGGACCCTCTTGAGGGAGAAGCTCCACAGGGAGGAGGAGGAGGAGGTGGAGTTGGAGTTGGAGGTGGGGAGATAAGCTGCCCTGAGGCTGTCCAAACTAACGTTGTGAGGAAACCCGTAATAAGAAGCTTTTTAAATTACACAGCAGACCTGCAAAATTGCCCATTGCTTTTATTTTGAAGGCTCCTGCTCTTGTTTTGAGGTGCGAGTGTGTGTTTCCGCGACTGTTTCAATCGATGATTTTTTAAGGAATCAATAGCTTTTCTTCGAGGCAATTTGGGCAACTCCAGGAAAAAGAAAAGGGTCGGCGTATTTGTAGGAGGTTGAATGTCAAAAGCTCCAAATCAACTTGTTTCTTTTCATTCAGTGACCTTAAAAATTTGAAGAAATATCACTTAAGTGACATTTGGCAGTCGCCTTGATCTGGTTTGAAGGGATTAGACGTCAGTGGGGGTGTTTTTGTGACAGAAGGAGCGTCGAGCTGTTTTCGTAGATTCGCATGCTGGTGTTTCCGAGTACAAATGCAGATGTTGGCCATATTACAGAGCTTAGCCGCGACTGTGTGTGTGTGCGTGTCGCAGAATTTGCCATGTTTACCTGTAAAACTGTGCTATCTGTGGTTTTGAAGCCCCTATTGTTTACACTGCTGTGCATATTTACATAAGGTTCCGATTTTGTTCCTTCTCTCTGTGGGCACATTTGTTTGCCCGTTTAAGTTATGGTTGTAGCTGTGCGATATACACTATATGTACCTCGTCTGTGTGTGTGTGTTTGTTGTGCATGGTTGTGTGCTGGCATGCTTTTCTGCCCCCCTGGCTACAGTAAGTCCGTCCTCTGATTGATCATTGTACGCCAGACCTCTGGATCCCCATTCTCTTTCCTCTGTCTGTCCTTCTCCTGCCGCTCTAAATATAGTCACGGCTCCACGACTCACACACATTCACAAACGTACACAAACACGATGGATCAATTACTCGCAGCACCATAGATCTACTGCAGCCAAGTGTGGCGCTCGGTTCAGCCGGCCCACATAGAAAGTCGCTCCATCCTGCCGGCCGGCTTCGACTGGCACAAACAAATCTCTTATCAAAATGATTTGTTTCCTGGCCCGACGTTCGCTGTGTTCCCACAGATTAAAAGCCGAGATTTGGTTATTTCGTGACAAATAAATCGTGCGCGGCCTTGAAAAGCGTCAGGAAGCGCTTTTCTATTGGACAAACTGCTTATGTTCATGCCCGGGTGACTGAGGGTTTTATTGTGCTTTGCTCACTTTTTCCTTATATAGTCATGACTTTGCTCTCCCACAGAGGGTGGGGTGGGGTGGGGGGTGGGGAGCTGGCGGTGTGTCGAGGTGGGCTTGGCTCTTGTCTTGGCTCACAACACCAACTGTATCAAATAGGATCAATTCAGACCCGGTCGGGCATGGACATTGATAAACCTCAGCCCCCCAACAGCACTCAATATCCAATTTAAAGGGCCAGCGATTGACTAAAATGAATTGCCCTTTCTCCACTCTGCAGCAGCCCACTTGTTCAGAATTAGCTGTCTGGTCCTGTTCATCTGAGGGTTTGTTTGCACCTTGACTCCATCTTTTTTTTTTTCGTTTTAGTTGTGGAATGACTTTTTGTATTTTTTTTCCCGGGGTTTCTTTTTCCATCCGCAATGATGCGATGATCAAAAGGCAAATCCGGGTTAGTCCGTCGGTGAGGGATAAGAGCTGCAAGCTGTCAAATCTCATTACGCTTTACGAGATTCTTTCCATATCGGTGTTTCTGCTCACTACTTTCTATTTTTGTGTTCTCCAACCAGCCGTCACTCCAAAAAATTATAAAACTGACAATGCAGGAGGAGTTTTTGGAGGAGACACTTTGATTTGATGGTTGTTGTCACATTTAATCCTCCTCTGATGGAATATCTTCCTCCCCTCACACTGGAGGTCGATCGATTATTCAGTTTGGCCAATTAATTGGCGCTAGTAGAACGTTTACCGAACTATCGCTATTGATCAAACGATTCGCTCAGCTGCCGTCAGGGTTTTTACCCTCAACGGCGATGAAGTCAGAAGCCGACTTCTCTCGCTTGGTGAATCGTCCCACTTGTTGAACAAGCATCACGCTTTTTTGTGAGCTTGTTTCACGCTGTGCCTGTTAGCAACAAGCTAAAATGAAAGCGCTCACAATGTTTGTTAGTCTTAGTGACTCAATAAAGTCTAGAATGGTTCATTTTTAACAACTGGATCAAAAGGATCAGACTTTAAAAATCCACTGTTGCTCGACCTTGATCTTTGAATTTGTTTGACCTCTTCTTTCCATCTTTTTATGCTGATTTTGGATCCAGAGCCAGCGATAAGAAACGTAACCTGGCCCAGCAGAAAGCGGAGGCACAGAGGCGTCTCTACGGACACGGCTCGATGAAGAAGCTCTCTGCCGCCTCCTCCGACTGGGAGAAACAACGTCACACGTTAGAACGAAGACGAGAGGAGCTGGTGAGGTTCTCGCACGTACAGCCGAGCATCGATTTTACAGTATTTCTACTCCTGCAGAATACTTGCTGAGATGCTGATTCATACTCACACTGAGATTTACAGATGAAAGCCCAAAGCAGCTGACCGCTGCCCAGACGCAGTGCAGCATCTGGGCTGCTAAACATCTGTCCAAGGTGGTGGTCCTCAACTGGGGTCAAGGGAATTCATAGTTATACCCGTTCATTCATTATCCCGCCCATACATCCAAAAACAGCCTGGGGATTAAGACAATGGCTGTGCAGTGATGAGCCTCTGTTGTGCTTTATAGCAGTGGTATTAACCATCTGGCCTGAGGGCCAAATCCGGTCCACCACAGGGGCTAATTAGGCCCGCAAGACAATTAGGAAAGTTTAAAATTTACAATGAACCCCTGTTGCTAATTTTTACATTTGTGATTCGACCTTTTTGTGTCAGAGTCTTCACACAGTAATGCGTCAAACATTAACAACAGATGGTAGCTTTCATGTCGAACAAAAGATTAGTTAAGTTTTAATTTTAGTGATTTGTACGAGGGTTTGTTGAATGTGGACGACTTCAGAATGAATTCGCTTTTCTTTGCTCCGAAACAAAGGGAAAACTTGTCAGTTGAGGGTAAACAAAGTATGATGCCACTGGTCTGACCCACTTGAAATTGAATTTGGCTACATGTGGCCCCTGAACTGAGAGCAGTTTGACAGCCCTGCTTTATATCCTGAGCCCAAAATAACACAACGGTTTGGATTTTCTTCAGACAATCAGCGAAAGATACGTTCAGACGCCGTGAGAGACTTCTCGTAAGCACATGATCCGTTATTTAAGAATAAAACAAAACAAAAACAAACATGAAATTTTGTGACAAGGCAATTTCACTGCTGTAAACAACCAAACGATACACCAGTGTATTTATTCACTTCAAACACAAGTCGAAGCTCGAGATGACAAGAAGAAAAAGTGCACACAGAAAAAAAAATCTGCTTCACTTTCTTCTGACTCCGTGTCAAACGAGTCAAAGTTTTCTGATACAAGCGTACCTTTTAATTATTTTCTCTTGAAGTGAAATGAAGGAGTCGGGGGAGCTTTTCCCGTCCATACGGGGGAAAAAGTGGCAGCTACTCGTGCCTCAACGCCTCCTCCCCTCTTTGATTAGCCTTTTGATTAGCCACAGCAGTAATCAGGGGGGATATAGAGGGATGGTGCACAAGCACTTAAAAACAGAGGAGGAGAGGGGGGGGGCAGTACCTTATCTTTAAGTGCTGCTCAGGGTGAAGTGCGAGACCACGTTCAGGTCTATTGAAGGCACATATAGCTCACTGCTCAATGACTCTGCGATGCCAGTAAGTGAGCGGTCTCCTCCTCTTTACATTATGAAGAACTGGCCAGTTGAGCTCCACAATTATACCTTTTGTAACACACTTATTGGAAAGTCAATGGAGTAAATGAAGACAGCTGATGAAAGCTTACATTGGTTCTGTACTCTCCCCCCTCACACCTGCTGCTCGACAAGTCTGTATTCAGCCTCCAGTCGGTGTTACTTTCGACGTGGGCCAGCGGCCGCCACAGAGTTTGAATCTTTCTTGTTTTCTCTGTGATGCAGAAAGAGCGGTTGGCGCAGGTTCGTAAGCAGATTTCCAGGGAAGAGCATGAAAAGCAACATCTGGGGAACTACAGGTAAGAAAGAGGAAAACAACGGGGCAGAAAATCACCCAGAAACTCCACCCACCACGTTCAGGTCGGCCCCATTTCTTTCCCGGGGTTACCCGCTGAGTGCCAAGTTCACAGGATAACGAATACACACAGACAAAAAGAAACAAATGTGGCCACTCGGTGAGCATCAAGATAGAGAAACATGACGTAGTGTTGAATATGTTTTCAAACCGTCTGCTCACACAGTAAAACGCTGCCGCATTTTGGAAATTTGCATGCTTGACAGCTTTTCCCCGCTCCCCCGTCTTCCTCTCTCGTCTCCCAAAACTCCGGCTGGGACTTTGAAAGATATTTGAAATTTTCAGTCGTCACCACACAAATGGGGCAGACTCACCTCACAGCAGGACACAGCAGCGTTTGGTTCTCGTCACTTGTCTATTGTTAATGTTTCTGCTCTCATCTGTCCAAACGAACCCCCCCCCCGTGGATCGGCGAGCAATATTGACTCCTCCGTCTGTCTGTTAGTTTTGCCTGTTTGTCTTTTCTGTTTCCTTGTACAGATGTACACATCTTTCTTTGTCTCTTTTTAATATTTCGCTCACACACACACACACACACACACACACACACACACACACACACACACACACACACACACACACACACACACA
>JASSRZ010000055.1:8992360-9003928 GCA_032164315.1 Malacoctenus gilli | reverse complement strand
TTTTTTTTTTTTTTTTTTTTTTATTTTTTTTTTATATATCTCTCACACACACACACACACACACACACACACACACACACACACACACACACACACACACACACACCTACCCACCTACCCCGCTGCCTGCCTCCTCGAGTCTAAGTGACTTCTTGACTCATCACTTGACTGACTGGCTAGTGAGAATGCTGATGCAGGCCCGCATGAAGTGCTGTCACCTCCTTCCTCCTTTTCGACAGGCAGCCAGACAGTCAATCAGACAGGCCGAGGTCTGTCTGGAGCGCGCCTAATAAAGACCTCTTAGCATTCAAACGGCGTGCCCGGCTCTGCACTGAAGTCTGATTAACACACTGCTTCTCATTAGACGAGTTGGGGTAATGAACTTACTTACATTGGGCTATTACAGGAAACAAGTGGCAGGTAGCGGCGAGGCAGGACCCTGTGACATTTGAGCGAACTCCAGCTGGTTGCTGCCGCTCCTCCGAGCACCTGGAGTCAGGACACATTAAAGACACCAGAAAAAGGAAACAGTTTGAGAAGGATGTGAATAAAAAACGAGGGGTTTTCTTTGCTCTCAGACTGATTCAGGACATGTGGGATGAAAATAATCCCCATCACAAACAGATTTCTTTCTAGGCTTTGAAAAATCATCCATAAACACACCCACAATTAAATGTTGACTTTAAGCTTCGCGGTCAAGAGATTTATGCCGCTCGCGATAGATCGACGACTTCTGTCGCTTCATATGTTACGTTTTAAGTTTAGCATATTCGACTGTTGCAAAGAAATCTTCTCATCATCTTCCGCATTTGTTTCGGGGAATTGATGAATTGCGCCCATGCAGCATAAAAAAAAAAGATCCTGAAGAAAGTATAGCAGCTTGAAAATATATAGGATCGTGCCGAGGGAAGAAACTGAAGTGTTTGGTTCATTTCGGGTCGCAGCAGTTTTGATCTGAACTGCAGGAATGAAATTAACACACAGAACTGGGTCAACTCCTCAACGGTATGGAAATCATGAGCGCGGAACAGCAACTGCATAAAATTGTAAATGGCAGATGGGGTGCAGTTAAAGTTTTAATGGTGAAAATTGTTGAACTTCACTTGGCGTTGCACTTGAACTATAATCCACCACTCATATAATATGTGGCTAGCTTAGCAGTGATCGCTTTTGGATCGTTTCTCATGAAAGTCTCGTTTTCTAAACGGTGGAACTTCCACTGCTGCTTCTGAGACACTTCATCCATCCTTAGATTTTTTGCGTTCTGTAAAAGCGGCTCTGTAAATATGTCAGAGGTCCTCTAACGTCTCATCGATTCAGCGGAGGAGTTCTGGCTCCTAATGCTGACGTGGACGCCAAACTATTTCCTCCATCGTTGCTTATTTTGATTAAAACACCAACATTGTTTTGGTTTGATGGCCGGAGCGATGACGCGGGGCCGTCCGGAGATGTATTAGGAGGATAACAAGGCTGAAGTTTATACATTGTTCCGATCCCCTCGGGCCTAAAGTAAACATTGAACGCTGTTAGTTTAGTCTTCGGGCTGCAGACGTGGAACGTGTGAACAGGCGCGTTAGCCGAGGCTGCTCGGAAAGAAACGGGGAAGTAAGTGCATTTCGCGGTGTGGGTGAGTGTGAGACGAATCAGGTGAAAATAAAAGTTTGGAAAGTTTCCAAACAAAAGGTCTCCATTAAGAGGTTTCTGTTTGTGTTTTCTCTTGGCTCCCTGCTTCATTGTTTTCCCTCGATCCTGCCACTCACCTTTCTTTTGTCTCACCTCATCTTAATGCTTCTCTCCTTTTATGCTTCCCTCTGTCTGATTGTTGTTCCTATCCATTCACCACTCTGGCTCTCACTGCATCCATCCACTTCTTCATTTATCACTTTGTTTTCGTCCGCTCTTCCTTCCATCTCTGTGCCTCTGTTCTTTCTCTCTTATCTCTCTATCATGTTGCCAACCTGTGTTTTCTCTGTCTTGTTTCCGTCACATCTTCACTTCACTTCTCCTGATTCTGTCACCACTCCTCCTCTCCCTCTTTGCTTCAACCCGCTCCTCCTTTTCGTCACACCGTCACTCCCAACATCTCCTTTGTGACCCCTAAACTCTTTCTTTCAATCTCTCTGCTTCTTCATTTGTTCCTTCTCTTTCTCTCTTGTTTGTCTTACATTGATGACTCCTTTTCCTTTGCTTTCTCCCTCTTTTCCCTGTTACTCCTCCCTCTCCCTCTCCCTTCCTTTCCCTCCCTGTCTCTGCGGCCTACAGACGTATTTACCCCCCAGACGACAAGCTGCTGTTGGAAAAGTATGAAAGCCTGCTCTCGGCCGCCTTTCAGACCTTCCTCGCCGGGCGAGCTGCCTCACTTCAAAAGGAAATGAATAATCCTCTGAAACGAATGAAGGCACGTACGTCAGTGGCAGACTGTCACGGACCCACACACACACACACACACACACGCGCGCGCGCACACACACTCGCGCACGCATACACTCGTACATCACAGAAACCTGCAAAGACCCACACACCCAAACATCTACACACCGTGTGCAGACACTTGTGGATAAGCACATGCCAAAGAAAAGAAAACACATGCGTTTCTATTAAGATTCCCTCCACAGAGGCTCAGAGAGAGAGAGAGAGAAAAAAAAAAGGATGCGCAAATAATGCGGAAAGTGTGCCGCAGTCCTTGGTATATGTTAGGACGTCTGACAATATGTCCTTCCTCTCCTTTCTATCTGCCCAGCTTTCCCCACTGTCATTCACTCCGTCTTTTCACAAATATTTATTGTGCTGTGTACTGGAGCTTTTAAAAGCAAATCAAATCCCACACAACAATGTCATTTCTATTTCTTTGCAGTTAGACACACTCTCCTCTCACTCCGTATCCTTCGCTCACTTCCTTCTGTCAAGAGTTCGCTCTGAGGGAGCTTCAAATGCTCCTCACACAGGATTTTCCTCCCATTTTTTTGATAAAGACAATAATATACATAAATGCACACGCTCACCCACTCAGCATGTGTTTGTGTATTTAACATTGCTTTTTACAGAGGTGGAAATCTCAGCATGCAAAGTTTTCTGGGTAATAGAAAAGACTGAAGTCAATCTGAGCTCTCAAGGTAAAAGAAAAACTTGACTTTGCAAAGGAGAAACGGTGACATCATATTTACTTTACATTGGTGAAGACGGGAGCTGAGGACCATGCATGGTGTTTAAATGGTGACAACAGAACAAAAAAATCGAAAAGTTACAACGTGTGATTTTTGTGAGATACCAGTAATGTTGGTTGTTTTTTAGTGATTGCTAAAATATTTCTTGATGACCTGAGAAGAGCACAAATAAACGAGGACAGCGTCTGATTAGGAATTCAAGAAGAACAAATCAATAAAAGAAAAAGACACTGTGGAAAATTTAAACACATTGTGACAAGAAGAAGAGACGAGCAGTGATGCAAGTGGAAAAAAGCTGAACTGAACATTAATGAGAGGTGTGTTTCTTTTATCATATTATTGTGCATTACAAATATGGATGTTTGACAGAAGTATTGACTTTACTGAATGCTATCAAAGCCCTGTCGCATCCAACTAAAGCTGTTGTTTTGTGAAACATATTCCAGCACGATCCAAATTATTATTTTTTTCTACAGAAAAAGTGTTTTTTGGCTCCTTTCAGGAATGAAATCTCCTGAGGAGAATTATTCTGTATCGAGACGTCAATCAGAGATCAGGAGGAGCCGAAACACAAAGTTTCCTAATTCAGTTAGCGCACAGACATGCGTTCTGCTCAAAGTAAGAGAGGATGAAGCAACTCTGGTACTTCCTATCTAATAACACAATCATGATTGACTGCTGGTCCGTCGTTCGGAGGGTCACAGATACTAATCTTGACCACTCATGAGAGAGAACAAATGTTCCTGAATCGATAAGTCCTCACACCAGCTTTTTATGCCTGCGCTTTTTTTATTTCTTCAGTATCTATTTTTCTCACACCTATGTTTATCTGAATCCTCACGAGTTTCATAAAAAAAGAAGGTGTTTGGATACTTTTTCCTCAAGGACTTTGTCTGGTTTCAATTGTTCAGCTTAGCCCCGTCTTCATCGGTATTCTTGCGTGATGACACACGGCACACATTCAAAACGGGGGCACAAAGTTCAAGCTGTTGTTGGTGTCACATACATGCATGAATCTGCTGCTACTGCGAGTGAACCGTGGTTTTATTTACTCCGCCGAGAATAACCAGTTTCGCGAGGGGAAACATCCTGCTTTGGTTGTTTTACTGCTCGCTGTGCCAAGATGCTCGGCTCTCTTTTAATAAGCAGGAAATTGTTTATCGATTTTAGCATGTTAGGGTGTTTTTATTTTTTTTTTTTGCATTTGGGGTTACCTTCTAAACTTATGCTTGTTTAAGGCATGTTATTGATTTTTTTTTGACAAATGCTCTCAAAGCTCGATGGGTTTTCATATATTTACGAGCAGGAAACATGAGTCCGCTCAGCACCCACCATCATTTTGACCCATTATAAATGATATCAATTTTTAATTTTTTATATCAATGTCTAAATCTGACCTATAATGTAAAAAATTAGTGACTAATAAAAGATTTCATAATCCAAGCCCTCTATTTAAGTAGCATTTGTTGTTGCAAAAGGCCGTTTGTGAAGAAAACCTGCAGCAAACGTGGCACAATAGCAGCAGTCCTCTGATTTGCTGTTTTTCCAGGCTTCACTGGGCCTCTTTTTATTGAAAATTGTCATGAGTTGTCACACTATCAAAGAAAGTAGAAGTTGTGTTGTAATCCTTGTGACAACACGCTGATTGACTGCAGAGTATCCTCCCGACTGCAGCTGCTGCTCTATAGACAACCGAGCTACAGGTTGCACTCGTTTGCATCACCCCGCGCTCTACTTCCATTACAGCTGGGTTGACAGGTATGCATCAAGCGGTTCACGCTGTTGTTAGCGATCGCTGTTTTCCTGCTCGCTCCCCGTCTCCCGTCTCGCCCCGTTTTTTTTTTTTTTTTTCATGTGGATACTAAAAAAGAGAAATGTTGTTAAGCAGCTGCGTGCGCTCGGCTGGCCTGTAGTTCTCTGTCAATAAAATAATACAGCACACAAACCGTAAGTCATGGAGCAATTCACTGTTATCGTGCGTCCAATCAGCTGCCGGTGGCGCAAACATATCTAACAGGAAAAAATTTTGTCTTTCAAGGTCGTTGGTTTCTTTAATTCAAACAAATATTACACAAGAATACCTCTTTTTTTAAAAGATCTTTTCTCCTCAGTAAACATTTTCTCCTGACTCTTTCACATATTGTACCTGACAGCTTGAAAAATTAAAAGTAAGACATGATGAATTACTGGTTATTTTCTGTGATTAGCAGAATAAAAACAGCATATTATAGCAGATCCAGGTGGGCTGCAAAAACACCTAATAACTGAGTCATCAGATGGTCACAATAATATATTCTGTCAAAGAAAAAATAAACGACTACAGCTTGAATCGAAACATTTTGAGTTGCAAATAAATATAAACATAAACATCCGTATTCTTTTGAGAGCAACTCAGAAAGATGACGGGTCCAAAGTTAATTTTCAAAGCTTCAGAAAGAGTTTGTAGAGTTTCACTGGTAAAATCCTCATTTGTAAATAATTCTATAGCAAGGTTAAGTGTGATTCTATTGTGATTTAAAATCAAGAGTCAAGTGGACAGATCTCACACCTCTATCAGTCGACCTGTTTAACACTTACATTCAGCGGCCCTCCAACAGTCTGAGGACTGAATGGTCACTGCCGTGTTTTCACAGTTTTGAATGAAACCTTGGGAGAGTGTTTGAGGCCACACATCCGAGACCGACTCAAGTGTCTGATCAACTGATGCAGTACGGCGTTTGGAACTTGACATATTCACACCCGCGCAAAAGATAAAGGCTCGCACAGTTACATAAGCGCCGCGTGAAAAGTAGCACGCCACTAAAAAGTCATGACATTTCGAAAAAGAGAAGGCGAAACCGCTCAGAAACTATAACACAAGTAGGATTTCTTTCAGCCCGGGAAATGTGCCGCTGTGCACATATGCACGGATATACAAATCTCGGCACACAGCGACGCGGCGAGCCAGGGGCCATGTTGACCTTTTTGTGGACCCCTGAAAGCAGTTTGATGGCTAATCTGAAAGAAAACAATCACTTTTCATCCGAATCTGAGCAGCAAGTGGGAGCTTGTTATGTCCTAGCCATGAACCAACATTAATCACCTTTGCCTGCATTTCAGCTCGGGCCAAATGGCCAAGGCTCCAGCGTTTTTTGGCGAAGGCCGGGAAGGCGGCCGTTTCCAAATTCAGCCCCTATACGAGCGCTGCCAACAAGCAGTGCACGCTCAGCCAGGGCCTCTCTTCTCCCCCCCAGACCCCCAGATAAGGCACATATGCCTGTGAAGTTTAAGTTTTTCATCCTGTGCTGTTATTTTTTTTTAATCGAAGTTATTTGTTTCCTCACACCTCAATTTGCTTCAAAGCTATTAAAGATGTAAAACTTCAAAACACATTAATTAGACCTTATCAGTGTATCGTCGAGATTTCGCTAAACTGTTAATCGTTGCCGAGGCTTTGCACTTTACTTTCACTGTGAAATTTGGCAGATTCTCATGCAGCTCGTGTGTGTTTTTGTTTGTGCCGGTGCGCAGGAGGAGGACATACTGGACCTGCTGGAGCAGTGTGAACTGGACGACGAGAAGCTGATGGGCAAATCCTCCAGGCAACGAGGCCCGAAGGTGGCTGAGCGGGGGCGAGAGGGGGGCGTTAAGAGAAGGGGGCGCGGGCCTCGTGGGACCTCGGGAGAAGTGCAAAGAAGAGTGTCGGGGTGTCAGGAAGGGAGAGGAAGGGAAGGAGGAGAGAGAGGCAGGTAGTCAGACGCCTTGAGCTCACGCCCACCGAAAGCACACAGAACGTGAAAAATAAAGGGGCGGGGGACGGGGAGCGGGCAGGAAAAGAAAGAAAAGAAACATTGGGGGAAAAAAAGCCCAAAGAAAGGACCCAACTCCCCCAGGGGACAGCTGTCAGGCAGTCTCTCATGCTCTCTCCCTGCTATCTTTCTTTCTGTCGATCCGTCTCTTTTCCCCTCCTTCTCCCTCTGTCACACGCACCTCGACGCCCCCTCGATTTCCCACGACAGCACATTACTCCCTCCATCACCAGGCTTCACTCTTCTCCCTTCACCTCTCCATCTCTTCCCTTTCTCCGCACTCCCACTTCCATCCCTCACTCGAGGGTTAAATTGACTGGAGCACTTAAAGAGCGTGTTAGGGACTCGACAGGGCAGTTCAGCGCCGCATTAGAGAGGCCTTAGCCAGAATGAGGACTTGTTCAGACGCAATCATTGTTGTCCAAATTAATTTGGGCCCCGTCAGTTTCAATGTAGCTGGAGTGTGCCGAGAGAGAGGGAGAGAGGGCGAGAGAGACATCAAGCATGGGGGGGGTCCTTTGACGGCTGGACTCTCTCTTTGGGGTGTAGCGCTCATAAACCATCTGCTGGAACTGGATCAACAAGTCCTACAAAAGCTGGAGGTGAAGAGTGAGGCCAGAGAAGAAAAACTGCATTCTGAGCGATCCCAAAGTTTGTTTTTGTTCAGGAAGCGTTCAGGCAGAGGACGGAAAGTTACAAGACGGAGAGGGGGGAAAAAAGAGATGCTGAAACGTCCTCGGATTCTTCCTCCTCCTCCTGCCTTCCTTTGTCTTTTTGACTCCAGCTGCCCTGATTTCGATTCGCACCTTTTCCCATTTGTTCTTCCCGGCGCTGCCCTCTCCCTTCACCTCTGCGCTCGGCTCGCCATTAAGCTTGATTTCGGCCCGGCCGCTCTCGGCCCTCAGAATTCCTCTCCCATCTAATCTCTTCCGTGTGTGGTCTTCTTTCTTTGTCTCGCTCTCCGCTGTTTATTCACTGTCCGCGCTCGGCATCCTTTTCTCTCTCTCACCCTCTCCGTCTCGCTCTCAGCCTTCTTCCCTCCTGCGTTCATTTCCGTTTCCCTCAGCCTATTCAGGGCCTCTTTTCTGTGTCTCGCTGCTTCCATACTCAGATTCACCTTGTCCCCCCCTCTTTATTTCTCACCCCATCAATCTGATGTTCCCATCTTCCCTTTTATTCTCCTCTCATGTATTTAATCTCTCTCCGTCTCGATCCTCCTCTATCACTCACCCTCACAATCACCCGGCGGTGACTGTGTAAGCCCTGTGATCACTTCCTGCCCATTAATTTGGGTGGCCTGACAGCCCTGTCCGAGCTGACTGTTGAATAACAGATGTATAAATGCTTTATTAATGCTATCAGTGTGTCCCCTTCCTGGGTATAAAATAGACACACAACTTAATGACCTTCAGCGTGAAGTGAAGAGCTTGTTTTGGAATTAATGCACCGCAAACCTGCTGAAGTCCTTTGACCTTGCGGAGTAACACAAAGAAGTATTCACAGTTTCAACAGCTCTTGTACACAGTGATTCACTTCAACACAGCGGCTCTACAGAAGATACCAGACACCCTTAATGCCTCAAGTAATTCTATATTTTATGAATAAATGCAAATGAACAACATCAAAACTTAGGTACGCTGGAAACACCATGAAATACTGGACACAAATGTTGGTTAACTTCTGACGATAATTTAAGAGAAAACTGAATGTTTTCAGACATTTGTTTTGTAGATTTGTTTTATCATTCAAGCTTATAAAAACACTTTTGCAAGTGTAATATTAACGTAATAGAAGCTGTCATTGTTGGTGAAATAACTTGAATATGATTAGTTTCTGTAATAAAACAAATCATTCACTTTCTCAACTTTTTGTGAAGATATTCACTTCACCTAAACTGCAGAGAAATCAGAAACACTTAAGCTGTGTTGGACACATTTGTAGCTAAAGAAAACAGGGAAAAAAACATGCGTTACAACTTTGAATGTAACCTTTACAGATCCAATCAGGTCAAATTTGTTCAAGGTTTGAAGCCAGTCATGTTCCTATTTATACTGACGGCGCACGTGTAATTGTGTGTCTGTGCATAATGAGACTGCAAAGAAACACACACAAACACACACGCAGGCGAGCGGGCTCGCCGTGTCACCGCCAGGTCTCCCAGTGACAGATGGTAATGGGCTCAGGGTGAGGCGAGGCTGACAACATCGCAACATCTTCCTGTTTAAGTGTGTGTGTGTTTCTCTGTACTTATGTCCTTGTGAGTCCCTGCTGGGTTTGTAGACCTTTGTGAGGGGGATGTTTTTCTAAAATGAGGTCACTGTGCATAGTTTTGGGTTAGATAGCAAATAAAATCAGAGCAAGGTCCCGTGAGAGTCAAAGGCAAATATATTTGTGCGTGTGTATGTCTGTATGTGTGTGTGTCCGTGTTTGTGGGGTTACTCTGGGTGTTACTGGTGGCTCGTCTTTGTGTGTATCTGTAAAAGTGACTCCTGCACATGCGTTCCTGCATTCTGCCCTGATGTACGGGTGCACATATGCTCTCTGTTTGTTTACCTGTGTATCCTTGCCAGCCCTTGACCACCATGCCAGAATGCAGTCAAACACCGAGACGTCTACGACCCGACTACCTGGCAGATTTCACCAGTGGCAGCAGCGCCGATAACTCCTGCTACTCCTCGGACGACGACGACGAGGAGAGGAGAAAAGCGGGAGGAGGAGGAAGAGGTGGAGAAAAGAGAGGCGAAAAGAAAGTTTCCTACGACCTCGGGGAGAGCAAGGACAAGAATTTGGCCGAGCGTTCAGGTAGAACAGCAGTGTGTGTACACGTGTTGCCGCCTATTTATTACAACGCCAGAGTGGTGTTTGATAAGGACCACGTTTCCTGCAGTCCCGCTCACTTTCCCCTCGTTTTTGTGTGTGTTTTCCTCTGCTGCTTTTTTCCGTTTTGGTTTCTGTCTGATTACAGCGGTTAGCTTGATTGCTAAAACAAACTCATATTTTTAGATGTGTGAGTATAAACAGTCGTTTCAGTCATCTCCAAATTTACATACTTGTAATAATTGTTTGCGTCGGTGTCTGCAGTTGCAGTGTGTTTGACAGTGATGCCGAGTTGGGTGCAGACAGGAGTCAAATATGGAGGTTTGTGTGTGTGTAAGGATGCAATAAGGAAAGTGGGATTGAGCCTGAGATGTTACAAGTTCATCACATACACTCCTGCCTGGTGTAACTTTCACACTTAAGCAGCTTCAAATATTATATTCTGACTTGTGAGCACACACTCTTAACTACACTGGCGTGCACACACACATGCGCGCGCACACGCACGCACACACTCTCTTTTTCAATGCGAATGCAGGCAGAGGCCTGTGCTTTGATCAGCACCTTCAGACTGCTCAGACTCTGGCAGTCCGTGGCACAGCGAGCAAGCCGGGTGCTCGGTCACGAATGTTCATCAACCTGCTATTTGTGTTCATAATTGATTAGATAAAACGCAAACCAGATCCTTGGAGTTTAAATAAGCTGTTAGCAGCAGGGTCGTCATAGCCTGTGACTTGTGAAATTGGGAATACTTTGCCGAGTTCGCGGAGTGAAAGACTGTCCTGCCAACAAAGTTGTGGCCCCTCAGAATGCTGCAGCTTTGAGAAGCACCAGAGGAAATAAAGATGTCCTGAACAGTGCGGTGCCGGTGAAAAGAAGGTGAGCAGGGAGGCAGAGATGAAAGAATTTGATTGAAAAAGAAGAAAACGGGCACTTTTTGTAGTGTACCTTGAAAACACCTTGAGTTTTAATGCTGAAATATTCTGTTTTATAGCGAGAACGATAAGTCTCAAGCATTCTCTCAAATTCACATAAGTCACATGCATCAACTCGCTTTCAGCTCTCAGAAGTGAAAAAAGAGCACCTTTCACAGCAGAATATGTGCCGACCTTGGAGAGGGAAAAAAAAGTCTCTGGTTGCATTATGAGTTGCCAGTTTTACTCCTCAATAGACACGACCCTCGCATGAGCTTCCTCTATTAATCAGAAAATATGGGGACACGGCCATTAAAAGCCCAACTTTTAGACAAAGTGCGTGTGTGTGTGTGTGTGTGGAGAACAACCTTGCCAAGCCCTACTCCATACCAAGCCACCAAAAGGCTGCTACAACTAAGCCCCATAATGCTCTCATTTGGCATCGGCGAAGCCTCTGAACGTTCAGCGCCCACATGCATACACACAAACAGATAATTACATGTGTGCACACTCGATGTCCGACACACACACTGGACCGATGGAAAACACACTAATACACTGGCTGGTCGACAAGCTGGAGGAGTTTCAAGGGTGAGGCAGAACATTAGTGGAGGTTTTTCTACCTCACTTTGTGTGTGTGTGTGTGTGTGTGTGTGTGTGTGAGAGAGAGAGAGAGAGATAGAGAGAGAGAGAGAGAAAGAGAGAGCGAGAGATAGCTAGAGACTGGCAGAGAACTGTTCTTTATTCCAACAGTCGTTCAAACAGGACTGCTGTTTAGTTTGTGGTACAGACTCTACATGCTATAGCTGCCAGTAAAACACACACACACACACACACACACACACACACACACACACACACACACACACACACACACACACACAC
>JASSRZ010000055.1:8976954-8987908 GCA_032164315.1 Malacoctenus gilli | reverse complement strand
GTGTGTGTGCGTGAGTACACATGAAGTTTACTCTGTAGCTTCCCAATGGGAGCACTGTTTGCAGGGGATCTCGCACGCTCCGTGTGAGGTATGTGCACCAGTGGGGAGATGTAGACTAAGTCAACATGACAACAATAACAGTGCCTGTAGGTACACAGTCATGTCGGCACTGGGAGCAAGTGCATGAGAACACCCTGTACAGCTTTTGAACGCAACAACACATATCTGCATGAAACGCTCTCTCTCTCACACACACACACACACACACACTCGCGCACACGCGGACATACGCGACTTTTGTCCTGAAGACCCAACAATGATCACGTTTTTTCTACTCCTTTTGTATTTCCATCATTTTGCTGTCAAATTCAGGTGAGAAATGAAGATGGGCATCTTTAAAACTAATTTCTTTGGCCTATTTTTTGTCTGAAAAAAGCTTTAATGAGGAAAAAAAAAAAACCTAAGCTGGCAGGCCAGATGGTTTATGTCTGCAATATGATTTATGTTCGTAACTCCATCTGGGTCCGCGCGATTCAAAACCTTTGCAAAGTTGAAGGCACGTCGATAAAATACCTGTGATTGGACAAACCACGTGCCTGTCACTCTTGGACATGTCGTGGCTTTGACCAGTCAGGATTCTTTGCCTTTTTCTACTGGTGGTGCTCCCAATAGAGCCAGTTACAACCAAACACCAATCATAACTTGTAGTGAAGACATAACCCGACGTCCCTCCACAGCATTAGCTACGGCGGCATCAGAGGGCTGAAACACACTCCAGTTTGGATACAACAGAGGGGTCCATGGTGCATGCAGGCACAGTGCGAGTGCATAGTTACATACTTCACGCTCTCCACATCATAATCAAGTCCAACCTGAACCCCCCTCCCAGAATGCTTGACGGGTCCACGAGGATGGGAGCAGTTGTAGTCTCACGTGCTTTCTCACGATCTCACGGGATCCATCCTGCTTCCAAGGCAGGAAAAAACCTCCAGTGCGCTCAAGAAAAAATGTGCAGACATGTAAAAATTCTCTGCTTGGACGACAGTCCACGGATTCCACACTGAAGAGAAAACGAGACGGTTTATTGACGTCCTGTAGAAAACAATCTCTCTCCTTGTACATTGGATTTTCCCTGTTGTCTCATTCGATGAGCCAAATCTTGTGCCAGGACTTGAGGGCTTCTATCTGTAATGGGCCTGTCAGGTCTGAACATGGAACTTTTCTATAACACTGAGCAATACGTGAAAGCCAAGAGCTGATTAGATTAACAGATACAGCAGCAACCTCACAGACTCCATTACTGGCCTGAAGTGTGACGGGGGGTGGAGGGGCTCTGCCAGGATGACTGTGTGAACGTGGGAATGAGGTCCAGAAACTGTCCATATGTGCTTCTTATATTTCCGAGACATTCTTGTGGTACTGGACTACCGAAGAAAAGTACTTAGACTTTGGCTATTGTCTTGAGAGGCTCTCTGCAGCCAGGCAGCGACACAGTGCTGAAGAGCAGCACGATAAGTACCGGGAACCTTTCAAGAGTAAGTCACACTAAGGCCTGTCCTTAAGTGTAAAGGTGTATCCATCCCTCCTGGTGGGTGTCTTCAGCCGTTCGTGCCACTCCTGTTATTGCTATCTGTGGAAGTGATTGAACAGCACAGAGCAGTGACAGTAAGCCTGAGCTTAGATGGTGTAATGCTGGGAAACAAATGAAATAAAATAGCAGCGGGATCATACCTACGTATCCTCCTTGGGTGTTTTAATACCTTACTGGAAAGTAATTTTACTCAAAGAATCATCTGTGTTGGAGATTCATTGTGCTCATGTTAAAAAGCTTATTCGAAAGACTCTTTTTTATCCTCTCTGCAGATTCTCGACAACTGGAAATACCATAAACCAAAGGTGGCCTCCTATTGGTTAGTCAAGCTGGACTCAACCAAACAACGGAAAGTGAGTTTCACACTGCAAGACATCCGAGCTCGGGTTTTACTCCCACCAGCCCTCCAGGGGACAGTTGGGCTCCGGGTGTTTGGTAGCAACCAGCAGACATGTTTCCCCCAACCAACACCACCATATGGTCTGAAAATGTACAACCTCTGAACCTCTAAAGACACTTCTGGGTCCATCAATCGTCTCATTTCTGAGGGTATCAAGGATCAATCAATACTGACAAAAAAAGGCAAATATGAGAAATACGTGATAAATAAATGCAGGATATTGGAAGGAATGCTGATGATTTCCGAAGATTCTTGGATTCAGACATTTCAATGAGGTTTTGCAAGATGACAAGTTCTTTAAAAAAGGTCACAAATCTCACATTGCGTGCTTTCAAGTGAATTTACCTCATTGTCATTGTTAATTGTGATATTTTTCCCTCTTTGTTCACCTCCTACTGGAAAGAACACAATAGACATTGTTATTTTCGACAGTATGTCTCAATGTTAGCGGGGTGATTTAAGGAGACGTTTTCTTCCAACGTAGGCAAAGGAACAGAAAAAAACCCCAACATTCTTTCCACAGTAAATCTAAAGACTTGCACGATGGTCGGCTGGTAAACAGACCAGCTGTCGGAACATGTTCCTCATTTATTCATCTCTGTGCTTCACAGATTAACATCTAAATGGACGGTGATTAAGTGGATAAAACCCTAGTTTTTTCTCTTTATTAACCATTCACTCACAAGTAATTACAGCAAAGTACTCCATTGTTAAGGATAGTGCTTCTTTTTTCCCCAAATCTTGAAATTGTGGACAACTTTTTGCGAGGTCTATGAATTTTGTCTGCTCTTGCTCGTGCGCTGAGGCGTCTGTGCTGTCACCCCGTACAGAATGGACATTGTTAAAACCAGTGACTATGACAAACTGTCACCGCTCCTACCTTTTCCTCTGAAAGCTTTTGAACAACTTTTAAAGCATGAAAATACCCCCCCCCCCAAACCCAACAACCCCAACCCCACCCCTCCTCTCCCCCCCAAAAAAAGACTTGAGGAAAAAAGCAAAAATAAGACAAGCATGAAGATCATTACCATGTCAGACAGTGAGAGGCAGAGACACACCAAATAGGATGTAAACAAAACAGAAGAGGGGACAAGATGTGAAATGGCATCCAGTGGGCGTGTCAGTAATGATGTGATCTCTCAGCCGCTGCTTTCTGCACCACTGTGCTCGCCTGTGTGGTGGCGCGAGCTGATGTTTTATTTGGAGTGGAGCAGCCTAATGAGCAGCAGGCAGAGGTCAGGAACGTGGCGCCCAGCGCTCTGCCATCTGATTACCATACCAAAACATAGCTTTCTGTGTGTGTGTTTACTCATCTATCAGTTCGTAGGAGTGTGTGTGTGTGCGTGTGCGTGTGCGTGTACATCTCCTGCTTGCCTCATATTGCTGTGGGGGAATCGTGTGTCTCAAACAAACACACACCAACGCACGCGCACACAGTCAAATCAGTAATGAGGAGCGAGGAATCAAAGTCAAAAGAGCCTCAGCGCTGCACTCTGCGCGCGGTGAAAAGAGAAAGAAAAGGTAGGAGAAGAAGGTGGAGGGGTGGGAAGAGACGGGAAGATGGAAGGCTGGTGCAGGTGTCCTAAGACAGCCTGGGAACTTCTGACACCTTTTCTCCAAGACTGACGCTGGTGCAGCAATTAGTCCCACACTCTCCACTGTCTGCCCCGAAAGCTTTGGCCTGCCTGTAGCACAGCCTCTCTCACACACACGCACGCGCGCGCACACACACACGCACACGGCTGAGACACGGGCTGCATGTCCGTGCATGCAGCGCTGCATGAATGCAGAGGCATCGGTGCATAGCTGAACCTCCACCAGAGCCTGTCTGTGTTTATAATGTCTGAATAAAGTCATTGTCAGGATGTGTTGGTGCATACATTGAAAGCGACGGTGTTGTGGGTGCCTGTATTTATTCATAAAATGCAGCCTTGCTCTGTGTTACCACCTGAATGCATTAGCCCCTGTCACTGATCATTTTAAGGTAAGACGAACAAAAAAAGAAAGAGGCTCTAATTATTAGTTGGAACAAATGCCAACTCATGCATTTGATTAAGAAAAAGTCTTTACCTTTTATATTGCAGCATTAATTTCCCTCATTATCACCTCCTTGGTTCAACTCGTCTCTCTCTCTCTCTCTCTCTCTCTCGCTCTCTCTCGTTTCTTCACATCTCGTCTCACTCTTTCTGCCTCAGGTATTGGACATTGTGCGCACCAACGTGCGCTCGGCACTGCAGCGGGTCTGGAGGGAGCCTGATGTGGAGAGCCTCCACCTCTACCGGCTCTTTAACCGCATCTTCAACCGGCTGCTGTGGAGTCACGGCCAAGGCCTGTGGAACTGCTTCTCCAACACCGGGTGGGTTGTTTGAGCCAGGCTGGGACACACAACACCCATTCTGCCTCTTATAAAAGGCATCCGTTTTCAAAACAGATCACATTCCCGAAAGAAATGGATTTTCTTGACTGCTCACTGCAAAAACACCCCTTATTGGTGGTCTAGGTTGAGATTGGTGGTGCGCTTATTTCTGACCCAGTGACAATCTGACACACGCCTGGGATTTACAGTTAGATGAATACACTCCAAATGAAAAAGACCACATAAAGGCCAAAATACTGTCGTGAGTAACTTCCTGAGGAAAAGGTGTTTTTTGATGTAACTGAAAAGAATTTAAACTTTTTTTTATGCCCTTTAGAGCCTTCAGATTCTAAATTTTGGAGATCTTTGTACACATGGTTGGAACATGTGACAGCGGTGTCCTTCTTAGGCTGTCACTTTAAGGAGGTTGATAAATACCTGGTGCTCCTGTTTGGCACAGCCACATCAAAGTCTGATTTGAGTTTACCAAATCAACCTTCTGCTATGTGGGGTTTTATAAATCCGATGATTTTCTTTCAGAAAGTTCACTTTGATAAACATTTTCTTTTCAGACGGTCGCAACACCAATAAACGCTCACGCAAAGCAACAATTAGACCGACCTCCAAACCTGTAAAGGCCACGATGACGAAGAAAAGAGTTTCAGAAAATCACCCGACTGTTCAAAAACGACCCATTTTCAGGACTCAACACAAACAAGCGATCACACGAGAGGCCCCTTTACAATTTCACTCATTGAACAGCTTCACTGCCGCATCTCCATAACGACGAGGTCATGCACCCGGTAATTTCCTCCACGTCCTTAAGCCTTGTGTTCCCCCCACACATACCCCAGTTTCAGAGGGAGCTACGACAATTTGCCGTTTTCATTCAGTTCGGCTGTGGAAGAAATGGAGGCTGAATGACAGAGAATGACTGACAGACCGACCAGAGCTCGCTGCACTTCCACTGAAAGCTCCTGGCATGAAAGAAACATGTTACTCTGTGGAGACAGGGTGCAAATTTAATCAGGGCTTTTTCACCGGTGAGAGCAGGGGGGAAAAAAAGAAAGAAAGGAGGAGGGAGAAGGTGAAGGAGGGCCTCTTAGTTCCTTCACTTCAGGTTGTTATCTGATATTCTGAAGTTTTATTGTGGATTTTTTTAACTTTCCTGACTCTTGGAAGCAGATTCCCGGAAGACGATTCACTGCAGCTCTTTCCGTCATTTTACCAAAACAGTGGAAACTGAACTTATTCTCACCTTTGGTTCAGGTTGACATTGCAAAATACATACAATAATCAGCCAAATTATTAGAACCACCTGCCTAATATTGTGACAAACCCCCTTTTAACTGCCTCATTAGCAAGGAACTGGAGCAGACGCTTCCACGTGTACCTTGCTTGTCTGCTGGATCGAACCAAACGCAGGAATAGCCACAATTCCACTTCCTCACACCATGTAAGATAGATACTGAACTGCAGACCAATAACAAACTAGAAGAGCAGGAGTTTTGGAGGTCCCCTGACCCGGCTGTCCACCCGTCACGATCGCTCTCCCCATGTTTTTCTGCTTCCCTCACTTGAGCTTTGGAGACGAAATGTTCACTTGCGGCACGACAAATCCCACCAAATAACAGGTGCTATGTCAGTGCTAATCAGTGCTATTTGCGTTACCTCTGAGTGGTCATATTATTCTGGCCGATCTGTTACACATTCGTCTCTCACAGTCTTGCGCCCAGTCAGACTGCAGCTCTGTCTTCACAAACACGCACATACGAGACGCTGACATGCAGGCAGCTGCTGGTAGCTTTTAATTCCTCCTGCGATGAAGGTGTGACCATCTCATGTGTCCCTTGCTCCTTCTCCTCCACAGTTCAGTTGTTCGCTGGCCGTGTTCCCCTTGACACAGAGGGCTCAGGGTGTAACTCGAGTTGCTGCCCAAAGCTCTCGCTTTTCCACCCCTCCCTCCCTGCTCCTTGGGCAAGTGCGGGGGGAGTGAGGGCGGCGGCGATGTCGAGCGAGCAGGTGATAGAGATGACAGGGTGGCTAACCAGAAGGAAGGAAAACGACCAACTGGGTTTAAAGCGAGACACGGACCAAGTCAGACCAGATGCCGTGGGTAGAAAAAAGAAAAACAGGACGAAGCAGAGCGAGTGCTGTGTGGAGGGGTATTGGCCACGAGGATTAGCCCTAGCCTAGCCTCAGTTACCCCCAGCGTGCTGCGCCCCATGCAGCCTTTGTGCGATCACAGGCTGCCGTGGATGATCCAGCCCGCTTCCTCGTCTATTGTCTGGCTCCTCCCTGCAGCAGGCCACAGCCCCAACATGGATGAACCCAACAGGGGGCCCTGGTGTCACGCCGAGACAGTGAAGCGGTGCACCTCGAAAAAAACAAAAAAAAAACAAGCGCGCTCCAAATCCGAGTGAAGCCCCCCCACCCGGCACTCCTCTCTGTCTCTTGTTTGATATTTTATCTGAGGGACTTAACAACAATCAAACGGCCTCGCAGCCATTGTGCCGAGATGAATTCAACAGGCTTTGAAACCGACTTAGAGGAAGAGAATGGAAACGCAGTTCTGAACCCTTTCAGAGGAAGCACCTCCCACCTCCCAAGAAGTGAAAAGGGTAGACATCAAAAGTACCCCCTGGAGTTGTGTGTCTCAGTTGTTGGAGCTCCCTCACAGTCAGGGGTATGTCCGGGGTTGTAAAAGGGGTTAACTGTACTTGGATTTGTTTCATCCTTCCTCTCTGTGTCTGTCTGTCTTCCTGTAAGTCTGCACATGAGGGAGTGCATGTTAATGGACGTGCAAACATGCAGCGAGACGCCAACGCGGCGTTCGTTCTGCAGGTGGTCAACGTGCCGCACATGATACAACAGATTTGCATTCAAGCCCTGTTCACACCTACAATTTCTAATAATATTTCATTGCTCTGTGTGAGTGCGTGCGTGCGTACGTGCATTAGGAGAGTCGGTTTAAAGCTTTGTTGTCGTCATATTTTATAACTTTAATTATCATTCAAACTGAGTTTGAGTTCCACAGCTTGAAAAACACTGTGCAGCATTAACCAAGGTTAATGTCTCCGACGTAGCAGGAGGATTGAAAACGAGCTTGTTTTGGGTCAGTGAGAACATGCTGGGAGCCACAGACTGTTGCTTTCTCCTCGCAAGGCTGAATCTGACGAGTGGCTGCGTCTTTATGTTTGTGACAACACGTCGGGGGAAGTTTGTTGAAAAGGATTGGAGCATGATTACAAAGGAAAACTTTGCTGAACGACAAACATTTCAATGCAACTTCACACAAAATCTTGCAGTTGTCAAAAAATAAAAAATTTCATTTATTACAAGTGCCTAACTAATATATTGTGTAATAACATTATTGCACTGAAGCATTTTCGGGGGATATTTACATTTTTTTCTTCCCATTTAAATATTATGTCAGTATTTTTTGATGGATGTATTTCAAATGTATTTATTAAAAAATCTTTGCAGATTGTTGTTACATATGAATATATAATACATTGTAAAATAAATAAGTATAATAAGTTAGGAAAAGAACTGTAAGGGTAAAACCATATATAATTAATTGCGGCTGCAACAACAATTAATTTACAAAGGCAAAAAAAGCATTTTCTTATATGTAAGATTGAATTTGCAAGCAGCTGAGTGAATTTTTCAAGTACTTTTTTAAGTGCTCACACTGCAGCACCATGATTTCCTGTAAGGCTGTGAGCCGTTGAGCTTTCTGTCCAGTGTGTGTACGTTTACCTTCCACCTGCTCCACAGGTCGTCGTGGGAGACCATCTTCAGTAAGAGCAGTGAGGTGGTGTCGCCACAGGAGCTGCAGTGCTGCCGCCGGCTGGTCCAGCTGTGTCGCGACTGCCTGTTGGTCGTCTACAAGTTTGTCTCCGAGTCCCGCGGCTCCCTGACCGGCCTCAGCCCCGAGTGGGACGACACCAGGTGAGAGGGACTCCAGCCCACCGATACTTCCCCACTGTGTGCTTTACTGTGAAAGATTCTTCTGGCATTCCTGCTGCAAGAGCTGAAGCAAAATATAGGAAGGGACACGGATACGTTTTGAGGACACATGTTAACAGGCTGGTAGTTCCTAGTTCAGGCTGCACTCACAGTTCAGGTTCTTTCTTTAGAGTCCTGATTTAGATGCTTGAAATTTAGCGGATGGCCTCATTAAAACGAGCCACAGTCTCAGTTGAGTATTTGATGGGTTTTATTTGTCCTGTTTACAGCAGACTTCAGTGCATCATGCAAGATGTTCTCACCGTGCTTAAAAAATGAAGAACGCAAGAAATGTTCCACATCTAAAGGAAATACACAACACAGATATATACCCGTATTTGAGATCAGCATTATTTTAGTGTTTGACTGTGATATTTTCTCCCAGGTGAAAACTAATTAGAGGTGTTTTTAGGACAGTTTGATCTCCCCCAAAAGCAGCGACCTGGCGAAGTCAAACTCCCCTTAGAAAGCACTGACAGGGAAAAAATAAATAAAACTCGACATACACGCAGCAAGTGAATGATGCAGACAAGAAAACTTTGATTTGATATTTCAACAGCTATCATCATTAAAGCTCCCAGAGGAAACATTTCCTCTCTGCCCTCCATGGAGCCTCAGAGCCATCATCTTCATCACAAAACCCCCCCCCGATAAAACAAACAAGCAGAAATCAGCATCATTCTATTTTTAAGGCTGATCCCCGCAGGAGACAGCGGCTCAGGTTCACAACGAGTGAACTTTTAAATCACATATGCTTTGGGCTGGCAGACGAGGGAGGGAGCCGGGTTGGGCGAGGGAGAGAGGGAGAGAGGGAGTGTGCTGTTAACAGGAAATAATGGCCCACAGATTAGCGCTCAGGTTAGCCCGGGGCCCCTGGAGGCCTGCTTAATTCAATTAGAGCCCAGATGAGCCTGTGCAGCAAATGACCTTACGAGAGAGAAAGAGAGAGAGAGAGAGAGAGAGAGAGAGAGAGAGAGAGTGCCTTTTTTCCTGGGGCCTCGCTTTACATGATTCATAACTCTTGTGCATACTTAACAAGCTATCACTTTGCACCTACTGTATAAAAACCTCAGCTGTTATTAAGTATGTGGCCTTTGTGTACAGTCCAAAAGCAATGTAGGTTTTTTTTGGCACCATTTGGACATTGTTGGTTTGGACATTTCTATCTCCAACATCTTTTATCGGTAAAAGGTAAATATCTCAGATTTGGTCGTAGCTGGATTTTACAGCTCGATCCCGCACAAAATGACACTCTGGTGTCTCCATATATCTGCAGTAGGTATCCTTGAGAGTCCCTTTATGCATGCATTGGCCTGTCTCTCCTTATTTCTTCTGTCTATATATGTCTGTGTAAAAAAGCTTACCATTTGCCGCTGGACCAACCTCTACCCATGGCTCCACTCCTGCTGCTGTCGCTGCCGCTTCTTCTTCCTCTTCCTCCGTCTCCTCGCCCCTCGACGCAGGTTTCTGCTTGGTTTAGTTCTGCTAAACCCCCCCTCCCTCCATATCTTACAGCACCGTCCCTACTCACTGCTTTTTTTTCTGCTGCTCACACCACCTCACAGCTCTGATACAGGCTCGGTCCCACCCGCTCTGGAGATGGTTGCTTTGGCTGCACACCTAACAGTCTCCCATGGTCTCCCCTCCTGTCCCTTACTAACACTGACGCCAGCAGAGTACAGATTGACGGATGTGGCGTCAGAACGCGCCTCAAATTGTCCCTGTGGTCAAAACTGTAAAGGGAGGAATCAGTGGGAAAGAGACAGGAGACGGAGGCCCATTCAGACTGTTTGGAGCCCTGTTGGCCAACACTGCAACCATTGCGCCAGCTTGCTGCACATCACCGGCCGATCATCCTGCTGTTACATGCTTCAGTATGCCTTCCACTCAGCGCTTTAATCAACAGCATCTTTTCCTGAGTGCATTTTCAGTATGAGTGGCCTCAGTGGGAACTGAGCGCCTCACCTGCACCGCATCAGTGCCATGATCAACCTCAAGCACTTACTCTCTTCTTGTCACAAGAAGACAGAGAATCGCTCGGCTCACATCGTTTGGTTTTGACAGTGTCGCCGCACAAGTGGTCCGCATCCCTCCATCAAGGCATGCAGGAGACAGTTGCAACCCACCACCTCTTTAGAAAGCAGAGAAGCAATTAGGATTATTCTCTCACTGATGTATGAGCTTCACCTGGCAGCGAAAACTCTGTGTGTGTGTGTGTGAGACTGGGTGTGCATGCCCGTGTCATGTCACTGCTGACATGACGACCGTCCGTCTCTTTTCAGTGACTCGACCTCTGCTGACTTTAATCCACTTTTCTGACACCGTTTCAATTCAGGAGGCACAAATATGGAAAGTTTGGCCGATAACGATTAACGACATTCATGTTTCCATTTTGGCCGATGGCTGATAATGACAAATATCTGCCGACTCCAACATGACCACCGATATATGGTGCATCTGTCGATTTCATGTCTTTTTGCCAAGTCTTGTTCAAGATTAAGCTCGATTTTCTTTAAATATATTTGTATGAAGTTGCATTCACGTAGTAGTTTAAACAGCAGTTAGTTTCCTGTGTTACATTTACATATGTACAATT
>JASSRZ010000055.1:8965775-8976854 GCA_032164315.1 Malacoctenus gilli | reverse complement strand
GAATAAAAACCAGTTGGGGAGACGGCAAATACTGATGGCTGCATATTTAAAGGAACAATTTCCAGGGGCTTTCATGGATTGACACGTTATAGGATGAAACAAGGCAGAAATATTCAGAAATCAATTCTCACTATTCGTATACAGTTTGGCTCAGAGCCCAGTTCTGATTGGGGCCAACAGCCCGACTCTGCATCTCACTCACTGAAAGCAGTTACAGTACAAAGACGGGTTGACTCACACACTCACACTCACACACGCACAAAAATGCAAAGCACATAAACTAGCTGAGCCTCTCGGCACTTGGAGGACTCAGTCTATTAGCCGGGGTCCGCGGGGTCTCGTTGTTGACCACACCTGTCTGCTCACGTTCAAGCATCCTTCCTTTGTGAAGTGCCCCGATCAGTTGTGTCAACAGCTCGGGGTTTGTGTGGGCAGATGACAAGAAGCCACCAAATAGCCGCGCTAATGACTTCCCTGTTAAGCCGGGAATAAGCCCGTCAATATCCAAAGACAATTTTCCCATGATGACAAAAGTTTTCAGATTCTATTAACTTTCATTTGTCGGAAAAGTGTGGCAGTAATTAGGGTTAATTGGGGTTGTTGAGCTGAATGTGGGCTGCAGATAACCTTCAAGCCTCCCCGTGCCTCTTGGTTTATGATTGCGTCAGCGATCGTGGCACTCTCCTTCACCACTCTTAGTCATGGTGCTCGGCTCTGCCTGGCCTCCCTCTAATGCGCCGTGGCAGTCGCATCTCAACGGACGACACGCGATTGCTGTTGAGGGCCTGTCAGGAAGAACAGCGCGAGATTGTAGCTTTGCATGTACGGGCCGGAGCGCCGCGTATCTGTCTGTCTCCCTGTCAACTGATGGATTGAAGTAAAGCACAAGTGCGTGAACAATCCTCCCCCTGGCTTTCAAGCATGCACGTTGTTGCAGAGACCTTCTTCATGATCAAAAGGAGGACGAACCTGGAAGATGCAGAATGAGGGTCCAATTAAACATAGCCTGGAGAGACAGCAGCCGCTTGGACGTGAGGAGCCCCCTCTCAATCCCACCACTCGCCACAACCAGCACAGTGATTCTTTTTATGAGCTGAATATTCTCAAAGTGAATAGCAGAGGAGCTCTGAAGAACACACACTCAGCCCCCAATGGATGTTCAATATTTGATTTTCTACTTCTTTTTTTTTCTGCCTCTTCGACTGCCGTTTCCATACCTTGGCTTGGGGTTTCCACTGAAAACCTTAGAAATGGAGGAGGGGAAACCACACCGCAAACCCACGGTCAGGGTCCCAACGGGTGCAGCATGGATCTCATAGAAGAGCTTAATGGAGCAAGAAGGGGGGAAGGAAGAAAAGCACAAGGAAGAAAGTCGGAGAGAATTCAGAGGTGGCACAAAAATCACGGTATAAAAGTAGCAAAATGTCACTTGTAAGACGAGGCTTTGAGCTGCCTAATGGACACAAATGTGAAAGACAGAGCCGAGCGTCATCCCGCCACCTCTCTGGGGTTCCACAGGAGAACTTTAAGAAGTGTCGGACTGAGCCCGGCGCTCACCGGCTCCGCTCTCACAAGACGACGATGTGCTGGAGGGATACCTGCGGCCCACTTGAAGCTTTTTCAAGGACACTCTCATTGGGCTAAATCAAGTTAATTTGAATCCTTCCTAACTCTCCTGGGTCTCGCCGGCGTTGAAACGGATGCCCTCAGCGACATGCCTTTTTTTCCCCCCCTTTTTTTGGTCGACTTCAGAAAAAAAAAAGCTGCTCGGCTAATTTGTCCAAGAGCCATTTCACAGGGAACGAGGGCTGTCAGGGAAGAAAGTGTGCTATCTCGGCACTAGCTTAAAAGAAGATATTATGTCTTCACTTTGTAATCCTCAGCCCCACTGGCTCCTTTTTGATTAGATTGTCACATCTTAAACTCTTCCACAGGGACTATTTCTTTTGACCGTTGTACTCGTTGAATTAAACGAGTATCAGATGTAGGTTTTCTCCCCCCCGTTCTTTAATAGCCACAGATCCTCATTGCGGGTGGAACAATAAGGTCACGCAGTGAATGATATCACAATATGACAAGCTCGCTGGAAAAAGGGGATAAACGTAAGTGTTCGCACTGACTCAACTGGAAGATTTCAGACTTGCCCTCTCACCCCCCCCCCCTCCTTTCCCCACTGAAGAGAAACAACATCTGCATAACTCTCAGTTTAACCCTTTCCAGGACCTGACCATCTCATCTGACATCGCTCTGACCCCCATACCTGACTCATTTACAGTAACTAAGGCAGATGGGAGCAGGGCTCAGCCCCTCCGTGACTCTATCTCAACCTGACACTGGTCTCATTCTCAGGTACTGGAACGCTGTTAGCAGGAGCTGCCTCACTGCTCTGTCTCGGTGGAAGGTGTCATAGAAAAGTCTTAGAAAGGTTCTGACGTCTATGGCGCGGATTGATAGGTGAGGATCTTCTGTTCATGATACCGAGCGTGTAAGAGGTCAAAGTTAAAAATAGCGGCCGACCTGAATAGGGAGACGAGACCGTGCTGCAGTCAGTGCGAGCGTTATGATGGATTACTGTGATGAGTGTGTGATGAGATGCATAATTACTGCATATAGAACGCACGTACTCAGGAAGCCCTGCAAATGTTGATGACGCTTTGAATGTCGGCTGTAACCAAACACACAATCAGCTCTTTATACTTTAGGACATTTTTCAAAGAAGCGGCTTTTTTTCAGTTCTCAAAGCAAAAAACTAAGCTCAATCTTTGCATTTTGGAAAATACAACATATCTAAATATATAATCTGTGTGACAATGGCATCGAATTCATTTAGTTTTGTGATGAAAAGGACATACAAGTTTGTATGAAGGCTGCAGAAGACTTGAATCCTAATTCAAAGTGTAAAAAGGCATCATCTTTTTGTGCGGAGAACACAAAGGTGCTTCCTGTTTTTATTTTTGCTGTCTTGCAGCATTTTCAAGTTTCATATTGCAAGATTAATATTTGTTTTTCTAAAGAAAGGGAGGTCCAGAGACCCCTGCACCACCTTTAATATCCGCTTAGAGTTTAAAGTAAAACTGGCATCTTTGATTCTTCTATTGTTGCATTTCACACACGAAATACAGATATGCCAATGATGTCGACAATTGGTTTTGAAAACTCTGAAGGAAAAAGTCTCAGGTTGTTTTCATCCCTCAACTTTTCTTCTTTTTCTGCCCCTTTTTTCCCTTTTTCGTATTCGTAATATCTTGAAATCATCAGGCCGTTATTAAAGGTGAAATATGCAAATAGAGACGGCAATAAAGGGTAAAATCAATATATGAAAAGAGGGCAGCGCGCCGTCTCGGTGCCCACGAAGGCACCCCGACCTCTAAATTGTGACCTTTGCATGACTAATCCTCTCATTATGTTCATCCGTTCCCCCTAATCCCTCCATCCCTCGCTCTTGTCCGTCTGTCCAGGTATCTGCTGCCAGTGACCTCCCAGTTCATCATGAAGTGGCCTTCGTCCAGCTTTGGCCGCATCTCCTCGGCCGCGCCGCGCTCCCGCAGCCTTTTTGCCGCCAGGATGGGCCACTTCTGAGGTCACAGTGGCAACACTGGCTCCTGACACCTCGCCTTTTGACCTTTACCCCCCTCCCCCCTCCCCTCCCTCCACCCCACCAGACTCTCCCACCGCCAAACCCAGATTTTCGCAATCCCATGATGGACCTGATTTCAGTGCAGCTCTGGACACAGGATGGGGACTGACCTCAGCCCGTGCTCCAACCAGGCGAGGCCGGATGATTTCGGATTAATCAAGGGGCCTTCCTCCTCAGTGTGGTTGAGTTTGGCCCTGCTCCGACCAGCAGACCACCGGCACCCTCAGTCCCCGCCTCTGACCCCTGGAAGACAAGACGATGGGGGGCGTTCTCGTTGTACCTGCTGTATTATACTCACTGTACAGTTACAAGTCATGGTACTGTAAAAGGAGAGAATGACAAATACTAAACAATGCAAGGATTATTTATTTATGTACTTATTTATTTTCTAAGCTATTCCATGAATGCAGTGAATGCTGATCCAGTTTGCAGATAAGGAATGGTATCAACAGTTAACATTGGATGTAAAAAAAAAAAAAGCTTATTTTTGCCGTCGATAATGACTTCATCCATATTTTACATTTACCTTATTTCAACACTTATTTATGCAGCTTTAAGTTATTAAAAGTCACTTTATGTTGTAGTTTTGCAGATTAACATTGGAGAGGCGGAGCCCGGAGAACACAAACCTTGTGAACACTGGCGCTCGATGCGCCATTGTGCGGCGCAGCACTGTGTGACAACACAACGTGTGGGATGAGAGTGCAGAGAAAAGCCAAGCCTCTTAGACGAAACGAGCCGACTCTGGATGGCACAGCGTGAGAAGCCAAACCCCTCCGAGATCGCCCAGCAGTTCCTCACATGCACTTTTGTCACAGCGAGAAGCAGAGTGGCTGCATCAGTAGAGTTTGCATGCTAGATTTTAGTCCCTTTAGACCCAGATGTAGTGGCGAGACGGCGGAGCCGCGTGTGGAGCATACTTGAAGTTTTGCGTCGTCATTGTTCAGTGTGTCCTTCTCGGCTGCACTCGGAACAAGACGGCTCCGCGTTTTCGTTTCGTCTCCAGTTGAGCTGGGTCAAGGTCACCCAGGATGTGTTGCACGATTCAGAGATTGTTGAGCACGCTGAATGATTCGGCTCATCAGCTCAAATGTGCTGTACTGTAACTGCAGTCAAATTGCCTGAGATGAGCAGCCGCAGCCTTTTTTGTTCTTACATTCTTATTTTCATCCTGTGCGTACCAGCACCAGGGATTTCACAGGTGTGCCAATAATAAGGACATCTCCACCAACGTGTTTTATTTAAGGTTAAAGTGTCACGGATACAATAGGACCTCATTTAGACAAGGATTCAACATTAATAGGGAGAAATCACAGTGTTGATTATTCAACGGTTTACCTGCTCTGTGTACGACCCCCCGAGGAGACGATCAGACTTTTACAGGAGGGCGTCGATGTGAACGAGCACAGCAACGCTTTGGAGAAGTTCCCGCTACGTGGCGCAGCAGCGATGCTACGCTCACGGGTGGTACACACGCTGCAAGAACTGAGACGTTTGGGATCCTCCTCAGGGTGACAAAAACAGGCAGCAGCAGCAGCAGCAGCAGCAGCAGCAGCAGCAGCACTCCTTATTGTGATCAGCAGCTTGGATTGTGCTGACTTCAAACTCATGAACAATCACGTTATTGCTGTTGGACGCCACTCTGGGAGAAGGACCAATCGTCTCCGATCTTGAGGGGTGTGTGTGTTTGACCTTTGACCTGCTCAGACTGAACTCTCCCTGTAAGCAGTGATTCACAAATGCCAAATATTGTTTCATTGTTTTGTTCCTGCCTGATTTTATTTCTGTTATTTAAGAGTAGAACTTTTTTTCATTGGAGGTATGAGATTTTTAATTTTACATAGCAATAAAATGTTTCAACCAACAGGAATCCTCAGTTTGTCGTTTGTGTTTCTTTATGAACGCGAAGGTGAAATGAAGAGATGAATGAAGAAGAATTTCTTTTCTCTTCTAAGACCCATTCTGTTTCTTGAATTTCCTCAATACGATTCTGCCATCCGATCGGTGGTTCACAACCTTTTTGTTCCACAAATAATTATTTTTAGCAGTTGTTTTTTTCTCCTCGTAACTCGTGTAACCGACATCTGAGCTGGTTTAATGACACCAACGTTCACTCGGGTAGATGTTCCACCACTGAAGCTGGTTGCAGGCTAAACAGCTAATTAGGTGCTCGGCAGCAGCGCGTTCAACATCATGTAAATGTACCTGCAAATGTCAGCGAGTGACCCCGCCTGCGCTCGTCCCCCCTCAACAGCTCACCGTCTGGCCGTGACGTGTGGGGACGCAGCGCCGGCTCTTCTTCTTTGTCTCCCGCTCCCGGGTGTCACATCGGCACTCTGGCACCCCACCAGCTGCTGCCAATCAAACGCCGACGCCGACACACCCCTGCAGTCAGCCGAGAGGGAAAAGACACGCATAAACCTTCTTTATTCTGCTGGAATAATACAAGACTGTCAACAACAGAGCTGAAAATCACACCTTAATATAGGAAGCCAGACCAGGGTAGGAAATATTTGCTTCCAGTTTGTATTTCATGAAATGATTGCGTTCAAGGTAATGAGGGGTTGTATCAGGTACTGAGGGGGCTCCTGTGCCCATTGTGTCGTCTGTGAGCTTGTTTGAAAAATGGCAAGACGACGAAGCTCATTTAACCAAATTTAAACCCCGTATTGATTTTAATTAATTCTCCAACAAAGTCAAACTGTTTGAATCTGAACTTCAAATTTGTCGAGTTTCACAACATCTGAAAGGGAACTTTGAAATCGTAACGTCTGAGATGAATTTCTTGTCCAAAATGGTTAATTTTGGACATGAGAGTTACATCTCTGTATGTAGCAGACAAATGTCAGATGTACAGAAACCTGTTTAGGTGAGGATATAATTCCCCTCCCTGAGAAGCCCCCCCCATCACCGTGACTGGGTGCCCTTCAGCAAGGCCCTGAACCCCTGACTGCTTCCTGAACGCAGTTCCGACGTTTTTTAGTTGAGGTTTTTCTATGAATAGGAGGAGTTGAATGAAGAGTTCATGTCCTAAAAGTAATTAATAAGACAAAGCTTGAATTTTTTTTTTGTCCAGTTAACAACGAAATGCACTTTCCCTTCAATGTAAATATTTCCATGCAATATTTTTTCCATCCATGAAAAAGTGTGCAACAAAATACGTGTGGAATCTGAAATGGCGATTACAAACACTGATGTAGTTGAACTATAACGGTTTGAAAACTTCCCGTTGGCTCGGTGTCCATTTCTGCCACAGCTCTCCGGCTCTGTGCGTTAACCTCGGAGTGATATCACATTTCACAGCCGCGGCCCCCGTGGACAGGTGACTCTCCTGACCTGTCACTCGCCTCAGAAATGAGAGCGTGTGCCCGACAGCTCTTCCTCGTTGCGGCGTGACCTGAGAGCCGCCCCGCACTGATGCGTGTGTGCACAAGGAGAACGGTGTCAGTTTTATTTAGACCTGTAATAGCAGCGTCTGGTGGAGCTTTTGTCGTGCCCTTTCCACCCCTCCCTCCCTCTTTCTGTCAGCAGAAGAGGCGCGGGGCGCGACCTTGAGGCCCTCTGGTCTCTGCCTTGGCCGTGGCCCCCGCATCCGGACGAGAGTACAGGGGCAGTGGCTGTCTGGCGCCCGCGACCCTGGCCTGCCGTCCAAAAAAATATCTCCCCCAGCAACGGGGCTACGCTGTTATGTCCTGACCTTTTTGCTCATCCCCATGCCTGCAGCCGCTCTATCCAGTCCTCCCTACCTGTGTGTGGGCCAGGCCAGGCAGCTTTGCAGCCAGCGCTCGGCCCTCTTTTTTTTGGGGGGGGGGGGGGCAGCACCCAGATGACCCACTTTCAGGGCCCTAAGCCGACCTCTCCGGCTTGGAGAGCGAACAAGCGACTGGGAGCTGCGAGAGAGGTGGATGGTTCAGATGAGATAAGGAAGCACACTCTCGTGCTAAACACAGATGGCCGGGCTTCAAATCTGCTCTTAATCCACTATTTCAAATGACATGGAGGGAAAAGAGCAGCGCGGTTTATTCTGTAATTACGAGTGGCTGATGGAGGTGTCCAGAGGCACGCGTGCCCTCCTTTTCCCTCCTGCCGGAGCTTTAAAAGTGGAGCCTTTGGTGGTCTCCGCGATTTCGAATGACAAAAGTGACCTTTCCTATCGGACAAACATTGCCTGTGTTTGACATGGCATGTGTGCTGATAACGTACTTCTCCAACCCGCCGCGCGCGTGTGTATATTACTCGACACGAGGTGTCGCGACATCGTGACCGCGCCCGCTTTATACGTTATTGGTTCTCCGCTGGCTGCCCAAAAAAGAAAGGCCCAGCCTGCAAAGGCAGAGGCTCCACGGAGCTGTGAGGGTGCCGCCGTGGTATCTGGCACCAACATGTGAGCAGCAAATCCTTTAAGTCCTGTAAGTGTGAGGTGGAGCTGCTCGGTAGGAGACTTATTATAACTCATCTCCTGTCACAGGCTTGTGGTTTGTCCCCTCCTGGGTCGCCCAATGGTGTGTATTAGCCGCCGATCGGGGAAACCCCAAAACTCCTAAGCTGCGCCATTTCCGAGATGTGATGATTTGTGCCTCTCGCAGAGCTGTTCGGGCCCATTAGTTCACTTATCGAGTGTCACGAGAAGTCCTAAAAACGGAAGGGAGCTTTTTTGCTCTCCTGGTTCCTTCGACCTAAACTTGATGGCTTTCCGGACGCCGTTTCCATGCAGGTAAAGGTCACAGGAAGCTGGAACAAACCCAGCAGACCCTGTGAGGACGGCACACTACATCCTGGACAGGTCAGCACACACGAGCACACGCAGACTCTCACACAATGACACTCTCGGGCAATTTGGAGTCACCAATTAACCTAACAAGCATGTCTTTGGATGGTGGGTGTTCCAGGCGCTAACTGCCTTCTTTCTATCCTCCCTCTGACAGCTACACACCTGAGTCGAATCAGTGCAGGTGGTGAGAGGAGGGGATGAGAAGGCTTCAGTGTGCAGAGACAGCAGGACAGCGCACACACATGCGCACACACACACACACACGAGAGGCAGCTGAAGTGTAGAGTTTTCCTCTTTTCCCAAAGCGGCTTTTTCTCCCTGCGAGTCTTTCGACGCTGAAGTTTCGATATCTCAGTTCTTCACGTCATTTTGAGCAAAGGGGATTTCCAGTCGTTCAGTTATTTGCTTTTTCCCGTCTGAGGTTTTGTTCGTCGTCGGCCGATAGCCCAGTGTGTAACTAAACCGGTATCGTCCTTCCTTCTTTCTTTTTTCTAAGTTGGAGCTGAAGCCGATCTGTCATGTTTCGTCTAGCATCTCCTCGGTCTGCTGTGGCTGCCTGGAAGCCTTTCGGTCCTGGTTTATTTTAGCACCTGACGGTGGGGGAACCCCACACAGGCAGCAGGGAAAAAAAGAAATGCTGCTAACAAATGGGAAAGAATTGTGTCGACACTTTCTTGCCTTCGTTTTTTTGTCCTGGACCTCAAAGCAACAGATAAACATGACTTATCCAGCGTGTGCCATATAATGCACTGGTCCACCACACACGTGTGTAGCATGTTCACACCAACGCATGTTGCTGCTGTGTGTGTGTGTGTGTGGGGGGGGGTTATCAGTTTTCTTGCTTCCCACCTGCCTCCATGCTGACACAAGCCTGTGTCTGTGTGTTTATTGTGTATTCTCAGGGGGACACAATCACCGCCTCCCGCTGCAGTATCTAATGTGTGGCGCCTTGTTTACAGCATCTTTGGTCTCAGCGGGGGGTCCTGCATATAAGTGACACATAAACCAACAGATAAACACACGCACACACCGAGGAGCCTGGACGGTCTTCACTCAGCCCGACCGGCTGCGGTGGATCTGATCCAATGCATGCATTTCTAGAACGCTGCGACAGTCTGGTCTTCGCCACAGAACTCCAACTCTTTAATTCAGCAACAACAAAAAATCAAGCAGGGTGTAAAATGATGAGCGTATAAGGCTGCCGTTCTTTTCCTTAGAAACCGTTGAGCCGTCGGGCTCGACTTTCCCGGCGTTCGGCTGCTGCTTTGATTTATTACCACCAAGGAAAGTGATCAATCAACGAACGTGACCTGCTGAGCTGAATCAGACAGATCCAAATGCATCTCATCCCCATTATCAATATCGTTACCAGATTATGATCCCAACAGTTGGCGCGCCCCTGAAATATAGAGCCTTTGCTGTGAGCTGAAGTGCGTCTGCTAATGTTCCCCAAATGTTACCACGTACGACGAGTGTGACAACAGCTACTTGTGAAGTTAGAGGAGGGTTTCGAGCGTTCCTGCCAAGAGTTTTGATCGAAATAGCAACACTCTTAACGACCCGTTTGGGGTGAGCGGAAAGTCACCGGGAGACGACCCGAGAGTTTACCTGCTCTGAGGTGGTGGAAATCATAAACACGCCTTTCAGAGAAAACCACGTGACACGTTTCCTAGAACTGAAAGCAGATCCAGGAGACCCCCCACTGCTTTAGTTTGTGGGCGAGACTTTGTGCTTCTGTTGTTGTTTGGCTTCACTGTAGCGTTTTGGCAAATCAGACATCGGATTCGTGGTAGACGATGGGAAACTGAAGCCACTTTTAAAATATGAAAAACGACGCCTCGGATTCTGTGAAGTTCTGACACAAAGCAAAAAGATTCATTGGGGAAAAACGTCGCGTGCTGTAATTTAGGACAGGAAATAATGGCCTGCTGCGGCCTTATCCTGAGGTGTTTATTCGAAATAAAGCCTTTTCTATCCAGAGACCGTCTCTGCGAGACACCCCACACGGTAATTGCATGTGCGCTATGATCAAAACATACGTATGACAGCGGAGAAACCATTTCCTAATGAAACATTTCAGAGTGGCAGGAATCACCTACACGTCTCACCTGAAGCCCGGAGGTACCATTCATTCCTCTGCCTTCCGCACAGAAACACCAACGCTCACACAAACACACAGACAAGGTGAAAATGCAGCTAATTCAAGGTGATATGAGGGTTTTTTTTGACGCAGAGGACATTGTGTTTTTGTCTTTCTCCCACCAAACACACACACACACACACACACACACACACACACACACACACACACACACACACACAAACAGCCGCATTAAATAGCAAGCCGAGGAGAAAACAGTGCAATCAGTACTCTGGAAATAACCACTCTGTTTTGTGTGTAATGACCAAACACACACACCATTTCTTTTTCGACACCACCACTCATTGTGTATTAACCACCATACCCTTGGTTTGCCCTGTTTGAATTTTAATAGTGAGCCGGTTGGTTTGGTGTTCGCCTGCCGTGTGAGTCCTCTGCTGTTTTCTCCTTTGATCCACCCATCAGCGACCTGCTTGTTTCTTATTTTTTTTTTAGAACTCTGTTTACCAGGGGAAGTGTTGTGCTCAGCCTGACTGTGCTTTTTTTGTTGAGTTTTCTGGGTTTTTCTTT
>JASSRZ010000055.1:8951345-8965675 GCA_032164315.1 Malacoctenus gilli | reverse complement strand
AGAACTCTGTTTACCAGGGGAAGTGTTGTGCTCAGCCTGACTGTGCTTTTTTTGTTGAGTTTTCTGGGTTTTTCTTTGCTTTTTTTTTTTTATTTCCCTCACAGTTTTGTTTCACACTCACATATTAACAGTCTTTCACACCTGGGAGTCCTGCAGCGACCGCTGCTGGGAGCACAGCGGTCACACGGGTCCCAACTCAGGGGGCACCGAGCCCCTTGTTCACCTTCCTGGCTGGACTGTTTTAGTCACACACATACAAGCATGTAAACACACCAAAAGCTGGGTTCTCAACGCTTTTGAAGGATTTCACATTTGCATGCGTTAATTTCATTTCGACATCACTCATCGGTCCTGAATCAGAACTCCGACTTGCTGTACTGTTAATCTCACCATACGGCCACATTATTCAGACCTTTTATAATGTCTGAACCTTAAAATGTCTTTGGCCAACAGGAGTCAAAGGTTGGAATATTATGTCCCCATGCCGAGACAGTAAATTGTTGTTGGGCTTCGCTAATGTTATTTAATGCTATTTCCTTCCTATTCTCTTTTGCACATAAATCGTTGTAACCTTTCGGTACTGTCAAGATGATTTGGTCTGTTCCAGATCATCCACGTGTAGAAAGCATTCTTGCGTCCAAAAAGTTCTGAGCTCGGATGTTTGGTCCCTAAAGAACCTTGACAGACCCCACTTGAATTGTTGTCTCCTCTGTCTAATTATCCAGAAGGGTCTCACAAATACATTCAGACCTGTGACCTTCTACCTCTGACCCCGCTTCACCAAACTTTGGGAACCATCAAACCCATCTAGACGGATGGAAACGCAGAGCCGCTGAATCCGACTGCAGTGCACCACTTCCGAATATTAACCTTGCTTGCAACACTCAAGGAGCCTACTGTACTTTGTTCCAGCCACGGGGGGTTATAGATGAGCACAGTTCTGCATATGGCCATCATTCACAGCCCCGGGCTCCCCCTGAGTGTGTGTCTTGAGTGTGTGTAACAAATGGAGCTGAGCAGTAAAGGTATTAATGTGAGGGAACAAGCCCTGTAGTGGAAGTGCAGCAGGAAGTCACTTTCGCTCCCATCTGGCCCCTAACAAGATGGAGAGGGGAAGGCAGATGTGAGTGGTGGTCTGCACCTCGGCTGGTTGGATTAGCACTTCTAATGGGGGAGAAGAGAAGACGACGATGCTCAGTGCAGCCTGTCATTCTCTCTCTTTTCTCTTCTTCCCAGCCGTCCCTCCATCCCTGCCTCATACATCTCCCCGACTCCTCTGTGATCACTGCTCTCTGCCCCTCACTCTGCAGCGAGTCGGAGAGGGGGGACTCAAAATGAGAATAAATGAGGTGTGGGGAAGGCGGCCGGGCACTGTGCCTGTTTGTGAGTGTCTGTGCACGCATGTACCTGCCTTCTACTGTGTTCAGATCTCTTCCCGTGGAGCTGTGGAGCCAAAAGACCGTCCGGGGACTCTTCATCCATTTGCTGCTGAGCGCCCCAGGGGATGGATTGAGCCTCGCAGGCTGGGATATTATCAATACAGCCCCTCCAGGCAGCCTAGGAGACAGGAGACGGAGCCACTGACTCACTCTGCCTATTAGTCTACTGCTGAGCATCAGTGTTAGGGGGGAACAGCTGGTTTGACTGGAGCTGCTGCCAACTCGTTCTCCATCCCCTGCTTCAACCCTTACCTGCTCAAACTCTCTCTCAAAGGCTGCCGTCGCCACTCTCTCCCTTTTGTTTGTTCGCTCTCTCTCTCTCTCTCTCTCTCTCTCGCTCGCTCTTCAGCATTCATTGTCAATTCACAGCTCCTTCCTCTGGCCTCGCTGCTTCTCCCACAGACCACTTCATAATCTTCACACATCACTCCACACGTGTCTTATTCAGTCTCTTGCTTGGCTGGTGCCAAAGTACACCTACTCCCACAACGTGCTGCCCGATTCTGTAATTACAGATGATCCTCCTCTTCCTCTACACTTTACTTCATGGGAGGCTCGCTTGCTTTGCCCAGCCTGATGTCAGTGTCACTCCTCTTGTATTTCAAGTTTGCATCTCCCCTTTTGTTTTTGGAGCGGTTTGATTTAGCATTTGTGTATTAAGGAGGCGACCTTGTATTTGCACTACAGAGAATTGCAGACTGTTAAGACCTTCCAAGTGTTGAATGAATGCCGAAGAACTTGCCCTGGTTTTGCTGCCTATTCTCGACATTTTTTTGTTGATACACACAGATGGGTAAACTGCGGACTGAATTGGATGCAAACATGGATCTCAGCAGTGTATTAGAAGTGTCCCTCATTAAACCCCATTTGCACCTGCTGCTGAAGAGCATTTCACAACTGAACTGCGGTAAATCACATGAGTGCACTGATCTCGATGCACCCAGGACACACCAGACATTGTGATGTAAAAGGCCAAACCACATCTGGAGCTGGTTTGGCTTTGAAAATGCCGAAATGTAAATAAAACTACAAAGACACATACTAAAGCACAGACGACTTGCATGAAAGCAATGACGTGACCGGACTTGATGAGGACTCAACCAGAATGGAGAGGCTCCGTCCTTCGATGACTACCAATAAGCTTGTGAAATTGCAAAATGATCGATGGAGACTTGCCATTTGAATGGCGTTTACAAGAAAACATCTGTGGACATGGGTGTAGCAGAAGTAAATGCGTGACATCTGTAAATCCATAAAAGTCCAGGACAACAATATTTTTACAGAGAAAATGGCTACACCTAGTCAAACGAGACCTCTGAGCCTGCTGCTATCCAAAAGTTGTCAACTAGAAGGAGCCATCAGTGCTGGTAGAGAAAGTTAGAGAAATAGCATTAACATGATAGCCATGCGAGGAGGGCGAGTATTTCAGAACATGGTGAAGACTGCAATGATTTTACAGCCAAGGAAGCAACAAGCTATTGCCAATAATTATCTGAAGAAGTAGAACAAAAGGAAAAAAATCCAACACTGGCAAGATTGTATTACAAAATTGCTCTTTTGCTGCGAAAATTTCAAGATGTTCATGTTGGAAAAATGAGAAAGTGAATGTGAAAATATCCCAAATGCGTTTCTTTCGAGTAAAACTGAGTGGATGGTATAAATGGCATCCATTCACCATTTAAAAGGTTTATCGAGCATACTGAGGTTAGAAAGATGCAGATACCGAGAAACAGTGACAGCGGCGTGACATGCGGAGGCGTCTGGTGTCACTGCCGTTCAGTGAATTCAGGCAGAGAGTTCGAGGAAGCGTCTTTATTTGGGAGCGCAGAGTCCCACAGCAAACTGAGTTACACATGGAAGATGAGATAACGTCTGTTGTGACTGGAGTCAAACAGAAAGACTGACTCGAGCTTGACATTCAGGATCTCTGTGAGGTCTTTCCATGAATACCACAGACGCATGTTCATACCAGGTGTAAAAGCAATCAGGACAAAATCACATCTCTTCTCGATCTGGATCTGAGACGATTTCTATCAAGTGAATGGCGTTTACGACATCATCCTATGTTCGGCATTTGGTCTTTTTTTTTGCTTTCTCTCTCATCGTCACCATCTATTCCACAGCTCAATCACTTCAAATCTTTCCGTTGCCTCTGATAGTTCACAGGGACGCAGCTTACAGATCTGCTCGCCTTCGCTCTCACAAGGAAAAAAACCTCTGAGAGAAACCACAGCTTGGGTCTCTGGAGCCGGCTGCCATTGTGAACACCTCTCAGATTACTTCAACAGCCATCAGTGTGACCTCATCTTTTTTTTTTTTTTTTTTAAAAAGGACTAAACATAAAGGAATTTAAAATCGTTGACCCCGCGAACCTCTTAAAGCCAGAGATTTTCCCCTCCAAGGTCTGCATTTACTTTACGTCTTCTGACTTCACCTTTGCGTGTTTGACTGTCTTTGTTACAAGCCCCGAGCTGCGCTTTATTCCGGCCGTCATCCCGTAACATTCAGCTGGACGCAGGTCACCGGTGTTAATGACCTCTCTGGTGATTCTTATAAACGTCCAGGCCCAGAAAGAGTCAGGGCAAACATTTCTGGTCTCATTAAATATTCCACAGCGATGCAATTTCTTTCCCCAACAGATCCTGACTGCCAGAGTTTAAAAGAAACCTACACATGCACACACGGATCAGCCCAAATATTATGACCACCTGCCTGAGGGGCCCCACTGCAGACCAGCAGCAACCTATAAGAGCTGGTTGATACAGTTAGTCAATTCAACTTACTCACACCCCTAAAACTGCCCTTGTGTTGGGTTGGTGTGACTCAACATGTAAAAGCATGTTTCCCAGAATAAAGACATCATCAGTTTTCATAGTCAGTGGTCATAATGTCTTGGCCAATAAGAATGTGGCGAATTTCGGTGCCTAAACAGCGATGTTCTGGAAAAGTTAAATGTTTTGTTTCCACTTACCACCAGCACCCACTCAACTCTCCTCGACTTCACTCTACTCAATTTCTAGTGCTTTCCATGGAGAGATAATACCTGCCAGCAGATACTCGTTTCAGTGGCTACTCAGCCAGACTTTCAAGTGACTGGAGTCGACACAAAAACGTGACGTCAACAGGGCAGAAGGATACTGATTGGCCGGGGAGCGACCTCAGCGATTGAGTCGGGCTCCCGCTTGCTTCACAAGTAGAACTCACCATTTACAAGACCTGGCAACAACAACCGGATGATTTTACCATCTCAAAGTGCCTGCCCATAAACCAGCACAGTGGTGTACTGAGGAAAGGGTACAGCCATTGCCTCAACGTCCTTCATAGTCACATTGTGTGTGTGTGTGTGTGCGTGCGTGTGTGTGTGTGTGTGTGTGTGTGTGTGTGTGGTGTTTAAAGTGTGTCACAGGAGACTCAGGTTCCCTTTGCTACGAGGACTTCACCTGCGTTCAAATGTTTCCCACTCGTCATGAAAAAAGACCGAGAGTGCGTAGAGTGGAGTAGAGGCAAAGTTGTGCACTGGAAAAAGCTGCTTTAGTGGACCTGTTTCAATGCGAGTTGCAGGATTTAGCTCATTTACGCTGAACTCCAGTATTGTTTTCCTTTTAAAAGAGGGAGGCTAAATATCATGGTTCTGTAGGATTAGACTTCTAAGGCACGGCCTGCGATTCATGTGTGTGCACTTGTGTGCTTGTTGTGTGTATTGTGTATTTAGGCAAATCAGTGTTTGTGTTTAATTGGCAGTGTGGTAATTTTGCACGAAATCACTTCAGTAAATATAGCTGTTATCGGGCAGCCATTATGTTTCAGAAAGCCCGTCTTTTGAAGATGGCATCTTAAATATATGTATCTGCAGGAAGGCACGCGCCACTCAAGGTCCCTCCAACTTCTGTTGCCTTTCAGCGGCGGCAAAACTCGCAGCGCAGCTGCTAAAAAATACTTAGGGAAGTTAAGGTGGTGCATCAAAGAATCCTACGTAAATGGTCGACGGAAAAAAAACTTTCTTTCAAATGTGAGACTGACGTTAATTAGCCTAGGTACTCAATGGGAGCAAATTGTTCGAGAGTATCTGCAGCTTTTCACCAACTGAACAAGCTCGGTTTTCAATAATTAGCCGAGCATTCTCAGTGCCTCTGCAACAGGAAAATAATTGGCTTCTCATGCCGCCGGTGTGTCTGCATCTCCCGGCTTCTACAGCTTTATCCTTGAACTTGACGCCTTGTCTATCCTGCGTGACGCCGACGCTAATTGACATTATCAGCATGAAACAGAGTGCACATTCAACACCTAAAAAAGTATGGATAAATATGTGAAACCTTGAAAGATTTGCGTTTGAGTTTAAAAAAAAACCCTGTGATTATGAATAACTATCATAACAAAGTTGTTTTTCATTACTTTTTTCTTTTATTATTTTTAGATCGGCAAGTTCACTTAATAAATAATCTTACAGTGACGAGACTGTATTTTAGGCTTCAGCTGAGTTGTAATTGTAATTTATTCTGTTTATTATGTCATGACCCGTAACAATATAAAAGAATTTTTTTTATTTTTATTGTTCTGATTCAGATTTTTTAAAGTCTCGTGGATTTGTGGGAAAAGCAGTCCATTAAATTAAAGTCTCTGCTCAACCAACACTAACAATCAACAGCTGTGTGAAAGAGCCAATGATGGAAATGATGCATGCAGGCCAGACTTCAGCCTTCAAATGGTGACACTTTCTATAACTGATGAACTAAGTTTTGTGCTGTGGTACAGACAGAGTATTTCACACCAGCTTGTTGAGCTGATCCAAGTACCGAGTAGTTTCTGTGCAGAAAGACTTTCATGAACTGACTGTACTGCATGAGGCCACGCTGTTGTATGAAAACTTGCCTGCAGGACTTCAATAACCACACGAGAAAAAGAAAGCACAAAGACTACATCTGATCTTTTGGGCCAACAATGAAAAGCTTGGTGGTGGTACCAATCTAAACGTAAACGATCTACATGCATTGATCTTGTGGCCCCTAAAAGTGACCAAATGGTAACTCACTTCTCTCTGAAAGATTTGGACTCAATCCTCCCAAAGAGCCACTCGCAGCTGGGCAAGGGTTTATGGTGAAGCTCTGGCCGACCCAGAGTAGCACACAGATGCTCAGTTGGGTTCCCGTCCCGCGAAATATGTGGGCCAGTCCAAGACGTCAACATCACGGCGGTCCAAGAGATGGACACAGATCCATTCAGCACAGGGATGAGTGCTGTTGTGCACAGCATGGCAAATCGAAAGGGCCTGGACACCGTATGTCAGCCTCTTGCGGCCATCAGCATCCAAACAGCACGACAAAATAAACACCCTCTGAGCAGACAAGGTGCCATCTGAGTGGGACGGCATGCATTCAGTGAGAAAAAAGCTACAAAAACAACTGCTATCATGAGTTCTTACTGAGCAGCGGTTCGTCTGTCTTTGATTTAAAGTGTAGTGATGCAGAGTTTGTTGGCCAGGCTTTATGGTCACACACCTAAAACTTCACTGCTCAATGATATACCACAAGAATATCCTATTAAAGTTTATACACTGTATATAAAGCACAGACAGGTACAAATCACAGTGTGGCAGGAGGGAAAAGTGTCACAGTGGAGTAAATATTGTCAAATATGTGAATTCCAAGAAAAAAAATCAATCTGTGGTTAAAATTGATTCTTTTTTACTCCTGGTGAGGACTTCAAGTCATCTGAGGACGCGATAACGAGCAGCTGGTTAGCTTAGCACAGCATAATTACTGGGAACGGTGGGAAACAGTTTGCGTTGCTCCATTCAGAGGTTACAAAAAGCTGCCTACCTGCCATCACCCTGAAGCATGGCAATTACCAGGTTTTGTCTTGTTTGTTTACTAAACACAATAACCGAAGTACAGAAACATCCATTTACTGTTTTCAAGAAGAGTTTTGAGCCTGACTACTTGTTGGCTGGAAGCAGTTGCCAGGCAACCGGCACTGACTCAAGGAAGCTACGACGAGCTGCCAAGAAACAGTCGATCTCACAACCTCCTGAATCCTCACATGTACTTTGTTTTTTTTGCATCTGATAAACAAAGTGACTGGTGAATTTTGTCAGAATAAGTCGGCACAATGTGCCAAACGACAACGCCCAAGGAGATTCAGACAAACCACTAATCTGCACTGACTCACAGATGTGGTCTTCCTTTTCACATTTGCTAAGAACACAACTTTATACTAATGACGGGAGCATTTTTGCCCAATGCGCACCAACTCGTTTGGTCAATTGCCAGCATCAGAAAACATTTTTTTTTCATGTATTCACAGACATCAGCTATCTCCAGTTGGGGTATTAGCATATTAATATACTGTTGTTGTGATGGCCCAGTGGCAAATGCAGGAAAAGACAACATGATGCTCTTTTAAAAGATTCCTTATTCACTGGGCAAATTAAGATAACTAATTTAACTTGGGTTCAGTAAAACGTGCAGCGCAGGCTTCGGTTTCCCCGAGAAAAATCCTGGCAAACGGCCACAACTGGGGAAAATCTGTCCCATTTCATTTAGTCAGGCATCAGGCATGTATTCTTAATTAAAAGCATAATTTTATTGGCCATCCATATCAGCAGAAATGTTCACTTCAGGCCAGCGCCAATATTGAATTAAAAAAAAGAAACTAGCTAATACTGAAGATGTGCTGATAATCAGATCACCGTCTTCCACTTTCAACGACCTCACTTTCATTGTTTGTTCCGTGCAGAAAAACTTACATTACACGTTTGAAGAGAGCTGTCCTCGGGGTTTTAGGAGCGCGTGATCCGGGCTGGTGTTTAAACCTTTCTGAAACTCAGGAAGTCACGTGGACACGATGCCAAGCTAATGGGTGACAGTGTCAGGAACAACTGTAGCCCGGGGGCCTCCGCAGTGAGCCTCCGTCAGCAGTGGCTGCAGATTTCCAGCATGAATCCGTCACTTGAGGATGAATGACCGGATTAATAACCTATTTCTGTTCCCCTTTGTCATTGAGGAATATATGTTCCCCCCGCTATAGGCCGTGCTGCTGTAGGACATGACAGGCCCGCTCTTCAAGTTCGCTGCATCAGAGCGACGTCGGCAGCATTTCGGCCGCGCCGGAGTACTTCAAATGCACAGCGGAACGTTAAAAAAATAAATAAAAGTGCAAAGGGGAGAGAGAGAAAAAAATTCAATCCGATTTGAAAATGCTGTGCAATGATTTCAAAGGCCTCGCATGTTCCAGATCATCTGAGGTTTCCAGCTCGTTCAAAATCCCGTGAAAAAAATTGAAAGAGCCGCCTTGAACCTTGAACTATGTTCTTCAAATGTACAGTATGAAGCAATGGATAATTAATCCCAATGCTCCCGTGTCTTTTTATCTTCGTGATCAAATGCATTTAGCTGTTTAACCAACAGAGAAGTGAATGAACGGACGAGAAGAGAGACACTGACAGCTGGTTTTATCTGACATTCAGACCAGGAGACCGATGAGGAGCTATGGATTTTTTTTCAAGGGAGTAAACATGCCAATACTTAAGTAATAAGCGTGATTCGTACCACAGCGCTGATGCAACTGCAACGACGCGGTCATAAAAAAGAAAAAAACACTTTGATGTGTCGCGCCGAAGAATCAAGTCATCAATCAGAGTCCTGTCCGGCTCTCCATGCTCCAGTTCAGAGCTCCAAAAGCCCGAGACAAATCACTCTAAGCTGGCCATCGGCAAACTTTTAACGGCCCCACAAAGCTCCTGTGTTTCCCTGTCGCTGCCATGGAAACGCCTCGCCGCAGTGCAACGCATTTCCTCGAGATGGAGCCGTGCTTTGCACCAGCCTGGAGGACCGCTGCCACGCGTCGCGCCGCGTCTTTGTGTGCTGACGTCCATCATTGTGTAGTAAACATGCTTCCGACCTTCCGAGGGGTCAGTCAAGCTGGGAAACACTGAGCGAGTGGGAGGGGAGACGGAAAAGACGGTCTGCAAAGATGCAGTTTGAGTCGATAAAAGGTCACGGAGAAGGTACAGCTCTGCCTTTGTTATATTGATGTCAGATATCGGCCTTTTTCTGTTTACTGTATCTTGTTATTGAGGCACCGCTGCCAAAATTGTATAGATGTAATGATTCATATAGATATACAATATTAAAATACTCCACAAGATGATATTAAGCCTAAATAGTCCTTGCAATAGTCCTTGCTTTTCATTGACAGCGATTTGGATTTGTTTTACTTTGCCAACAACTGTATGATCAGAACTTTTGTTGACACACACCAAAAAATGTTTCACTACTTTTGTACAAACTTTATCTGCTGCTGAAGCTTGAAGCAAAGTTTGTTTATGTGCTCGGACTGCTATGTTTGTAACAATGCCGCAGAGCTGTGGTGTGAAACCTGAGGCCAGCTTGGGGGAGGGGACAGATGACAGGGGGGGTAGGCTCTGCCTGCACTAAGGTTGCCAATATTAGACAGAACCCGAAAAGTATCAAAAAATGATTGAGGAAACTGCCCAGCGCTTTTACTTTGAAGGCTTTTGTTTTATAGATGTTGGTGATATTGTGCGTTTCTGACCATTTTTGACTTCACTGGAACATCCTGCTTGGATGAAACTAAAGGGGGGAGGAGAGATCTTGGGGCAAAAAGATGGGCATGAGAGAATTTTCAGGAGGAAAGCCTTGCGCAAGATATATGGGAAGAAGGTGATGAAGTAATCTTCTTTGGATTGTGTGTGACACTTGGATTAGTTGTGTTTCCACCCATGTTTTTGTTTGTGAAAGATTTAACATGAAAAGCTCAATATCTGTGAAGGAGGTTTTTGTGATTCCATTCGCTTGTGTGCCAGGATGTAGGCAAACTTTTACTTTTCTTAAGATTTCTCGCTGTTGTTTCTAAACTTCTAATGAGCTGGAAAGGAACATGATCCGATATTCACACTTATACTTGATGTTCCTGTGTGTAAGGAAAGAAAGACTTTTACGATTTCTCATTTTTGGCGTCGGATTAGTTCCGAGTGAGAGCGTGTCGCACCTATGAGCAGGTATCTCACACCCAGAGTGTGACAGTGCCAGAAAGAGCGACTCAGCTTTCACTAAAGTGCTTTCATGTTGAATGTTGTGGTGTTAGTTGGTGTTTATTTAGTTTCACCAGGCAGCTTCACCGCAATTTTCCCAAATCCGACATTCTGCCCTGAAACAATATTACCAGGGAGATAACAGGTGGAATATAGGTGACTTGCGGAAAAGATGGGGACATTGGGGACACTGTTGTGTCTTCAGGTAACATGGTACTTTCTGTGGTACTTTTCTTCTGCTACCTGTTGAGCAGCAGTTCCCTGACATCTTTTCCTGGAGCTCCCTGAGGTCTGCTCTCGATTCAACAAAGGGTCTTTTTCTGGTTTGTGGCGAAGCCTCGGGTTCCCTCCTGCTTCTTGCTCCTGGCGCACAGCACCAGGCTGTTGACCTGAACTTGGCACCGCTCTCACCATGTCACCTAATTTGTGATTGGTTTCGGGATTAAAATGCTGCGACTTCTCAAAAGTGAATACTTTTCTGCAGTTTTGCATCTTCATTAGACAGATCCCATTAGTCCAATGACAGTGAATAAGGAGCAGGGGAAGTGATAGCGATCCGCCGCTAAACGCAGAACAGTTACACCTTCTTAAAGTTACGGATGCAGACTCTTTTTCGCGACCTCAGGAGATGGATGGAAGTTAAATCCTTCACTGCTCATCAGACAAAACTGTAAACCGCCGCCACAAACCTCCGAGGTCTCCGACACGGCGAGCGCATGCGACTACTGTCTTGCCTGTGTCTCCGTAGGTGTCAATGTGCGCCTTGATGAGAAGCCGTGCGGGTGCGTGTACTCAATTTGCATGTACATGAGTGTGCGTGTGCATGTGTGTGTGCTGTGTCACAATGTGTGTGTTTCAGTAAAAACACTGTGCCCTCTCAGAGCAACTGAAAGTGGATGAGCCCGAGGGGCCCATAGGGGTTGGTAAAAATAGCCCCGAGGCTGATTAGGAGCGAGGCGGCGGGGGGATTTTAAAAAACCTGCTCATTACCGCACCTGTAAGGCCTCTTTAAGTAGCCTTTCTGCCGAGCCCAGCTGCTCACATCTGCCAGGAGCCGCTCGCCGTGCCCGTAAACTCCTCTCCCGCATCCTCAAGGGGCGGGACATCACAATGCAAGACGACGACAATGGTGGGAAAAAACTGTGGCCTCAATACATCCGAACACATAAAAAAAAAAAAAGGAACCGGCTATGCTGAAGTGGCGTGCTGCTGGAATTTTTAATGAGAACAGCAGCGTTTGTTCCCCCCCCACACATTCAACCTCCAAATTAAAAGTCTGGTTGATCAAATTTTCGTCCTCACTCTGCTTCTCTCTTGCCTGTGGAGGCTGTGAGCAAACTTTTGTGGCCAACTGCGCCTCCAAGTAAAACATCGAGAAAAAAAAGACACCGTCAAGCGAGACCAAAAAACTTAGACCTCCTTTAAGACAATAACACAAACAGCTCGACCGTGGTTGATTAAAGTTGTCCTCTATAAAGGGTATCCATACTCCCCGAGAGCGATGCTCCGCACCGTTATTGAACCGGCAATCTGTGGGGTCTGAAGGGGCTACGCCCCTCTGTCAGAGTACTGCTATGAAGTCTCAGCCTGCCCTGACCCCGGTTGACTCCCATCAGCCCTCCTGCTGGGACAGTAAAACAAACTAACCCCCCGTAGACAGGCTGTTTAGAAATGCTTCGTACTGAAGGCTGTCCCTGGATGCCTCTCAGAGGGGGAGAGACGGAAGAAAAGACAGATACAGTAAGAAAAACAAGACAGGCACCGTGATACCTCCCAGTGAATGGAAAACAGCTTTCATCGGAGCCACAAGCGTAATCAAACAACTCTCGTTAAGTTAAATATCAAAAAAAAAAAAGAAAAAAGGAAAAATATTTTTGTACAATACGATGCCAGACATTAAGAGATAACAGCGCGGCGTGCTTCCTGGGCTTCGGATCAGCTCGGTTTGTAGCTGCAAACCGAACAGGGACTTTTTTTTTTTTTCCCATTTTCATGTTTGCACATCGACTGAAGTGAAATAGCTGGATATTCAGTTCCTGGCGTTTGTTTTGGCAAACAGCTGGGGTTGGATTTGGTTCAGGATGTGGTGGTCTATTTGACGCTGCTGCCATGTATTCAGCTATTTGACAAGGTTTTTATGCCATTCTAGTTTTTACTTTGATTATTTTCTCTACTCTCTGGATACAGCACCCACAAGGCACTTTGGTGAAAAGGAGTTACAAATTTCACAGAGTTGACTGTGTTTGATCGGTGCCAACATTCAGCGTATTATTTTATACTTGTCCTCGCAGTTTTCAAGTTGAATCATTAGTTTGCTGCATATTTTCTTGCCTGAATGAGACGTAGACTGGAGGTCTCGGGTTTGATCGTGACTGAAGGACACGTTTGGTGTCCGTTGGTGTGCACGCACAAGTAGATGTTCATCAGGGTGTCAGGTGTGTGAAAATATCTGTATTCATGCGGTGAAAGACGCCTGATCCCCGCTCGCCCTCACCCGTCACCCACCCAGACGTGACTCCTCCATGTTCCCCACCCAAGCCTGCCCCGTATAATTACAGTCGTCCTCTTTTTGCCTTCCACTAACCTGCCGCCCTTCCACACACACGCGTGCACACATATGCCGCGGTACCTACAGAGGGGCGCGCACATCCACGCGAGCCCTCTTTGCATACAAGTGTCAAACACAATCTCTCCGTCCTTCAATCTGCCATCCATCCTTTAATGTTTCCTATTCTGTCTTTCGCTCTCACACCAGCTGCAGCTGTATGCTTTCACCTAATCCTGCTGTCCTCTCATGTTATAACAGCTCTGAACCCAAGCCCTCGAGGAGAGGGGGCTCGCCCACGCCGTGTTTTCATAAACCGCAGCATCTGGGCCCGGAGACGTCACTCCTACGGTGTCCTGTTAGGGGTCAAGGACACACCGGAGGATCAAAAAAGAGTCGCTGAATATCACTTGTTAAAAATAATATACTCGGTGAGCCAGGGAGGAAAAAAGTGAGAAGGCAGTGAGATGTTGTGAGGAATAAGTTGAGCAAAGAGGTGTTTGCTGGGTTTCCGTTAAAGATTTCGAAGTGTGGCGTCTTTCTTTCTGATAAATATTAGTTTGCTTTGTGATCCTTCTCTGCTTGAGACAAAACAATCTGAAGTTTGTGTGTTTGAAAAACAAAACTATGTAGCGAAAGCTGCTTTCCATCTTGTCCATTTTGTAGCTTATGCTCCGTTTCAGCCCTCTTTTGTCTCACCCCTTCCTCCACTTGTTTTTGCTTTTATCTTCTTATTTCATTGCCTCTTCCATCTCGCTCGCTCCCTCTTGGACCACAGCCCTCCTGACCTGCTTTGTCCAGAGCACACAAACATATTTTCTGTGATGTCTGCCAGCTGCCTGGCTTAGCTTGGCTCACCCCGGCTCAGCAAAGGCTCCAGCTTTTTCAGTTGACCACTGCTGAACCATCGAGCCTCGCAGAAACAATCAGATGGTCCCCAGCCTTTTCCAGGCATTTCCTGGGTCACCTGAGATAGCGTGCAGTCCCGCCTCCCCGACATCCGTGAGCTCACAGCCCCTCGCTGGCGCTTCCTGCCTGGTTTTGAAGGTCCTGAGAGGGGTCACAATGGCCTGGTGCGCAAGTGGGAGCCATAGTGCGGATATTTATTATTTCATTTAAGTCCTTCTTTGGCTCTGGAGAGTAGAGGGACCACTGATGTCTAACAGAGGCTGAAGGATAGTTCACAAGGTGACCATGTGAACTGTTGAACCCCGGAGCAGGCTGGGTTGTGTGTGTGTGTGTGTGTGTGTGTGTGTGTGTGTGTGTGTGTGTGTGTGTGTGTGTGTGTGTGTGTGTG
>JASSRZ010000055.1:8917016-8927628 GCA_032164315.1 Malacoctenus gilli | reverse complement strand
TGTGTGTGTGTGTGTGTGTGTGTGTGTGTGTGTGTGTGTGTGTGTGTGTGTGTGTGTGTGTGTGTGTGTGTCTCTCCGCGCGTGCCCGTGTGTCCTCTTGGGTACGGGAGCAGTTGTGACCTGCTGCCCAACTGACTGAGGGAAGCAGCAGGCCGTCAAAATAAGAAGACATCTGTTCCAGAAAATCCTGGCAGGGCCAGAGACAGTTAGTGAGATGAACTGGGAAGGAAGCCGGAGCCAGGGATGAGACCAGCGTACGCTGGCCCCTGTTTGGGGAGTTTTCTGATTGTTTTTCTTTGCAATAATAAAGAGAAACTAAATGATATGTGACTGCAATTTGTAAAGAAAACATGGGGCCTGCTGCAAATTAAGCGTGCTGCTCCCCTTCCACCTAACCTCCGTGTAAATAGAAAGTGGTTTTGGGTTGTGACAAGGAGACAAGAAGGGAAAACAGGGCAGAGAGCAGCAAAGGACGCTGCAATGAGTTGGTCTGTTTTCCTGCTTTTGTTTACGCTCATCTTTGATGCATGCGACTCTCAATGTTCGCTGATTTCAATCGTGTTTTTCCTTCATGCTATTAACTACACCGGGGTAATTGCGAAAGTAAATGAAACGTTAAAAAAAGAATAATAAAAAAAAAGCAAACAAACAACAATTTCACCAGCAAGAGAACCGCTGTCATTAAAGTGCGATCACACAAAGAAAAATCAACATCACCTGCCAATTCTGTCATCTATCTGCATTTTAGCATTTTGAACGAAAGCTGGCAAAACATCACATTTGAATTCTCCCACTGCTTCCATCCAGCTCTCTCGTCCTCTCATGGAGCCGCTGTCTGACAATACCATGGTGTCGGCACAGAGGCAGCTGCACCACCAACATAAGAAATTCTGTAAATTTCACACTCTGCTGCCTGCCAAAAAACCCTGGGCCCAGATTCGGAGATTTGGCCTCTCGAGTGTCATTCCAGTCCTCCCCTCCCCCCTTGCTCCCCTCCCTCTCCTTCTCGCCTGCCACCAGCAGAGGACCCGGCTGCATCCCAGCTTTTGCAGCTCCCAGAAAACATCTTAAAGTCACCAGCTATGGGGGTCATTTCAGAAATGTTGGAACCAGCTCAGGTCTGCGGCACTGTGCAATTTGCATTCGGGCTCAGAAAGGCAAAAAGGAAACCAATTACAAGACATGACTAAAGAGAGACGGAGCAGTTAAAAAAACCCAACAAAAAAACAATTAAGACAGCATTTAAATCCACAGCCAGTATGAGTGTGTGCGAATGCTGACAGGTTTTTATATTAATACAATTAGAGGCCAGCGAGCTGAGCTGAGGCTCTTATGTAAGACGTGTTTCTGCAGAGGGCCTTGCCCAAGTGATTGTGGTATTTTTCGCGAATGGTGGGCGCCAGCTCACATCATCACCTGTGTTCTGCAGGTCTGTCCAGCTGCATCTCCATCCCCTTTGTTCCAGTCTCTAGCGATCAGTTTTCAAACAGAGTAACCATAAAAAAAATAAGAGCACATTTCCTTTAATTCCACCTGGCCAGCATTTACTTTAAAGATGAGCTGTAGGCTGCTGACACTATCAGGGGATTCTTATGCATTTTGATGCTACGAAGCCCAGAGGGGGCAGTGAAAATGTATTGATGGGAAATACAGGTCCTGAGCCCAGCAATTTATAGGCCTTTTTTTTTTTTTCCATACGATGAAACAGATTTAAGTGAACCCCTCTGCTCTGCTCTGCTGCTGTGGTGGTGCTGCTGCGCACAGTTTCCAGCTAAAGGCCTCTTTGCGTGACAGTGTTAACACCTCTGTGGTATACATAAAATGTGCTTAAATACTTTTCACGTCATGAAAAAGGCATTAAATACCAGTTTGATGCAAATATGTGAAACTCGAGTTCAAAAATTATTATTATTTTTTTTTAAAAAACCTAATGAGAGAAAAAATGATTTGTTAGCGGATGTGTGAGTGTGGGAGATTATAAAAAAAAGATGCTACACTAGGGGAAAAAAAGACATTTACACTTCTTACACCATAAGTGTGTATGCAAGTGTGCATGTACAAAATATTTTTTGGAATATTTTTTCAGTGCAACACTAAAGTGAAATAAACATCAGGGTTTTTTTTTTTCAAGCAAGCTTCAACATTTCTTTTTTTTTTATTTAACATAAGCATTTTTCAAGAGAACAATTTTCAGACACAGGGGAAACCACTAAATATGGTCGACCGCAATTGAATTACTTCCCTATTTCCCAGTCACTGGGGAGTTAATAGCCAGTTACATGTTGCCGTTACACGTTATACGACATATTTATCGTCTCACTGATTGCAAAACTGTGGAGAGGGCGTAAAAAAAATACTAAATTGCTAAGCCTCGGGTATAAGACTATAAATTAAAAGTGAATTATAACTTTGCCACAACTTCAAAATAAAAGTCTGTAGGGGCTAAAGAAAGGCAATATAAGCCAAATCGTGGGTGGTGTAATGAATAATACATACAAGAAATGAATAAACAAAAGGAAGAAATGTGTCTGCGAGTCTTCACAAAGACAAATTGTTGTTTTGTTGGTCAACTCACAAAGCTCTCTGGTTTCATGTGGATGACGACAGCATCTTGTAAGGGCAGCCGTTGGGCTTCAATCAGGAGCTGGATTTGTTATGCTGCATCCCAGTAATTAACTGATTGATAATTTCTGGGTTGGTTCCCCTTAATTACAGGGCTGATTGTAAATGAACGTGGTGATCCAGTCAATTGGAAGCGACCTACACAAAGTGGGACACCTCTTCCAGCGTTCTGCCATGTCTGGTCGCCGCCCACACTCGGCTGTGGTTACCCAAACGATGTTGAAGAAACCCTCCCCTGCCTGGCCTCCTTTACCACACTTTTATTATCCTCTTAGAGATACAGGGAAAGCTAGAATTTTTTGTGTAATTATGTGCAGCTATAGGTTTTAATTCGTGTTTTTAAAGACAATTTTAATTACTAAGTAGGGAAAAGGGGGGAAAAATCAATAAATACTGTATTTTGTAGAAAAAAACAATATTTTTTCCACATACATTGGGATTTTTTTATTTTTTTTTTTAAATGAATGATTACAAAAAAAAACATAAATATTTCAGAAGGAGCAGATTACACAGCCGACACAGCCTGTGGTGCACAGACATTGTTTCAACAGGGGGAGCCACCCTGCTGTCATGGACCGGGGCTTTAACAAGACAACATGATGTTCAGTATAACAGGTAAATGTGCAGTGAAGTGCGTTTTCCTTTTTTTCTCAGGCTGTTTATGAAGAGATTAATGTTTAACAGGTTGACTGCAGCGATCCAGGCACAGCATTAAAGGCCCTCCTTGTTTTTGCAAAATAAAGAAGTGTTTTTTTTTGTTTTTTTCCAATCAGGATCTATGTAGTGCATTAAATGTGCTTGCCAAAGGGTTTCCCTCTGCCAAATGTACTCCTCATTACATATGGATGGAATGTATGTAAACAGAGAATAGCTATTAAACATGATAGCTGATTTATCAGACAAAATTTCAGTATGAAATAATATTCAGTATCCCAAAATCAAGTGAGGAAAAGAAAGAGGACGCGGATAACAAAAAAAAAAATCATTCTTCAAAAAACATCCAATGGACGCAAAAGGAAAAAGATGTAACAGTTTTTTCAAGAAACACTAAATTTGCAAGAAATTTGCAATAGACTCTTAGCGTGATTCTGACAGACTAGTGAAGGGGTGTAGATGTGTCCACACCATTATTGCGACATAGTCAATATTGAAGACTTTTGCATATTATTTTTACAGTTTTGACAGCATCAGTACACCTCAAATTTGTTTGGCTCATTTGGAAAAAAGAAATCTCTATTTTAGCTGAGCTACAATATCTGGTGTTATTCTCCATGTCTGGGAGGCGGCAGGAGTAAAGATGATAAACTGACGACAGGATCTGAGGAGATGGGAGGTTGCACAGGGACCAAACAGATGATTGAAGGAGTTCAAGAGTCACTCTACCGTGTGGAGGAGCGTTCTCCAAAGCAGCTGCAATCAAGGCCTTTATGGCGGCCATCATTCCCAGCTGATGGCGAGAGCGGAACCTCCTCATTAAGGCTGTCTGACAAGGACGGAGGCCAGCAAAACCTCTGAGCCAGCCGTGACCCAGTTGCTCACCTTCCAGTGACATCAACACCAGTGCAAGAAGAGGAGATTAGGGGGGGAAAAAAATAAAAAAAAACAGCGATGGCATCCTCGACTCACGATTTTCTGAGTGTTTCTCCTCTTAATCCCCGCAAATGAGAAGCAGTTGCAAGGCGAGTGTGTTTGTAATAGCTGGTAATAGAAATATCAATTTCAGCACTTGTGGTACTTCTGAGGTATGGCGTTCCTTTTGGTCTGGGGATTGCTCCTTGGCACAGTCCACGGTGAGCTATGCTCTGCAGGATTTTCTCCTCTCTTTAGTTCAACATATCCTGGAAAGGTATGTGGAAAATCTTTTGATAAACAGAGCTGAAGGGAAAAAAAAGTCAAACTCGGACCAGCGTGGTGCACAGGGAAGCATATGTCTGCAATTCAGTTTTAAGTCCGGATGAAGTCACAATGGAGTTTTGTTTACGCGATCATCAACGTTAGAGCATGCTTTGGCAAAGCGAGCACAATTGCAGAACGATCACATTATTTGTTTGCATGTGAAAGTGTTTTTCTGTATCCCAGCAGGGGGAAATTTTCTCAATGACTCATTGTTTATTGCCTGAAATAATGAGTCAAGAGCTCGAGAGAAGATCTCAGGCAACCTATCAGACGCTTCATCTTCTCCAGTCGGAGGAGGTGAGCCTGTCGCGGTGAGACAGTTCGCATAAAAGTGACCCAGACTGAAAAAAATGTTAGAAATTCAGAGGCTGGAAAGCTTTCTCCAGACACCACAATGGGGGGAGAAAAGTACATTTACTGTAAACCTGCATCTCCTTGAGTGGCGGCCTTAATCTAAAAAAGAAGTTAAAAAAATAGCAGAAAAAAAACTTCACTGCCTCCCTTTTCTATGAGGGAACAAGGAGCCATCCATCACTATTTTCCACACTGCTTTACTGCCCAAACTGCTCTCTCAACATAGAAATGAGCACTATGGGGCTGGGCAGCAGGTTCTGGCCTCTGAACGCACACAGCACACAGCGAGGTATATTAAACATCCATTACCGCGTGGCTCCCAGCTGGATGGAGACAAGGAGCTGATATTGTTTTTATTAATGAAATGTTTTTTGTATTTGAGTAGGTTTTTTTTTTTTTCGTTGGGACTCCATAGAAACTGTTAAAACGGTGGGGTTTTCATACATATAACTGCTGAGCAGGACGGACTTTTTTTTCCCTTTTTTTCCCCCCACAAAGTCTAGAAAAAAGAGTGCTCACTCATATTGTAATTGTGTGAGTTGGAAAATTCTAATTTATTTAAAGCACTTAGTGTTCAATCAAATGGGTGGGACTTGATCTGACTGGAAAGAGAATGGAAATGAAACAAAACCAATGAGCCCCCCTCAAAATCTCTTAATTTTGTATTCATAACATCAAATCCGGCCATAGGTTAAGTCTCGGTCAACATGCTCTCTTTTCACAAGAACAGCATCAACAGTAAATTATACATGAGAGGCAAGCTTCTACCTAACCCATTAAAAAACGCTGTAACCTGCAGGTCAGGCGGCAGACAGCAATAACAGAATCCTCCAACGCACCTTTCCTCGTCATGTCAGCGTGGATAATAAGGGCCTCGGCTGGGGGCACGACACCGACACATTCTGATACTGCGGCGGAACAAAAGCGGGGCCTCTGAGCGTCTCTGTCAAGTCCCGAAGAATGGGAATACAGTCGTTGAATAGCCATGCAGCCAAATCCAGCACCACCGTGCCCTCAGACAATAGGTGCAGTGCTAATCCCTCTTCATGGGGTCTGCATCCCCTGTCATGCCCAGTGGTGAACCATGCTGAGACGCTGCGTTGGCGAGTGACACCTCGACAAAGGCGGCGTCCCAGGCCACTGTTGGGCCTGTGTGCTCGGCACTGCTGTGCATGGAATCTGCATTGGGGGGAACAAAAGAGATGAGCAGTGTTGTTAAACAATAAGCTGCCCGGGTGCTGGGACCCCCGTCAAGGCTCGGTGTGGCCACCCATCAAAAAAAAAAAAAAAAAAAAGCTCGGTGTCACAGGCTGGCAGAAAGTCCAGCCCACGCCCACCCCCGCTGCCATCCACCCCACCCCTGCATCGCAGCCTTATGTCTGGGTGAGGCCTGGTCGGGCCTTCCCCTCTGTCCTCTGCTCTGGTTTGGCGGCTCTGACAGCTGTTACCGGGAAAGGTTATTCACTCAGCGCATCTCTCCAAACATACAATGACCCTATAGCCTCCGCCTGTCCAGCCCACCGGCTCCTACGCTCCGCCAACAACAGACAAGGTGGAGAAAACGAGCTGACAGTGTCACTCGTCCGCCACTTGCATTTCACGGTACACATGTGCGCATAGACGGCTCCCCCCCCCGCCCGAATAAGGCATCTGACTCGAATACAGTGGAACCGTTACTCCCTTCCTTTTACAAATACAAGGCAAGTGGGCAGAAAATAGGTCAAACACCACATAGATGCGGTTCAATTGAAAATGGCTGCTGTGGAGGGCGTGTTCTTTGTCATGTATAGGGATGTAATGGCACGGGGAAGAGATGGATGGCGCTGTTACTATACATACGATACAGCCCACTGTCACCTCGTGTTGCACAGCCTCCCTCTGGTGTGTTAAACGCTTGACATACGCACATTTGGTCGTTGGCATTAATGCTGAGCACATGTCCACAGATCTGAAGGCAATACAAGCTTTCCATATACAATATCTCTTTTGAAAATATATCAAACATTTTCAATGTTCCCTGGTTGAGCGGCTCACCACTTGCCCCCTGACATCCTTTGAATTTGTCAAACTTTGTATATTTGTGGGAGGCCGATGTCCGTTAACAGCGGTCTCCCCGTTTAAAACGACAAACACAATCTTTTGCTGTTCACCGTGACAAGACCGACCTGCCTGTTGTCATTACAGAGACAGAAACAAGGAGGGTCGACGCTCGGCCGCCGTCCTCCTGATACTTCCCATTTGGTTTGTTTTTTTCTTTCTGTCACCCTGCAAAATAAATGCTTCTCATTCGGTCATTGTGTTGTTCTTCAAGCCGCGGATGGTTCGTGGTGTGGGCCACCAGGCCACTTCATTATCTTTAATGCATTTTATCCCAGCTCAGTGGAATTGTTTCTCAGGCAGTGCCTTCGCAATGACCCATTTGTGGAGTCTTTAACTGTCTGCTCTTGAGTTTCTCCTTATTTACAGATAGGAGGGAAGTTGTATTTATGGCATGGTACAGTATCTGACAGTTCTGTGGTGCACAGTCATGTACAGTCACCTAATTGGAAGATAATGAGGGTAATAACGGCATACCACTCATTAAAACCTGTCTTTTTTCAACTCGGCACTGAGAATGACTGAAACGGGGACGGGAGATATTAGATTATCTCATGATATTGACACACTTAATTAAATGAAAAAAGCCACCGTTGGGTGTACAACCTGAATATATCCGTGTAGTTAATGAGCATGTAATAATTCCCAGGGGTGAGCCATGCTGTAGATTCACCATGCAGCTGAAATGCACATTGCTAGAAACAGTTTACAATACCACAGATTCACATAATGCAACACAGATGATATGTAACATACTGCTGCAGTATGTCGAACCCTCATGAAAAGAAGCGTTATGTATGACCTGAGGATCTACATCTTTGATGAAATACTTTTTTCCAAGACCACCTCGGTGACTTAACTACACAGGCTGAATATGTATTAGTAAAAAGCCTGTTTATTGTACCTCTCATGCACACACACACAGTGTTAAATGGGAAATATATATTGCCCGCAGAATGTAATGTGGGTGGTGACAATTCTCTATTTGCATGTTTTATTCTCACAAAAGCCAATGCATAAAAACATTGACACGCAGTACAAACATGTGCGCTAACATGTTTCTGCACAGAACACCATTCATCCTGAACACGTTGCCTCTCGCGTTGCAGCAGGGAATACAAATGTGTTTGGATACACAATGACCAATTCACAGCCATCTCGCTTCCAGTTATCGCTACCATCAGCTCTCCTCAGCATCTATTTTCACCATCACCACTATTACCGCACAAACGGCCTCCTTTTGGAGCGACACTCTTCACCATGCTCGCCGCCTTCCACTCGTACATCTGAGTGGGCTGCATAAGGTCTGACGAACACATCCGCAGCACACAAACGCAAGAAAACAGAACAACATATGAAGTCTCTCAAGTGGCAGAGGAGTCAAGCATTGTGTTCTCTCAGTGTCCGTCCCTGATGGCAAAGCTGTGCCATCGGTTTACCTTGCCCCAGGGCGTCCATGGCACAGCCTTCTCCCCACTGCCAAAGACATGCAGCGCCGTTCATCTTCTAATTGACTCTCAGAGGAAGGCTGAGATTGACAGCGTCGCTCCAACATCACTTAGGACTTTTTTCGCCGAGCGAGCACCGAAAACCATCACCTGGTAATATAGCATTGCAGCAGATTTGCTGTATTGATAAGCACCACTTCACCTGAGATTCAGCCGAGAGACGACTTGTTAGAAGCCAATCACATGTCCTTGGTTTAGAAGACGACTCTCTGTGCCTCTTGGTGCAGCCTCACATCTACGATCAGAAGACTGCAAAATGAGTGTGTGTCTGAGTGGCTGGAGGGAACGCCATGTCCTGACAAACCAGAACGAGTCGGAGGATTTCATTTGTTTTTTACTCCCTCCTGTCGCGATCAAACGTGGCGCCGCTCATTTTGTCCAGTGCGGCAGGACAATTACGCAGGAGCGCTGCTGCCAACGGCTGACAGAAATGTTGGAATAACATATATTATAGACCGTATTTATTATGCGCTGATGGATGGGTAGAAAGACTTGAGTTGCCACACCAACACTAAACAGATGTGACGGGCTTGATTGAGACTAATTGACAGCATGAGAAAGTAGGAGGGAGGAGGGAAAAAAAAGAACAGGGTGATGCGTTTAATTTTTTCTCGCCTGCCACTTACTTGTCATCACCTGACAAGGAGCAACTTTCCTTTTGCCGAAGCACACTGTGCATTTGACACCTTTTGGAGAGCCCGGCCTGCCTCTTGCGATGGCAGAAGTCGGGGTAAAGGGGTGTCTGGTAGGCATGCGTGCCAATATGGCCGCTGTCCTCGTCTGTCGGACATTATTTTGTGGGTCGCGGCCGGCGCGCTGGCGTTTTGTCACGCGCCACTTGCAGTGATGTCACAAAGGCCAACCTTGCAGAACTTTGGCCAGCTGGGCGCCGTCATTGAGCCTCATCACGTCTCAACTAAGCGGCCCCCGGCTTCACAAAACCCAGTGGAGGGGGTGGGGGTTGGGGGGAGATAGATATTAATAGAGCTGCACTGTTACATGATCAACAAGGATATTGGAGAATTGCTGCATTAGAGGGTCTGCTCTGAAACAGGTAAACTAATTACTCTGGGCTCCTGTATAAAGCTACTGCCTGTCAACATGAGATGGAGAGAAAGAGAGCTGGTGTTTAATCAAGGTGCTTTTTTTTTTAATGAATAAACTCGCTCCACACATGTGCAAGACTGAATCACCTTCCTTTTATTACCCGTTTGATATCCCTGTACTCTTTGTGTAGGCTCCCGAGGGTCCTGGGCTGTCTTTAAGTTTGCAACAAGCTTTAAACTGTCCCGTATTGTAATTCATTTAGTACCACTACAAGCATATCAAAGCCGCTCTCTCTCTTCCCTATGATACTTTTGTTTGTCAGTGGCAGCGCACAAAAACGGCTTTTTATCCTGGATTCTTATCGGTGGGGCTGACACGCTTTGTAGGCGCCGTCCACACACGTCTGCAGCCTGGTGATCACACAGCTCAGATCTACAGCGTGAGTCCTCATAACACGAGCATTCGGCGACACAAGAGCACTCTCAAGACCTGCAGACCTGACGGTGGGGTGCCGAAAGACTTTGTTAATGCTCTTAGCTGGTTTGTTTGAGCTCCACTTTGCTTCAAACATGCACGGAGACAGAGGACTCACCTGGGGAGAAGAAAGGTTGTCTGCAGCTGAGAGGATCTGATTTCCACTCTCTTGTATCCATCTCCTTAAGCCATCACTTATTGAGGATATCCTCCTAGCTGCCTGAAGTACTTCAGCTCATTATACACTAATGATCTGTCTTCTTTTTCAAAGTGTCCTCTTTGATTACACAAGTACAGACACAAACTTCTTTGCACAGCACAGAGATGAAGTACATAAAAATTGCTTTCACTTGTGGCTGAGAGCTTGCTCTTTAGCGGGCAGGATAGCAAGAATAAAGCAAAGAAAAAAGAAAGAAAGACGCTTTAACAAGACCTTCAAAAGAGCTGGAAGATTTCCTCTTTTCCCGTGATGGTGGTAAAGTAAAGTACGCAAAAGTATTCGCCTGCATCATGCACGGCCACACACAGACACACACAGACACACACACGCACACGCGCACACACACACACACACACACACACACACACACACACACACACACACACACACACAC
>JASSRZ010000055.1:8903313-8916916 GCA_032164315.1 Malacoctenus gilli | reverse complement strand
ACACACACACACACACACACACACACACACACACACACACACACACACACAGCTGGAGGCATTAACCTGACCTTGTGCATTTTCTTCTCATAACTTCAGATGTTGTTCACTCTACTCCAGTAAGTTGCTACAATGGCACACTGAAAATTTCCTTGTGGCACTTAAGTGTGCAGGTTTCGCTGTGTTTGTGTGTGAGTGTGCGTGTGTGTCAGCAAGGAGGTGCGAGTGTCTGTTGGAAAGGGGGAGGGGTAATCTCATTCTCCTTTTCAATCTGGTAATTAACTTGACAGCATGACAAATGGACACGATCAGCTGTCTGCCCCCATAAGACACAAATATGCCATATTACACGCTTCTACGTGGGATTCCACTTGCCCCCCCCCACCCCCAAAAAAGACATTAGAGAGCAGCTACTCAAATAGAATCAAGCTGAGTTCCGTCTGATTTTTTGAGTTTCGTACGCGAGAACTCAAGTGAGCACCAACAGCCGTGAGTCATGACGCACGGCGAGACGCAGTGCACAGCCAGGCCAATGCTGCTGTTTATTTGATAGCAGTGCTGTCTTTTACTTCTACACTCTGGCCTTCGCAGACTACCTCCTGTTAGGCCTAATGGCACAGAGGAGTCGACTGGTCTAAGTAGAGCCTACTGTATATCACTGCTCTGCCTCTCCCCCCATATCTGCACCCCCCCCCGTCCCTCCCTCTGCTCCACTCTCTCTCCTTTCCCGCTGCCATTAATCTATCCCTCCATCCCTCTATATTTAATACCTGATTTCGCTGAGAGCTTTGCACTTCACTACAATGCAGCCAGTTTGTGGGTCTTAGTACACAGTGAACCACATTTGCCAACTTCAAAACACAAGCGCGGTATAGCAGAATCATCTAATTAGGCACACAGAGCACAACAAAAAGCTTTAAAAGCATGCACTGACCTGTTGTGGGCCCGCTGTCCTCTAGCCTGATGTGTCTCCAGGCTTTCCCCGTTTCCGGAGCTCGGCGGCATACAGCATGGCCTCGTCGTTTCGATGTCACCTGCACGGGGTGTCACAGGAAAGCGGACATGAAAACTCCAGGCACCCGGTCTCTCGATTTAATTTAGTCGCAGGTCTGTGATGAAACAACACTGCATCACAACATCCAGAGACGGCATCTCCTGATAATAACTGAAGGCATCAGATATCATCTTGAAAGGACATTTTTGGGGGGGGGGGGGGGGGGAGCAGCATTAGAACAAAATAAAGACACAAAATAATCCCTTCCTGGCAAAGCAGCCTGGCGTGCTCCGGTTACTGATATTTACACAGTACAAAATAATAACAATGCTAATGTCAATAGAAACACAATAATGTCCCAATCTGATTAGAGCGACTCTGTGTGTATGGCGAGCGGAAAATTAAATTTGAAATTTGAGAACTTGCCTCTGTCTGTAATGTATTACAGCGGGGGCCGGGTGGAGGCGGGGGGGTGGGGTGCGAGGTGGGGGGGCTGGGTCGGAATTTAATAAACCCGCCAAAAAATTTTAAAATGCATATTGGGCCGAGATAAGGAGGAGACCGTCCTTTTTCTAAAGTAATTATGAGATTTTATTCATTTCTGTCATTAGTCAAACTGACAGCTGGTCCCTGCAGGCTGGACGTGTCCCACTCTCCCCCCCTGCTCACCTATCTGGGAAGGAACCCCGTAATGAATGTTTACAACACACAGGTAACACAGTAAATATTGGACTCATCAATTACGGGGGGCTTGGGAGCTGGCAATCAAATCCCATGATTATTGTTACCGTCGGGGGCAACATGAGCCCCGACAGAGTCTGGCGGTCACACATGACGCAGTAAAAGCACCGCTATACACTCATGTAAACACAGGCGGACACACACGTACATGATACACTGCGGACCCAAACGAAAACACGCGCGCACACACTAACGCCCTCTCACCTTGTCATTTCTGTGCAGGCTGTTTCACCTACAGTAGATAGCAGGGGGAAGCAGCTTGTTAACACTGTGTTGGAGGGAAAAGTAGAGCGAATAGGTGGGAGATAATGGCTGAGAGAAAACAGAGGAAATGGAGGGAAAAAGACATTGAAATGATACTCTTATCATCAAGGGCAGTTGCTCTCAAAGCAAAGGTTGGGGAAAAATTTATACTGTTTACATTTCTAAAAGGAAGTATGAATATTTATGACCTCTGTTCGTCTCTGTGTGCAATGACTTCCTTCAAAACATTTGACAAACAGGAAACAGTGTCTCCTTTGTAGATGGCGGCACAGTCCGCTGCCACGTAACTTAGTTAACCAACAAGCCGCAGACAGATCACTTGAGTTGCTTTTGTAACTGACTCAGTGAGACTGTGTGCTTTTGCTTTATCCTTCATAATAGTCTGGAGACTTCATTTGTATGGAGCTCCAAAGCGCTGCACGTCCAGCCGCAGTGACTTGAAACCCTTTTCTCTCTCTCTCGCTCTCTCTCTCTCTCTCTCTCTCTCTTTCTCTCTCTCTCTCTCTCTCTAAATTTGTGCTGATGTCTGCGCCTATCACGTTATGACAACACCTTTCTCCCGCTATTCCACGTTTTGGACAGCGGGACCCAAAGCCTAGAGACAGTAAACTGACACCATCTCCCAATTTACCCCAAAACTTCCTCATTACTGCAAAGGATTGCTGATGGGGCTTTGAAACCAGCCGTTTGTTCTGACGAGGTGGGTATACTCGTGCAGGCGTTCCCCTGTCTGCCCGGCTTTTTTTCGCTTGGTCAATTAAAATGTTCCAGCGTGAGCGAGACCTGCAGGTGCCTACACACTCTGATAGCCCGAGCTATTTGTGCTTTTTTTTGTTTCATTTTGTTTTTATCCCCCCCCCCTGCTCCCAAAACACAATAAATATATCTTGCAGATTGTGTTTGGTGGGGGAAGTGTCCCCCAGCATCTGTTCTCTGGCCTCAGTAGAAAGGCGGGCAGCGTGAGAGCAGAGCAGGTGTCGGCAGGATGTAAACCTTATCATGGTGTTTGAGCCTTGATCAGGTGCCTGCTTTTATACTTGACACACAGCAGACGACAAGAGCCGGGTCATTAATATGTAATTACACTAAACCTAGTATTTACACACATGCACAGTACTGAGATGCAGCATTGGTCACAGCGTATACTCAAACTCCAGCTCCCAGAGGGACCAATCCATGCTTTTTATGCTGAACACCTGTTACCTGCAGCACACGTATTGTAAAGTTATGCACTAAGCACACAGAGGAGCTAAATTGCAGCATGGCTCCAGGTGAGCGTAACCTCTGTAAAGACCACGAGATTGCCAACCAAGTTTTTTTGTGGGGGGGAAAAAAAAGTTGGTGTGTTATGGTCAAATTTGTGAATTAACTGGAGGCACACTGTGGATGGTCATAATGACTCCGTATTAGAATAGTGCTGCAGCTGTGCCTCAGCCATTGAGTCTGCTGAGCCGCCACAGGCTGGGAACACGCTTTGCACACACGCTCTCACACACTCACACACACATATGCATAGCAAGCTAATAAATTGTCCTGACACACCCTTTGGCGGCAGCACAGCGCAGCCCACCACAACCACATCCCCCTCGCCCACAACCAGTCTTACTCCTAATTTAGCCGGGTTTAACGGTGAGACACAGACTCCCCTCGCGCTGACTAGATTTTCAATGCAGGAAGCGAGGAGCTGGGAAGAAAAGGGATTGTCACGCCGAACACTGGAGGAATCTGGATTTTGGATTTAAGTCTTTGCTCTTTTGGAAAGTCCATTTGGCCTCAAACTAGTGGGAGAGGCTGAGAAAGTGCCTCGGAGGAAGTCCCGTTCATGGATGTGTCCGCACAGGCGTGATTAATAGAAGATTAGAAACATGCTGGAGTGCACCTACACAGACTCTGCTTTATTCACCTGTCATATCGTTGGCCAAGTCCACTTTTATACATTTGGCTTTCCTCATTTTGACAACTCCGAGGAACGGAGCGAAGTAATGGCACTGCACCACATATAAACATAAAGAGAACCTGGCAGTCTTTCAAGGCGTTTACTTCAGCGTGCAAGTAGCCAGATGGCTGATGTTTATCAAACTCGGAGCAGCAGCGGTGTTCGGCAGTTACACGTCCGTTCTTTCCTGCACCGAGGTGCCCTTGAGCCAGGGACCAGTGGAGCTGACTGTGAGCGGCAGCTGCAGCACGTCTGCTGTGATGTGAGGTCATGTTAACATTCAGGATGTTTGAAATGAATTGTCTCACACGAGAGCGATGGTGCGCAGTGGTTCTGCGGATAACACAGTGACCTCACAGTGAGAGTACGCTGGTTTGATTCCAAGTCTGTGCTCCTAGTTTTATCTTTTAATCAGTGTGTCCTATGCAGATCTGATTTCTGAGCTGTGTTAGAATCAAGATATTTTCTGGTGATATTTATTTTGTGGACGGCCACTTGTACACTTTGTGGTTGTTTTCAAATAAAGTTGAATTCGATTTTTTCGTGCTCTTCTTGCCTCTGTGTTTTAGTTCTAAAGGTAATCCAGCTTTTTTTCCACAAACTAAGAGAGAAGCAAAAGTAAAATCCGTGTCGGTGTGATAACGTGGGTGTTTGTGATTGTGTGTTTTGGGTGTTCGCCCTAACATGGACTGGCAAGTGCTCTAATGGCACTTTTCCATTAGTACCTACTCAGCCTTACTTGGCACCGCACAGCACAACTTGGCCCAGTTGTGTTTCCTTTCCTCCTCAGCACGTGTGGAGTCATCATAGCTACACGACTTCAAACTCGCGTGCCATCCAATGTGACACAAGCTGCAACAATGGCAACACGCAGACCAACGCGGCAGTATACCTGCAGCTTGTTTCCCTTCTGGGCTTGCTGCTGTTTAACCTTGTTGTTAACAGAAATAATAAAAACACACACTCATTTAATGCAGCCCCTTAAAAGATGGCAGGTCTGATATGGCGAATAACATGGTGTCACAATCACACCTTGAGGTTGACTGAGACTCACTGTAACCCCCAACGCGTCATGGATAAAGCCCCCTCAGGTTGGATGTTCACAGGTATGTGTTGATAAGTCAACATGTACACAATTCTAAAAGAGGGCGTGTTTCTGCTCGTTTCACATTGTCACATCAAAGGAGGCACCAAAGGCCAACTTACGTCCTCTTTCCAGCTGTGTCCCACTCTTTCGCACTCTGTATCTGGTGTGTGTCCTCATAGACTTGATGCAATGAGTTGTAAAAATGGGGATAAGTGAGCACACAAGCAGACACTATCAGTCTTCTCAGCCAGTCAGAGTGCTGCCCTTTGCTGTACACAGGAAAGCACAGGACAAAACTTGGTTTTCTTAAAGAAGTTGATGACTACAAAGGGCTCCTTGAAATGTGAATGATTGGTCTGTGAGTGTTGAATTCACAGTCGTTTTTGTAGCCTGCACAGTGACACCTGTGCTGCATCCCTGCAGAAACAGACTACGGTTCAGTCCAGCTATATCGCAGTGTGAGGAAGGAGAGAAAAAGAAAGGCTGTGATAGGAACCTCTGGCACTGTGCACCAACAGGAGGAAGTCTGTGGCTGCCATGTTACAGGCTCATTACTTTTACATCTCTCAGACATATTACAGACCATTCTTCTATAATTCCTCCTGCCTGGATTCAGTGTCAGATTAAGTGTTCACACTGACTCACATTTTCTAGTTGACCATGTATGCCTTTGCGTGCACTGATTTGTTCCTGGCTGCCTTTCTTGTTACGTTCCTGGATTCACTATAGGGGATTCATATAATGACTTAATACCCCAATGCAAAGCAGTAAGGTATTAGCCTTAATTAATTCAACAAAAGGCTTTATGTTCTCCTGAGTAATTCTGCGGGATAAAGTCGAGGCATGTGTTCAGGAAGTGGAACGTTTGAGACCAGAAAGTCCCATCACTGCCGGTCTTAAGCACGACACAAACAGCGCTCACATCTGTTGACGCTGGCTCTGCATTTCTGACGTCGCCTGACATCGTTAGAGTGGAGCAGGGCAGCGCAGTGAGAGGTATTAACCCCTCGGGATGTAAAACTCAAGTAAAGCTGGTGAGTCGTGAAGCAACCCCAGAACGCAGCCTGCCTGGATTTAGATTCATTTCTTATTTTTCTCAGGCTCTCTCTCTCCCTCTCACATCGACACTCAGTCACACGTACCCTCACCTCATGTCTCTGTTTAGTATGGCAAGGTAGGGTGACTGTGCTCAGGGGTACATTTTAACTAAATTGTAAATTGCCCGGGTGCAGCTGTTGTAGTCTGAAAGAGTTAGCGAGAAGAGAGGTCAGTGAATCAGCCCTCATTCCTCAGCACTGACAGTCCACGTGAGGCAGTGAGGAAGACGTCCGTCCTCCAGGGACTCCAGTTTTGACACATTCATTAGTCAGTAAGAATTTAACTGAGTCATGTCAAATGTCAAGTTATAGAACAAAATCGAAGGGGTTTTCTGAAGGCTGGCGCTGCCTTGAAAAAAAAACCCACTGAACTACACAGACAGACCGACACGAGTGTACACACACTCACACAGTCACACTTTTTTCTCGCACACATTGTGTTTCCCCTTCCTTAGCTCATTTGAAGTGGCAGCTGAGTAAGTAACACCACCAGGAGCGTGGACACTACGATGGGATCCAGACCTCACGGGCACCATCATGTCTAATAAGTTTATCATTAATTGCAGCCTTCGGGGACATTCGTTCTTGAATTAATTAGTCTCCAACAACTCACTGCACTACAAATATGTTAAAAAAGAAAACCGCTTAGCGAGGCGTGGTGGCCTCTCGTTTTTTACGTTGTTTCTTTACTTAACATTGCCGCCTGTGGTCCCCTGTGAGCACAGGGGCACTAAAGGCAGTGTGGCACAGTTGGCTTATGCAAATTGAACCATCTCCTAACTCTGTCACTCCGAAAGGAGATGAAGAAAAAGGAGGACATGTTTTGAAAACTTATGAGCCTCCCAAAACAGAATTTGAGGAGAAAACTGGGAGGTGGAAACATGGGGCTGGGTGGACCCAAGACTTTATGGTTTTTTTAGTGGGTTGGTCGAGCTTCACTTTGGGAAATGGCTGCTTTAAGGCTTTCAGGCTGGACTATATTAGGAACTGCAAGGAGGAGTGTTTTGGTACAATTTGGTGTGGTCCCTTTAATTGAAAAAAAATTAAAAACTTCTCTCATTAATGGAGAAAAACAAAACAAAATTAGATTTTTAGAACAGATGCAATATGCTGCAGAAAAAATAACAAAGCACAATGACAATCGTGTTGAGTTTACAGCCTGAGGAAGAAAAATAAGTTTCCAACTATGTTCACAATCAGATATTTATGTGTATCATCTTCATTGCAAATGACATATCGTTGAAAAGGTTCAGTCAGGACTTTAACGTCTTCAGCGGCTTTTGTTCTTGCCACATCAATTCCAAAGCTCTCTGTGATATACTTGGGATGAAATTAAATCATCAGATTTGGCTTCCAAAAAGAGAAAAATCTCATAAAATAGCTGCTGCCTGCTCTTTTTTATTTACATACAAATGAGAATAATGCAATAATCAGTTTATAAAAATTACTTTCTTGCTGTAGTGAGAGTGGAGATTAGCAAAAGGAGGCAGTTTGACAAAAAAAACCCCACAGACTCCACAGCAGTTCCTTCTCCAGCCTTCAGTCCCCATTTCAGATTAATTTGTCAGGGGCTTTCAGCTTCAGTTTTTAACCGGCCTTACACTGTTTTGCTTGGAGAAACAGCAGCTGCCGCATGCTCCCCAAAAGAGTGTCATGTGGCAGTCGGCAAAGTGAGGCTAACCAGAGACTCACTGTAGCAAGATAGCTGACTTCATTTGATACTGTTTTGGTAAGAGTTTGACATAATGCTAAGTACGCTGTGAGACCCCGAAGGTCCCGAGCTAAAGTTTCTCTGCACAGCAGAACGAGGAAAGTCAAGAGTGTTAATCACATCAGAAAACAAAAAGGAAAAAACCCCCGAGATCATCGAAACCCCAAATCTTTTTAGATCAATGGACCTCGCATAAAAGCTGTCAGCGGAGCGTGCACCTGCTGCAGTGGCTGTCAGGTAATTCATTTTGTTCCCGTTATTACTTCAAAGTGGAGACAACTATTTCCAATCGTTGGCTCAGTCTAGAACAAGCAATGACTCGGATGCCTTTTTAAGGTCTGACTATTTCTTGGAGTGGGTTCAGGTCATGTCACCTCAGATTATCCACTCATGCTGGCGGGGGCAAAGAAAAAATCTCCAACACAGCAGCTGTTTGTTGTTGTTGTCGTTTGACAAGTTAATATGGAAAATAGCAGGCAAACACATCCTGTTCTTGGTGGGAAAGCACAAATGCTTGAAGCAAACGAGGAAAGACTTAGTGCAGCTTGGTCCTGATTGTTCAGCTGTGTCATTGAAGTTCAAAAAGGGAACTGGTCAGGCTGAAACACCGAGCAAGTCAAAAAGCCCCTCCGAGCTTGCCGTTATTTCTTTTGTTACTATAATTGTATAATTCTATAGAACGTAATAGCATGCTTTGAAAGCATTTGTGCCAGTCAAACACTTAAAGAATGCATTTTCCCAGCAGTTGTGGTCTGCAGCCATCATAGAACCGACACACTTCAGGGCAGCAGAGTAGGAAACAATCTCTGCTAGCGTGTCAGTGGTGACTGACGACCACTAAGTAACTACTCAAAAGGTTAACTCAAAAACAAAGGACGTGTCAGAGTTTTTGCCAAAGGAGAAAGAATAAATTACAGTTGCAGAGTTACAGATTTTGCTCACTATATTAACTCGCCAGCCTGCTATTAAAACCTTAAGTGTCAAATCTGTGAGGACAGGAGGTCTCTCCACAGTCAAAGTCAACAAAAGTAAGAGAAGTGCTAACAGGCCTTCAACTGCTCTGCTCAAAGCACCTTATTGAATGTGGGCATGCTAAGAGTCAAATATCCATCTGATGCCGACAGCATCTGGTCTTAGTTTAACACTTAAACAGCCAGCATTGATATCATTACCGAAATGCAAGTTACTCGATGAACAACCTTTCCTAAACTTAGTCCCACCCAGGTTTTCCAAGACTGGACAGCAAGCTACCGAAGCCTGCAACTCGAACCTGTCCAAAACACCTGAAGCCTGGTTTGAGTGAGGCTTTACACTCAGCTGCGACCACTGCTGGCTCAACCCCGACCCTTCCCTCTGTCCCACCCCAAAACAAGTCTTCAACAACAGATTTCATCATTTCCCAAGTCAAGACTTCCTTTTTTTTACGACACGTCCCTGTAATGTGAGTGTGTTGATTTTTAAGTCCAAATAACCGAACTAAACACACATATTGTAGTGAAATGCACACCACTTCCACATGTTTAGCATTTCAAAAGTCATCTGCAGAGGGAACAAAAAGGGACCTGACGAGCAAAGACACGTTTATCCAATTCAGGCAACCCATGTAACAGTTTCTCCAGCGAAAAGTTACACAAAAAAAGACTATTACTGCCAGAGAGAGTCGAAGGAGACAGATAGAACAAACACGTATTGTTGTTTTCGAAAAGAGAAGCAGGCGCACGTAAAAATAACCCTGGCAGGAACAAGTGGTTCAAGGGGAGAATAATAATGGAGGGGAAGACGGAAAGTCAAGCAAGTCATATGTGAAAGTTTCCTTCCTCACCTCTCTTCAGAACAACCACTTGGGGCGATCGCCTGCTGAATTCATGCTCAGTCAACTTTGGATCGGCAGCCACGTCCGTCCTTTAAAAACCAGCACGCCAAACATGGCTATCAGCTTTCCTTCAGCTGCTGTCTATCAATGTCACACTGGATCAACAATGCAGAACCCTTTCTGACTCTGTGCTCCCCTGCTGCACAACTGCAAACCCCTCCACCCCGGCTCGCTCTACACGCGCCACGCACGAGTATTGTCAAGGGCAGGTTGTGAACTCAGGTGCAGTGCGGTTGACTTATTTATTTATATGTGTAACAGGCGCGCGGATCAATAAGAGTATTCTGCTGCAAAATAGGGCTCGACTGTCAAGAGACAGATTAGGGCTGACGCAGCTCGGCGCCTCTCAGCTACACCTGACTCGCTGGGGGTGCACAGCTGATCATGCATGCATGCACATGTGTACATAAACACAGGCTTGCATTAAAAAGCAAACTACAGACAAACCATACGTAAAAACAATACATATATGGAAGAGTACACATGTGATGCGAGGCTTCTTTTGCACCATCCTAAGCTTAGCAACAAGGCTTCAACTCGTTATCCTTTTATCATCCTCATATTATTTGCAAGTTAAGTGTCTTGCTTGCTTGGTGAGTACAGCAAGTATTTCATGTGCATGTCTGAAAAAAGATTACAATTAAATCTGGATTATTGAGAAAGTGAAAAACAGAAACTACTTTCAGATCTTTCTCTTATTGGTCCTGAACATGGGAACGCGGTTTACAATACGCACAATAGGGCCAAAACAACATAAAACAGTTACTGGCTTGTGGTTTCGGGTCAGAGGGCACCACAGAACGCTTCCTTTCATCAACTGTGTGCATGCGTGAGTGTGCTAATATGCATATGTTTTCATTTTGTCTGAGTGTTTTTGACGGATGGAGAGGGGGAAGACGACAACTTTACCACTTTTGTGGGAGAGATGAAAGAGAAAAAGAACAAAAAAACCCACAACTGATTTAAAGTAATGCGAATTATTGGAGAAATACCTCATGAATACATGGACCAAATTCAATCGTGATAGTTGTTTATTATCCCAAAGTGATGTTGCACAATGACGTCTGTGAAAGCATGTGAATATATCACCAGAGTTTAGCAAAACGAATTGGGAAAAAAAAACAGACTGACTGAAGGTTCCACTGAGTAACCGACAGTAAATTAAACAGAAAAAAAAGGGGGCCAGTCTTACAGTTTAGAGGAAATGTGCCATTACTGAAGCCAAAATTTCATTTCTGATTGACTTGAGGTATGTTAATAGAATAAATGGCACCTGATAAGCCAGCACCTTTATGTTTTTCTTTGTTGAAGTGTTTTTTTTCCTGTCGTATAAAAAAGCTGATCTGGATCACACACACTTTGAAGCCAAGACAGTCTGCCAAACTAACACTGACTTTCTGACAGTTGAAAACACTGTTAATTTATTTACACTTCTGCAGGAAAAAAGAGCACTTCCTCGACTTCTCTTTCCTCTCCCCTTTCCAAACTTTGCCCACCCCCCCACCCTTAAAAAAGCCCCACAAAAATCCTAATCCACAGTACATTTCACCAAACATTTCCTCCCTGTCTCGAAATGAAAATGTAATTAATTTGTTCTGACCTTGACCCCTCTGTCTTGCCAGTTTTTGAGCAACAGTGGAATGCAAAAAACCTAATTAAAAGATAGCCCGAGCCATTAATTTCTCTCTACATGGGCACACTTTAAAAACACGAAAGCCCAAGTCGAGGATAAAAAATGCAGGACGGTTGCAAAAATAAAAACGGCAGCACTGACATTCATTTGTCTACTGTAATCGTGCATTAATCACTAAAGGTTTGAAGCTCACTCTTATTAACTCTCCCAGTGAGTGAAGAGAAGTAGGATCATAGGAGCTGAATAAACACAGAGATGAATGCAGCTCATGTGGTGTGCTGCTTTGCCTTGTTTTTAATATACAATTAGAGTATCATCAACAGAAGAAGTGACAGCAAATATATGAATTTAGCTGCGAGGGAGTTCCTCTGCCCCTCTCCATAATTGGTCACCCTGTCAGGATCATTGTGTTTTGTTGGTTTTCTTAGTTTAATATCATTTCTCTCTTTTCACGTCCCATTTTTATTCTAAGTTTATATTCAGTCCTTGTTTCTGGTCCTTCCTTTGTGTTGATGTAGATTATTTCTAGCCGTGTCTCAACACACTTTTGTATCCAAGTGTGTCCTTGTCTCTTTGTTGTGTCATCTGTGTTGTTGTCCTTTGTTTGCATTTCGCTCACTGCAAAAGGCTGTTTCACTTGGACCTTTTCTCCCTCAGTCCTCATTGGTTCTCTGTGATAATCAATCATGGTGTGAAGTCTCCACCATCATCGTATCTTGCAAAGAAAACAAATTCAAAAACTCCAAAGTAATTACTAACATTTGTAATTAGAACAGAAAGTGTGGGACTCAACTTGTTATCACAGAGGAAAACTTTGTGTGTTTCCTAAACTGCAATAAAATGGAATAAATGCTACAATATATGAGAACTGACAACAACTAAGAATCTAACCGAGGTGAAACAACGTTAATGTTGATCGTGGAAAATGAAGAAGTTGGATGCATCCTGTTTATAAAGCAAAAGAAGTTACTTAGCCAACAAAAGCCAAACTTAGAAGCAAATACAATAAAGGTCCATTTGCTGTAGAACATACAAAAACAGAGTAACTTCAAACACCGTTTTTGTCATCGACCACACACGCACACTTCTGTGCATCTTTTGTGTTGCCAATACTTCCATTGGGGGAGCAGCTCCAAGTCCAAAGTTCATGGCAACAAGTTGCTGAACAACAGGATTAAAAAAAAAAAACCAACAATACGACAATTGACTATTGAAATTGTAATGTACCTGTCATAAAAGCCCACTGAAGCAGGAATGTCGACAGTGATGGTCATCAAATATCCCGCTTAAATGGAAATTCCTTCTTCTCCTGCATAACCAGTTACAAACATCCTTTTCAACACTTCATTCCAAAACATGACGTGTGGCCTTCGTGTGTCTGTAGCCTCACTGCCCCCACTGTTTCTGGTGGTATTCGTCCATCTCATCGTTGCTTGGTAACGGCCACACCCCCTAGAAGAATATTTTCTGGATAGATCCAAAGAAGTGTGCAATAATTGCCTCAGACTTAATGTACTTTATCTGAAAATAGCGAAACATGCAACAAAAGATAAAAATAACTCATAGTCATACAGACGTCAGCTCTCAACCAGCCACATGACAGCTCACGCCCTGTCTCACACTTTGCGGCACATGTCAGCCGCGGTGTTACTTTATAAAACGTTTCATTGACAAGGTGATTTGGATTTGAGACCAGAGGCGTGAGAGCAACACGCGTCGCTCGTCTGGCTACTGAAAAGTCATTTTGCTCCCCTCGATACCTCGGGAACCCAAACACTCATATCAGAGTTGAAATTGGCAGCTGGGAATAAAAGGGGCCATCACGCTGACCCCACGCCCCTTCCATCTCCCATTTTGCTGGAACACCTCTCAGTTTCACTTAGAGCGAGGCTCCCCGTAAAATATGGGTCTCCATCATCACCAAGGACGACAGGCCAATAAGTTGAACGCCACTCTCACCAGAGAGAAGCGCGGGCGCCTCAACGACCCACAACAATACTCTCCAAAAACAGTGATTTCTGAAGGGACGGCGTTTTAGAGGGGAGCTGACTCTTCAAAGCTCTTATTACACTTTTACATTAAATCTCAGCTTGAGTGTCAGATGAGCTTCCAGCCCTCTCCTGACACAGCCAGACGGTGGGCAGAGAAGAATAGGGGGGGAGCGAGAAAAGAGAGAGAGACAGAGAGAGAGAGATGGAGAGAGAGAGAGAGAGAGAGAGAGAGAGAGAGAGAGAGAGAGAGAGAGAGAGAGAGAGAGAGAGAGAGAG